>CM031698.1:4283481-4883448 GCA_018466805.1 Hippocampus abdominalis | reverse complement strand
GGCCAGCTTTTTAAGTGAACCAAAGTGCGTTGAAACCGCAGTGATTCCTCAACTTCCATCTGCTTTATCGTAAACTCAGGAGGCAAAAGTGGCCGGTTAGCTCGTTGTTAGAGCGTGGTGCTAATAACGCCAAGGTCGCGGGTTCGACCCCCGTACGGGCCAGCTTTTTAAGTGAACCAAAGTGCGTTGAAACCGCAGTGATTCCTCAACTTCCATCTGCTTTATCTAAACTCATGCGGCAAAAGTGGCCGGTTAGCTCAGTTGGTTAGAGCGTGGTGCTAATAACGCCAAGGTCGCGGGTTCGACCCCCGTACGGCCAGCTTTTTAAGTGAACCAAAGTGCGTTGAAACCGCAGTGATTCCTCAACTTCATCTGCTTATCGTAAACTCAGAGGCAAAAGTGGCCGTTAGCTCAGTTGGTTAGAGCGTGGTGCTAATAACGCCAAGGTCGCGGGTTCGACCCCCGTACGGCCCAGCTTTTTAAGTGACCAAGTGCGTTGAAACCGCAGTGATTCCTCAACTTCCATCTGCTTTATCGTAACTCAGTACGGCAAAAGTGGCCGTTAGCTCAGTTGGTTAGAGCGGGTGCTAATAACGCCAAGGTCGCGGGTTCGACCCCCGTACGGGCCAGCTTTTTAAGTGAACCAAAGTGCGTTGAAACCGCAGTGATTCCTCAACTTCCATCTGCTTTTATCGTAAACTCAGGGAGCAAAAGTGGCCGGTTAGCTCATTTGGTTAGAGCGTGGTGCTAATAACGCCAAGGTCGCGGGTTCGACCCCCGTACGGGCCAGCTTTTAAGTGAACCAAAGTGCGTTGAAACCGCAGTGATTCCTCAACTTCCATCTGCTTTATCGTAAACTCAGGGAGGCAAAAGTGGCCGGTTAGCTCAGTTGGTTAGAGCGTGGTGCTAATAACGCCAAGGTCGCGGGTTTCGACCCCAGTACGGGCCAGCTTTTTAAGTGAACCAAGTGCGTTGAAAACCGCAGTGATTCCTCAACTTCCATCTGCTTTATCGTAAACTCAGGAAGCAAAAGTGGCCGGTTAGCTCAGTTGGTTAGAGCGTGGTGCTATAAGCCAAGGTCGCGGGTTCGACCCCCGTACGGGCCAGCTTTTTAAGTGACCCAGAGTGCATTGAAACCGCAGTGATTCCTCAACTTCCATCTGCTTTATCGTAAACTCAAGGCTGCAAAAGTGGCCGGTTAGCTCAGTTGGTTAGAGCGTGGTGCTAATAACGCCAAGGTCGCGGGTTCGACCCCCGTACGGGCAGCTTTTTAAGTGAACCAAAAGTGCGTTGAACCGCAGTGATTCCTCAACTTCCATCTGCTTTATCGTAAACTCAAGCTGCAAAAGTGGCCGGTTAGCTCAGTTGTTAGAGCGTGGGTGCTAATAACGCCAAAGGTCGGGGGTTCGACCGCCGTACGGCCCAGCTTTTTAAGTGAACCAAGTGCGTTGAAACCGCAGTGATTCCTCAACACTTCCATCTGCTTTATCGTAAACTCAGGGAGGCAAAAGTGGCCGGTTAGCTCAGTTGGTTAGAGCGTGGTGCTAATAACGCCAAGGTCGCGGGTTCGACCCCCGTACGGGCCAGCTTTTTAAGTGACCCAAAGTGCGTTGAAACCGCAGTGATTCCTCAACTTCCATCTGCTTTATCGTAAACTCAAGGCTGCAAAAGTGGCCGGTTAGCTCAGTTGGTTAGAGCGTGGTGCTAATAACGCCAAGGTCGCGGGTTCGACCCCCGTACGGGCCAGCTTTTTAAGTGAACCAAAGTGCGTTGAAACCGCAATGATTCCTCAACTTCCATCTGCTTTATCGTAAACTCAGGGAGGCAAAAGTGGCCGGTTAGCTCAGTTGGTTAGAGCGTGGTGTGAATACCCCAAGGTCGCGGGTTCGACCCCCGTACGGGCCAGCTTTTTAAGTGAACCAAAGTGCGTTGAAACCGCAGTGATTCCTCAACTTCCATCTGCTTTATCGTAAACTCAGTACGGCAAAAGTGGCCGGTTAGCTCAGTTGGTTAGAGCGTGGTGCTAATAACGCCAAGGTCGCGGGTTCGACCCCCGTACGGGCCAGCTTTTTTAAGTGAACCAAGTGCGTTGAAACCGCAGTGATTCCTCAACTTCCATCTGCTTTATCGTAAACTCAAGGCTGCAAAAGTGGCCGGTTAGCTCAGTTGGTTAGAGCGTGGTGCTAATAACGCCAAGGTCGCGGGTTCGACCCCCGTACGGGCCAGCTTTTTAAGTGAACCAAAGTGCGTTGAAACCGCAGTGATTCCTCAACTTCCATCTGCTTTATCGTAAACTCAGGGAAGCAAAAGTGGCCGGTTAGCTCAGTTGGTTAGAGCGTGGTGCTAATAACGCCAAGGTCGCGGGTTCGACCCCCGTACGGGCCAGCTTTTTAAGTGAACCAAAGTGCGTTGAAACCGCAGTGATTCCTCAACTTCCATCTGCTTTATCGTAAACTCAGGGAAGCGAAAGTGGCCGGTTAGCTCAGTTGGTTAGAGCTGGTGCTAATAACGCCAAGGTCGCGGGTTCGACCCCCGTACGGGCCAGCTTTTTAAGTGACCCAGAGTGCATTGAAACCGCAGTGATTCCTCAACTTCCATCTGCTTTATCGTAACTCAAGGCTGCAAAAGTGGCGGTTAGCTCAGTTGGTTAGAGCGTGGTGCTAATAACGCCAAGGCGCGGGTTCGACCCCGTACGGGCCACTTTTTAAGTGAACCAAAGTGCGTTGAAACCGCAGTGATTCCTCAACTTCCATCTGCTTTATCGTAAACTCAAGGCTGCAAAAGTGGCCGGTTAGCTCAGTTGGTTAGAGCGTGGTGCTAATAACGCCAAGGTCGTGGGTTCGACCGCCGTACGGGCCAGCTTTTTAAGTGAACCAAAGTGCGTTGAAACCGCAGTGATTCCTCAACTTCCATCTGCTTTATCGTAAACTCAGGGAGGCAAAGTGGCCGTTAGCTCAGTTGGTTAGAGCGTGGTGCTAATAACGCCAAGGTCGCGGGTTCGACCCCGTACGGGCCAGCTTTTTAAGTGAACCAAAGTGCGTTGAAACCGCAATGATTCCTCAACTTCCATCTGCTTTATCGTAAACTCAGGGAGGCAAAAGTGGCCGGTTAGCTCAGTTGGTTAGAGCGTGGTGCTAATAACGCCAAGGTCGCGGGTTCGACCTCGTACGGCCAGCTTTTTAAGTGAACCAAAGTGCGTTGAAACCGCAATGATTCCTCAACTTCCATCTGCTTTATCGTAAACTCAGTACGGCAAAAGTGGCCGGTTAGCTCAGTTGGTTAGAGCGTGGTGCTAATAACGCCAAGGTCGCGGGTTCGACCCCCGTACGGGCCAGCTTTTTAAGTGAACCAAAGTGCGTTGAAACCGCAGTGATTCCTCAACTTCCATCTGCTTTATCGTAAACTCAGAGTGCAAATGGCCGGTTAGCTCAGTTGGTTAGAGCGTGGTGCTAATAACGCCAAGGTCGCGGGTTCGACCCCCGTACGGGCCAGCTTTTTAAGTGAACCAAAGTGCGTTGAAACCGCAGTGATTCCTCAACTTCCATCTGCTTTATCGTAAACTCAGGGAAGCAAAAGTGGCCGGTTAGCTCAGTTGGTTAGAGCGTGGTGCTAATAACGCCAAGGTCGCGGGTTCGACCCCCGTACGGGCCAGCTTTTTAAGTGACCCAGAGTGCATTGAAACCGCAGTGATTCCTCAACTTCCATCTGCTTTATCGTAAACTCAAGGCTGCAAAAGTGGCCGGTTAGCTCAGTTGGTTAGAGCGTGGTGCTAATAACGCCAAGGTCGCGGGTTCGACCCCCGTACGGGCCAGCTTTTTAAGTGAACCAAAGTGCGTTGAAACCGCAGTGATTCCTCAACTTCCATCTGCTTTATCGTAAACTCAAGGCTGCAAAAGTGGCCGGTTAGCTCAGTTGGTTAGAGCGTGGTGCTAATAACGCCAAGGTCGCGGGTTCGACCCCCGTACGGGCCAGCTTTTTAAGTGAACCAAAGTGCGTTGAAACCGCAGTGATTCCTCAACTTCCATCTGCTTTATCGTAAACTCAGAGTGGCAAAAGTGGCCGGTTAGCTCAGTTGGTTAGAGCGTGGTGCTAATAACGCCAAGGTCGCGGGTTCGACCGCCGTACGGGCCAGCTTTTTAAGTGAACCAAAGTGCGTTGAAACCGCAGTGATTCCTCAACTTCCATCTGTTTTATCGTAAACTCAGTACGGCAAAAGTGGCCGGTTAGCTCAGTTGGTTAGAGCGTGGTGCTAATAACGCCAAGGTCGCGGGTTCGACCCCCGTACGGCCAGCTTTTTAAGTGAACCAAGTGCTTGAAACCGCAGTGATTCCTCAACTTCCATCTGCTTTATCGTAAACTCAAGGCGCAAAAGTGGCCGGTTAGCTCAGTTGGTTAGAGCGTGGTGCTAATAACGCCAAGGTCGCGGGTTCGACCCCCGTACGGGCCAGCTTTTTAAGTGAACCAAAGTGCGTTGAAACCGCAGTGATTCCTCAACTTCCATCTGCTTTATCGTAAACTCAGGGAAGCAAAAGTGGCCGGTTAGCTCAGTTGGTTAGAGCGTGGTGCTAATAACGCCAAGGTCGCGGGTTCGACCCCCGTACGGGCCAGCTTTTTAAGTGACCCAGAGTGCATTGAAACCGCAGTGATGCTTTATCGTAACTCAAGGCTGCAAAAGTGGCCGGTTAGCTCAGTTGGTTAGAGCGTGGTGCTAATAACGCCAAGGTCGCGGGTTCGACCCCGTACGGGCCAGCTTTTTAAGTGAACCAAAGTGCGTTGAAACCGCAGTGATTCCTCAACTTCCATCTGCTTTATCGTAAACTCAGTACGGCAAAAGTGGCCGGTTAGCTCAGTTGGTTAAGCGTGGTGCTAATAACGCCAAGGTCGCGGGTTCGACCCCGTACGGCCAGCTTTTTAAGTGAACCAAAGTGCGTTGAAACCGCATGATTCCTCAACTTCCATCTGCTTTATTCGTAAACTCAGAGTGGCAAAAGTGGCCGTAGCTCAGTTGGTTAGAGCGTGGTGCTAATAACGCCAAGGTCGCGGGTTCGACCCCCGTACGGGCCAGCTTTTTTAAGTGAACCAGAGTGCGTTGAACCGCAGTGATTCCTCAACTTCCATCTGCTTTATCGTAACTCAGGCTGCAAAAGTGGCCGGTTAGCTCAGTTGGTTAGAGCGTGGTGCTAATAACGCCAAGGTCGCGGGTTAGACCCCGTACGGGCCAGCTTTTAAGTGAACCAAGTGCGTTGAAACCGCATGATAACTTCCATCTGCTTTATCGTACTCCAAAAAGTGGCCGGTTAGCTCAGTTGGTTAGAGCGTGGTGCTAATAACGCCAAGGTCGCGGGTTCGACCCCCGTACGGGCCAGCTTTTTAAGTGAACCAAAGTGCGTTGAAACCGCAGTGATTCCTCAACTTCCATCTGCTTTATCGTAAACTCAAGTGGCAGCTCAAAGCCAAGGTCGCGGGTTCGACCCCCGTACGGGCCAGCTTTTTAAGTGAACCAAAGTGCGTTGAAACCGCAGTGATTCCTCAACTTCCATCTGCTTTATCGTAAACTCAGGGAAGCGAAAGTGGCCGGTTAGCTCAGTTGGTTAGAGCGTGGTGCTAATAACGCCAAGGTCGCGGGTTCGACCCCCGTACGGGCCAGCTTTTTAAGTGACCCAGAGTGCATTGAAACCGCAGTGATTCCTCAACTTCCATCTGCTTTATCGTAAACTCAAGGCCGGTTAGCTCAGTTGGTTAAGAGCGTGGTGCTAATAACGCCAAGGTCGCGGGTTCGACCCCGTACGGGCCAGCTTTTTAAGTGAACCAAAGTGCGTGTTTTATCGTAAACTCAACAGCAAAAGTGGCCGGTTAGCTCAGTTGGTTAGAGCGTGGTGCTAATAACGCCAAGGTCGCGGGTTAGACCCCTGTACGGGCCAGCTTTTAAGTGAACCAAAGTGCGTTGAAACCGCAGTGATTCCAACTTCCATCTGCTTTATCGTAAACTCACGGCAAAAGTGGCGGTTAGCTCAGTTGGTTAGAGCGTGGTGCTAATAACGCCAAGGTCGCGGGTTAGACCCCCGTACGGGCCAGCTTTTAAGTGAACCAAAGTGCATTGAAACCGCAGTGATTCCTCAACTTCCATCTGTTTTATCGTAACTCAAGGCTGGCAAAAGTGGCCGGTAGCTCAGTTGGGTTAGAGCGTGGTGCTAATAACGCCAAGCCAAGTCGCGGGTTCGACCCCTGTACGGGACGCTTTTTAAGTGAACCAAAGTGCGTTGAAACCGCAGTGATTCCTCAACTTCCATCTGCTTTATCGTAAACTCAAGATGCCGGTTAGCTCAGTTGGTTAGAGCGTGGTGCTAATAACGCCAAGGTCGCGGGTTCGACGTTTTTAAGTGACCCAAAGTGCGTTGAAACCGCAGTGATTCCTCAACTTCCATCTGGTAAACTAGTAGCGTGGCCGGTTAGCTCAGTTGGTTAGAGCGTAATAACGCCAAGGTCGCGGGTTCGACCCCCTAGGGCCAGCTTTTTAAGTGAACCAAAGTGCGTTGAAACGCAGTGATTCCTCAATTCCATCTGTTTTATCCGTAAACTGGGCGAGAAAAAGTGGCTGGTTAGCTCAGTTGGTTAGAGCGTGGTGCTAATATGCCAAGGTCGCGGGTTCGACCCCCGTACGGGCCAGCTTTTTAGTGAACCAAAGTGCGTTGAAACGTGATTCCTCAACTTCCATCTGCTTTATCGTAAACTCAGAGTGGCAAAAGTGGCAGCTTTGGTAAGTGACCCCCGTACTTTTTAAGTGACATTGAAGCTGCGTGAAACCGCCGGTTAGTCAGTGGTTGAGTGTGGTGCTAATAACGCCAAGGTCGCGGGTTCGGACCCCGTACGGGCAGCTTTTTAAGTGACCAAAGTGCGTTGAAACCGCAGTGATTCTTTCCATCATGCTTTACGTAAACTCAGTAAGCAAAAGTGGCCGGTTAGCTCAGTTGGTTAGAGCGTGGTGCTAATAACGCCAAGGTCGCGGGTTCGACCCCCGTACGGGCAGCTTTTTAAGTGAACCAAAGTGCAAACCGCAGTGATTCCTCAAATTCCATCTGCTTTATCGTAAACTCAGGAAGGAAAGTGGCCGGTTAGCTCAGTTGGTTAGAGCGTGGTGCTAATAACGCCAAGGTCGCGGGTTCGACCCTGTCCAGCTCAACGTTCGATCTCAACTTCCATCTTTATCAGGAGGCGTAAACTCGCCAAGGTCGCGGGTCGACCCTCGTAGGGATTCCTCAACTTCCATCTGTAAACTCGTAAACGGCAGGGGCTAATAACGTGGTGCCAAGGTTTCGACCCCCGTCGGGCCAACCAGTGAACGTGCGGTTTATTCGGGGACCCTCCCGGTACGGGTGCCAGCTTTTTAAGTGAACCAAAGTGCGTTGAACCGCAATGATCCTCAAATTCGATCTGTTTATCCGTAAACTCAGACGCGAAAGTGGCCGTTTAGCTCAGTTTGGTTAGAGCGTGTGCTAATAATGCGCCAATGGGCCGCTTTTTAAGTGAACGCGCTTTCTGGCTAATAACGACCCCCGTTTTTTAAGTAACCAAAGTGCGTTGAAAACCGCAATGATTCCTCAACTTCGATCTGCTTTATCGTAAACTCAGACGCAAAGTGGCCGGTTAGCTCAGTTGGTTAAGCGTGGTGCTAATAACGCAACGCAAGGTCGCGGATTCGAACCCCCGTACGGCCAGCTTTTAAGTGAACCAAAGTGCGTTGAAAACCGCAATGATTCCTCAACTTCCATCTGCTTTATCGTAAACTCAGAGTGGCAAAAGTGGCCGGTTAGCTCAGTTGGTTAGAGCGTGGTGCTAATAACGCCAAGGTCGCGGGTTCGACCCCCGTACGGGCCAGCTTTTTAAGTGAACCAAAGTGCGTTGAAACCGCAGTGATTCCTCAACTTCCATCTGCTTTATCGTAAACTCATCGGCAAAAGTGGCCGGTTAGCTCAGTTGGTTAGAGCGTGGTGCTAATAACGCCAAGGTCGCGGGTTCGACCCCCGTACGGGCCAGCTTTTTAAGTGAACCAAAGTGCGTTGAAACCGCAGTGATTCCTCAACTTCCATCTGCTTTATCGTAAACTCAGTACGGCAAAAGTGGCCGGTTAGCTCAGTTGGTTAGAGCGTGGTGCTAATAACGCCAAGGTCGCGGGTTCGACCCCCGTACGGGCCAGCTTTTTAAGTGAACCAAAGTGCGTTGAAACCGCAGTGATTCCTCAACTTCCATCTGTTTTATCGTAAACTCAGTACGGCAAAAGTGGCCGTTTAGCTCAGTTGGTTAGAGCGTGGTGCTAATAACGCCAAGGTCGCGGGTTCGACCCCCGTACGGGCCAGCTTTTTAAGTGAACCAAAGTGCGTTGAAACCGCAGTGATTCCTCAACTTCCATCTGCTTTATCGTAAACTCAGAGTGGCAAAAGTGGCCGGTTAGCTCAGTTGGTTAGAGCGTGGTGCTAATAACGCCAAGGTCGCGGGTTCGACCCCCGTACGGGCCAGCTTTTTAAGTGAACCAAAGTGCGTTGAAACCGCAGTGATTCCTCAACTTCCATCTGCTTTATCGTAAACTCAGGGGCAAAAGTGGCCGGTTAGCTCAGTTGGTTAGAGCGTGGTGCTAATAACGCCAAGGTCGCGGGTTCGACCCCCGTACGGGCCAGCTTTTTAAGTGAACCAAAGTGCGTTGAAACCGCAGTGATTCCTCAACTTCCATCTGCTTTATCGTAAACTCAGAGTGGCGTGGTGCTAAAAGTGGCCGGTTTTTAGCTCAGTTGGTTAGAGCGTGGTGCTAATAACGCCAAGGTCGCGGGTTCGACCCCCGTACGGGCCAGCTTTTTAAGTGAACCAAAGTGCGTTGAAACCGCAGTGATTCCTCAACTTCCATCTGCTTTATCGTAAACTCAGAGTGGCAAAAGTGGCCGGTTAGCTCAGTTGGTTAGAGCGTGGTGCTAATAACGCCAAGGTCGCGGGTTCGACCCCCGTACGGGCCAGCTTTTTAAGTGAACCAAAGTGCGTTGAAACCGCAGTGATTCCTCAACTTCCATCTGCTTTATCGTAAACTCAGTGCTGCAAAAGTGGCCGGTTAGCTCAGTTGGTTAGAGCGTGGTGCTAATAACGCCAAGGTCGCGGGTTCGACCCCCGTACGGGCCAGCTTTTTAAGTGAACCAAAGTGCGTTGAAACCGCAGTGATTCCTCAACTTCCATCTGTTTTATCGTAAACTCAGTACAGCAAAAGTGGCCGGTTAGCTCAGTTGGTTAGAGCGTGGTGCTAATAACGCCAAGGTCGCGGGTTCGACCCCCGTACGGGCCAGCTTTTTAAGTGAACCAAAGTGCGTTGAAACCGCAGTGATTCCTCAACTTCCATCTGCTTTATCGTAAACTCAGTACGGCAAAAGTGGCCGGTTAGCTCAGTTGGTTAGAGCGTGGTGCTAATAACGCCAAGGTCGCGGGTTCGACCCCGTACGGGCCAGCTTTTTAAGTGACCCAAAGTGCGTTGAAACCGCAGTGATTCCTCAAATTCCATCTGCTTTACCGTAAACTCAGGGAAGCAAAAGTGGCCGGTTAGCTCAGTTGGTTAGAGCGTGGTGCTAATAACGCCAAGGTCGCGGGTTCGACCCCCGTATGGGCCAGCTTTTTAAGTGAACCAAAGTGCATTGAAACCGCAGTGATTCCTCAAATTCCATCTGCTTTACCGTAAACTCAGGGAAGCAAAAGTGGCTGGTTAGCTCAGTTGGTTAGAGCGTGGTGCTAATAATGCCAAGGTCGCGGGTTCGACCCCCGTATGGGCCAGCTTTTTAAGTGAACCAAAGTGCATTGAAACCCCAGTGATTCCTCAACTTCCATCTGCTTTCTGGTAAACTTGGGGCGAGAAAAGTGGTCGGTTAGCTCAGTTGGTTGGAGTGTGGTGCTAATAACGCCAAGGTCGCGGGTTCGACCCCCGTACGGGCCAGCTTTTTAAGTGAACCAAAGTGCATTCATACATCAGTGATTCCTCAACGTCCATCTGCTTTCTGGTAAACTTAACATGCCAAACGTGGCCGGTTAGCTCAGTCGGCTTCCATCTGCTTTCTGGTATCTCAGGGCGATTGACAGCTGTCTTGACCGTCAACCGAAATGCATCCATGTGCGACGACCTGCGTGCGTGCGCGGGTGCGTGTCACATGGACGATAAGAAAATGCTTTGCTTTCACAGTAAAAGCAGCATGTTAATGATCAGCCTCGAGTTTTACCACATGCTGACGAGACAAGCGTGTTTACGGGTTGACAGGCAAATGAAGTGTGCGAAGAGCCTCATTAACGGGCGGCATCTCGACCTCGCCCACTTATGTAATTATGATTAGACAATTATTTTTCCAGCTGACTCCCTCGCTCTGCTGGTCCCGACGCAGGTGAAAAGTTCAGTGTGACATGTGGCGGGGGGGGGGTGGAGGTGTTTGAGTCAGTGTCTTATCTGCATGATCTGTCATGCCAAGTTGAGTTACTCCGAACTGAAGGAGCGCTTCTTGAATCATATTTTTATTTTTCACTAATGAAGGGTTCGGTGAGTGCGCAGATGAACTGGTCGCGTTCGTGACCTCTAACAAGGTCAAGAACCACTGAGTCAGATGTACAAACCACTCCTGCTTTTAACTCTTTCGCGGCCAGCGGTTACCGCAGTGGACAGCTTATCATGCGATCAGGTGACAGGGCGCATGAAAGGGTTGATATCATCACACTTTTCGAGCCTTCCAATCTTTTTTTAGTTGTTATTTTCTACTAATGACATTGACCTACACTTCGGGAAATCCGATTCCATTTTGCGAGAACCTTCTGACACTGAAATAAGGCGGCGTGACGACAGAAGAAACTTTGACAACTCTTCTGCAACTTGAAGATATTTAGCGCGGCCTTACTTTAGGAGGACCCATAAATTTACAGTATGTCTTATCAACTCGTGTATATAAAAGTCAGTGTGAGATGTGAGATCTGACAGTGGAGCGGTGCTTACGAGCCTCACACGGCAAAAGTTAGAGGTTATAACACAATAACGTCGATGATATATTGCCGCCCTTGACGCTGGCCTCCCCATTATTTCAGGAAGGTGACGTCTGCGAGTTCAACGTGAACAAACAATTGTATTTGTGGATTATTCGCGCGCATGACTCAAACGGAAACCATGATGGCGGATGGGATGATGTATTGCAGTAGAAGTAACATTCATAGGTCAACAAATTAGACGGAACAGAATGAAGATTTCCTCGCAAGTGTTAAATATTTAACCCTCTGATGAACCGTAGGTAAATGAGAAGCAAAATATTAGAAACTCGCGGCGTGATGCGGTGCAGGTGAAGATCATGGGAAAAAAAAAACACAACTACACACAAATCGTAAAATGAATTTGTCTCTGACAGTGTGATTTTCGTGAAGGCGATTTTGTTATTTGACACGACATCAACTGACATGATTTGGAAGCATTGCTGCGCGGGTGTTGAAGCGACAAGAAACCAGTTTGTTCACTGCAAATGAACGACGACGTGACAACCGGTTGCTCGAGGGCGGGCGGCGTTTCTTCTGCCGTTTGGCAGCAAACCGACTTGGCTGCGACTCCTTTTTGAGACATTTGGACTTACCGCAAATTTTTAAAAAAACACGGTATTTTCCGGTCTTTTATCAATGGGCAACGTCCTGAGGAGAAGCTGAGCGCTCTTAGCTTTCGTCAGGTTTCACTGTGTCATTTAGCAGTGCTGAAAACGACTGCAGTGAATGTGTGTGTGTTGAACTTTAGTTCATTATACACAGCATCCTTCAGATAGAATTTTTAAAAAAAATATGTGTTTTAAATAGTGATTCTCAAAATATCTGTGTACCACAAATGGGACGCGAAAGAATTACTGAATTACATTTTCGCATGATACGGATGCGGTGGCTTCGACTTCAGTAAAATCCAGTACAGTTCAGTTATATTTAACTTTTAACGCTGATAATCTATTCATTTTGCTCTTATTGTTGTGAAACCTCTTATTTATTTATTTTAAATAAATCCCTTGTGCTGCAGTCGATGTGAATAAGTTTAAATAACGCAACATACAATTTTACAAAAATTGTAAAAAGTATTATTCCTGAATATTTATTTTACTTTCAACCTTCTCGAGATGTTCAGTGGCATCAGCGCTATACATACACATGTAGTTCTTATTTTTTTCCTTTGTATTTTTGCCCTCTATGGACAATAAAAGCGGTACTGTGCTATGACCAAAACATGAAAATATATCTATATATATAAAATGATTGGAATATTTCCTATCACGCAATTTTTTTATGCTTTGTCTTTGATTTAAAGATTACAATACGCAAAAATCTACCAAAAATTTAGAAATTGTAACACAAGGATTACGGTTTTTTTTCCACACGGCGCGTCGGGAGTCCTCACCAGTTTTTAAGGCGAATATGAGGTCATCAAACTCCTGGGACTCGTCGTCGGCGGTGACCAAGTTGGTGTTGATGAAGCCGCCCTCAGCGGGGTACGACCCCATCACCGGACCGGGCTTGAAACCGCTCGTGGGCTGAGTACTGGTCCTAAGCGACGTGTGCTCCCAGTCTGCTGACACCTGGCAAAAAGTCAGCAGGCGCGTTTTTGTAATGTGGGTCGTTATTTGGCAGGAACTTGATGCAACATAGAAAATAGGGATGGGGCACAAATACAGGTTGGACTGGGTTTGGTCCATTCTTATTGTAACACACACTTAGACACACACACACACCCACACACACACTGGGTCAGTGGCGCTGACATGTTTCTGTGATGAGTTTGGGTCAGCCAGAGTACACACGTCGTTCAAGCACCCCGAAGGGTTAAGAACAAGGCCACAGTGAGTTCACGGGGTGAACGGGAGGTCACGTGAGTGTTAGGAGTTTTAGGGGGTTAAACTAGCAGCTAATAACTCAAAGCACAAGACAAAACAGACGAGTCTTAGTGGGGGGGGGGGGGGGGGGCGTCAAAGTCTGGTACTGTAATCCTTGTTACCTTTAGCCAAATTTGGATTGGGGTGGCTTTGCCTGTTTGTTTGTGTGTGATAGTTTGTTGATTCATCAACTTGGATTTTTTTATTTAATTTTTTTTGGTGTCGATATTATTGCAGGAAAAGTATGTCGTAAGTTTTAAACAAAAATCCATCCATGACTTTGGGAAAATGGCAGCCGACACCCTGGTTGCCAATCAATGGGAGGGCTTCTTTTCAAAGAATACTCAGCTTGACGTTTTACGGCCGTCCGTAAACTTGCCTGACCTCCTCCATGTCACCACACCCTCGGGTTGTCTTCCTGCGTCCAACTCATTGTGTCCGCTCCACCCGTTTGTCCAACATGGCGGACGGCGCCTGAAGCTGTTCTGCCTTTTGTGCTTGCATTTACATACAGAAAAGCTTACTCCAATTTGCCATCTATTCACTTCACTTTTGTTCACGTCGACTTTTCTTCTATTGATCATTTTAACCAATCTTTCATGTGCTTTGCGGGACGATTCTGTTTGACATGGTCATACTATGTCTCAGTGGAATTGAATCAGATCAGGCTGCAATTTGTTGCGCTTCGCAGTGCGATTAACCCTCATGCAGTATTTTTAAGCGGCTGCATGAGGGTATTACGTCCCAAAAATGTCCCTCTTCCAATGTGCAACAACTTTTTGCACTTTTAATTTTTTTTCACTTTCAACCCCTCAAAATGTTCAGTGGGAATTGGTCAAGACATAGATATACATCCTATGCAAAATTTCAGCTTTGTGGAATTATTTTTCACTGTTTTGTCTGTGGTGTCCATTTGTCCAACAGTCCAAAATGTCCAAATGTCAATTGGGATAATTACTGCATGGGGGTTAAAAAAAAACACCTTTTATCCTGAATAGTGTCAATAATGACATCGTAATTTATTATTATTTTTTAAAATAGAGTTTGCTCTCAGATTGCTCTCTTTGACTACTTTTCCATTTGCCCCTGGTTTGCTCGTTTTTTTCACGTCAAAGCAGCACCACAGGAAACTGCAAAAAACATGCCACATTATATTTGCTCCGCAGCAGGAAGACAAATTGTATTCAAGATGGGACGGAGGCCATTTTTTTTTTTGCATGTTATAATTTCACTCCAATTTCTTTCCAAGCTTAGAAATACCTGCAAGTTCTCCTTAGTTTTGCCAAGTGGTGTGCGGCTCTTATTGCTCTCAAGCTAAAATCCCGCAGAGGCGAGGAGTGTGCTCTCATGAATAAAACACGATTAGCGGATTTCCCGTGAGTGTAGAGGGACTTCTAACTCTCTCGCTCTTCCTTCTAGGGTATTCTACTCAGGCAGGCTTGAGGATACAGAGCCAGTGTTCAGAGTGAGATGTGCTTCAAATGCAACAACATGGCATGGCACTGCCAGGTGGTTGCAAGAGGGAGGTTGTGCAAGATGCGCGGACATTTGGCTATGAATCCGACTGTGGCGTAAATGTTTCCTATGCAGTACGGAGCACTCGGGTGATGTGAGAAATATGTGGAGGAGGAGCGGTGATGGGCACCTGAAGACATGGGAATGAGGGGCTGGGAACAAGGGGGCACAAGGGGGGGGCGGACACTGAGAAAAGGGAGAGTAGTAGAAGGAGCGGTGACGATTCCGTGAAGAAATTTCAGAGGAATGCATCAGTTTTAGTTGAGAGTCACACCGATTCTGATGACATCTGATGACATTAAGTGACTCACGTCTTGATGTGATTTTGTGGTCAAATTACAAAAATACAGGAAGCGTTATGGGAATAGGTTCTAATAATTCATTTGGGTGAAATGATGATACATTGAACTTAAAATGAACGTTTCATGATGGGCAGGCAGGCTGATTGTGCACTCTAGATTGTCATGTGAGTGTGAGCCACGTATGAATGCATTTGAAGCGGTTCAGAGGATGGATTTCATATTTATTTAATGATGGGCAGGGCAATAGAGTAGCCACGTCATGTCATCATTTTTAGAAGCCGTCATGAGGCAGAAGACATGTCATGAGCAATTTAGAATGACAATGGAATCTCTCAATTGTACATTTTGGAGTTTGACAAAATATTTTAGTCTTAAAAAACTGAAAGATGACAAAAAGTCAATTTCGTTAAATTTAATATTCAGTCCAGCTTTTTTTGTTTGTTTTAAACATGGTAGTTTTTTTTTTTTCACTCGCAAGCGCAAACTTGAGACGCAAGCGCCGTATGGTGGCAGTGACTCAATTCATTTCACAACAAGCAGCCACAATAAGTACACTAGTCTTCAAGAAAGAAGCTTTAAGCTTTTTACTCCCACTCCTAGTTGAAATTTACCGTCAAATTAAACATATAAAACAAAGCTTGTGTATTTAAAACGGTCACACATCTTAGCCTTTCAGTAAACTAGCTTCATGCTAACACCAAATAGCATCTACGATTGCCTTGCCCGTCTCTCTCCCAAACTTGAGACGCAAGCGCCGTATGGTGGCAGTGACACAACTCACTTCACAATAAGCAGCGGTTTGGCAGCCGCAATCAGCAAATTATTCATCAAGAAAGAAGCTTGAAACTTTTTATTACCACTCCTAGTTGAAATTTACTGTCAAATTAAACATATAAAACAAAGCTTGTGTATTTAAAACAGTCGCACACCTTAGCCTTTCAGTAAGCTAGCTTCATGCTAACACCAAATAGCATCGACGATTGCGTTGCCCGTCTCTCTCCCAAAGTGCGGCGGGAGAGGCTGCGGCTCACGCCAAAGCCGAACAGAAAATACACGGATGGATTATTTCTGTTGACATGATTTCCTACACAAATTGATTCAAAGTTAGAGGTTGCTCGGCATCCCGGAATGGAACGCGTGCGCCCTCCGAAGTTGATGGGGGTCGCAAAGATACGGATGTGAGGATTTGTGCGTTTGTGTGTTTACCTCTTCCATGGCACTGATGAGGTTTTGTGTTGATTTGTTGATGTCAGCCCCAAAGGTTGTCGGTCCCCCTCCCTGATAGGTGGAGTCGGGACTGTCATGGCCACTCATTTCCACGTTGTAAGTGGCTTTCGCAGGCCAACACAGCTGGTTGTGCATGACAAAGTAGACCGCAAACACATACAGTCCCTGCGAAGCAAGCGAGGAAGGAAACACCAAATTTAATGGACATCAATTCATTCATATTGCTTCATATAAATTCTGTTTACGACTGTTGTCGTTGTCTTTTTTTTTTTTTACTTTAAAAGCTTCACAGAAATAAACATCTGTTCAAGCAGTGCTAATGGACGATGACTTCATCATTGGGCCATGACATCATTGGCGCCCTGGTATTTGCGCTTCCACCACAGCATTACCAAACCCTCCTGGTTAAACAGTGCCAGGATGTGAATTTCCCCAAAACACGGTGGTGCTAAATACTGCAAGGCCATCTTGTATTTCACGACAGCCGTCACTGGGCGACGACCGCAGCTGCAGACATCGATGAAATGCTTCAGGGGGGCAGGAAGAGGAAAGTTTGAATAAGCGTGCAGACAGGTGCATGGGTGGTGATCTTCTGTGCGGTTTGCTGCCATGCTTTACTTTTTCTATCATTTGTTATGCCTGATTCTAAAATTGAATTCCAGTCAAACCTCGGTTTTCGTCCATAATCCGTTCCGGAAGGCTGTTCGAAAACCGAAATTGTTCGAAAACCGAAACCAGGCTCTTTTTAAAATAAAAATGTTTATTGAACACGTCTGCTCACAATGGAAAGCAACACGTAAGGAAGTGTAAGGAAGGCGAGAGGAGTCAAATGGTGCATTCAAGTGCACTCAGTTTGTTTGAGAACCGAAATTTGTTCGTCATCTGAGGCATAAAAAAACTCAAAGTTTTTGGTCGAAAACCAAATGGGTCGAGAACCGAGACGTTCGAAAACCGAGGTTTGACTGTACTCTTTTTTTCCCCATTTAATTCCACACAGAAAACTCCATAATAATTTTTGTTGTTGTGTTCATTATTACCCAATAATAATACAACTACAAATAAATAGAAGTCCACAAACAGCTGTTAATATTTTAAAAGTGTCTCTGATTAAACCTCAATCCATTTCAGATGTTCTAGTAGGCTTTTCCTGCCTTTTAGGGCATTACCTTTTGGTGCTTTGTTGATCAAATTAAACAATTGAAAATCCATTTCTTTTCATGACCTTCAAGGCGAACTATACGCTTCTTCATGTGCTCTCTGCCTGAAAACATTTGTCAAAGTTTGTATGTCGCCAGCGGTGAATGCGGCTCCGGCGTCATAAAAGCAACGTGGGTGCTTAAGCACAGGTCATTAGCAGCATACGTAGCGAATAGGAACAGGCTTTAACACGGGCCTGTTATGTAAGTGTGCCCTGATCAGTGGCGAGAACGTGGCCAAACAGAACAAATGAGAGAAGGAAAGGTGGTGGAAATGCAGTTTAAACGGGGTGGGGGGGTGGGGTGGGGGTGGGCCGTTGATAACATAGACGAAGCATAAAGGATGCCATTTTGACATTTGAAATGCTTGAACACCACCGCCGTAAAGAACACGCCCAAACATCACATTGCGCAGCTCCTTTTCCCTGCAACGACTCAAGCTCACCGAACTTCAATTTGTAACCGCGTACAATACTTTCCGTCTCTCGGTGCAGATAACCCCCTCGCCCTATTTATTTATAAACGGGGACAAACGTTGAATCAAAAGAGAGGAACAATTGAATTGTCACGCAGCCAGGTTGCAGCCCCGGCTGACGTGAACGATTGGTTGCGATGGTACAATGAGGTGAGTCAGCAGGCGCTCAAGAGGTGAAAGGCTGCCGAGATTGGGTTAGTGTCTCCTCATTCGGTCTGCCGTGTCACAGAAGGGGAGCAGTAATTGAGACCGATCGAGGGAAAATGGCAGTGAGGAGGTAAAAGGGTGATGCATGCCTGCTCGGTATCTGACTGACAAAAGAGTCCCACCTGCGAGGCAACACACACACACACACACGCAGGTCTGTGCCGTAACGCGCAGATGTTTATTGGCGCTAAATAAAAAACTGCTGGGAGGTACGTGGTGGCGCACAAGCCCAGCCACAACACCGAGAGTAAACACGGAAACTTTTTATAATGGAAAATCCCCAGCGCGATGCAGAAGGAAAACAACACCCCGGATCTAAATAGAAGACAAGACAGTGTTTGTTTTGCTCTGTGATTTCCTTTCTTTTTTGGGGGGGGGGGGGGGGGGGGAAAGATTGACTAATTTGTACAGCTGCCTTTGCAATTATAATGAAGTTCAGTTTTGTTCTAAACAAAGTAATACAAAGCTCACGGTCTAGAATCCTAATTACAAACAAACAGTGGGACTATTACATAATATCTCAAGTTACCCTTTCCCATTGAAATGAATACACATGCCATTAATCTGTTCCAGACAGCCCCCCCCCCAAAAAAAATGTTGTAACATGTTTTTAACAAGACAACTTGCACTCTAATTGTTCTTGGAAAGAATTACATAGTTTGGGGCCATTTTTTTTTCATGCTGCTCCTTCTGGTATGCGTACCGTTGCGACCTAGACGCGTTATAATACAGACAAAGGTAACTGATAACAACTGACGCAAGAGGCTGCAGTACTATTTCTTAGAAAAGTATGCCTGTGAGTGTTGTCATATTGCCTGTCTAGTTGTGTTGCGCCACTGATTGTGCCCAAATATCTGTCGTTGAAACGGTTACACCGCAATGCTGATGCTATTCGTTAGCTCACCAATGGCGTTTAATATTTGTGTTCATGTTAAGCTAAACAGACTTTATTAAGGCAAAGGTCGTACATGTGGTTATTTTAAAGACACATTGCATAATTACAGGGTCCCTAACAGGCCTCCGGCTTCAGTGTTGAAAGCGTCCAGAAGTTGGACAGCTGGTAGAGAATGGACAAGTTAAAACTTCTTCTAAAATGTGACATTGTTTCAGTTGAGGAAAGTCACATCAGTGCTCCGAGAGCAGAAAATGCTCAGTTTTTTCCCCCTGGCAAACAATGACCTTTGCGAGAGAACTGATTGCACGATGTCACTGATCAGATTAGCCGCCTGCAAGCTCAACATCGTCTGTTGGCATTGACGTCATCGCTCACCCTCCTGTGTTGGTTGCACCAAAATCAATTGACTTTAGTGCCACACTGTTGTCTTTAGCACATACATGCCACATATCACCAAGAGCTACCACACACTTTTACAGGCGCATTACGCCAGCACCCCACAGTGACGGAAAGAGACTGGACGAGGAGGTATATTTTGGCACTGGCAGTATTTTAGCTTCAGTGCAATTTTGAATTAAGTGCGCACATATGCAACAAAATCATGCAATTGTCCATTGCATGAGAAGGCAAGCAAATTGATTCTGACATTTTAAACATTTTGATGTGTTTCTAAGCGTGTCGATTGATGCTAAAACAACAATAAGTTTGGAGGCGCCTCTGGAAATCTCCGGATCCCCAGGCGATTGCCGTTTGCCTCGTCCATCCCTGACCTGAGTCCTCCACAATGACCCGCATTCACAACCCTTCACAATATTTGTATAAATAAATGAACAGCTAAACAAATATTATGGAAGTAGGCTAATGAGCTCACCAGCAGGCAGTTGGAGATGATGTAGAGGACAAGCATCCACATGTGCTTGTAGCCCATATGAAGTCCTGCCCACAACCACACCAGAGAGACGAGCAGGAACAGGTAGAGGACCAGCGGCACCTCTGGAACGCAACGACAGAAGTGACGAAAAATAATTTGAAGACATTGAATACAGTACATTGTGGAAAATGACATACAGAACATATTTTACATGTGACTACGGATACAGGAAGTGAATGTTGGTGGTGGGGCCGCGCATTGAAGCCTTTTGTTTTTTTCCTTGGTACTGGCAGGGTCCACATGCGGACCATGTGGACTCAAGTGGGTCCTGATTAAATCCCTGAACATGCAATGTCGTACTGAGGCCACTACACCAATCCAGGACGATCTTAGCGTGTATTTGAATGCAGACAAAGCCTGGTCGATATTTTAGTTTATTTTAGATTTGGTTGAATTAAGTTGGAAGGAAGTACAGTCAAACCTCGGTTTTCGAACGTTCTCGTCCAATTCGGTTTTCGACCAAAAATTTCGATTTTTTTATGCCTCGGATGACGAACAAAATTTCGGTTCTCGAACACACTGAGCGCACTTGAATGCACCATTTGACTCCTCTCGCCTTCCTTACACGAGGAAGTGACGCTTCTTCGAGTAGACGAGGAAGTGACGCTTCATCGTGTTGCTTTCCATTGTGAGCAGACGTGTTCAGTAAACATTTTTATTTTAAAAAGAGCGTGTTTTCGGTTTTGGAACAATTTCGGTTTTCAAACAGCCTTCTGGAACGGATTATGGACGAAAACCGAGTTTTTTTTTTAAAACATCACATCATTCACGACACTTCTCACAGAGGAAGTAGCACTCCGGCGTGCAATTTTAGTGCACACGAAATAACATGCGGGGGATTTCTACATGTAGGAAGCAGTGTGGAAGAGCGACGGAATGTGCGAGTTTGCGTGAGGCTCAAACAGAAATGGAAACAAGTTTTCCTCTTGCTCCCAATGAAGGCGTGTTTTGCTTCAACACCTCGCCGCCTTTAACAGCGTTGCATAAACAGCAAACGACGAGCAAAACAACTCCAGAAGCGTCCCCCAAAGCATCATGAATGAGAATGCCTCTTTTTAACGAGGAGCGAAAATGTCCCCTTGTGCGGACGAGACGCGGGCCTCTAAATTTTGTGAACATGCGAACATACTGTACCATCTTAGATAAGCCTACGTGGAGCACGAAGCGACTGTGTGGATTTGCAGGTGACCTTGCAAACTGTCCAAAAGCGCTGCTGGGTCAGCAGCCCGTGTGCAGAACAGACTGAACACTTGACTTCACGAGTAGGGTTGAAACACGGGGGCCTACGTTTCACTTAGGTGCCACTCCCGCCATCTTCTCGTCAGCTTCTTTCCCTCTCCGCTTGTGCAAAGTTGCCTTTCCTCTGTCTGTCTGGCTCCTTCCACACCATCGCTTGTCTCTTTCTCCTTCGCCGCCTCGCCTGCCTCTCGTTGGACTTTCCTAATTCCTTTCTCTTTGCACAACTGTCTCGGTCGGCCTCCCTCCCTCACTAACTGTCTCCCGGCCACTTTTGAGTTCCAAGCGTGTAAGCACATTCCAAAGCTGAGCTGGAAGCGCGCTCCGACAGAAGAACAGCCAAGTCGCAGTCACGCTGCCAAAGTACTAACTTCTTGACTTTCGAGAAGGGGCTACTTGGGGGTCTCATACTTGGGAATCCACTCTCATGGTGTGTATTTAAATACAGTGGGGCTGCTGCAATTGGCGGTTGTTTTAATCATCGATTAATCTGCTGATTGTTTTGGCGATTAATAGACAAATTGGATAGCAAAACATATGTTTCAATTTTCCATCCCTTTACTAAAAAATAAAGCAGACATGATTTAAAATTGACTGTGCAGAATATACACTCACATTTAACTCACTGGAGAACCCACGGGGTCAAATTTAGCCCCTATGAATTCTGCTACTCAAATGCGACCCTTAAATCCCAAAAGGGTCAAATTTGGCCCTAATCCTAAATTAGGATTAAAGCATTGAATATTTGAAAATACATATATTTTGGTGTTCGGTGAACATATAGCAGTCATTTATTGTATAATTCATCATTTTCCAAAGAAGAACAATTCTGATTCAGTTACTGGTTTGCAGAGCAAAGAGTTAAAAAAAAATACTTCGAGTAGATCGAGGTGATTTTATTTTGTGCAGCCACTTGACGAAATAAAATGGAGTAAATTCAATACGCCATATTTTTCCGTGTCAACATTCACATACCGATGACCACATTCGAAGCAACTGGGGGTAGAGTATTTTGTATTTTGGTTTGGCAGCCATACTGCCCCACGCAGTATAATGTACAGTCCAACCTCGGTTCTCGTCCATAATCTGTTACAGAAGGCTGTTCGAAAACCGAAATTGTTTGAAAACCGAAACCAGGCTCTTTTTAAAATAAAAATGTTTACTGAACACGTCTGCTCACAATGGAAAGCAACACAGGGAAGCGTCACTTCCTCGTGTAAGGAAGGCGAGAGGAGTCAAATGGTGCATTCAAGTGCGCTCAGTTTGTTCGAGAACCGAAATTTGTTCATCACCCGAGGCATAAAAAACTCGAAATTTTTGTTCGAAAACCGAATTGGACGAGAACCGAGACGTTGGAAAACCGAGGTTTGACTGTACTAAGATCATTTTAGTTGCGTTCACATGACACCGATATGTGTTCAAAATAAAAAAGTGGTGACGTACGTCAAATGTCTGACATTTGTCATGGCGAGGAATCAAATGTTCTCCTGATCACATGCCGGTGTACCATTATGACTGTTTTGAAAAGGGTCTCGGGTCAAATGGTCAAATATTGTTGCCGTTCCAGCACGTGCGTGTGTGGTGAATAACACGCATTCATGCTGACCCAGGTCACTCTTATTGCTCGGCAGGAACGGAGGTCGTGTACGATTCCGTCTGGCTGACATAAAAAATAAACACTCGGAAACCCCTGCTCATGACCCGGTCGGGCGAGCTGCTTCCCTCCGCGGGACGGCCTCCAAGTTTACATTTAATCGGGCGGCGTCTTGCTGTGAGAGGATAAACCGAGAAGAGGGAGTGGGGCTCAACCAAAACAGTCGAGGTCGAAACAGCGCGGCCGATGCTGACGCGGCCGTCTCACGGAGGTCAGCAGCTGTAACAACAAGCATGTGCCGAGCCACCGTACGTGCGCGCCGACCCGCGCGCACAGCAGCGCTCTTTTCGCATCGGCATCGCTCATTTTCTTATAAAGGCTGCGTTGTCTTTGAAAGACAACACACGGGAATTGCCGGGAGTGCGTGCGGAGGCTTGACCTTCAAACATATTTCATATATTCGTTAATCATATTTGCCAAGGCCGCAATCGCAAATATGAAATATGTACGGCGCGGCGTGGGAACAATTACATTGTCAACAGCGAGCGCTCAAGTGCTTGCTTTCCAAAGCAGCACATCATGAGGCTTTGAGAGAAAACGGAATGTTCATGAAATAACTCAAAAACTGGATAAATAATGTCCAGGGGAAAAAAAAAAAAAAGAGAAAATAGAGAGAAAACGGAATGTTCATGAAATAATTCAAATACTGGATAAATAACGTCCAGGAAAAAAAAAAAAAAGAGAAAATAGTGCTATGCAAGCAAACGTCCCCCACCGCGTTTGTGTGTGCAAACATTCATTTCCGACCAGTGATCAAAAGGGCAGTGAGAAGAACACCGCCAGGCTTAAGAATGCAAAACCAGATATTTAATCAGCCGAGCGAACATCCCGTCATGTAAACACACCTTGCGGAATCGGCGGCGTTCTGATAAGACCTCGCTCCAAAATTGAGGCCATTGTGAGTGAATCCGTAAATTCTAAAGTGGATTTTTTTTTTTTCCCCCCTCCATCTTTTTATTGAAGTCTGTGACCAAAAGTACCAAAACATTTCATTTTCGGTGACGTCGGCAGTCTCACGTGTTCCGACTGAGTTTCTACGTGCGGCCCCGCATGCTGCAGTCTCACACAGATTAGCCTCAAGATTATCTCATCGCTTTGCGGGGGAGGGGGGGTGGGGTGAAGTCAAACATGTGGAGATGTTTTTCAAAGCGCTGTTAAAACGATACATTCCTGCTTGTGCCTCGCCGTGCTTTGCTCCCAAGGGGTCGCACACTCGGCGGTTTGCTTTTTTTTTTTTTTTTTTTTACCTGTTGTTCACACTTCTGGTTGCTATCGCTCTCTCGCTCTTCCTGCCTCTCATTCAACACACGATATCCTGCTGTGATCCCGACGCTTACTGTCCTCACTTTACGCGAAACTTGTTCTCACTTTTTCACGGCATTATTTTTCTACGCTGTGTCAGACAGGGTGCGATTTTTTTTTTTTTCCAAAGGACAACACGCACTGACGAAATGACGCTTTGCTACAATATAAAGTGTGCAACTGGCATAACCGCGTAAATCAACAGTCCCGCCAAAATAACTCAACACTGCATCGGTGAATCCAATCCATCAAAAATGTTTTGCGTTAAAAAGTATTGAAAATACGTATCGAGAGATTTATCGCCAACCTGTGCTGTTGGTGCGACCGCGATAGATGTCATCGTACGCCTTCCACTGCTGCGAGACTTTGTAGGCGTGGATGAAGACGACCAGCACGGCAACGAGGCAGATGAGCGGCACCAGCACAGCGGCGCACAGAGCAGCGTAGATGTTCGGGATGAAGCACCTAAACACAAACAGGGGAGGAGGGGGGGTAAATGAGAAGATGGCAACCATAGAAGATATCATATCATTGGACCAGACTCATCAAACATGGTGTCAGCTTTAGTAATATGCTGCTTGGAGCATTCGGTGTAATGGAGAAAACAACCTCGACTGCCCACATGTTGGATCTTGTGCCGTTGTCAGAGCACGGCGCTTGGTCAACAATGTATCACCTTTTTTGACTGCAGTGCAACATGAAGAGCGGTGCAGAACGGCAGGTGCGTCTCAGAAATTGAACATGGTCATTTGCTTCCTACACTTGGCTTGATGTGATTGTTTTCAAGTCCCAGATCCATCACAGCATCACTTTTCCCAGCGGAATCTGGGAAAATGCGCTTCCTGCTATGACCAAACTCCCAAGTGCCAAGCAAGCACCAAAACACTCATGTGACTTTGTCTATGTCCCAAATGTGGTGGGAGTATGGAATTCAGATAAGACTTTAGTCTCGAGTGACTACAGAGAGAACTAATTGGCTCCGGAGTAGCCATAACACGGCACGAGGTATGCCAAATAGACAATTGCATCGGATAGATGGACTGTGAGAGCGTAAACACGCTTTCTAATATGGACATTTGTCCTGTAAGTGGCCTTGTGGATGGTGGGGGTGGAAGTGGGGGGCTTATTGGAGTGAAAATCTCATAAGAAAGGGAAATCTTGGCCAAAGCGCATTCCCCATAAGTCTATTGACTGACTTCAGGCTCGGGAGCGGAACTAAAAAAAATAATAGCATTTGAAGGAAATAGGAAAGGTTGCAAAGCTTTCTCGGGGTCAAATGTGAGTTTCAGTTCAATCTTGGTTCTCGTGATAAAAACAACAAAAAAAACCCCACAAAAAACATTCATGGTGAATAACACTGTCTGTACAGTAATCCCTCGTTTATTGCGGTTAATGTCGACCAAAACCACCCGCGATAAACGAAAATCTGCGAAGTAGCGACCAATTACCATATATATATAAAAAAAAGTTGTCAAACCTCGGTTTTCGTCCATAATCCGTTCCAGAAGGCTGTTCGAAAACCGAAATTGTTCGAAAACCGAAACCAGGCTCTTTTTAAAATAAAAATGTTTACTGAACACGTCTGCTCTCAATGGAAAGTAACACGACGAAGAGTCACTTCCTCGTCTACCCGAGGAAGCGTCACTTCCTCGTGTAAGGAGTCAAATGGTGCATTCAAGTGCGCTCAGTTTGTTCGAGAACCGAAATTTGTTCGTCTTCCGAGGCATAAAAAACTCGAAAGTTTGGTCGAAAACCAAATTGGTCGAGAACCGAGACGTTCGAAAACCGAGGTTTGACTGTATACCTGTGAGTGTTGTTATATTGTCAGCACACATTTGTTGGTGCACCGTTTGAGTTCAAAGAGCTATTCCCGATACATCTCCTTCATTCCCAGGGACATCTCGTCACGTCTTTTAAGAATCCAGACATTCAATCCCGTGTACGTCTTTTACGTTGTTTTTATACGGGAGTGTAATTTGAATGTGTTTTGATGTGTTATGACATCACCACCTAGATGAGATTCGCAATTGTTTGTTAGGCATTCAACGTTTATTTGCAGAAGGCAAACTTATGCGGTTGTGTTGAATACATAATGGTTCATTTGCTTGCTTTTCATGTTTTGTTTGACGGTAAACGTCAACCGGGAGTGGCCGGGTGTACCTAATGTTGTGTCTTCTGAGTGTCAACGAAGGACAGGGTATCAGCATCGTAGCGGCGACGGTGAAAAGCAGCGGGATATTTGGATGAATGCGCTGCCTCTTTCCCGCAAAAGAGGAAGTCCAACTTGACTTTTCTGGGCACACTGAATGCTCCTGTGTATCTGCAAATGTCGCATCTATGCACCCACTGTCTCACGGCCACTTACCCGCCCACAGGAAGCTGGCGCGCATACTCGGCCCGAAGGATAACAGACACACCTAAGGCCGCCGGCTAATTTTAGAAGTGATTTCAGGGTCCAAACTTTAGTAGCGTTTGGCTTTCACGCTTGTGCGCAACACGTCGAATGCCAGCCATAGAAAAGGGACACTTGCACAAATATTATTCTGCATTTTGTTTAGAGTGAGCTCATCGGTTTGGTTTTAAGGATTGACGTTCTTTCTACTTTTAGAAATGAAGCAGTAATTTATAGCTGTTTCCGAACAAACACAATGAGGTAAAGGTTTCAGTTGTTTTCGGTTTGCTTTTTTAATTTGTTTTGGCACTAGTGAGCTTCCAGCTCTGAGGCGAAGACTCAAGTTTCGATATGAGGAGGTGCACGCCACGCAAATGACTCATGCCTTGGTTCATTCATTTCATTGGCTGAGCAATCGCCTCACATGATGTCACAAGATCAGGTGTTTACTTTCAAAAAACGTCCCCGGAAAAGAAAAAAAAAAGAAAAAACATGCCTACTCACACATCCCCTTGCACCAATCCGTAGACGGCGTGGATGCTCCAGTCGAAGCCTCCGAGCAGCACGATGACCAGGATGATGATGATGAGAGCAGGAAGACCCCAGCCCAGCAGGAAGTACAGCAGGTATCGACGATCGGTGTGCTCATCATTCATGACGAGCACCTGCCAGAAATTCACCGCCTGTGGGGCACAGGTGGAGCAAATCACTTCAACACAGGATGTGAATTGTTTGCTTTTGATCCAACCCGTGACATTAAAGGAAAGCAAAACTACTTTTTGCGTCTCTGGTTATAGTGCAAAAAATAAGAGGAGCTCCTTCCTGCTTGTTAACATTTTGTAAATACAGTCAAACGGTTTTCGAGTTCGTCAAATTGTTCGAAAACCGAAACCACGCTTTTTTAAAATAAAAATGTTTACTGAACACGTCGGAAAGCAACATGAGGAAGCGTAACCCGGAAGGCGAGAGGAGTCAAATGGTGCATTTAAGTGCGCTCAGTTTGTTCGAGAACCGAAATTTGTTCGTCATCCGAGGCATAAAAAACTCGACATTTTTGGTCGAAAACCGAATTGGACGAGAACCGAGACGTTCAAAAACCGAGGTTTGACTGTACTGTGGCGACATATATTCAGCAATGCAATCTTGGAGCGTAAGGGCTGACTTTGAGCCACTCACAAGAAGGAGTCATGCATCTGAGTCGTTTGAGCGCACTGGGAAACTTGATGCTGGCCTCTGCCAGAGCAGTTTTTCAGGTGTGCTGTCCAACATGTTATACACAATGCTGCGCAAGATGGGTACACTCATCCAGTTCTGATATACAGTCAAACCTCGGTTTTCGAACGTCTCGGTTCTCGAACTAAAATTTTGAGTTTTTTATGCCTCGGATGACGAACACATTTTGGTTCTCGAACAAACTGAGCGCACTTGAATGCAACATTTGACTCGTCTCGCCTTCCCTACACGAGGAAGTGACGCTTCCTCGTGTTGATTTCCATTGTGAGCAGACGTGTTCAATAAACATTTTTATTTGAAAAAGAGCCTGGTTTCGGTTTTCGAACAATTTCGGTTTTCGAACAGCCCTCTGGAACGGACATTATAGACGAAAACCGAGGTTTGACTGTACGTGGGGGCAGAGTGGTTGGTGAAATCAAACACAACATGGCTTTTATGCGGTTAATGTCTTCCTCAAAGTTAGCGGCGTGATCCGTTTATTTTCTTGAACTCAGTAATGTTTGGAGCAACCTCCCCACTCTCACTTGATCTGTGAAACTCAAGGTGGCCTTGACGACGGAGCTGCAGAGGATCCTGCAATACTTGCAGGAGTTTATGAAGGCTGGGGAAAAGCGTTCAATGTTTATTTTGAAGGGGACGAAACCTGTCGTTTTTTTTTTTGGATCGAATTCAATTCAGCCCCGCGGATCTTTGGACACACCCTCCGCGTGTACCCTTGCGGTTGACTGACGACCAGTCCTGGGTCTATTCTTGGCCAAAACAAGCTGGGACCGCCTCCAGATCGCCCACAACCCTAACGAGAACCATCGGTGTACAAAACGAATGGTTGGGTGGCAGTGTTTGCTTTGTAACCCAGCAGGCCGTGACAGATTTGTCCATCAAACACATTGGTTACGTAAGCACCTTCTCCCTGAGGATGTGCAGGTGTTAGCAACAGACACGTTTGTTTGAATAAAAAGCTTGGAGTAAATGCCCGTGTCAGGGGGGCCAGAGCTTAAAGTTCACAATATTGAAATGAACTTGTGATAGGACCTCACTTGTAATCAGAGAGGATGCTCTTTGTTCAGAGTAATGAACCTTTATACGACACCTATAAAGCTGATGATGTTTGTGATTGTCCATCTGTCTGTTAAAGCATTTGCAGAGGCAGCACTGTGTGTGTGTGTGTGTGATGCAACAGGAGGTTATGGGATGATGACCTCCTCCTCCTCAGGCAACCTCTGCTCTGCCATAATCATCACCACATTGTGTAACAAGTATCGCAAACGGACACAGACACACATGTGCGGCCGGCAAAACCGCACGACGCTTGTGTAACAGCTCAAGTGTGCGTCACGGAGACAATAGGGAAATGTCAGAAGCCGGATCGGCATTTGCCTCGGATGTGAGACGGCCCGGGCCGGCGAGTCACAATAAACGGATGATGTTGACTTTGAGGTGAACTCACTGACTTGTGATAGTGAAGGTCAAAGTTGGAAGACGAGCAGAGATAATAGATTGTTTTTCTCGTGGCTATCTAGACAAGTATGTTTATTTCCTGGTGATTGTGTCTGAGAGAAATGTCAGAATGGGTCCAAGGAAAGCCATTTGTCCTGTTTTTAAGAAATACAGTCAAGCCTCTTCTGACCAATTCAACCAAGATTTAAAGTTTCAAAGTTTGCATCATGATATGTTTAGCAGTTCAATATCGTGGGGCCTTGAATTAAGAGGATAATTTGCTTAATCACGATCGCGATTCAAAAATGTGTATCTCAAACTATCTTTCCCCATTAAAATGAATGGAAATGCTATTAATCTGTTCTACATCCTCAAGACACCAAACAACAACAACAAAAAACAACAACAAAATAGCGCTGGATAGTATTTTACTTCATTACAGACAAAAGGAAATAACACTCCTAAATAATGTATTTATAAGTCTGTGCATCATGATTTTATGCATGAATTCAATAGGGCATTGTTTGTCTGGTGTGCACCTTGGCCACAAAACACACTTTCATTCATAAAATTAAGACAACTAAGCTGCACGTCTACAAGTCATTTTTCGAGGAGTTAAATATTTATGAGTACTGCCACATCTACAGTATGCTAGTTTTGTTTGCCTATCTAAGCTGTTCCGCAGTGTACGTTATGATTCAGTCGCGGACTCATTCGGCTAGGTCAGGGGTCGGCAACCCAAAATGTTGAAAGAGCCATATAGGACCAAAAAAACCCAAAAAACAAACATGTCTGTCGCCGCAAAAAAATAAAAGCCTTCTGTAAAACTTACAATGAAGGAAACACATGCTGTATGTATGAAGGAAACGGGACTGTCTTGGAATTGTTTATGTTATTCATTCCTTTGTTGTGTGTTCACAAACGCCCCCATAGAATTTATTTTGTGATTTCCTCGCTTGATTTTTTGTTTTGGTGCAGCTTTTCTTAGTGTCAGTGAAGTGATCGTGAATTTCCGTTTCTTCGGAGGCTGTCTTTGAACGCCTCTCGAGTTGAACGAGAAGAAAGAAGGCACGGTGTCGGACGCAGATGTGTCTGTGTTTGTCGAGACTGTTAAAAGCATAAATAAAGTGTACGTTTTAAAAAACCAACACCACATCTCTCCTTTTTCGGAGCTGCAACATGTATCTATATCTATTTGAGCTATATTAGCCTACTATCAAAATCTTTTTCCATTTTCAAACATTTTTTTATAAAGCTCCAGGAAGCCACTAGATGTCGCTAAAGAGCCGCATGCGGCTCTGGAGCCGCCTGTTGCCGACCCCCGGGCTAGGTGATGTGATCTGGTTCAATCAACATCGTTGATTATGAGAAACAGTGATTCCGAAAAAGGACTTCAAAAATCACCCACATTGTTAGAATATATATATAATATCTCGAAAAGGGGTTGTCTGTCTGTACAAGCACTTTGTAAAGCACCCCGATGTTAGCGCTAACACAATCCTGGTTGGTCTGTAGGTTGTTCGTGTAGGCGCTTTGGTGGTCACCATAGCAATGACAGGACACTATTTTCTTTATTACATACACGCCAGCGTACCATCAAGCTGTTATTTTACGGTTAAATGACCACTTGTTGTTGCTTCAAATGTTAGGATGAATACCTCCTGGGTCACTGACTGGACAGGAGCATCATGCTCCGTTGTCAGCGTATCAAGGCAAAACATTGCAATGTTTGTGTGACAAACCAGCAAATGACAAAGTGCAAGCTAATATTTTCGATAGAGCGAATAAGAGGAGCACGGTTATGTAACAATTCGCAGCCTCCCTAAAAGCCGATGCATGAGCCCCGCCTTACAGCCAAGCAAGAACAATCCGGTCTGGATCCAGATATTACTTGCCTGCTGGCAGTGTGTTAGTGGATATTCCCGTGCCCATTAGATGAGCACGCCCACTCATCCACTGGCACAGAAAAAAACCCCCCCACCCCATCCCCCACCTCCACCCTCCCTTCCCTACGCATGCCGCATGTATTGATTTCGCTGTGGTTTGCGATTGGTTTGCTGGCGCCCGTTAATATCAGGAGCTGGGCTCTGAGTGTCTGCCTGATAGGTGCGGTGGGACATCACTGGGATCAATGGAAAGACTTTGGGGAGGACAAAGAGATTTGGTGTCAGCCATCAATTCCAAGAGCCACAGAGTGGCTGTGATACACTGTCGTATCTTCACTGTCGGCCTTTCAAGAGCTGATGTCTTGACGTGTTAGTGAGTCGAACTGAGTCTTCACTGTAACAATGCTTTCAGTTCTTCAGTTCATTGCTCAAAAATGTGACTCTGAGAATGCCGCAAGTGGGTTTGGTTTAAAAATAATATTTCTTTTAAATTCTATATAATACTATTCAACACATCCATCCATCTATTTTGTAATCCGATTATCCCCTACAAAGGCCGCGGATGTGCCTAGGGAATGTAGTTGCTCAGATATTAATATTTCAAATCATGTCAATATATGTTATGTGAAGATATCAACTGACAAAAAAAGCAATGATTTGTCACATTAAGTATGACAAACACTGCGAGAGCTCTCGAGTAGTCTAATTAAAGAGATCATCTTCTAATACTGCACCAATAATAGAACAGGTGCCCGGGGAGATTATAATAATTATGACATGATTTGCCAAAGGCCAGTGGGTGATGGAAACAAAGTGAGTGTACGTGACTTGTGCAAGAGGGCAAATGGGGGACAATGAGAGGAAAAGAGAAAGTCAGTCAGGAGTTTTTTTTAAAGCAGTACCTACTTTTTTGTGTCAAGTTTTGATATGAATCCTTTTCAAATAGGGGACTATTGTGCGATAATTGACGATTAACGGGTGAGGAAGGAGGAAAGGATTTATATGGAGCACTTTGGGTCAATGTTATGTGATGCCTGTGCTTTGCCTGCAGATTACAATTTAACTGTGAAGGACTAATGGCAAGATCTACATCATGTTAATGTTATTTATTTGGGTTTCCTTGTCCATTACGCAACGGCAAAGACAAAATAAATAAATAAACAAACCCCGCTCAATAAAAAGAGTTTCAAACGGTCAAACAAGGAGGGGTTAGGAGCCGCTTGTGTTGCTAAGTGGTACAGTGAAACTCCTCTACAACGAAATCATGTTTGCAGCAAGAAATTTTTCACAACAGGGGGTTTTTCACTGTAGCAAATTTGAAACAGGAAAGTGGGAATGGTGTTAATGCATGAAGATTTTTTTCACACTAGGGGGTATTTTCACCCATGTAGATTTCGTTGTAGAGGAGTTTCACTGTACCAGTCCAGGTTCAAAGGTCAAGTCATGCAACATTCTAGTCGACTTTCATCTCGACATTCTTATAAATTATAATAATATACCAAAACTTTAAATGAGAAGAAATAGAAACATTTTGCTGATTCAGGAGCTGATAAGTGCCATGTAAATATGTCAATGAACTGTTTGTCGAATGAATGAAGAGAAACGGAGGAAAATGGTCAACTGTTGCTCAAGCGAACTGACACTTGCGCGTACCTGTATGAGCATCCAGAAGAACTGGCTGAGGTGGAAGTAGTGAGAGAAAAGCGCCAGCGCAGCACAGCTGTCCTCGGAAAACACTCGGCCACGGAAAGTGGACACCAGGAAGCAGATCTGTCAAAGCAAAGGATAAAAATAAAAATTTTTTTAAAAAGCTTTTGGGCATTTTAAAATCACAGGTGACAGATCTGATTTCCTGGAACGGAAAACACAGTACCAAGCAATATATAAGTAGCGGCTACTTGAAAAATATTTTTTACTTCATACATCTCACGGCACCAGCCTTGAGATGTCGTCGGCAACGAGGTTTCTCACTGCGGTCGCATTAAGATAGCAGACTTAAAGGCAAAGTCGTGTGGTTTCATTCTCTCTTTTTTTTATGCTTAGTTTGACAGCATACTTCAGGTAGAAGTGGCGTTAAAGAGCTTGAAGCCTTTTTTTTGGAAGAATTGCTCACAATTTGCCAAAGAGCTGACTCCACTGTAGAGCTATTATACTGTATTGTAAACCAAAAAATACAATAGTCAGTGTTTGTATCAAAAATACATCTACCACATTCGAAATTGTACACATGGCATTCATTTTTGTGTATATATTTTTTAAGCCACAGTAACAGTAAAGTTTGTGTTGCTGGAAATTCATAGCAAAAATATGTATGAGCAGTGCATCGAATCAAATCAATGCACATGACAAAAAAAATCGAGTTGACACATCAAAGACAGGGGTGATTGTATTCGGGAATGAAGATGGCAAGCGTGGACGGGAGTGTGGAAAAGCCAATGAGGGCAGCAGACAATAAAATACGGTGACACCAAAGCACACCTGAAGGCATCATTGACCTCGGATGAAAAGAAAGGCCGTTGACAACGTGGGGAGGGGGGGGGGGGGGCGCTTGTTATCTAACTGGCAGAATGTTGGGTCGGTGCCAAGGGAGTGCCACAAAAGAGATGAGTGAATGATAACCTGTTGTCAGTTGCTACTCACATTAAATCCATCAGGCTGCACAACGCTTCAGGTAACAATAAAGGAATGTACCTGAATGTATGTCGTGACTGAATGGTGTCGAAAAATGCTACTGGATATAACAAGGATATCCAAACGCTTTCCGATGAGGGCCACATATAGAAATGTACAAACAAGATGCACATCACATCCGTTGTATAACATGTTAAAACCAATCCAAGAAACTGGAGGTCAACAGATGGTGAGTCTAGTTGCATAATTGCAATTTTTAACTTACTGTCACAATATATTTTTTTTTAAAATACCTACATGCTTGCAAAAAATATCTATATATTTAAAAAAAAATCTTTATATCATGGTAATCTGGAAAATTTGATTTGAGGCAACTGACCTCTTGTTTGTTGAATTTGTGTTTTTTTTTCTTGTTTTGCGAAAACGTTCAAATATGACTTGGGCAATTATGTTATTAGGCAAACGATAAATGGATGTAAACCTGTTATTTTTGTAATGCATGACAGCTTGTAAAATTTAAAAATTAAATTAAAAAAAACATGAATGAAAAAGAAATTGTGGCACACTTTCAACATTTGTTCGAATGTCTTTTTCTCTGTCATATTGTCCATCTGTTTTTCCTAACCTTCTGATGCGGGCCATGAATTTTCATTTATTATGACAATATGAAACAGGCCAGAAAAAATAAAAACATGCAGCGGGCCAAAAAAAATCGGCGTTCTCTAACTTTGTTTGAGAGAAACTCAGGGAAGGAGGGGGGAAAAAAGCACAGTAAATGACCATATTTGGATCTTCCCCATCTTGAATAAGAGCCATGTTTTTACATAAAAAGGACTCCTGAGTCAGTCATTTACCCATCCAAGGCCTGCAGTGCGAGTGGGTGGGGATGGCACAGGAAAGAAATTCATACCCTCATTTCCTGGAATTGAGCCTGGGAGGAGAAGCTATTCGGGTAGTTAGCGGGACACGCTCATCGAACTTTGAAAAACAAAAACAGCAGGGAATGTACCTGGCAAGGAGAGCCTTTCACCTCATTCTAAATACAGTACTTGAGGCTAGCTGTATGTTAGCTGTACCCGTATGAGCTTGAGAAAGAGAGCTTGGTGTCACGTTGCGAGGTGGCGGTGGACCCCAAAAAGCAGGCAAGAGAGAGGAGCAGGGTGTACTTGACGAATTGTATTAAAACAGAGAGAAAACTAAATCCAAAACAAAGTCCAAGGAACAAAATGAATTCAAAGTAACAAACAAAAACCACGACCGAAACGTGACTGAGAACAAACATGACAGTAGCAAAAACAAACAGCAACAATGACCTGACGGTAAGTATTCGGGCGGGAGTCCTTTTATAGAACTAATTACCTCAGAATCAGATCAGAATCATCTTTATTGGCCAAGTATGTAGAACACACAAGGAATTTGACTCCGGTATAACACGCTGCATTAGTATCATCATAAACAAGGACATGACAAATAGTATGAAAGGACATTTCGTAATGTAGTGCGGTAGTACAGTGACAACTGTGAGACAAAGTGCAAAGTATTGAGCAGAGCTAAAATGATCAGTGGTAGGATACAATACTATAACAGTTGGTGCAGAAAATCATTGAACCATTTTAAAGTGACCAGTAGCAGTATTTGTTTACAAGAAGTGTGCAATTATGCAGATGTCCTTGAGCGCTTTAAAGTGTCTGGTGCGGTGGAGTATAAATCAGTGACTGTTTAGGGAGTTAATGGCTAGAGGGAAGAAGCTGTGTAAGTGTCTGCTGGATTTGGTGCGCATGGATCGGTAGCGCCTGCCTGAGGGGAGTAGCTGGAAAAGGTGGTGGGCGGGGTGCGGTGGATCCAGTAGGATTTTCCGTGCCCTTGTTTTGATTCTTGATACCTAACGACCAACAGGTGTGCAGCTGCAGGGGGAGCCCTACAGTGCCACCTGTTGGTCACAAACAGAATCATGACACTTGGATTCATTCTTGGTCCATTGTGCCAGGGGAGGTTTCAACCCAGCTTCCGCAAACCTTCACAATTCGCAAGTATGGTTCTTCATCCATGGAACACAACTGCCCACATTTCAACTTCCCCACTCTCGGGCAGTTTTGGAAAAACAATTTCAAAACCCGCTTGTTCTCCTTTGGGCTCCCTCGCCGAGCATTATTTATTCATTTCAAGTCATTATTTTCTGTAGGTCAAAACAACAACACGATTGACTTTAATGAGTGTTTTGAAAGAAGGCCGCGGGAATCCGAGGTGAAGTCAGAAATTCAACCTTGACATCGGTGTGCAGCATCGGGTGCGTTATGAAAGGAATAACTCTTGGCGTGCGCGTCGAGTGAGGAAGAATAAACACGGCCAGACAGACTCGGCCAGTGCCGACGAGCGCTTGTTGAAGTTACGACCGAGTGGTTTATGAGGTTACGCTTTCTGAGATATCATATATTCTCGCAAGACGGCTCCGAATTGTTTGAAACGTTGCCTGCGCAGTTAATCAAGATTTCATGATCGGAACGGATGGTTCGAGGGTAAACTGCGGAAGATCCTGTTGTAATTACTGCACATGTTTTTCTCTTTAATGAGCCATCACATCTTGTAAGATACAAAATCGTAGCGAGGCTCGAAAAAAAAAAATCGCTGTTTTGTTTCACTTGTGATTTTATTGGATTAGAGCAGGGGTGTCAAACTCATTTCACATTGTGGGCCACATACGGACTCGGTCGATGTCAAGTGGGCCGAACCATTAACATTATACCATACTGTGCTATGAATCGCCAAAATATCATCTCTTTCCTTTGTTTTGGTCTCAAGAAACATTGATTAGCGCTTTCATATCATTTGCAGCGTTGGGTCTATCTCGGTGACGGACTGAGTCTGCCGTTTTCTTCCCCGATCAAAACAATGTTGTCTTCTACTGTGATCAAAACAGTGTGCCTCCCTAGCGGATAATCCACGAATCGCATTTTATTTATAATATTCATTCTGTGTCTTTAACGCATTTTTTTTTTCACTTTTAAATGATCCCGCGGGCCGGATCGAACCTCCTTGGGGGCCGGGCCGTAGGTTTGACACCACTGGATTAGAGGATGGACTTTGTTTTCCAAGGGACCGTGCTACTTCTCCCGGTCTCATGCCGTACAGCGTCAAGTCCTACAACAAGGATGTCGTGAAACGACCAAAGTGTTGTCATGTTGGTGTTTGATATGAATAAAAGTTGCCTTTATCACACAGTGGTTGCCCGCACATTATTAGACAAAAAATTTGGGCGACAAAGATGTCGCTTCACTTTTTGCCGCAGGGCTCGTTTCTTTGCCGCCATTCCCGCGATCCGACTCGTATGAATTAAGTGTTGATTGGAATAACCAAAGTTAGCGAGGCTATATTCTCACCCACAATAGCTTATTTTCATACTCTCAGACCGGTGCGGATGTATGAAAATGATTGACTGGATATTTCATTACCCTACAGAGCGTTACAGGCCAACGACGGCAGCAGACGGGTAACTCGAAAGTCCACCGTAAAGCGGCCAGTTGGACGTCAAACATACGCGACTAGCAATTAGTCGACTTGAAGCCTAAAAAGCGACGTGGGGTCGCAACGGGGACGCGTGGACTAATCGGACGCTACGACAAAAGAACGTGCTGTCACGGGACTTATTTAAAGTCAGCAGCTCAAGGAACAAGTTTGGATTTTGACAGATGTCAGGTAGTCTAATTGTCTGAGGTTGGCTTTGGAGATCACAGTTACAGTATGTGGCCGTTGCTTAAATCCTTGCGAAAACAACAGAAGACGACAGGTAACGTTGACCTCTCATGAGGTTATCAGGGTGGGAAGGTGTCAGGTGTGGACGGAGGGTTTATCGGGAGCCATCTACCGCCCTGTTGCTTTGTATTGTGCAAGGCACAAGGAGTCGACTTGTCTAGACCTTCGGGCTACAGACTAACTCATAGCAGGGAACAGGGAGGTACAATTCAGCGCAGCTCGTGTCATGTGACGGCTTGCCGAGAGCAGCTAAGAACCGGTCGAACGGGAAAGAAGGATCCAAAAATAAAACCAGACAAAGGGATTGAAAAATTGAGAGGTTATACAATGGGGTGTTACTTCACCGAAAAGTCTTCACGGCCTACCTGGAATCACAAAAACAACTTTGGATTAACCAGACACAATCTAATGAGAGCGGACAGAGCGGGACTGAAAGGGGCTGTGGCTGGGCAGTGCGTTGAATGACTCCTGTTTTTAACAGTTTGCACTTTCGATGAATTGAATGACAGAAATTGCAAAAAAATCAAATAAAATAATAATAATAATGTAAGCCCTGAATGGGAGACTCAATTTACACTCTGGAGTATCGTTTTAGGGACGCGGACACTTCAGTCAGGGCGTGACTGAAGTGTACTTGACCACAAAACCGCAAGTCAAGCCACAGCGCAAGATGCAGCTTTAATTTCTACTTCCACCCATCCACTTGTCGCCGTTAGTGGATGTCATTGCATGTAGATTACTTCAGCATGGCCCACACACTGCTCCGCTTACTACATTGTGAAGACTGAAGCTTTTTTTTCCAGACATGGTTCATGGACATTCAAGTTACGTGAGAAAACCAGTCGGTTTGATCAAGTGTATTCTATTTTCTTAATTACACGGAATATTTAGCATGTGTCCCGGAAACTGCTGTCCACCCTGTCATGGGATAATTGCCTCTTTCAGAAAACCCGATGATGCAGCGTTTTGTCTTTCATCAAACAGAGGCTGAAACAGTGGCCAGGGGCGGAGTAACTATTGACAAGTAACAGTAATGTTTTGTCATTCATATCAAGCTCATCGTGTCCACTCTGTCATTGTGAAATATCAATCGACATGAAATTTGAAATACAGTCAAACCTCGGTTTTTGTCCATAATCCGTTCCAGAAGGCTGTTCGAAAAAAACGAAATTGTTCGAAAACCGAAACCGTGCTCTTTTTAAAATAATGTTTATTGAACACGTCTGCTCACAATGGAAAGCAACACGAGGAAGCGTCACTTCCTCGTGTAAGGAAGGCGAGAGGAGTCAAATGGTGCATTCAAGTGCGCTCAGTTTGTTCGAGAACCGAAATTTGTTCGTCATCCGAAGCATAAAAAACTCAAATTTTTGGTTGAAAACCGAATTGGTTGAGAACCGAGACGTTCGAAAACCGAGGTTTGACTGTATATTGTTATTATTAACAGCTCACAGGCAGCGTGCTAACAGAAACATGTTGTAAAGTGAAGATCCGCCATGTGCTTATTCAAAGCACGTTATACAAATATGTCCACCCCGTCAGCAAACTCAACTTTTTTGCTATATTCTTGGATGGTGTCTGCGTGTGTTTAATTTATTTTTATTGATAATTGTATTTTTCTTTTTTTCAATGTGTTTAATTGAGTAATATGCATTTCTTACAGCATAACACCTAAAGTACTTTAATATGATGAAAAGTCTCAAAGGCACCTTGACTCAGGATTCATTTCTGAAAACGCTTCCAATTATATTCCCATCGGGGCCAAGCAAAGGCAACACTCGGTTTCTGTGCCTGCGCGCCAATGATGCTCGCTGCTCTCATCCTCCCAGAGACTTTCACTGCTGATCAATGTCGCCCAGTGTGCTGACGCTATGGAAGCTGTGTAGCAGCGTGGCTATAAATAGCACTCGCCTGCATTACATCACTGGCCAACGTAGGGAGGGGCTAGAGGGGGACCCGAGAGCTGTCTGCCTGCCAGACCATCCATCCACCCTGGAAAAAAACTTCACCTCCTCCGCTCCCCTCCTCCAGCCATTCCTTATAGCCCCAAGTTCCTCTTCATCCTCACCAACAACCGCAATCCAGATACCCCCCCCCCCCTCTCACCACCACCACACACCCCTCCCCCCCCACCAGCGACCGGTCTGATCTAGCTGGTTCCAGCCGCAGCCTGCGCCCTTGGCTGCTTGCCTTTGTTCACAACGAAATACAATGTACAGCAAAGCAAAAACACAAGCATGAGATGGTGATGTGTTTGGCTCTTGCAACGCCCGCCCGTTAGTCGAAACCGCTTATTCCTGCGCACACATGGTTCATTTGAAACAACGTGTGAGTCAAGTCAGGTCTTCACTGAAATAACAATCGGCTATGCGAAAAGTTATACCAAGAGCTCTCAGACTTTCCTCAAGCAGTAATCATGTCACTAGTACAATTTGTGCTGCTTTGCCAATTTTTTTTTTTTTTTTTCCCCGCTCCTTGCCCTGGACTGGACTGCGAGCATCACCAGTTTGCTCACGAGTTAGAGTTTGTCAGTCGCTGCGGACGTGCTGTTTATGTGCTGTAGCACACTGGACAGGCTTGTTCCATGCGGCAGGTCACAAGGTTGCTGACTGATAGCTGGGTTAGTAGGCCAGCATTCTATATGCGTGCGTGTGTATGTGTAGATGGATGGCGATGGGAGAAAGGGGTTAACACGTGAGGTTTTAAAAAATCGAAAAAAGGTGACCTTAGCAGGAGTTGCGTGCACAATCGTAATGAATAGAAGATCTCAAACCTCCATCGCAGCAAGGGCCTGATCGCTTGTACTGCTTTGCATATTTCAAACCTCGCCGCATAGTCACAACAAGATAAGCCGTTTGTTTTTTGGGTTTTTTTTTTTTTTTAGTTGCAATTCCAGTTCACTGAGGCCACACGATAGAAGTAAAGTTCACGGGTGTTTGGGGTAGAACCTCGGGCCGAGGTTTACTTGCTGAGTTAGCTGTTGGCAAATAAACACTCTCTCCCCTTTGGTGTGTTTCCCATCCAAACAACCACAACATGGCATCCACAGTCGACTGAGCTGGAAGACACACAGCGACATTAAAAAAATAAAATAAAAAATATGATGGGGGGTGCATTCTGGGAAGGAGATTGCAAGAATAAAGGCCAACTTTTGCTTGTATAAGATTTGGACCTCTGGAGCCGAGACTGTCAGCACATTGGTCATGTTGAGACGGCTATAGGACTTGCAAAGTAAAGTTTCGGCATCATGTGGAGTCAAATAGCCTAGCCCATGAAGCTGGACCTTCACTACCGTCTTGGCCCGAATATAAGACGGTGTTTTTTGCATTGAAATAAGACCGAAAAAGTGGGGGTCGTCTTATATTCGGGGTCTAGACATTATACCCATTCACGACGCTAGATGGCGCCAGATATCATTGAAGCGAATGCTGAACTTGACTCCCCAGGCCGAAGTGAACCCCTGTCACGAAGAATAAAAATAAAAATAGCGGTAGCACGAAGAAGAAAAATGAAAAATAGCGGTACGAAAGAAAAGAGAAGAAAATAATAGAAGAGATAACAGAAAATGGAGAAACGTAGTGACATTCTGGAGAAAAGTGGGTCGAAGATGGGCCAGGTTAACCGGCAGCTGAGGAGAAGTTATGATGTCTTTTACATTTCAAAAACCAGAAGACAGACATTCATTGACAAATGTGATTGCACTTTAGTTTACATATTTAAATGTTCAGATATTAAGATTTGAATGAGGCAAAATAACATGCTTTTTCTCTCAAATATATTGTTTGAATCATTCGTTTCAGATGTACTGTAATTATTTTCTGAATAAAAATTAATTTGGTGTTCAAAAAGTCTTTTTTTCAAACTTGAGTCTTGAAAAAGAGGGGGTCGTCTTATAATCAGGGCCGTTTTATATTCGGGCCAATACGGTAATTTGGTTTTTAAAAAATGTGGTTCAGCATGGGCCAAGGAATTACTTTCTGAATTTTGGTGCGTCCCCAGATGGGATTTTTCTCGCTTCAAGTTATTAACCTGCCGCAATCGGTCCACATGCACCAGCTTGAGAATGAACTATTTTCTCATGACTAAACCAAATAGAGAAGCCCGAGTACCACACGGCCACATGAAGCACATTAAGCCACATTCCAACCGGCCTCCTCTCTACTTACAGTCCCACGTCAATCGAAGAGAGTCTGTTGTTGGAAAACTGCATCTGCTTTTCATTCAACAAGGCCTACTTTCAAGGAAACGCTCTTTTTTTTTTTTTTGTCCGGAGACCAGACAGAGAAGCCTTTGGGATGGAAGACACGCGACAGGCACATACGCACACAATGCAAACAGTGAGACTGGCCTCTCATGGTCAACAAACTGTACTTACAATGCACTTAAGGGACTTTATGTGGGCGCACGCCACAATTCGCAAAATCGCATTTCTCCGGTCATAGCGTGACAATCTCAAATGCTTTCTTGTGGTTTCAGAGACAAAGAGCAAATGGTCTTTTTTTTTTTTTTTTTTTTGGTCTGCTGCCATGCAGCTATTGTTGGCTGCGAAACAGCTCACAAAACAAAAAGGACGGACTTCTTACAACACAGCGACATCGACAGTTGGGAATTAAAACCAACAGGAATTTAAAAAGAAAAAAAAACAAAAACACATTTTTCCATCTGCGTCTGTGTGTGCGTGTGCGCATCTCGTGCCCCCACCTTCTCCTGATTCTGCCTTCCTCACCTGCAACCCATTATCTCGAAGACCACGTGTCTCCTTTTGATTCGTCATCAGTTTGTCGTGCGTTCTCGTCACGTTCCGGAGTTCCTTTTTTCAAGCCACAAAGTCACTCATACAAGCTCGGGCCCTGTTTGACCACCGACCTCTTCTCTTCGCCGACCTCCTCACACATGTAATGAACACAGCCTGTTTATTAAACAGTGTGTATTTTAAAATTTTATTTTATGCCGCGTCTTGTACTGTTTGTAACAGCACTAAGTACACTGAAAATCAAAATGGACTTGCTTTGATTTCGTCAAGTCGCTGCACAAAATAAAACCATCTGGATCCGGATACATTTATTAAGATGTTTAGTTGAATTTCAAAATAAAATGCAACTGAATACAGATGATTTTTTTTATTTTTTTTTGTGCAACCACTTGACGAACAGAGTAAATTCAGCAAAACCTTATTTCAGGAAATTGAGAAACTTTTTCTCCTTTTTTAAAAAAGGGACCTTTTCTTGTTCACTTCAGGTTATTCCAAAAAGATGAGATTTCGGTCTAGATTTCTTCCAGCGTTGTCATTCTCTTCTTGATTTAACGTGACTAAAGGCCCCATTTTTAACTGAAGATAAATAGCCTAAAAGCAGGTTGATTTTCAAGCCAATTAGTTCAAGATCCGAAACCCACAGTGATCTTCTAAAAGAAGTTTTGTACATCCGAACACAGCCAAAGAGCAACCGCATTGTTGATTGACAGCAGTGCTCATGGAGATTGATTTGCCAACAGTTAGAAAAATGTGTTTCCTTCATGTCATTCCTGCAGGTCGGGAATTCATTGTGTAATGTCTTCCAGAGGATCTGAATTCCATTCTACTTGCAATCCTGTGCACATTCTGGTTGTGAGTTAATGGGTTTTGATTTCGGTTTTTCGAAAATTATTTCATTCCAGTGATTATAGGCAGACCGATTAAAAAGAAAATAAGGAAACAGCGCAGAGGCCTCTTGGTGTTGGCCAGTCATAAGAAGCACACTTTTGGGAAGTACCGGAGAGCACTGAAAACTTCTTTCATTCTCGGCTGACCCGATTTGTGGAGCTAGACTGCCCCCTACAGGTTGATGTAAGCGCTGCAGAAGCTTGAGGTCGACTCTGATCTGTTTATGGCTTGGTGGGGGAAATGAGGGTATTAACGCTCAGTGCCATCTGTTCTTTCTTTTTGTTTGTTTGCGCATGCCAGTATTTGCGTGCGTCTTGTTCCTTTTTATGTTTCGCGGACAACAGCAGCGCCAAGTTTGGTATTTTCCTATTTAGAAACACTTGCTAGACTATTTGGCTTGTGTGGAGTATTTTTCAGTTGCAGTTTGGAATTCGCAGCAGGTTTCTGATTGAAAACGAATAACCTTGATTTGAGAATACGAAAGACCTTATGACAGGCGTGACTAAAGCAGATGAAACCAACGGCTTAGATCCTTCCTCCGTTGAAGACATCCTGATTCTCGAAAGGAAGTGAGGCGACTCATTTCAGGCAATTAAGACGGCTGCATCCATTATTGTCTCTATCTCGTGTTCTGCCATGTGTCCGGGCAATCTTGTGCAACCGCGGCGTGTGTCCATCCGAAGCACCAATGAACTCCCTGGTTTTCAGGGTAAACAAATGTCCTCCGAACTGTCAAAGTTCACTTGGCATGCAGAGGGCAGTCAAGACAAGCAGTCAAACTCCAAAAATAGAATACTACTATAGAGTTCTGTAAAGCCCCCCCCCCCCCCCCCCCCCACAGTTTTGTTTATCATCCACAGTGTCAGCAGTTCCGCTCGTTCCTTGACAAATCGGAATCGGGTAAAGGTTCATCCCACTGCATGAAGTACTGCACGTATACAAAAAAAAATGCCAACACCATCAGAATGGTCGTGCATGTATTAGCATTCGACTACAATGAATAATATCTTTTGTTCACGCCCTCGTTCCACTTTTCTATGATGCATTTAACTGATAACGGGTCAACTGAGCAAACAGTTGTCACCGAATTATGCCCTGTGTGACACAATAAGCTGCGCAAAGAGGTTTTAATAACTCAAAAGCGTTTCGAAACCCCCCCGCCCCCGCGCGCATTCTCAATGTGCTAAGTTATATCGGAGCTACCGGGCAAGGTAGGGGCCAACAGGAGAACCAGGCCGAAGGTGAGAGGTCGCCGTGGCCTCTCCTGTGTCTGTTTATATGGTGCTTTTTCTGGAAATAGAGGAAAGTTCATGGAAGTAATTTTGAGGTCACCAGCTGTTTGGTCAACAGACATTTGCTAAAACCGAGTCCACAAAGGGCAGGGAGTCGCTCGCGAGCACAGACAATGACACGGATCGCATTTGCATGACATTTATACAGTATATAAGAACATATGGTTCATTCCAGAGGCAGAACAGGGACCGTGTCCAACAGTTGTTCATTTCAATTACACTTAAAATATCGATTGTGGTTAGTTTGAACGTTGCCTTTTTTTTTGAATGGCAGATGTAATGAACGCTGATGGTCTGATTTAGCGATGAATGGTTCCAATCGAGACGCTTTCACACTTTTATGACGTTGTTCAAGGGTGATTAACTCAAGATCGCGTTTTCCAATCGTGGTATTCAAATCTAGACGAAACTGGTGCTTGACATTACGCATAAAAAAAAAAAGGAGCATTTGATGGATGTTTTCACATTTTTGGAACATTCTGGAACAATCCAGAATTACCCAGAATTATCCAGGTCTACCGGATCCATGGTTAGATAATTCTGTAGTGTTCCAAAATTATCGGGGTGGATCCCACAAACGTAGACAAGATGATGGGACATAAAAGGTTTATCAACAAACGCAAGACCGACAAAAGTACAAATAATGACGCTGGTCAACACACCGGGATAAAACGAGAGAAACAAAAAGCGCCCCCAAAAAAGGCAAGAAAAATACAAAGGGAAATTGCTTGTCTCAAATGGACAATAGAATGAAATCACGGCAAATAGCAAACGAGAATAACTGAAGCAAAAACAAAATGAATATTTGCAGTGATCCCTCGCTCTAACGCGGTTCACTTTCTGCAGCTTCACTGTTTAGACTTGGCAGTCCAGTGAAAACGTTTGGTGTTTTTTTTAATTGGGCCTGAAAGGGTTTGGTCTTTGATTTGTAGTATATATACAATCACTTTCACGGATGAACGTTGGTTGACGTTTCTAACAGTTGAATCATGATACTTAAGCTGAAAGTATCTAATGTTCGACTAAAGAAGGAGATCACGTTCACGAGCACATGACATCTTTATAGTTGGCAAGTGAAACCTTCAATTTTTTTTTAATTGCGGCGACATCTTATGTAACTCTGTGTTCTTCCAAAACATTTTGTTTGAACTCCAAATTGCACCACTTTTTGGATGTTCCACTTTTGTGGTTACATAATGGTTTGGGTTTTTCCAAGTAAGGTCACATTTAAACAAAGTCGTGCTTGTTTACAAGGAGTTCCGCAGGGATCGTTGATGAGCTCTCTGGTAAGGATAATAAAACGTAAAGTGAGGCACTGGACTGTCTAATTAGATTAGGGAAGATCATCGTTGGTCAAACCGATGAGTCACACAGGATGTGCCCTGTCATTTCCAGCGGGATAAAGAGTTTGAGAGAATCAGAGAGAGAGAGAGAGACGGCAATTTTGCTGCCTGATTATGTTCAAAGCTAATCCCAGCACAAAGATAACGGCAAGAGGAGGACATTAGCCAAGATTTACTGCCAAAAAAGGCAGAAAATGACAAGAACATTACACCGTCTGTATCGAAACATGCCTCATGATCGTTATCAGATCTGTTGACGTCTCATGATGAGAAAACGGCAACATGAAAGGCATGTTGGTCCTCGGCCGAAAACAAGTCCTGACCGCGGTTCTCTGTCCCAGTTGTTTCCGTTCCTCAGAGGCAATTACACAACTTGCATGAGTTTCTCACTCTCTCTCTCTCACAAGCACACAATGAAAACTCAGTTGCCCCCCCCCAAACGCTTGAGGTCGAAAGAACAAAAATAGGATGGGGCATATTCTCTGACGTCAAACACACAAATGTCATTGTTTTTCGATTTGCTGATTGATTGGTCATGATGGGAACGGGTAAACTTCCTCAGGAAAAAAAAAATGGTGTTGATCTTTCTTCCCGACATGTCCCCCCCCCCCCCAGAGAATCCTCCGACTATACTTGTAAACCCTGACTCGACCCTCTTTCACGCAGACACTTTTGGAAATCCCAGCAGTAACCACCAAGCGCTTGTTCGCTCTGTTGAAATACGGGAAGGGAGGCGGGCGACTTTGTCGCGTATGAGTTTACGGGCTGAGAAGCAAAGCTCTGAATGCCGGAGCTGCTCCCGGAGCTAACAGGAAATCCTTTCACCAGAACAAGAGTTACCTAAACACTCACTCAGATAAAGGACAACAGTGGGCACTTTACTGAGTCAGAACGGCTGTGTTATCACAACCCATTTAACATAAAATTTTGTTTTCATTGGCTTTAACTTTTATTCAGCAATAACTTGTAACCCTGTTCGGTAAATGGTGGTGGTGGGGGGGGGGGGGGTTATTTACTGAAAGTGAACATCCAAAGGAACACCAACTCAAAATCATGGCCAAAGGGTAAAGTCGCAAAACTGGTGAATGTGTGAGTGTGAATTTTGGACACACACATTATGAAGTTGTTTTTCTTAACACGTGAAAACACATTACACAATTTTCAGTCATTTTTGGGCTATCTATCTATCTATCTATCTATCTATCTATCTATCTATCTATCTATCTATCTATCTATCTATCTATCTATCTATCTATCTATCTATCTATCTATCTATCTCACTGGCTGTCTCGCTAGCGGTCTCGCTATCTATCTATCTATCTATCCATCTATCTATCTAACTAGCTAGCTGTCTCGCTAGCTGTCTATCTATCTATCTATCTATCTATCTATCTATCTATCTATCTATCTATCTATCTATCTATCTATGAGCATGTGTGAATGTGTAATTAATAAAGTACTGTACTGGGAAAGTACTTGTGGATGCATTATGTCTCAATTTCTCCGCAAATTATTGTAAGTCAAAAAGTAAAAGTAAGAGCTCTCTCATGGTCTCTCACACTCCAAATACGCGCAGCACACACACACACACACACACACACACACACACACACACACACACACACACACACACACACACACACACACACACAAAAACACCTCACACGTGGCGTTGGGTAAATTTCCATTCCACTCAGGCAATTTTCAGTTGTCTTGCTGAGCGCTGGCACAAAGTGCTTGACCAAATTGGAGAAGCCTTCACTTCATCGCACTAATAATATCTCTGATGTGAAGGCCGGCAGGGGACAAATCCCGATTCCCATTTTTCTGCGTCATCGTTTCGACAGAAAAACGGATCTGTTTTAGCCTAGTTGGCCTTTATGACAATGCAATCCGAATTTGTAATCAAGCATCAACGATGTGGGGAAATGAATCGTCAATTCATTTATTCATGCCATTTCTTAAATCTTATTTTAAAGGGATGGAGGTATCATTTGAAATATTTAGAACTTATTTTTCAATTGTATAATCAGAATGAGCAGAATATCATTAGCTTAGCATTAGCATGAGAGTTGGCTAATTCGGCATAGTTTCCAATGTTCTGTTGTTTTTTTGAGCTTTTGAGTTGGAACACAGGTGAACCGGAGCCCATCTCAGCTGACTTCGAGCGAGGGGAGGGACAGTTTTAAAAACAAATCATTCCCACTTGGACAATTTACTGTCTAGTCTTCAGTGAACCTAATATTCTTTTAATATGTGGGAGGAGGCCGCGGTCCAGAGCGTCTTTATACCAGCAATGAGTTGCGTTTAAATCAATAGCGCCTCTGCTGGTTGTCCAAAGACAATACAAGTAGAAGCTATGATTGTGTCAGGCCCGCACTATTCTCTCTCTAGACAAAATTGGGGTGAAAGGAAAGCAGCCGGACATATTCTAGCAGTCAGTAAACAATGGCATTACCGCAACTCCAATTTTTTTTTTCCATTTCCTTCCCCCGTTCCATCTTCACAAGGCCTCATTGTGGCATCATTTTTGGCCTTTCCTGACCACCGTGGGTCATACTTAGAGACATAAACCCAAACAGCAACTTCAATTTTCTCCCAACAGACAGAGGCTTCAGCCCCCGCCACTGCAGATGAACAGCCCACTCCATTAGTAAGGATTGGCTCCCGTCCCGACGGTGCAAATCGATGGTGAGACACCGCAGGGCATCCCTCATAGTGCTAATTACATTTGATAGAGTCAGAGATGCGAGATTCTTGGACTTTTTGAACATAATAAATAGGGTATTCATAAATAAGTACACTATCTGTAGTCCAACAATGCGACCAAACTATGTTTGACATTGTTGGGAGATGCAGAATGAGTGACGACAATGACACTAATTTGCACTGAGCCCATCAATGATTCCCAGTGGCAGACAACCATTCTTCCAAGTAATGCTGTTTAATTAGGCCTTTGGATCCAGAGCCTGCAATTCAATTGGCATGAGACCAGAACACAAAAGAAAAACACCATTTTTTTTTTTATAACAATAGCACAATGTCTTGACTTCAAGTCGGGAGGCCTAAACATACATTGACATGGAAACAGTACAGGACGGAATTTTCCATTTCGAACTCTTTCCGGGCCATAAACGGGTTGAGCCCAAGGTGCGTAGCCCCCAACGACTCAAGGCTGATGTTTGTCAACCAAAGAGAGGGGCTACCTGTGGAAATTTCCCAGTCCCGCACTTGTCACATGCACATACACACATTACGCAGAGCATAGAGACAAAACAGAGACCGCATATCTTGCTCACTGCTCATGTGACAGCTTGCGTTTTTAATGGGCATGGGTGCGGGGGGGGGGGGGGACATGGTTTCGTCGTCAGGACAGTGGAGCCCACAAATAACGCAAACGGGTGACATCGGATTGTCTTTTCTTTTGTATAACCATGAATATTTACAAAGATCAAAATGAACAATGAGTGGTGGCTGAGCAGATGGACGGCGTGCACGCATTGTCTGTGTACAAGGAGAACGTGAACGTTGCTTAAAATGACCTCCCCAAAAAAACAGGGCACGGCGCACTTTTTAAGTGTGGCCTTTGCGGTATAGGAGTGTAGTGCCGTGCTGCACGGGAAGTTGAAAACAAAACAAAATTTGCGTTACCTGTGTTCCGAGGCAGCTCACCATCATGTGAACGAGCAATTTGGCAGCAAACAGGGGGAAACGGGTGCACAGCACGTGTGCAATGATCGCCAACGCAAAGGCTAAAATGGAAAACAGAAAACGTGGAGCTGTTGTTAAGACATGAAAAAAGTGCACTTGAGGGAGTTGTTGTTTGCAATTATGACAATAGTGCATATAACTAAAAGTCCTGGGCCTGACTGAACCCAGACCTTTGCGAATGCGAAACAAGCAAAAACCAAAACCAAAACCAAAAAACCAAACCAAAAAAAAAACGTTTGTTTTTCAGTCATCAGATTGCATCCTGGTTAAGAAAGGACAGAACAGACGGTGGTCTTATTCAGAGTCTTGGTGGGCGGACAGTTCCTCTGATGCCAAAATGACTCAAATGGTAAAAATAAATCCCTGTATCTATCTGAAATTCAGATTAAAAAAAAAAAAAGACTCTTTTTAACGACCATCACCATCTAATGAGCTATTCTTCTGAATTCATCACGGGTCATGCTGTGGTGATGAGATGTACCTGATATGCAGATGAACCCGGAGGCATAGAAGGCCTGGTTATATGATGCAAGGGGGGCAAACTCAGCATAGGCCGTGTAGATAGACAAATGGGAGCAAGCGCACTCCACGTAGCTCCCGCTCTCTTTCACAACCCTGCAGTGCTGACCATCCGATGACCAGCTAGACCATTGAGAAGACAGACGTGAAAAAATCAACAACATAACAAAACTAGGTCACAGATATTTGAGCATTGCAATCCAGTTGATTTAAGATAGCGCGCAGGTATAAGGTCAGTTGCTCCGCTGAGGGTTTTGTGTCCTTTCCCCCCGTCCATGACTCTCTCAATCCAATCGCTCAGCAGTGTGATTATTGCACTAACGTTGTACAGGGAGCGGTTCCAGCAAAGCCGAACCTGCCAAACCTCTAAGCCCCAACGTGGACCTCCAGAATGTCCTCATTAAACTCAAGGTGAGTGGGAGGATTCAGAGTTGCAGACAAATGCAGAGTGTCCTCAGGCACTGTGGACGACACCCTTAAGAAGTTGACCTTGGCCAAATATGTGAGGATGACAGATAAAGGGAAGCACACGGCAGCGGCTTTACAGATTATTTGGATTAGGGACGGGCCTGTTATTTATTTTCCTTGCTCAGCTTTTGGGAATATGAAGAGTCACTTTATAGATGAGTGCCTCTGCTGGTCGCAGTCAAGTTAACGTGCTGTGGAGCAACGAAAGTCTTCATCCATCCGTGCGGAGCCGAGAGTATGAAGGTGTTGTGGTGCGCATTTTTGATGCCAAGGGGTCGACTATTCCATTCTGTGGTGTGCTACCTTGCAGTGGTCTGGTTCCAGAGAAAGCACATCGATCGTCCTGGTTGAAGTGGCTGACCAGAAGTGTGGATACGATATATCACCTCGATGCCATCTTTAAGGGGTCTTGACTTACTGTCCTGTAGGCTGACGGAGAAAACCTACACATGAACAGAAGATGCATTGCCAAATTGGTTAGACTATAATTTTTACAGGGTAATACTGCCACCTGCTGGTTAGAACCCAACAGAGCGATTTTAAATCCCAACCTTTCCATTGAGGGCATTTGTTGTATCATTGGTGACAAACCAAAGGTCGTTTCGAAACTCTGTCAGCTGAATACGACTGAGGTTGCCGCAGTCAGGGGTGGAGACGGCCGGCACTGCCAGCAAAGTATCGGGAAGCTGGAAGAAATCTCCATTACGACCCCGGAATTTGTGTCCATTGATTTGTGTGGGATACCACTGGAAGGCAGAGATGGACATGTGTGCACATGTGTCCAAGATGGTGCCCCCGCTGGAGAAAAAAAAAACGCAAAGAGTTGCATTATTTGTAAAAGACGCAAAAAAAATGCATTTTAAGGCTGGTTCCAGGCTGCAACTGAGCCATTGGCTCTAGTTTGGCGATGAATTATGGATGTTAGGGAAGCAGAAACGTTCACTGTGTTCAAAAGTATACTCACATCTCACAGCGGCTGCGTGTGATGATGGAGAATGCGAATCGTTCAGCCACTTCCGCAAGGTGGCTGAGGCCCCGTGTGTCGGTTCGACTGGGGTTGGCCAACGCACACAGCAGGTCAAAGGTCAAGTTGTGGGTACTTGAACTAATAGATGCTCTGTCAAACACTGCCAGCAGCTAGTTCAGGAAAAGCAGAACAGCAACAAAAATTTGTTGAGACAGGTCTTGATTTTTTTTGGGGGGGGCAATTATGTGACCTCATGATTTTCTGCCAAAGCGCACTGGTTAGGAACCGGTAGTCTAACGTGCTCACCTTCTCCAGAGCTTCAAGCACAGCAGTCAGCTCCTCTCGGGACAGCACGGAGGCGGTGCGATCGATGAGCCCTCGCAGCACCTGGTTGAGTGTTGCTGGGTCGAGCGGTCGATGCAACTTCCCGACGAAGGCCCACATAGCCGCACTGGCAACATTTGACACAAGGGTCACGTTTGCCAGGCCGAAGTCAGGGTGCACTCTGGCGCCCCCTGTCGCATTGAACAGCTCCACTTGGAAGCGCTTCGGCCGGGGGAAAGACGACGGCGGGTCAGGGGTTAGATAAATGTCGACGGATGTGTTTTGGTGACCCGCGTCAAAGGTCAGCTCGCCCTCCTGCTGAGGGAAATCTAAACCTTCTTTAGCGGGATGGATCAGAAATGGTCCGAGCACCTCCTCCCTTGAAAGCTCCTACAGGGGAAAGAGATCGGTGAGTGAGTTGGAGTTACAATTAAAGAGATCTGTGTCATCCACCCATTTTTGTGTTCATATTTATCTGAATTTCTTTCTATAGTCTGGGAAAAAGGGAGTCATTAGTCGTAGCGAGTCATTGTGTTATTTTGTGCAGTCTTCATTAACGGTGCTCGACATTCTTGACTACACCCTCTTTGAAAAGTACCGGTAAACTTTTTAGCCATTTCCCCAAAACACAACATACATTTTCAGAATTATGATGACTGACTGTTTGTGTGGTTTAACAATTTGTAGATAGTCAGAAATCTCAATCGGCACTTTGCTGGACAGCATTTTTACACAAAATATTCATTCTGAAAAAAATAAAAATAAAGGTTTTCCGACTAATATGGTGCCGTTTATTCATTAATGTTACCCACTGCGTGTCTTATGTACGATTCTACTGTTGTATTGTCATATTGGCGTATTTAGCTTTTTTAGTTTGCAGAATAAATGGGACTATAATGGGAATACGTAACACGAACGCCTTCATTTCGCTCAACATCGGCACAATAAAGTCAGCTCTCCAGCACCGTCAGTACTTGCTTTGAAATATAGGTAACAACAACAACAACAAAAACACGCACACGAGTCTTCTCGTTTGATCCCGCGCATGCATTCGGTTCAGTTGAAAACATGAAGTAGACAAAATGAGGTTGATCGAGCAATGCTTTTGTCTCAAACCAAAGCTCTTATCAGCCACTGATAAAAGTTGAGAAGATGAAAGCAGCACGGCACCACCGCTTGTTTCTGTGTGAGGTTTTGATTTTGGTGAGTGCACTTTTCTGCCTTTAATCTCCAATATGACAAAGTGAGAGTGCTGGACGACAAGTCTCTGCGTTGGTCGAGTGTATTCAAGTCAAAAGGTGAGAGGATGGGAATCCTGCATGCTCTCGAATCAATAAAAAAAAATACTGATGCGGAAGGCTGAAAGCAAGACTGAAATGTTAAGCTAGTGGGGGCACGTATGAGACAAACACGTTAGGATGTAACTCTCATACTGGCCGACATTAAATGTGGACTTTACCACTCGTTTCAACTGCTTCTGCAAGATAGTTTACTGTGTGCCTGTGCGCTTTCTATTTCGCTGACGAGAATAAAATACATATAACTGTTATCATACCAGAGTTCGATACCGCACAGACATGCTTGAAGCTGTGCTTGCTCTTCTGTACAGCTGGAGACTGAGCTTCGAGGTTGTTGGAGTGGCAGTGGGAAACCTGTGGCTCACGCCGAAAGTACACGACACCTCGCGGATCGTCACTCTCTGCCAAGGTGACGTTGGCAAATCGGCCGGTCTCGTTAATGGTGGCGCCTGAGCCCACCTGAAAAACTTCCACGAGGAACCAAGTGTTGTACTCCGGTTCCTATGGCAACAAATGGATTGCAGTTTTTTTTTTTATTCACTCCGGAATCCGTCAGTACTTGACTAAAATGTAAAGCAATCTCGGAAAGATCAATATCGGGTCTCACGTCATCATCTCGGATCTCCAAAGCGAAAGCACAGATGATCTCTCCTTTCCTACAGACGACAAATCCGGAGTGTGCACGAGCTTCTTTGGTCAGGTTGACTCCGCTGCTGACAAGAGTCGGCAGCGCTTTGTTCAAAGTAGCTCTCCAGAAAACCTGCAAATCTTCAAAGGCTCTGAGCGTGGATAAGATAAGGGCATTTTCTGTCAACGAATGACACGTGCGTAATTGTTGACCGTATTTAACGGCAGACAATCGACTACCTGTTTGGCTGCCTCTGAACAAACAGCTGAATTGTTTTGTTCTCTGAATCTTCATCCAGAACCTGGCCCGTCAGAGAATCGTGACTGAAGCCTACTATACCGTTATGGAAGTCACTACCTGTTATGCATGAAGAGAATAATGCAAAATATGTGATAAAATATTCCATCTATCCATCTGGATCTGCTTGCTGACAAAACAAAATATCCGATATTTTTTTATCGTCGCAGTACAGCTATTTTGCAATCCACTGCATGCAGAAAAAAAAAATCCGCAAATCCAATAATTGCAGTCACTGATTGAGAGGTAATGACAAATAACACCTGGGGATTCGATTAGATTAGCTTAGCAGTGTCTTAATACCAAACAGCCAATCAAGCTCAATTCATAAAAGTGGGACGGAACATTACATTACACATTTAGAAAACAAACACACGCTCGTCTACCCGAGGAAGCGTCACTTCCTCGTGTAAGGAAGGCGAGAGGAGTCAAATGGTGCATTCAAGTGCGCTCAGTTTGTTCGAGAACCGAAATTTGTTCGTCATCCGAGGCATAAAAAACATGAAATTTTTGGTCGAAAACCGAATTGGTTGAGAACCGAGACGTTCGAAAACCAAAGTTTGACTGTATACTCTTCTGCATACATTTGAAGTGAGCACATTTTATTGATCTTACCAAGAATGGTGATCTTGGAGAATGCCCCAAAGCCTTGGCGTTGACCGTCGGTAATCTGTGCCCCACCTTCAGGATCGCTGAGATAGATAAAGAACACCTCCTGTCCTTCTGGTTCTGAATCATCCAGGATGAAAAGAATCACCTCTGTCTCATTCTGACCAGCCGGCAAGCGCACAATACTGGACTCCAAATGGAAGTCCTGATTCTCCTTCGCTAGAGGCCCAACAGGCTCCAGCGTGAAAGGGAATGGCGCTGTGCTTCCGTCTGGAGAAACGTTCAAAGTTGTGCAAATGAATCCAAAGTGTGTCATTTTCATTTAATAATGATCGCGGAGCCAGTCAAAGTACCTCCGTACGCTTGGAGCTTAACTTGTACGTCTCCAGCCACACTGTCTGACCTGCGCACTCTGAGGAGAACCCTCCGCTCCTGTTGACTCTCTTCATCCTTGTCCTCGAGTACTTGGACCAGTCCAGGACCTATACTCAGCACTCCACTAGTCACGTCGCTTGCCAGAATGGTGATAGTTGCCAGACTGTGTGGTGGGTTGATTCGAGGGAAGACACCTGCCCAAACTGAGTTTGGAGTAAGAATTTCAACGTCAGTAAGGTTGACGTGAAAATATTCATCCGGCTCAGAGAGGGAGTCATCCAAGATCGACAGCTGGAGGGAACTGTTGATTTGACGTGACGAGTCAAAAGCCAAATGGCCCTCCGGCATAGCGATGAAATCAACTTCTGCGGCCGCACTGCCAGCTATTGTAGTGTAGGACAGGCGAGTGCTGTTGCTACGAGAACCGTAGAGCCTCTGGACATAGAGTGTTATAGTCTGACTGTCCTCCTGGATGACCAGTTTGCGGGATTCTGGCGCAAACTGGTAGATTCCCAGCGGCTCCACTTCTGCCAATGTGAATCCTGACCTGTGCAGAAACAGTAATGCATTTGATGTAGTACGCTTAGGGCAGGGGTCGGCAACCCAAAATGTTGAAAGAGCCATAAAGGACAAAAAAAACCAAAAAAACAAAAAATATGGCTGGAGCCGCAAAAAAAATAAAAGCCTTCTATAAAACTTACAATGAAGGAAGCACATGCTGTATGTATGTAGGAGACTGGACTGTCTCAGAATTGTTTATGTTCTTCATTCCTTTGTTGTGTGTTCACAAACGCCCCCATAGAATTTATTGTGTGATTTCCTCGCTTGATTTTTTGTTTTGGTGCATTATATTCGCTTTTCTTAGTGTCAGTGATGTGATGATTAATTTCCGTTTTTCAGAGGCTGTCTTTGAACGCCTCTCGAGTCAAACGAGAAGAGAGAAGGCACGGAGTCGGACGCAAACGTGTCTGTGTTTGTCGAGACAGTTAAAAGCATAAATAAAGTGTACGTTTTTAAAAAACCAACACCACGGCTCTCTTTTTTCGGAGCTGCAACATGTATCTATATCTATTTGAGCTATATTAGCCGACTATCAAAATCTTTTTCCATTTTCAAATTTTTTATAAAGCTCCAGGAGCCACTAGATGTCGCTAAAGAGTCGCATGCGGCTCTGGAGCCGTCTGTTGCCGACCCCCGGTTTAGGGTGTAGATTTGCATTCATTAAAATAATGCACCCTTTTCTTTCAAACTCGCGGTCTTGTGTTAAGATTAGAATTTTCAGGCTTTGGTTTTACACAAGCAAAGACAAAACACTGACAAGTCCCACTCCGTTATAAAAGTCTTACCTGAGCTTGACATGGCCGCCTGCAGCAGTGCCAGAGGTCGCCCCCGTGAGGTAGAGCGCATGTGCAGTTGGCTCGGATGCATCCGCAATGGCTGTCAGAGGTATCATCTTGGTCCTCTCCCCATGGGAGAAGGCCAGCGAACCTGAATATGACGAATGAGCGCATTTCAATCAATCATATTCTTGTCATCTAAGTCATCCGTTCTCCGGTTTGGATTTGTTACCTGAATTTGGCACGATTGTTCCGATTCTAAAACCGGGTGGAGACTGTCCTGAAGGATACCCTGCTCTCCACTGGACACTGATATCCCCAAATAACCCGCTTCGTGTCACCTTTGCCTCACATTTCCCTGCATCAACATTTGAAACAAATAAAGCCAGCGAGGCGAAACCCACCTGCAGAGCATACATGAAACAAAGGAATAATACTTCATCGATTCTGTACACTGGCGGAATACTTTCTCATAAAGGCGATACTCACCTCTGAGTTCGCAGCTTCCTCTGGCACAATCACCCTGGCAACAGACGACTCGTGACTGAGGAGCGGTGGTGTGCCGAGTAAAGGACTGACCATTCTTACATGAGTTAACTCGACGATGAAACTCCCACCCACAGACAAAAACACCTGCCAAAGAAAAAGCAGTCGATTTTACAATGTCCAGCGAATGAGCCGCAACTGTATTTTTCATTGTGATTTTAAGTCATACTCATGAGAAATCCCCCCCCCCCCCCCCCCCCAATTCTAACCTGGCTGCTGATGTGTAACGTGACAGTACTGAACACTTGTCCCTCAGCGAAAAAAAGTTGCCCTTCGGTTTGTCCTCCCACGAACATGCCCGGGGCCATCATCTGCCCCGTCCCACCGGTGATCCTGAAGCCCACACTGACATTGCCAAACAGCCCTGCGAGCCGAGTGGCGTTCAAACCAGAAGTCTACGGACCTCCGCCCCTGACTTTTCGACAAACAAAGACTGCTGCTCGGGATTCAAAGAGAAAACACCGTGGGGGTCGTCATTAGCATGTACCCTAAAGGAGGAAAGAGATAGATTATAATTGGATGAAAACTTTGATTTTTCAACCCTGAAAATCAGTATAATCACACGACCGACCTAATGTGGGTGCGTAAAAGGAGTGAATTGGCATCCAGGGTTGCGCCACCTTCCACTGCTGTCAGTTGAATCGTGTAGATCTCCTCCAGTTCTGGCACAGTGTCAGGCCTCAGGCTAACAATTATTACTGCCTCGCGCTGGCCTTCCATGATTAGCACAGAGCCAGAAAATCCCCAAAAGTCACCGGCTAAGTCAAAGTCAGAGTGTATCTGCCAGTGAACCTATAATACAAGAGTCACAGTGTTTCTTGAAGTGCATGAATTAAGGGAGACATTTATGTATGCATTTTATCTTAACCGTGCCAGATTTAAGCAAAAGGATTTTACCGTAACGTTACCCAGGACACCCTCTCGGCGTGTAACGTGCAAAGAGATGTTGAATGGACCCTCTGCTTCTGTGGGTTCGTTGTAGACACGTTCTTGAAGTGCTTCCTCTGTCAATCTCACGACACCATTTGGGTCGCCAACCTTTCAATCTGGAAGCAAAAAAAAAAAACCCAAGTGCTCCAGTGTTGTGTCTCGGGAATTTCAAATCTGTTCATCATGTGTTAATCTGTTACAATTAATAAAAAAACACACAAACCAGCAATTACCTTCAGTGTGATGGATCCAGCCTGAGGGTCAATGTCCACGTCCCCAGAAAGAAGGCTAAGCTCAATGACAAATTTTTCTTCCACCTCCACTTCACCATGTGGGAGGATCCGAAGTGCAATCGTGCGTGTGCCGTCCTCCCCATCACCGAAGACAAAAGCCCCACTCAAGGGCTCTCGGATGTCTGTATTGAATGGAAGGAGAGGCTCTCTGCTGTTTGGACCGAGGATAATCCAAGCAACCTGAAGATGAAAACACAATTAGGATTTAGGAATAACACATGAGATGAGACATGTTTTTGTGGTACCGTCGCAGGGCCCAAAAGGCCCCCTGCCCTCTCCAAGACCAGCGTGAGTTTTCGAGTGTCATCTGGGTTGTTGATGGTGATTAGGCTTTCGTTGAGGAAGCGCACCACACCGCCCGGAGAGTCGCTCTTGTTGATGGTCACCCTGACGACCGTGTGAGAGCCGAGGACCGCTCCCCCCGTGGTTCCAATCAGCGAGATCTCGAACATCTCTGCATATTCGCTATCACAGATCATTCCAAATGTCAATTATCATGACGAAATTTCCTCGCCTCTATTCGACACGAAGGTTCACACCTTTGCGTGTCATCTAAAATCGTAACATTAACAACAGCGGTTTGCTGGCCCTCGACGAACATCACCGAGCCATTGGTTGCAACGTAGTCAAGACCAGGAGTTGCACTCAGGCCTCTGGAAATGTACCCCACTGAGACGGTTCCGTAAGAACCTGCTGTCCTCACCACTGGGATCAACAACGTGCCTGCATCCTCCTCAACTGAAAGAGAGGCGCGAGAAGGTGGAAATGAGACTTTTCTGAAAACAGATTGAAATGACTCAAAACTTCAAGGCGTCTTAATTCCGACTCACTCGTGATGTTGACGTGGTCGTGCCTGAATTCTAAGATACCCTCAGCGTTGTCATTCTTCAGTATTACAATAGCAAGAGATGCGATGTCACCAATGGATGGGGGCTGGTCCAGCTGGAGACCTGACTCGTTCACTGTGTAATCCACATCACTGACCAATAGGTGGAGACAGAGATTGTAAAAATCACTTGCAGAATGTCACGGAAGCACAATACAGTACTGCAATGTGAATTTTGAAAGCCAAAGAACAAGTAATGTGTCATGCAGAGCCATCAATCCATTTTCTTCTATACCGTGATGTCCATTTTATATGTACCTGACATCGACTAGATCCACATCAGTAATGTTGACGTAGAACATCTCAGGCCCCTCTGGAAGACTGTCGTCATGGATACGCACTGAAAAATGTTGTGATGTCAGACCAGAGGTGAAGAGCAGCCGTCCCGAGGCAGAAGCAAAGTCCTCCCCACTAACTGCTGTGTTGCTTGAGGTCTGGTAGGTGACCCACACACTTCTCAAACTGCCCAAAGTGCGATTAATAGTCACAATTCACCTGAAAGAAAAGAGTCCAAGTTCCAAATGTTTTCAAATTTTCAATTAACTAATTTTTACGTGTGTGTGTGTGTGTGTGTTGGTGGTGGTGGGTAAAGAAGCAAAAAGGGAGGACCAACAGTGGTGACAATGGCAAAGTTTTGATTATTTTGATGATGTACTTACAGTTTCCTCCTCCTCAATTGCGCTTATCTGTTGCTGGGTGAAAGAGAACAAGCCGTAAGGGCTGTCGCTGGCTACCATGGTTATTCTGGCGTGTCGTGCAGCGGGGCTGATTTCCAGTCCTGGGGTCATGGACGTTAGCGTTAATTGAAAATCGCGACGTTCCTCAGGTAAAGGCATCATCCACAGCCTGGGATGGCAACAGAACGCACACAAATCACCGTACTGCCGGTGGGTGAGGTGATTCTCTTCACCGGAAAAAAAAATAATGTCACACTCCACATTGGCCCGTACCTTCAGAATGAAAGAAGCAAAAGATTGCTGGTCTTTCATAGTTACTGAGCCAGAGATGTTTGTAAATACAGCGACCAAAGCAGGAAGGATATTCCACTGCACCCGCACTTCACCGAACACACCTGGCCCACGGATAAGGCTGGACCAAACACATTTGTTCATGTTAAATTCTACACAAAGACCTTGGGAGATGTCATATGTCTTCCCGTTGTGTTCATCTCACTTGACAACAGCACTGCCATTATAAAATCCTTCCGGTTCGCCGATGAAAATCCTCTTTGAGGACTCTGCCAGTCCTACGATTCCCAGGGCAGCCTTGTCTGCCACGATAGTGATGGTTGCCAAACCTGTAGAGCATAAAATGAGAAACACAAGACTCCAATGATGTCATCCAGTTTATCTCAGTAGCAGAATGAGATCGTTTTTTGGAGTACCATTGAAAGGGTCAATGACAGCACCGCCGTCACTTGCAGGAAAGAGCTTGACAGTGAAGTGTTCATCTCCCTCAAGTACGTTGTCAGCAAGGGCCCTTATCACAAATGTCTTCAAGGAGTCAGTCTGAAAAGTCAAGAGAAAAGATGAATCACATCATTCATAAAAAAATCTAATCATAATAACAATAAAAGAATGACCAGTTTGAAATGATACAGCCAAATGATTACCAGATATTATGATCGTTTACAGTGGAGTATTGGCATGTTGTAACATTGTGGCACGGGTTTGCTAATATTTCCCCCCTCAAATGGAGCTAAATGTAACAAGTACATAACAGTGTTCCAAAAGGGGTGGGAAGTTTGTAGTAAATCTTCATTAGAAGTTCAGGGGGGGAATTTTGGAAAACGGAAGCATAACCATAAATTTGGTTTTGTCATAAAACGTCTGTGCAAAAAATAATAATAATAATAAAAAATACAAACATATACCGTCAAGAAAAAAATCATGACATATCCTAAAAGTGTCGAACTGCAATTGAAAAGGCAGCTTTTGTCAATTGCCGGTTTATTCTTTCAAATATTCCTGGAAATTTACAATTGTATTACATATTTATAATTTATTCATAATTTGTACCTCATTGAAGACAAGAGTCCCATTGAGAGGTGAAAGGTCATGAAGAGTTTGTCCTTCCAGCTGCCACACCAGTGTCACAGCCCCCTCGCCTTCACTGCGCAGTACTGCTAGTCGAGCGACAGCAGCGGGATCATCAACAAACTCTGGCTCACGCACGGTAACCTTGGCGAGGATGAAAGTTTTGAAGACATCCACCATCATTTCGAAATTCATGGAGACAGGAAAGTGTTGGATTAAGGGAGAAATCGACAACCACATTAAAAAAAAAAAAAAGATGGACCACCAGGGCATCTCAGGACGTTGGTTAAGAGTGGCAGCATTAGTTTGCACCTCAAGCTGTTGGAATCCAAATCGTCCTTGAGGTGAGTCATTGGCCGGAATGCTGACCGTGACAGAGGTCACATTTCCGAGTCGAGCGCCACCAATCACCCGCAGTAAATTCACTTTGAACGTCTCCAAAGCCTCCTCACGGTCCTCATCCAAGATGGTGATAGCAATCGTAGCCCTCCGCTAGAAAAACAAAGCCATTAGGGACTTGTCAAAAGCTCCCGTTGGAGAACCGTTCGATTTACCTGCCCATCTTGGAAGGTGATGTTACCAGACGAGGGGCTGAAATCATTCAGATCAGCAGTAAGGGGCCCAGCCTCCCAGTAGGCAACCAGTCTTCCAATTGCACCGGCAAGTCGCACCATTGTCAGGTGGAGGACGTTGTCAGGTGCCGGCATCTCATAAGCCACCATAAATCCAGGGCTATCCTAAAGTAGGATTAAAAAAATAAGGCTTCATGTCTAGCTAGTTATGACCTGCTACATTGTTACCCTCAGATTTTGTGTCAAGAGAGCAAATCTATTCCAGGGCTCAGTCCTGCGGCAAATCCTGCACTTACTCCCGGCGTCACGAACTGCAAGATCCCTTGAGGGTCGTCATTTTCCTGGATGGTTACTTCAGCTACTTCCATGCCTGGCCTCTTTACAGAGGGCCCGCCTGCTCCAGCTAGCCCGCTAACTAGCGCCACTCTGGTGATATTTACCAGGAAACTCTCGGCACAGTTCTGGGATGTCATCCTTTCAAAACACATTTGTATATTTTACAGCAAATTATGCATGAGCACAAACATATTTTCATCGCCGTTGCAAAGCATTTTTTTTTCATTCTATGACACACAATTAATTCTTACTGGAAGGATTGTGATGGTCACAAGGGCCACAGTTGCTCCTTCTGTCATAATGAGGGTTTCATCTTTGGACATGTAGTCCTGACCTGCGGCGGCCTGGTTGGACGGAAGTTGGTACAAGGCTGGCCTGGTCTCATAATGTATTTCCAACTCACCGGAGGAGCCGTGCTTCCGTACGATGGACAAAGTCACATTGACTGGAAAGTCTGCAAAATGTGAATTGTTAAAAATACTCTCTCGGTGTGTTTCAAACTAATCTGGACAGCCTTCCCAGACGGATTAAAACAAACCTCGGATTATCTATATCCTGGAAATGCTAAAAGAACCTTTACAGTAAATCTCAAAGAACTTTTTTTTCTTCCTGTAACCGCTTCTTAAGAAACATAATCAGATTTCTCCTTGTTAGTGAACGCTTAATACAATCAAGCTGGCTAAGTCTAAATATCTGCACGGAAATGTTCTTGGTTCATCATCACACAACAATCAGTATGGACTGACAAATGATCACCTGTTGGTTCTTGTGTTCGAGTCATCTGAGAGTCCAAATGCCATCCAATCACCCCATAGGGGGAACCATTTGGCAGGATGGCGAGGAGCGCTCGCGCCCGCAACTGGTCAATGACGGCGGCCTGCTGCGTGTCCCGCAGCTCGACTGTGGTCACATCCATGAGGGTGATGGTCACATTCTCTCTGAGCTCTGCAACGCCATCTGCTAGCACAGTCAGTGGAATGATGGCAACCGACTGACCCTCTGAGAACGTAACCTACGAGGATGACATCACAATTTTAGAACTTTTTGAAGTTGGTAGGTTTTATGTTCAATGTTATGTTTTGGGGGTTATTGCTACAGTGTAGGATAACAAAAATGGTATCACAGTCACTATAAGGGGGTCTTTGGTTTATGACGTGGTTTCCATTCCTTTGTAAGTCGGAACATGTTATAGTTGGTCACTAACGCAGCTGAAAAGTCATAAATATTAGTACATAGTTGGATGAAAATCATTTTGTAGTCCATGAAGACAAAACAAACAAATTATGAAATAACTATTGAGAACTACAGTGAACAAACTCTTTTTTTGTCACATTGCAGAAAAGTAATTTGAACATTTTATGGCTGAAAAAAAAAAATCATTCTCTTTGATACTTGGAGTCGAGTTGAGTTTCCTCAGATGTCAGCATTTGGCCAAGTATAAAAAAAACTCCCCATAATACATTGTTATGTAACATTACTGTGGGGTATTCACGCACCACTCCGGAAGTGGGATAAATGTCCGCCGTACTCCCACTCGCAGTCCAGTGAACGGTTAGTCGGCCAAAAGTCCCCCTTCTCCTCTCCACGGTGAGGGAGATCTGATGATTCTGCTCCAACTCCTCAACCTCCAGAGAGAGAGAATTCTGGAAAGGGTAGAAAGTTCAAATTCCTCTTGAGGGATGATAATCATGATATTTAAAAGAAACGCATCATACATACAACAAATGTAACACTGGCATTTGATAGCACGGGGTTTGTGATCTTGCCTGCGCAAATCCAATTACTCCGTGGGCGTTGTCGTTGCTCGGAACCACAACGGTCACCTGACCCCCAAATCCAATCTCTGCCCCACCTTTTGGATTCTTCAGGCGGACCTGAAAATACTCCTGCTCTTCGGGAACGTCATCATCTAAGACATTCACCGCAATCTGTAGCTCGCTGTCGCCGGGTAAGAAATGCAACTCGCCAAAACTGGGGTGGGAGGAAGCAATCAAAATGTTACGTGGAAGTGAACTGGACTTTGAAGTCGGAGTAGTGATCTCAAAACACAATACCTGGGTATGAAGTCAGATCGATTGGAGACTGAATTCAAGAGGTAAAGTCTGGAGCGGTTCTCCTCAGAAGAAGCCAAGAGTGTCTTGGTGGTGTTGAGGGAAGGGACTTTCAAGGAGAGGAATCTCATCGCTGGTGGTGCCTTCAGAATGATGGCGAAGAGGCTGGCATCAGACAGCCAGGAGTAGAGTGATGAGCTATTTCTACCAGCGAGCACAATGTAAACTGATGGAAAGAGAGAATTGAAGCATAGCACAAGTCACATCATGAAGCACACATTCGTAAACTGTCGTCTTGTAATTGCCGGCCCAGCACTTACTGAGTTCAGAGGGAGAAGTGAACGGATGAATCGAGGTGAGGCCTGGGTGAGTAATGGACTGCTGCAACTTAGGTGAATGCTCCCCTAATTTCCACAGGAGCACCTCACAGGAGGGAAGGACACCTGAAGAAATGACACATACCCGAATATAAAACTTTAACCCTCATGCAGTATTTTTAAGTGGCTGCATGAAGGGTATTACGTCCCAAAAATGTCCCTCTTCCAATGTGCAACAACTTTCTTCACTTTTAATTTTTTTTCACTTTCGACCCCTCAAAATGTTCAGTGGGAATTGGCCAAGACATAGATATACATCCTATGCAAAATTTCAGCTTCGTGGAGTTTTTTTTCACTGTTTTGTCTGTGGTGTCCATTTGTCCAACAGTCCAAAATCGTCCAAAGGTGTCCGAAATGTCCAATTTTGGGATAAATACCGCATGGGGGTTAACTATGTCGAATCATGAACATGTGATCAATGTAAATTCAAGGATATGAAGTGGGTGGAAGTCCAACAAAAGATAGATCACCTTGAAGGAGCACCAAGAAAAGAGTGTCATCTGCTTTTGTCTGGACTGTCTCCACTTGGCTGACTCTGCCTGTGATATGCAGGGGCTGTGGATTCCCAAAGCTCCCGCCAGTCCAGTGAAGAAGTAGGCAGCTGCTGGTCTCACTGTTAAAGCAAACTACTAAATAAGGAGCTTCGGCGTGGGTGAATGGAGTCACACTGACAATAGGTTCTTGAAAGTCAAGCGTCTGCAGGAGGGTGAAGGAGCCGCTGGTCCGAACAAATATCTGTATCATGAAGTGAGAGGGGTGGAGGGGTTAGGGGGGGCGTGTCTTCAATGACTCTCACAAGAACAGGATGGGATAACTTGAACAAATCACGACATTTGACCTCACCTGACTTGATGCCATCAGAAAATCTCTGTTGTCAATTGAGAAGTGCTTTACTTCCAGAGCTTCCACGCCTATGATTTGTTCCTAAGGACAGAAGATATACGAAGACCGCAATAAAAACAAATTTGCAGACAATGACGAGAACAGCAATGGGCTGTTGTACGGACCAATGTGACATTGAAGTCCCTGTGTAGCTTTAAGATGCTGAGGTTGGCTGCAGGGGCGAAGGGTGCGCCACCATGTGTGATGGCGATGTAGCTGCTGTTTTTCAGTGCAAACCCAACGCATGAACTTGGGTCCTGAATCCGAGCAGACTGGAAGGCCGGTAAGGAAAAATCAGAATCAGAATCAGAATCAGAATCATCTTTATTGGCCAAGTATGTAGAACACACAAGGAATTTGACTCCGGTATAACACGTTGCATTAGTATCATCATAAACAAGGACATGACAAATAAGTATGAATGGACATTTCGTAATGTAGTGAACCGTAGTGCGGTAGTACCACCCAGTGACAACTGTGAGACAAAGCGCAAAGTATTAAGCAGAGCTAAAATGTTCAGTGGTAGAATACAATACAGTTGGTGCAGAAAAATCATTGAACCATTTTAAAGTGACCAGTAGCAGTATTTGTTTACAAGAAGTGTGCAATTATGCAGATGTCCTTGAGCGCTTTAAAGTGTCTGGTGCGGTGGAGTATAAGTCAGTGACTGTTTAGGGAGTTAATGGCTAGAGGGAGGAAGCTGTGTAAGTGTCTGCTGGATTTGGTGCGCATGGATCGGTCCCTGAGGGGAGTAGCTGGAAAAGGTGGTGGGCAGGGTGTGGTGGATCATTGCATATAGCATCAGATTAGTACAGGACATCGAAAGATATAGTGTGTCCCAAAATTCACTATAAGTTTTCTTTTTTTCTATTTCATTTCAGGTTATCATTCAGACAGATGTAAGACCTTCAGCATTTGATAGTTTGGGCTTTTCAGTTTTTGTAAGCATATCATTTCCTTGACATTGGAGCAGTATTGCAAAATTGCCGCCTAACAACAAGTCTTTCTGTTCTCCCACCACAGTGGAACATGATAATCAACCTGAAGTCGGTCCGGAAACTTATCTGGGAATTGTATGCTTACAAAACCGCAAAGCCGAAGCGGTCAAATGCCGACGGCCTCGCGTCTGTCTGAATGATCCTTGAAATGGAATAGAAAAAAGGGAAGTGTACAGTGTAGAGACTTTTGGGACGGCTGTACATCTGATTTACCTCGACTGGCACAAAGACTCCTTGCCATTGATAAAGAGTGGCCAATGTGTGGGATGACCCCACAGCGGGACTCTTATCAAGTCTTACAGCAAGAGCGGTTGGCATTCCGGGGACAGAGCACCAAGTGGCTGTGGGGCTGTCCTCAAAGCTCTGATATAAACCCATCGTCGGGAGATCGCCCTCTTCAAGACACAATTACGGACAAGAACGTGTTCAAATGACTTTGCTTGGTAAAGGGGTTGTTTATGGTTCTGGGGTTAATAACTCTGGGTGCAAATATTGATTGGTTTCACCTCGAGCAACAGCTGTGTCGGATTGCGTCTCCCACTCCACGCTGACAGTGGACTCCAAGCCATGACTTCGAGACACTGTGAGGAAGATGGGTCCATCTCCTTCCTTTGCCACCGCGTGTGTGCTACCTTCTGCACAGGAAACATCAACGCACGTGAACTAAACTTAAGCGTTCAAAATAATTTCTGACTGAATTGGTTTTCCGACCTATCGAGAGTGGGTCCAATACGGAACAAGCCAGATGGAGCAAGGTTCTCGAGGACGGTGATGACAACCTGCAGTCGATCGCCCAGACGCGCACCGTCGGTTGGGTCGGACAGGCTCACCGTGAATGTTTCATTCACTTCGGGCTCAGCGTCCAGTAATGCTCGGATCTCCAGCGTCTGGAACAACACGAGGAAAATTTCATCAACACTGTAACCGAAACGCAAACGGTATATCCGTCATCCAGGCCAAAAAGCAGTCCGTCATTATGCTCACCTTAAACCTAACGCCGTCCTCCAGTTCCACAATCCCTTGGGCTGGGATGAGATCACCACTGGCAAGGCTGCCATTGAAATCTGTTATGGAAAACTGCACAGTCACAGTACCGAAGGTACCCTCCTCTGGGTCCCGAACCACATAGAGGGTGGCCACGCTCTCGCTCAGTGCCAGCTCAGATGTGGGCTCCTTCAGTAAGAATGTCTCGCTGGCGTTAAAAGATAAGACGCCGTGTCCATCGTCGCTGGCCAGGATGGTCACAGTGGCTGAAATGCAAATGAAAGAAAGGAATAAAAGATCAATACGAGAGGCTTACTTACGTTGTCGTCCATCGGGAGGACTAATCCGATACGACGAACCTGTGGTATTGGTGCCTAGTTCAAGCCCAAGTGACGGATTGGACAGGATCAGCTGAAATCGTTCGGCTCCCTCTGGAATGATGTCGTCGATGATCTGCACCTCGACAAACTTGTGTTTTTCATCGCTGACAAAAAAGAGCACCTGAGTGGACAGAAAAAACATGCCGAAGCAAATACTGTAATCCCGGAACTTCTCTTCAGGAGAATCCATGTGTTCCACTCTGTTTGCATGGTTGTACCGTTTCGCTGGTGTTGAAGTCCAGGCCTTGCTGAGCCTCCAGATTTTGAGCATAGAAGGAAACAGAAACGTTCCCATATGCGCCTTTGTTCCTGTAGGCCACCAGGGTCAAAATCCCTAACGTTTCATTCACTTCAAACCTAGAAACCAAAAAAAAAAATCTTCACATGAGACTTTGTTTGAATTGGAACTCGAGCATAACAACGGAAGAAACGCATTTCACTTTCTTACAAGGTGTTTGTCCATTCAATGACTCCTCGAATTCCATCATTGGCAGCAATGACGACCTCTGCCACCAAACCCTGCGTGTCTACGGCACAGGATGACACATGAAGAGGATTAATAGGGATGATTACCGTAATTTCCGGACTATAAGCCGCGACTTTGGTCACACGCTTTCAACTCTGCGGCTTATTTAATGAAGCGGCCTATATAAAGACTTTTTTAACGGCCGCCTGTGTACCGTCTTTCTTTGTAAATATCTCATGTAACAATATGGGCACCTGCAGCTTATAGACAGGTGCGGCTTATATGTGTACAAATGGTTTTTTTCCTTTAAAAATGTAGTGGCGCGGCTTATAATCAGGTGCGGTCTATAGTCCAGAAATTACGGTAGTTGAAATGTTAATTTAAATCTTGAACTCGCTGCAAAACAATGCAAACTGGAGAAGCTCTTAAAAAGGACTTTCAGCAGCAATATTTAAGTTGGACTTCCCTTCCGTCATTCAACGTCCAAGTGACTGGGATGCCAACTCTGGTTTTCGTTTGGTTAGTTAATCCGCTCTCATCTAAACCACATAATTCCTCTTTTATGGAAAGCATCACTCACTGTCCAAACCACATGACTCAGGCCATGTGTGACTCTGACTTCTCCCATTCATAAGCTCGACTACGGCGTGAATTACGGCAGATGCAGGAGAAGTAACGCGCCAGTTTGCTCATCGTAAAAACATACAGGAGTTAAGTCTGATTACCGCTGCAGTGTTAATATGAAGCCCTTTACACTCGAGAGGCATAAATAACCTGGTGATGTGCAATCCACGATTTCTACTCACACAGAGTCGAACGTAGCGAAGATTGTGAGAAAGTATAAAAGTTATTCAGACAGCAACACAGCATGCAAAATATACCCACAACCTATCCCGAAAAAATGTAAAGAGGCAAAACAAGAACAAACTTAAACTCCAACAAAACATCCATTCAGTCTTATACCGAGTTGAGGAACTGTGGCGAGGGTTGTGAGGAGTGCTGCGGATGTAATGTTGACCAGGAAATATTCCTGCAACTCTGGAATATCATCCTGAGAAAACAAACAGAAAGACTCCAAATTAAACCGATATCCTTGCAAAAACATGAACGAAATCTTCTGTTTTATCAACCACAGATTTATCTTTGCGTGGTTTGTTGCACGTGTCCTTCGACCTCAAGAATACGGTCAGTCTTTACCTCCAGGATGGTGACAGGAATAGCAACAGACGTCTGACCCTCCCGAAGAATCACAGAACCAGTTCCTGCCAAGAAGTCTTTTCCTGGCTCAGCTAGAGCCCCTTCGACCTGGGAAAGGTCTTCCAGGGACCCTTTGAGAACCTCATAGGTAACATTCAGAGCACCTGAGCAAAAAAATTATCCGTTACCAGTTCAATTATACAGAAAATAGTGCTCACGGGAACCCAACTTCAACACAGAATCATTTCAAACAGGACAAACCGACCTGAAGCGCCGAACTCCCTGTTGACGTAGATATTTATGGTTTGCTCTCGTTCCTCAGTGGTCACCTGAAGGGATGACGGCGCAACGCTCAGCAGCCCGTATGGCTCGTCGCTGGTGTCCACTGTCAACGACGCCACGGTGCCCTGAACGTCGAACGTGGCGTGGCCTGGCGCCGCCACACCTTCAACACAGAAATGGTATTCTGAATTGCCTTGCTGTTTCGTAGAATACTTTCCTTCACAAATGTACGTATCCCAACGTCGATAGAAAATCGACTGTGCACGCGTCTTACCAAAAGTTTGGATGTTCGTCAAGAAAACGTTGTACTCAGCTCCGTCCTCTGGTGTGACATCATCAAGAAGCTGTACAACGATGGTGTCGTTCAGCTGTCCCTTTAGAGATATCAAAGGAAATATTGGATATTGGCGAAACAAATAATTAAGATGCATTCATCATTATTGAATCATATCACAACAACATGACCGTCTTCTTATAAGCTATGAGCAGTGTTTTTTTTACCTCATTAAATAATAGTCTCCCTGAAGTATAAGTGAAGGTCCGGTCTACAAGGGGACCTCTTATCGCCCAATCCAACGTGACATTACCGAGACCTGGAGCGGTTCTCAATACCAACAAGGTCAACGTTTCACCTACAAAAAAAATAAAGTTTAAAAAATCGTCCAGTAGGTCCAAATAAATAGATAAAATAAAATAAATTTAAAAATAAAATAAAATATATAATAAATATATTATATATTTATTTATTATGTTATAATATATATATAACAATTTTTTTTTTAAAGAGTTGGAACTGGTTACACACCCTCTCTGACGATGACCGAACGCGACGCTGGATGGAATCCCACAATGCCGGCCACATTATCGTTAGCCAAAATCACAATCTGGACAGTGTCGGAACTGGGGAGGATCCGACTTCCTCCCTCCGTATTTACAAGGCCAATCATGAGGCTCTCGTTGTCTTCTGGCTCAATATCGTCTCTGATGACAACGGCTATCGTCTTCTTGAGATCACCTGCAGACATGTTCCAAAAGGAGTGGGTTTAAACTAAATGATTTTGTCGTGACTTGCAATACACACTCAAGACAATTCTCGTAGCATATCATTGCAATTGCACTGACACCCTACCGTCAAAACCAGAGTTCCCCCGGTTCCAGTGAAGTCTCGATCCGGCGTGGCTGTTCCTCCAACAAATCTCCACTCCACAGTGACAGTCCCCGAATTGCCTCCTCTCCTTTCAATGACCAAAGGAACTGCCACTAGAGGTTCTTCATGAACCTCAATATAAAGCCCGTTATTGGTAGCATTGGAACTGGCGCTGTATATCAAAAACACGCCAAATGCGTCCCCGTTCAACCCGATGGTGACCACTGCTTTATCTGGCTGGCCAATAGAGGGCAGGTTCCTCCGGTCTGCGGTCAAATTCATCAGCTCCACCTTGAAATGACATGAGGCAAGACATTTGTTATCGTGTGTATGAGGTTATGCAACATTGAATATATTGGGTCAACCGAACCGTTAATAGGATGACGCAAAATACCTTTAAGATCTGTATGGCAAAGCTTTCGTCCATTTCAGGGACTTTATCAGTCAAAATGAGCACAGTGAGGTTCGCTTCCCCTGAGCCGTCCTCCATGAAGGCACTTTCAGCTGTGACAGGGACGTAGTCGCCCCCCGCCGAGGCCTGGCTGCTGAACAAGACAGCAGCGGCACTCTCGTTTTTCACATAAGTTACGACCTGAGACGTTGCTTCAAGTTCGTCCGCCCCTGAAGTCACCCACGTGCAGGAAGGTTTGATTGTGTTTGAAGATAGGGAGAAGGCATGGCAGGCACGCTCTCTCAGGCATGCGGCAGGCACACGCGGCCAATGAGTCAATCGGAGCGGCAATGTTAAATGACCCTTGAGGGGGAGTGACTGGAAGCCCTGGTTTTGGCGTGTCAAAGAAGGTCAGCAGGTTCCGGCCCTCAGCCTGAGCTGAGCCGACCGGGTCGATCTGTGAGGTGCCGTACAGGATTCGCAAGCGGCCAAAGTGCCCGTCACTGAAATTCAACACGCAACGGGATGATTACGAAGGTCACAGAAAAGCAAACATGTTTCGGTTATTGCAACTACCTTCTTTGGACGGTGATATTGGCTCTGAAGACTCCTTCCAGTGGCTCCTGGATGCGGTAAACAGACTGCCCAAAGTAAACTGTCCCGTATGGATTGTCGTTGGCAGGCACTTTAATATGAACAAACGTATCGGCTCCGAGGTTTCCACCATTACTGGCACTGGTGAGTTCTATCTTTATGATCTAACAGAGGCACAATATAACATGTTTTATTACTTGAGTGAGAGTAATTATTTGTATGAGATTTGATTTGGGTTTTTTTTGTTTTTTTTTCCACCTCAGTGATTTCAGGAACTTCATCCGCTAAGACCTCCACTCGGAGAGTCTTCATGGTCTCTCCGGGAGCAAAGGTCAGGTCTCCCGATGTGGGTCTGATGTCCCCCACTGCCAGCTTACCATTGACAGTGGCCTGCCATTGGACAACCACTGTCCCAATAGTTCCGGCATTACGTACTATCGGCAGTGCAACTTCATTGGAGTTGGATGCTGGTTCCTCGACGGTGACGGAAGCAGCATGGAAGACTGGACATGACAAGAAATAGTTAGAAACTCTGTAGCCACACATGCAAATAGTGTCAGATGTGGGGAAAAAAAACTAACCAAAGGCACCAAAAGGGTCATCAGAAGGCAAAATGGTGATAATGGCACGTGTGAGCTCTCCAAGCAGAGCTCCTCCGGTCGTCTGATTGATCAACTCGACAACGAGAGTCTCCTCCAACTCCGGGACCACATCGTTGATGACATAAATGGGTACCGATTTGCTGGATTCTCCTTCAAGAAGGACGACATCAGTGGAGGCGACGCTGTAGTCTTCGCCTGCAGGAAACACGTACAGTCAATAATCCGTTCCAGAAGGCTGTTCGAAAACCGAAATTGTTCGAAAACCGAAACCACTCTCTTTTTAAAATAAAAATGTTAACTGAACACGTCTGCTCACAATGGAAAGCAACACGAGGAAGCGTCACTTCCTCGTGTAAGGAAGGCGAGAGGAGTCAAATGGTGCATTCAAGTGCGCTCAGTTTTTTCGATAACCGAAATTTGTTCGTCATCCGAGGCATAAAAAAAATCAACATTTTTGGTCGAAAACCGAATTGGTCGAGAACCGAGACGTTCGAAAACCGAGGTTTGACTGTTTATGCAAATGAAGGGTGGCGACAATAGATGGTGATAGCTCATACTGCTGCCCAGTAACTTACTGACTCTGGCCGTCAACGGTACGGCTCTAAACTTGACGGATACGTCCGCAAATATCCCCCCGACACGTGTGACGTTTATGATAGGGCCAACATAGTCTTCAGCCACACTGACAGCTGAAGCTGACAGCTGAAGGACGCCGAAGGCATCATCGCTGGCCTCCACTATCACCTGGGCTACAATTTCCATTCTTGGGCCAAGTGAGGGGGAGTTGGAAACTGCAAAGAAACATGAAGAGAAAGTTTAATTGTGTTTGGGGTTTTTTTCTTTCTCCAGTGATATTGTCACTTACTGGGCCTCTCTTGCCCTCCTTCAACGAGTTGAACGCCGATCAACTGGACAAACACAGACTCGTCTCTCTCCGGATCGTCATCATCCAACACCCTGACAGTGATGTTGGCTTCGCTTTGATTAGCCAAGAAAACAACGGAATCTAGCAGGGGAACAAAGTCTTGAACTTCTGTGGCTCGGCCCACTCCGGGTGTCCTGTAAGGTGGCGGATCTGCTTCCTTTAGTGTCCTGAATGTGACTCGCACCTTGGTAAAAGTGAAGAAAATGACACGGGGAGTCAAAAAAAAAGAAACGTTGTTTAGGAACAGTCACAAAAACAATACAGACCATTCCCAACGAGCCCTTCTGTCGCAGTATGCCGAGGGTAACAGCTGAGTCACCCTCCGGGAGGCGGACGGGCCTTGTGGTGTTGGAGAATACAAAAACACCATAAGGGTGGTCACTGGCGAGCACAGTCAGGTGGCAGAGGTCTTGACACCCAGACGGCCATGCGACACATTCACCAAAGACACGGTAAAATTTCTGTCCAACTCTGGGACCTCATCCTGGCCACAGTGATGATGACGCTCTCTGACGTCTGCCCGACACCAAAGGAGATGGTACCAGACTGGTTCAAGAGTTCCCCTGCTGAGCCGGGCTCAGCCTCCCAGTACACAGTCACGTTGGAGAGATCACCAAAGGACCGATCCACCTGGGAGGGGGAAGCAAGACATCACAAACAGAAGTATGATTCTTCATGACACATTTGACTCAATTGATCAACCATGTCAGAGACAATTTGAACAAATTCAGATCAATGTCTGACAGGATTTACAATTTCTGGGCGAGAATCGAAATTTACAAAAAGTTAATTCAACGGACCTTTAGAACCACAGAACTTTGTCCATCCTCGGGTTCTGTTCCATTAACGAACAGGGAGCTGGGGCTGAAGTTGAAGACTCCGTGGGCATCATCAGAGGCTTCGATGGTAACCGTGATGCGGGAAGCAGCTCCCAAGCTGGCTACACACACACATAAAAGCCTCATGATCATTTTTTTTTTTTTTTTTTTACAAATCCACAAGGCACGCTCTGGGATCAGTTCATTCAAGAGCCCAATACCCAATTCGGTTCAAACTTAACCCTCATGCAGTATTTTTAAGCGGCTGCATGAAGGGTATTACATCCACGAGGATTGTCCCATAAATGTCCCTCTTCCAATGTGCAACAACTTTTTTCACTTTCAACCCCTCAAAACGTTCAGTGGGAATTGGCCAAGACATAGATATACATCCTATGCAAAATCTCAGCTTCGTGGAGTTATTTTTCACTGTTTTGTCTGTGGTGTCCATTTGTCCAACAGTCCAAAATCGTCCAAAGTGACCGAAATGTCCAATTTTGGGATAATTACTGCATGGGGGTTAATAACTACGTAAAATCTTCTTTAATTATTACAATGGATTTTTTTTTTTTAAGCTGGATCATTTTGAGCCTGAGAGGTTTTCAAGCCACGTCAGAAATAATTGGACTTTGAGACAAAAGTTTTGCACAAAAAAAAAGGAGGATATCAGGATGTGGAAACTTACCACGGTGGAGAGAGGAAGAAGGCAGGAAATCAGAGTCACTCTCCCCACTACCACTTTCCTCAACATGCAGAAATTGATCCACTGGTGGATCACAAACGAGGATCACACGTGAGAAGGAAGGGGTGGAGGGTGGGGGTGGGGGGTCACACCAGGGTATCAGATCAGGAAATTCAGTATCAAAAACACACTGGAAGGAAGGTTGATAGCGGGGCCATTCACAAGACACAAGATGCACAAAACCAGCAGGGTTTTTGCCAGTTCATTGACATCTTTTGAAGGAAGGACTTCTAAACCACACAATACACTTTTAAGGTTTGCATTTTGTACTATTATTAATGACTGCTGCCAATCTGGTAATATACTGCAGACATTTTACGGAGGATGTGGGATCAGTATTGTTTTCTCACCTCCTCCATCAGTATTGTAGAGCTCCACTCGGAAGTCCTTGTCCAGCTCGGGAACAGGATTGTCAATGATGGTGAGCGTGATGTACTTTAACCTTTCTCCTGGGAGGAAGTCCAGAATACCTTCTGAGCCCTGATAATAAAATATGTCAACTTGCTCAGACACTTTATTCCATGGAATTATGTACACCTGTCAAACTAAAACGAGAGGGGAAAACCTCATAGTCTTCAGGACTGGATGCTGTGAAGGGGGTTGTCCTGTATCCCACCAGGACCCTTCCCAAAAGGCCCTGAGCTCTGGCCACTGGCAGACGAAACTGCCCATCTTCCTCTTTGACGGTGACGTGTGCGGGTTCTAATGCAGGGGTGATCAATCCCTCGCCCGGTGGATGAGCTTGAAACTGGAGCAAGCCTGCAAGCAAAAAAAAGGACTTGTATTCTGCTAGAGTATCACAATTGAAAATAAAGCAAAGTTTCAGTTTTGTAGGTGAATACCGTAAGGGTGGTCGCTCGCCATTACAGTCACAGTGTTAACAGAATTACTGGAGTCAATGCTTGCACCGCTGGCAGGGGTGGAACCTGGCTTCCCATCACTGGATCCTGCCGCCACTAATGTGACTTGAAATGTCTCCGCGAGCTCAGGGAGATTGTCATCCAAGACCAAAAGGTTCAGTACCTAAAAAGAAAATCATGCAGATATTTGACATTTGAATACCGAAAGTGGCTCCGCATTTCAATCGCTTTTTGGACGGTATTTGGCAGAAACGAGACTACAATTTACGGTGCACTTCTTAGATTGGTCACTAGGTGAAGCTGGTTGTCAAGAAACTCAAGCAGTGGGCCTCAAACTTTTTTTTTTTACACTAAGTCCCACTGGAAAAATAAAGAAATAAATTGTTCTCCAAGTATCACCATCATGACCAGCATTAAAATCCTGTAGTGTAGTAGATCCAAGTGTGCATTTTGATCATTAACACTGCACAAAAAGTAGATTCTGTTTTGAGTGAAATAATAATGTTTCGGGGATGTAAGAAATTAACAATGTTAATTTTATTGTAAATTGATTTGACAATACCCAGAAAAAAAAGTTGTCTTTTAACTTAAATAAGAACAAAATATTAGAAACATATTTTGGTTAAGATTCAGTGTCGTGCTTTACTGCTGCTTGATAAAAGCACATTATGAATATTCATTAACAAAAAAAAGTATTAAATAAATACAACCTAAAGTAAAAAAATTATTACCTTCGATACTGACCCTGTATTGACTCATTACGTGCAAATCCGCATGCTAGCTACAGTTACGATACACCCACATGAATTATTTTTGCCCCATTCGAAGGCATTTACAACTGGTGAGTCATTGTCACACACCTCAGAGCGCTGCCCAGTCATGAAAAGTACAGCTCCGGTCGCATTGAGAAAATCCTCGTGCGCCGGCGTCTCCCTGTCCGCGCTATTCGTTTGGGTCACAGAATAGTTGACATAAACGTTATCCAGCGATCCTCGCATCCGCTCAATCACACAGGAAACGGTTGAACCCTCCTCAGTGGTCTATGACAACAAACAGAAGGAATGGAAAAACGCGAGATGAATTCAGACCAAATGAGCTTCATTCCCAAACTTTCAATGTGCAATTCCAGCACATCGATAATGTTTCTGATGGAATGCCATCCCTCGGCCCTGCCACCTGTTGGCCTGATGAACTTGAGCGACAAAACGCGGTGTCCAGTTCCAGGGTTGGAAATCCTGAGCTACTTGTGCGGGAATGCCCCTGACCGATACATCAACGGCGGCCACACCATCTGTTGCTCCACCGATGCAACCAATCGGACGAAAAAGGGAGAGCGTGGGCATGTCGCAGGCCAGGCATGAAGGCTAATGAAATATGCAGCAAGTGGGGTTCTGTTACACGTGTGGATGGCTTGTCCGTAGAAACAGCAAACTCTTTGAAGACGTTTGAAATAGTTTGCAATGTGTACTAAAAATGTTATCTTTCTACGGACATTTTCATGATCGTCATTCTTTCCGCTACATGCTCTTTACGTTAGCATCTAATTCGGACAGAAACGTTTCAATGTTACAGTGAGTTGCATTTCTGGCTCTATGGTTAGCATTTCACTTTTTTCTTTTCTCTATCAATGATACCTGTATCAAGTCAAGTACAAGTTTATTGTCAAATGTGCTCTAATTTCTTCCCTCTCAACCAGACAACAAGAGGAGCCGCTGCGGGTGCCCGTGTATGTGGCGGGAGTGCCTGTTGCTGGCATGTACAATATGTGTGGCCGCACACATATTGGTGTTATTGCTGGCTAGTGAGCTGCAATACAACTCAAAAAGGATATTTTTTGTACTTAAATTTTTTTTTTAAAATTAATAATAATAATAATAATAATAATAATAATACATTTCATTTATAAGCGCCTTTCAAAACACTCAAGGACACTTTACAATCAAAACAAGAACAATGAAACCACAGATAAAATTATAAATTTTTAAAAATTGCTAAAAATGTTTTCTTGTATTAATCCTGGAGAACCCAAGAACCCTTTTCTTCTTTGGAAAATGATGAATTTTACCTTAAATGACTGCTATATGTTCACTGAACACCAAAATGTATGTTTTTTCAAATATTCGCTACTTTAATCCTAATTTAGGATTAGGGCCAAATTTGACCCTTTGGGATTTAAGGGTAGCATTTGAGTATCAGAATTTATAGGGGTCAAATTTGACCCCGTGGGTTCTCCAGGGTTAACATTGAACCTTCATGACAAAAAAGTCCGGCATATGCAGCAGCGGTTTTTAACTCAGTAAACTTACATCAGGTATGCAGCCTCCAGTAAATCCAAAGAGCCCATTGGCATTATCACTCTTCATGACGCGAAGCACAGCCGTGGGCCTTGGGAAGGGCAAGCGAGCGCCACCACGTACCGCCACCAGCTGAAGGTAGAACACCTCCTCCCCCTCCTCTTCGTCATCGTCCTTGACTTCCACCACAAACGACTTCTGGCTCTCCCGCGGCTGGTACCGCAGGTAACCGGAGATGCTTCGCAGGTCCGATTTTGCTGGCTGGCTGTGAAGCTCATGCATGTGGCTGCGGTTCAGCCTCGTACGGTACAAGCGGACATCTTGAAGAAGGCCCGTGTAGCGCTGTTGACCCCTTGGATCTGATCCAATGAATATAGAAGCGGGACCTAGAGTGGAGAAACAACAGAAAAAGGCAGCAACATTTTATTCCAAAAGGCGTATACGGTAAATCATTTTTCAGCAGCAGTGAGTTAACCTGCTGATTTTTACATTTGTATGTATTGTGTTGTTTGCTTTGCTTGCCTGACAAATCAAAAGTATGGTGTAACCTTCTCTTAACCTTCCACATTCTTTGGTCTATTCACATTTAAGCCAACCAGCATATTACAGCAAAAAAAAAAAACAAAAAAAAAAAGCAGGGATTCTGCAACACTGCGTAATTACAAAGCCCTGGTTCAAATTTATTCAACTGCAGGTTGAGGAACCACTGGAAGACGATAACATCTGACACAAGCGATGATTACGGACGTACTGATTATGATTGAAGTTAACTAAAGAGGCATTTGGGATATTCCCTCCCCTTGCCCTGAGAGCCTTCAGTCCAGTGCGGGCTTCCACTATTGTCTCCGGTAATCAGAGAGAGAAAGAATAAAAGAAGATGCTGAGCGATTCCTTTGAGCGGTAACAATATCCAACTGGGCTCAGTCAAGCATTGGAGGGACTCAATAGTTATGAACAATGAGGGCCGGACCGGGAGGTGGGCGGTGTGTGGGCTTGAGCAATACGTGTGGGGGCGTGCATTTTTAAGTAAGAATCAACTTGTTGGCATTTCATGTTCAGCAACATGAGACAAAACAACAACGTCCCCACTTAATTCAAAGACTGTACAATCATGACAACAAAAATGAGACTTGCTGGCTCTCTGACACTGACCGTGGTGCTGAAACTGCAGTCATGAGATATAAAGTGGAATGTTTTTTTTTGGGTACATAAATGGAAGAGTAGGCAGTTGAAAAACTGAAGGCACACATCCACCCATCCATTTTTGAATCTGAACTGGTTGCCAGTTAATCGCAGTGAAATGTATTTCAATAATTGTTAATGTAGCGTAAATTACCATCAGCGATGCCTTCTCCTTTGATGCTCTTCAGGCCTCCAGGAATGGGGTTGCCATCCAGGAAAAACTCAACAATCCCATCATCCACTGTAATGATCACATGCAGCCACGTGTTATCCTCCACGAATTTGGCAGCAGTGGCCTGAGCTACTTGGGTATTATTTGTTCCCGCAACGGTGTAGTACAACTTCACCGTGACATGAGACTCATTGGTCTGGACTTTGACGCCATAATACAAGGTGCCATTCGTATTTCCTTTGGAGACTATAAATCCATCAGTAGCCGTTCTGGGGACCAGCCAAGCTGAGAACGTCAAGTTGCCCGGAACGGCGGGTGACTCTTCGGGTGGGATAGTCCCATAGGCTCCGGGAAGTCCGGAGAAAAACCATGTGTCTGTGGCAGAGTGGTGCCTTCTGGCCCGAGGCCTGAGCTCTACCGCATCGGGGAAGGAAGCTAGAAGTAGCAGGTCATCCATCAGAGGAAGGCCCTGTGGGAAGTGCGCAGATACAATCTCCCAGGCAACCCGCACGTGGCCAAAGGTACCCTGGTGTCGGAGGATGGTAAAGGAAGTGACATCCGCCATATCCTCATCTGACAGTACATCCTCTGCGACTTCTTGGTCTAAATTGCTGTCGGCGATGGCAAACACGCCATATGGGTCATCGTTGATGGGAATGACAAGCGAGGCAGTCAGAGAAGTTCCAGCAAGTCGGCCACCATCCCCTGGGTAACCACCTTTAAAAAATGTAAACAAACATCTTACGTGTACTTTTTTTGCAATATGTTACATATTTAACGTTGTGCAGTATTCCGTGATCCACTTTTCTTTTCGACTCACCGGATATATTAACCAACTTAAGGACAAAGTACTCATCGAACTCTGGAAGCGTATCTGAGATGGCCTCCAGGACGATTACTTTGAAATCTTCTCCGGTGGTGAAAGTGATGGAGCCAGAGGTGTTGGTAAACTCTTGACGTTCCAACAACGGCGTGATGGAGTCATTGGCATACAGATGCCAAAAGACTGTTACGTTGCCAAAATGACCCCGTGCTCGCAAGACACTGAGGAGATAAAAAGCAATAGATGATAAGATGATGCCTTTTAATGATGGCTCCTTCCTTGAGAAGCGGCGATGAAGATTATACAACATGGGATTGAATTTAAAATCAAAATAAAAACGATTCTATTCATCTATTCATTTACTATAACGCTTGTCCTCATTAGGCTACGTTTACATCGTTACAGCTCTTGAACCAAAACATGAAAAATAGTCTGGTATTCACATACACACTGCAGGCAGCTATCTGTCTCCCTCTCCCAACGTAGCATTAGAACAGTGAGTGAGTCAAACCTAACCAAGCTGACTAGGAGTACGCACAAGACTGGTCAGTGGTGACCCGCCAACGGCAGTGATATGAAAACTATCACTATGAATATTTGAGATGGTGCAAAGTCGGCTCCTTACTTGAAGTTATTGCTTTTCCCCTCCTCGACCGTCTTTTCCGTTGGCTCGAGTGAGAAAATCCCATTTGCCTCATCATTGGCCTCAATGACCACAGTAGCTGTGTCTGCTCCATACACCACAGCATCACCTGCACAGAGAGGTTAAATTGTATTAAATAATTTGATTATTAATCAAATAGTATTAATATTAATTAAATAATATTAATTAAATATTATTTAAATATTTAATATTATTAATTAATTTAATACAGTTACTTAAATATTAATTAAATATATTGATATATATTAATTGACCAATATTAATTAACTACTATTAATTAAATAATAAATAAATTGTATTAAATAAATCTTTTGTTAAATTGGGCAACATATCCCAATTTACATTTTAATATTTGCCAAATGATGTCGACGTCGGTTATGAACCGCATGTATTCATCAGAAGCCGTCAGTGAGTAACACTCGCAGTCACATACTTCAGGTTGCCAGACTCCCCTGATCAATGAAATAAGCACGCTGGAATCTTCTCATTGTTAAGTGACTGAATAGAGTCTGTCAAGGTCCCTGCATGAATTTGATGGAGCGCTAACGTTTTGACCCGCACGTCATAAGCAAGACACCTTATACCACAACTGCCCATCAGGCTGTCTACTGGCAAACAGAGAGAGGCCAATTGAGTCACTACTCTTTGTGTCTTTGGCTATTTGGAGTCTGGTAATTAAAATCCTGTCCGGGCACCGGCGCTCTTTCATTCCGTTGCCGGACACACAATACTGAGATTAAGAGGACACCCCCCGTCTGTGTCACCAAGACACTCAAGCTGTCAATAACAGATTTAAGTATAAAGCATTAAAAAGTGGGGAATAAATTGACCATTTTTCTATTTGAGGCATCCATGTAGCATCTATAGGGGCTTTTGTACTGAGAGACGCCCTTGTTTCAATAAATGGCTATGTCCGTCATTCGCTAAAATAAACACCTCACATCAGATAAATGTCATCTGTAATACTCACCAGTGGCATTATACAAGATGACGTAGAAGTGCTCATCGGTCTCTGGTATGTCGTCATCTTCGATGGCCACAGAGATGTTCTTCATCCACTCCCCGATCTCATACACCAACATTGTGTCCTGACTGAGCAGGGTGAGATCGCCAGGGGACGCATCGCCATATTCCACACGGTACGCCACTGTGCCGATGTCGTCCGCTCGCCCGGCTCGCAGAACACTGAAGGTGGCCACATCGCCTTCTCCCAGTCGCACAATGGCAGGTTCTTCAAAAGGATATGGAATGTGTGGATAAAATGGGATGATTTAACAGTTGTATAATAAAAATGCTTTACAATAAACCTCTTACCAGAAAAATAAATTGGATCATCATTTTTGTTGATCTGAAAAGCGGCCGTGACCCTGTTTCCGAGCCTTGCGCCACCTTCTGTGCTCACCAGAGTGATTGTGAAATTCTCCAAATCTTCAGGGATCTAGGACCAAAAATAAAAATCACAATTTCTAGAAGCCACATCTAAGATTTCTAGCTTAATTCTTCCACTATACCTCATCAGGCAAAGATCGGAGGGTGAAGTTTTTCAAGGAGTCCCCCTCCTTGAATGTGATGTTTCCTTGGATGGGGCTAACATCTCCCGATGCAGCTGGCTCAAGGGCCCATGAAACTGAGACTTCTCCAAAGAGGCCCTTGCTTCTTTCCACAGAGTAGGTCGCTATGAGTTTGAATATATGTAGAGAGATGCTTTGTTTCGACCATGAACAGCAAATGTTGGCCTATAAATTTCATTCTTGCTCGATTCTTTCGGTATTATGACTCCAGTGCACGAATTTAGGCCAAGTCAGAGAATAAAATGTGCTACTGCAAACTACCTTGGTACGTCTCATTGCCTTTGCTCTCACTGACGGCCATTGTTGCCCCTGATCGGCCAAATTGGATGACCCCGTAGGGGTCGTCATTCCTGCGCACTGTTACGTTGACCTCCCTGCGACTTCCGAGGCGACTGGGCGGAGTGCTGTGGCTGCCGAGTACCACGGAGAAAGTCTCGTCCAACTGAGTAAAAACAGAGCGCATTTTACTTTTTGCCAGAGCATTTTGAACCTGCCAAAAGAATAGACGCTCTTCTTTCAACAGCGAAACAGTTTGCGTCGATCTTTTTTTTCCTGTTCTTTAATAACGAAAACCAAAACACTAGTTTCTGGTGAAAATAAAGAGCAACTGACGCTAGCGCCAGAAACTGAGAGGAGGTTGAGGGCAGCAAGAAAACAGACCTGTGTAGTATGAATAGTGCAGTGCTTTGTTGTACGATGAAATATTCTTACTTCTGGCACACCATCAGGCTTGGCCACCAGGGCCACGACCACCTCCCTCTCGCCTGGTTTAAACTCCAAGATCCCCGTGGCGCCGTAGAATTCGGCGTTGCCCGCAGGTGTGACAGCATATCGCACCAGCTGCTTCAGCAGCTGGCCCTGGGCTCTGACCACATGGAGCTCCACGGCCTCACCCTCCTACAAGGAGAAATGACGGTGAGGTGACAAGGAAAATACGGGAATTTTCACTTATTTATAGTGTCTTTGCCTCACGTTGATCAACCATGGACCTCTGGAGGACGGGGAGAATTCAAAGACTCCCCCGGGATCATCGTTTTCCATGATGACAATGTCTCTGGTGGTGAAGCCAACTTTCAGGATCTGATTTTCGACATCGCTCCTGCGATGCAAAGATGAATAGATTTTACTTCCTCGGATAACGTCGCCCTTATACGGTGCAGCAGAAACACAAAACATTTTAATCGCTGTTGCTCTTTAGATTCAAAACAATGACGTTCCATGACAAAAAACTGAGCTTTTTAAATGGGGGGTTTGTAACGGGATGATAAATTCCAGCCTACTTTTTCAAAAGATTGTCATTGACAATGCCGGAATGAAAACCAAGGAACTTCTCACCTAACGAGAGTACTCTTGAAAGGTTACGTGTACACTACATGTAACCGTAGACCTTCAGTCGTCTGCAGACTAACACTTTAAGTGTGACTTCTTCAAATCGCATTCCTTTTGTGAGCAAAATAAAGTCCTAGGATGAATTCCTCTGTGTGCGCGCGCGTGTGTGTGAGAGAGAAAACTGGAGGGAAGCAGGCATCACATGAAGGCTAAATTAGAGACAAAAGAAGACAGCATGAAGCATTCCAAATAACCAATCACAGCCAAGTCACCGCATGCATCCCAAAGCAGGCATCTTGAATAGGGCAAACAATCAAGCCTGTTGAAATTGGAGTGGATGGAGAGGATTCCCGGTTTTATTTCCCAACAACTCATTTCTTTTTTGGATTCCCTGTTTTCGCACCACCATAAAATCCCTAATGATCCTCATCCCCACGTCAACCAAAGACCCCCAGAAATCCTCAAGTAGCCCCTTCTCTGGAAAAAACAAAGTCCCGATTCACGCTCGACAAAAGGGCCCTGGTCCACTCCAATTCTCCACTTACCCGAAGTACACTATAAAGCGGGCGGTCTCCACCCTGTAGAGATGAGGTGGGAGACAAGAGTGCTATGGTTCGCATCAGAACATTCACTAACATAGCTGGACACCCCCCAAATCCTCCTTTTCCACTTCACATTCACATAACCTCTTCCAAGTTCATGTTTCGGTGGTGCACAACAAAGTTCATACCACATATATCGAGCAGAGTGCCGATATTATCCATTACTTGTTGATCGGCTTCCCTACCTATCCAGAGTAAGCAGCAAAGTCTCATTGACTTCGGGCGTGCTGTCAGCCATGATGGTGAGGTTGATGAAGGCATCGCTCTGCCCAGACATGAAGGCCACTGTGCCGTTGAGAGGTTCCAGATCATCCGGGGTTACGTCCTCGCGGTTGCCGCCGATCGGTTTGAGGCTCCAGAATACAACAGCCTGACCGTCTGTGCCGTCACGCCGCAGCGGGAGGCTCACCTGCAACAAACGCGCTTTATATCCTTATTTAACCCTCATGCAGTATTTTTAAGCGGCTGCATGAAGGGTATTACGTCCCAAAAATGTCCCTCTTCCAATGTGCAACAACTTTTTTCACTTGTAATTTTTTTTCTCTTTCAACCCCTCAAAATGTTCAGTGGGAATTGGCCAAGACATAGATATACATCCTATGCAAAATTTCAGCTTCGTGGAGTTATATTTCACTGTTTTGTCTGTGGTGTCCATTTGTCTGAAAGTCCAAAATCGTCCAAAGTGACCGAAATGTCCAATTTTGGGATCATTACTGCATGGGGGTTAAAAAAAAGACATTCTCATCGAATGCTAAATCTGCGGCCATGATTTTCCTTTGTTTGTATGGTTCATGTCTGAGAGTGGAAACTTACTATACTGGCGTTGCTGTCTTCTGGTTCATACACAACAATCGTGCTGTTACTTGTAAAACCAATTTCCCCGTTGGCAATATCAGGGGTGACAGTCAGGGTGAGATTGACAGGTCCTCCAAACCGTGGGCTTTTTGACGGAATCAGGGGAGTGATGTCAACAAGGTGCAGCGCATTCAACTTGGAGGAGAGAACAGAAACTATTACATGACGTACAGTTGACAATGGCATTGTTTTTGTGATTTTTGCCTTCAAGGGCACCAAATTGCTTCGCTAATATCATGATTTCGACAAGTGCCATAATTGAAAATTATCCATCAATTTTCCATAGCATTTGTGTTCATAAAGATATGGACAGTCGAGACATGAAGAACTAGAGTGGGTGAACTCCATGTTTTTTTTTAAGTGCAGAAATGAATAGAGAAAGGTCTCAACTAATGTTTTGATCCAATTTTGCCATACAGTCAAACCTCGGTTTTCGAACGTCTCGGTTCTCGACCAATTCGGTTTTTCAACCAAAAATGTCGAGTTTTTTATGCCTCGGATGACGAACAGACTTCGGTTCTCGAACAAACTGAGCGCACTTGAATGCACCATTTGACTCCTCTCGCCTTCCTAACACGAGGAAGTGACGCTTCCTCGGGTAGACGAGGAAGTGACGCTTCCTCGTGTTGCTTTCCATTGTGAGCAGACGTGTTCAGTAAACATTTTTATTTTAAAAAGAGCGTGGTTTCGGTTTTCAAACAATTTCGGTTTTCGAACAGCCTTCTGGAACGGATTATGGACGAAAACCGAGGTTTGACTGTACTGTCCAAGGGGCAGTCACAAACCACTCGCACGTTCAAAAGAGACACTCAAATGACTCTGATTTTGGGCAGGCACAAATGGGAAGAGGACATTCTTTGCTCGTTACCTGTACAAAAAAATGTGCTCCATTCTGCAGAAAAGCGTCATTCCTGATTGGCAGTACGACGACGGCCGTGCGTTCACGGGAGAAGACGACATTCACCCTTCTGCTAACGTTTAGGACCTGGTCTCGAGCCAATACTGGATCGATCGGACCTGCAGGAATGTAGAGTGCTGTGAGACTCATCGAGACTTGACCCAGCATGCCACCCTCGCGCAGGAAGTGTAGTGACAGGAAACGGCCTTCGGGTTGGCTTTGGATGCTTTGCTCTTTCCCAGGGTTGAAGCCAAATATCCCGTAGACGTCGTCGCTATCTTGGATGTAAAACATCATCTGGGGAAAGAGTGGACAATCTCAAAAACAAATCTGAATAATCAACATGACATTTCAAATATTTCAAACAGGTAGCAGTCCCCACACAGGGACCACATGTCTGTTATGATTGATGCAGACGTCCAATGAACATCTTTTGCTGTTCCTTTTCCGAAAATTTGATTCCGAAGGATTATGGTGAGGTGAGGATGACAGAGGAAAGGATCAGGAGCCCGAAAGTAGTCAAACAGATCTTTGAGCTAACTTTAGAGATGCTTCCTCTTTAATTAGCTCTCGGGGAGTCGTTATGACGACTCTAATTAGGGCCTCTTTCTTCCCCCTGAATCCCACATGCGTGACGCTTTGCCTGGTATGTACGCATAATTGATTTATGGCTTGGAACAATGCATGTTTATGACTGATCATTTTGTAATGTTAATTGAGGGGGGGGAAAAAAAATCATAGTCATATGATGGGTCTTGACACATGTCCCATTGAGGGTAGTCGTGGTCCGCAGGTGGCAAACAGATGCAGTACTTTCACAACTTGAGGTGATGGTGTGTATTCAAAGTGTTTCTTGATATCTCATCAAAAGACCTTTAGATCTGCCTACTGATTTCACGAATGATGGATGATGAAAATGGAGATCGTCAAAGCCTGTCATCAATTCACCCGCGCTTTAAAAGCACAAACAAGTCCACTCCATTTTGTGCGCCTACTTTGTATCCACTCAACTGCATTCATGGGAACCCCACAGAGCAAAGTGGCTGACGAAGGGGGTCGGCTTTCAAAATGTGCCGAGTCCACTGTACCTTACATTAGCTCACATTCTGGAACAAACACCTAATGCGTGACATCTGGAGTGTATTTCCCCCCCAAACAAGGTTGAAAATGTAGAACGAGCGCATGAATCCTTCGGTACTGACCTCCATGGGTTCGTCCACCTCAGCATCCCCGGTCACAGAATGCGGCAGCAGCCGCAGAACAAAAGCTTCCGCCTCTTCGGGTACGTCGTCTGTCACGATATTTATTGGAATCACGGCAGTCACCTGGCCAGGGGCGAAGCTCACCATCCCGGCCTCTGGCGCCAAGTCATCGGATACCGACGAGAGGACACTGGAGTTTCGACTGATGGACCAGTTGGCGGACACTTCGCCATAGCTACCTCCGTTTCTGACAATAACAATGCCCTCAAATCTGCAGGAACATCCGGGTTTTTTTTTTTTAGATGACTGTCAAATTACTCTCACTTATATCTGGCCCGCAGGGTTTTCACCTTTGCGTCAGGTCCTCGTCAATGCTGATTGGCTGAATGATCGCACTGCTGCTGATTGACAAGACACCGTGAGGCTTATCGTTAGGCTCGATGGTCACAAGCACGGTAGCGGGTGACACGAGCACCGCATCTCCTTTCAGGCTCGCCTCGAGCAGGACCACTTGGAAGGACTCTGCGATTTCTGGCACGTCATCATCCGTGATGTTAAACAGCAGGCTGGTGTTGTAGACAAATGGAGGGAAGGTGATGGTCCTGACCAGCTGCAGGTCGCGGAAGTCCTCGTCAACTGTGGCGCTGACTGGCCCTTTGCCACTTACGAGGACATAATCCACAGAAACCTGGAGACAATTGGCTACAGATGTTTATTGTTGGCCTGATTTAGTAAAATCCAAAATAGAGGGATGCTAAATTGCAGGGCAAACAGACACGTTCCAGATAAATTTGGGGGGAAGCCAAAAACCAAAATACCTCAGTGTCGACAGAGCCAACAAGTGGCCCGTCCTCGCTCAGCCGACCGCGTGTCACGTTCAGGGCGATGACTCCAGCAGACTCTGGCACCGCTTTGATTGAATGTAAGAACCTCAGTGGGCTGTCATTGCGTCGGATTCTCAGCTGAATAATGCTGCCATTGGGCCTGAGGAGAGCTCCGCCTGCTACGCCCGTCAGCCTGACTGAAAACACTTCATCATCTTCCGGAATCTGGCGCACGCAAAAAAAAAAAGGCCCATCAAGGACTCGGACCACGATCCAAGTGCTCAATAATTCGGTGTTGCTCGTTGCTTGGTACCTGGTCGTCCCGGATGAGGATGCTGAACTGAACGACGGAATGTCCAACAGGAATCGTGATAGTTCCTCTATTTGGAGTGAGGTCCTCAAAAGCAGGATTGGGGCCCCCAAAGACCTGAAAAGTCAATATTAAAATGTGTTATTATGACAAAAAAATATACACATTAAAAAAGGAATACATGTGTTGAGTTGATGCATAACATGCTCAAACCTCAAAATTCACAGTCACTGTTCCGTAAGTTCCCTTTTCTCTGATAAGAGTGAGAGGCACGAACCGATTTACTCCTCTCGGTTCATCAACTACGACCTCCTCAGTCTGCGATGGGAGAGACAGACATAATGAAATCACAAATCTCTAATTGCACACGATCTGGTTGGAAAAGGGTTCAAATCGGTACGATGAGGAATTGCACAAGATCACTGTACAAAACAACTGGGATAGCTCGGTAACAAGTGGATGCCAGCTGACAAGTATCAGTATAAAAAAGATCAACAATGAGAATATGACCCAGGGTTACAACTGTCAAAGCTAAATAAAAGCTTTGTCTTTTTTCATTGCAGTAAAGATTGATGACAGTTGAAAAAAAAAATACTTGGGGGGGGAAAAAAAAAAAAATCCAACTCAGATATCAGTTACAAGCCCAAAACAGGACTTGGCAAATAATCATCAAACCAGCTGGAGGCGGTGAGACAAATGGTTCCCGAAATTCCACGGCTACCATGGAAACTGAATTCACCACCACGGTAACATAAAAGTCTAGTTTGATGTGGATTCGATTGTCTCTAGAAGCCTAAAAAAAAAACCCACATGTGTTTGTTGGACCACAACACTTAAGAGTTGGCGGGTACGATTTGAGGCCATTGAGGTTGTGTACAATTCAAAAGCACATTTCCAATTTCAGTTCAAAATGAATACAAAGGCAAACAACAGATGAAGTGAAGATAATGGACAATCTCGGATTTTCTTACTGAGTTGAAGGCAATGATTCCAAAGGCATTGTCATTGGACAGGATGGTGATGGTGGCTTTGTTGGGCGTTCCCAGTGTCACGCCATTGGAGGAGCTCTGGAGAGCGGAAGCAATTCAAAGAGTTAATCTGGGTCACCACGCCTCCTCCATCGACCCTGACGCTGCTCACGCTGCCTTCACTTCGTTACTGTGCCGCCACGACTGAGACACCATGGTGAGAGGGCACAAAAACAGGAAGTACCGGTCTCAACTCACTTCATTTGTCACTTTGCCTCTCGGCGGGATGCCTCTTCATTCTTGAGCGCCATCGGTCGGCACTAAGACCTGACAATCTTAAAGTCTCCTCTGAGTGAACAATAGATTTATATTTTTTTTTGCCTTGACAATTCGAACTACATGTCCTGTGGACTGTGAAAGAAATTTGTGACCCCCCCCCCCCCCCCTGAACCTAATTTCAATATAAAAGGAGAGACTAACACATATTCTGCACCATTTTGGGCGTACCAGTGTTTCATTAGCATCACGTAGTGTTTCACGACCAATACTTCTTGGTTAAGTGCGTCCGTGTGGTAAAGCTAAGCACTGACGACAAACAGCATGCTTAGGACATTCTGCCTTCAGCCCTCTAATCATAAAAGGCTATTCCCAGCTTTAACAGTGCTTTGTTGTTACTGCTAAAGTCTCGTAGTGGTCACCTAGGGTGCGAATGCTGCAACAGAGCCAAGTCACTAAGCAGGCCAGGAGTCTACTACCGCATACACAAAATACACACTTTTTCCACTTCCGAGCCTCACACTCAACTCGGCCTCTAACTGAACGCAGATTGAGCTTCAGATCTTACTTACTATAAACGTAGTTTGGTCAAACAACCAAAAAAGTGTGATTTTTTTTTTTTTTTTTTAATCCGAAACTATACACGTAAACTTGGTGTAAGCTTTTAAATGGTAATTCCTCAGCAAAAACACACCCAAAGCAGCCCTGCTCATTCCTCGGCGGCGCGGCCAAATGAATGACAGTGTACACTCGGAGCGGTGTGTGGTCCGGGGCTGTTTGGGACTTAATGAAAAAGTGTCACTAGTCTGCCCAGTGACAACAACTGTTCATTTCCTGTTTCGCGGGCTATGCGTGCAGCAGCCGGCTTTAGGACGACATCACAACCACAAGGGCAAAGCTGAAAAGAGAACCAAACTCATTTCGGATTATGAGGTCGACGTGCTCACACGAGACCTGACTAATTGATCATAAAGAATCGAAATCGAAAAGGATGTTGACTGTGTGGAATTTGGTTGTTGATGAATCTCGTCTCAAGCATTGAGGCAAAATACAGTGCAGTACTTTGAACAACCAGCAGAGGTGCTGAGTTAAAAAAAAAAAGGAATCAAAACATTTTATTGTTCATTTTTCCCCTGATCAGTTAAGGAAATGGACGGTGTTCAAGTATCCAAACCTGATGTGAATCCAGACTGACAATTAAAGTTTGTTTTTTTCTTTAATTATTCATATTGATTAGTGATTAAAAAAGAACATCTACGATAAGGGCTAAATTATTTTCTTTCACTCTGCTTTGGAGGCTAAATACGAGCATGCGCCACAGGGAACTGAGCAGATGTCACATAAAGATGACAATAATAAAAACGTTGTGAGGAATGCCAGGCCTGTTTTGCAAAGATGACAATCGGCGAATCACAATTTGGCCTTTATCTTGAAGAGACGGCAATGACCAGTCCTCCTCCTTAACTCATCAATCAAACTCGACAACGAAATGCGAAGTGAAACCATGACGATGGCCTCTAGGTGTGAGGCACCCTGCGTTGTGACATTAATTTTCTTGAGAAGGATTCACAATGTAGCTCCACACCATCGGCGCATCACACAACTTTGTCACCTTACTTGAAGTATTATGTTGCTTACGTTGTATTAAATTCCACTTTCAATGCAAATATGGTAGCTTTTAATTGCGACTGCGCTTCATGAGAAAAGTGTCCTTTCACAGCGTCGTCTTTTAAAAGGGGAACCTCAGAGGCACGCTGGCCATGTACGTCCCCCGCCCCCCCCAGCACGTCTGACCCCAGTAAAGTCTTATGGGGACACACATCAAAGAGCCTAAAAAGAGGGCTTATTGTGGTTGACGCCTCCACGCCCACTTCCTTCGTGCCTGATGTTAAGGTTCCTGATTCAGAACAGTGAGACTTTGTAGACGGAACGCTTATAGAGTAACGGCGGTGACATCAGCGGCAGGATGAAATTTGGCGTACACATGAAAGATGATCTTACGCCGCGAGGCCCAAATGATGCGCCATTTACCTGAAGGGTGAGGTTGAAGGTAAACGATTCGTCGGCTTCGGGCCGGTCGTCGTCTTTCACCGCAATGAATATGGTCTTACTGGATTCAGTGGAGAGCAGAAAGGCGGCAGCATTGGCAGCCTCAAAATCGCCCGTGTCTGCTCCCTCCAGCTGAAATGAAACCACGAATCACTCACTCTGACAAAAAAGGTTTACGATAAGAATGGCGTGCTGTGAAAGGACGGCCGGCTGTTGATTGTTCCCTTTGATTGTTCCTGACTTGAAACGCCGCAGATGTTTTGCAGGAGTTACAGTGAATTCAAGAGAAATTGGGTTAAGGCATTATGAAGCGAATTTCTTCACGGCATTCCATTGCACGGCCAGCTCAGCTTGTTCGACACCAACTGAGAGCATCTGACACATCCCTCACATGTGAGCCCGTAAAGCCAAACCCCTACTGAGTTTTCAGAAGAGTTCCGGCTGGCGATTCCTCATCTGTGATGTTGCCTTCATTTTTGGCATTGATTAAAGGCTTGACTGGCTGAAAATGCAATGGAAGATATGCCGGGCTGAGGGCTTATATACACTTTGAACAGTGGACAGTTCATTTTAACCAGAAACTACAGTAAAACAAAGCAGCGTGTTGGCATAATACAGCACGATACGGAGCTCCTACCAGAACCAAAGCCGTGACATTGACGGGGTCGCCCACTCGCTCCACGACCAAGCGGACCACAGCTGTGCTGCTCTCATTGACGACAAAGTTCGTCTGCCCGAAGAAGCGCAGAATAGCAGACTCGGACGTTGCGCCAGGGATGGACAGAGCCAAAACCAAGCCAGCCAAATGGAGGAAAGTGGTCATTCCTGTATAAAGAACCAAATGAAGAACAGGTTAGAATCGGCTAACTGTGCCAATGCCTGATTTCCAGGTAATTTTTGACTGGCTCATGGCAAAAGTTGAACCTATCAATGAATTTACTCCACAAAAAGAATGCGACAGTAGATATTTTGTAACCTTTAAATGCTTCACATTTTCTTCTCATCTAGCTCAAGATTTCAGGTAACATTGTTCTGGCCGATATCCCAAAAGGCCAGAACACAAAATTTCTTTTGACAAGGAAAGTTGCATATCGTTAACCGACTAACAAAAAATTTTCTTTTGACAAGGAACGCTGCATATCGTTAGCTGACTAGCAAAAAAATTTCTTTTGACAAGGAAAGTTGCATATCGTTAGCCGACTAGCAAAAAATGTTCTTTTGACAAGGAAAGTTGCATATCGTTAGCCGACTAGCAAAAAATGTTCTTTTGACAAGGAAAGTTGCATATCGTTAGCCGACTAGCATAACCGCGGAAGCGTGGCACTGCCGGTGTGGAGTCAACATTTTCCAGTGGGCATGCTCAAGTCAATACCCCGTGTCCCCCCCCCCCCACCCCCCCCCCCCCACCTGTGTTTTGGGCATTTAGCCTCCGTTTTACCAATATTCATTTGGTGGCTAAAGTAAATAGTCCCCACCCCCCGCGCCACCCCACTCCCCGCCGCGGATGTGTTTGAACAAATTCTGCGAAATAGAAATAACAGGTTGGTTAGAATAAAGCAGCCACATGTTTAAAAACTCTGCCCAGATGGTCACGGTGGTATAACAGGCTGGTAACATTCCATAATTCGAACAGCTGTTGTCCTCATGCCGTCATGATTGCTTAAGCACTCATTGACGCCATTTTTCTTGGCCACACAAAAGTCACGATGTCACGCCAAAGAAAATGTGACCAAATCAGTAGCTTTGCAACTTATTCGACACAAGGCTCCTTGGCATTTCTGCCAAGCCAACATTCTCCTTTCTTCCCCTGTAATTATCTTTTCTGCTCTTCCTGCTTCTACAATCTTCTTGACGTCTGGCCTCGTCTCCTCATGCTCAGCCCTCTCACTCAGAATAATCCGGAATCTGGATGAAGCTACTGAGACAGTCGTCATGGTTAACACAACAAAACAACGCAGCATGACAAATGGGGTGGAGCCAACGAAGGACGATGGCGACTCTCCTTCGCCTTATTTGCCACCCTCCTTCCAACCGTTTCATTCATAATCTGCATCATGCGGTTTTGCCGAGGGTATATTGTCAACATTCTCTTTAACCCTTTCATCCACCCTGTAACCTGATAACATGACAAGCTGTCCACTGTAGTAACCGCTGACCCCGAAAGGGTTAAGAAAACACTTTTTTTTCAAAAGGCTGGAAAGAAAGTAAAGGGTAGTTCGGATGCAGATATCATGCTGTTTGTTCCATTTTTAAGAAGCAGAAAAATCTAGGAAAGTTGGACAGTTGAAAATAGCATTTTTTTTTATAACGTTCCATTTCTGTTATAGCAGCCTGAGCTATTCTCGGGAGGGTAAAACGTTATTTAAGTGTGGATGTTTGCTTTGTTTGGGATTGGGCGTAGGGCATTGCGCAAATATACCAGCAATGGAAAGATGACTGGGGAACCCATCAAAAAAGGATTTAAAGCTGGTGGGTGGCAAGCGTTGAAGCTTAAAGAGAGCCAAGAGTTGCCGCACAAAGAGAAGCTAGACCTGAGTAAATCTTGTAATGACTTTAATGTCATTTAATTAAATTCCTGTGATTTTACTTTTAACGTTGTTTTGTCGCCACATTCCTCACAGATTCCTTTGACAGATATAATAGTTCCTCTTTCATCTATTGTCATTTCGATAGATAACGTCTCGGATGCACATTAAAAGTAGATCGACAAGGTCGTGGCTGGGGAAGGGGAGAAACGATCCTAATATGACTTGATTGTTTACAATTCCGATCATTTTTCTTTTTAAGTGATTGTTGATGGCTCGCATTAGATAGAACCTGAGAACAACTATGTTAGCGTGCCAGTATCTCAACTTCTCAACTCTAAGTCAGGGGTCAGCAACCCAAAATGTTGAAAGAGCCATATAGGACAAAAAAAGAAACAAAAAACAAATATGTCTGGAGCCGCAAAAAAAATTAAAGCCTTCTATAAAACTTACAATGAAGGAAACACATGCTGTATGTATGTCGGAGACTGGACTGTCTCAGACTTGTTTGTTATTCATTCCTTTGCTGTGTGTCCACAAACGCCCCCATATAATTTATTTTGTGATTTCCTCGCTTGATTTTTTGTTTTGGTGCATTATTTTCGCTTTTCTTAGTGTCAGTGAAGTGATCATGAATTTCCATTTTTCAGAGGCTGTCTTTGAACGCCTTTCAAGTTGAAGAGAGAAGGCATACGGAGTCGGACGCAGACGTGTCTGTGTTTGGCGAGACTGTTAAATAAAGTGTACGTTTTTTTTAAAAAAAACAACACCACAGCTCTCATTTTTCGGAGCTGCAACATGTATCGATATGTCTATTTTAGCTATATTAGCCTACTATCAAAATCTTTTTCCATTTTCAAACATTTTTTATAAAGCTCCAGGGAGCCACTAGATGTCGCTAAAGAGACGCATGCGGCTCTGGAGCCGCGTGTTGCCGACCCCCGCTCTAAGTGAATTTTACATTTGCTGGACTGAGTTGCTTGGACTGTTTCACACAGGCAAGAACTAGTCAAGTGTAGGCACTTTATTAATACATGACACTAAATACATTTACGGTTATTGTGAAGAGGCTTAGGTGGACCTCAGGTTTGACTGCCGTTCCAACTCAACTGTTTCTATTGAGCACTTTAACCCTTTCAGGGACAGCGGTTACTACAGTGGACTGTTCACCATATTATCAAGGTTACACGGTGCATGAAAGGGTTAAAACAACCACCGCTGTCTACAAAGTGCTGCACATGGAGCAAAAACAAAGAGCAGATGCTTCCTGAATGGTCCGTTTGACAATTCGCGGGGTATTTTTGTTCTGGTGTTTTGTGACGTGCCAACCATGACCCCGGGGGCTCCGGGCTGACCAAGGATCTGTCGATCAAGACGACGGCAGCGTGGCGTGTTTGGCGCACACCGCTGACACTGATATACTAGCTTCTGTGCGCAGCGCTATGACATCCAGGCACACACATGCGTAAGAAGCTATGCGTTCAGCAGGCCATCCTGCCACAGACAGAACGCGCATCCAAAAACAGTCAAGGTTTGAGTCGAGATGCACAGAGGGTGAGCGGAGAGCTTTGAAATGCATAACTGTCAATCACCAAAGCGAAGTGAAATGGATTGTGGGACGTCGCACATTCGCGAGCCAAACACCACAACTAAAGAGAGCTCCCACGGTGAACCTTCAAAAGTCACTGATACCGTGACCTCACTCATCTTCCTCCATTGTTATCTTTACTCTCGCCATCGGAACACACACGGTGTCTCATTGCCTTTTAATTAAAACTGATCAAATGCGAGTCGAACTTGAGAGTACCGGTATACTTTTTCACATCCAGAAGGAACCGGACGCCGCCTATATCTGGTTCAATTCAAGACGTCATTGAAAAGCGTTGGGATGTTTGTTAGGGAGGAATTTTGATAGTGTTGAGAAGCTTCAAGTGGGGTTTTAGGTTTAACGATTCAGGCGCATGTCAGAAAGTTCCTTTTTTGAAAAGGTACACGTGAAGTCGACGACCTCGACAATGCGGACCTGTAAAAAATACGCTAAAAATACCTGCCCATCTGGTGCGTGGTTTCGGTTTTCGAACAATTTCGGTTTCGAACAGCCTTCTGGAACGAATTATGGACGAAAACCGAGGTTTGACTGTAAGTCATTTTAAAGTTTTCCCGTGATCTCAGTTGAAAAGTATGACCAAACACACTTTGATTAGGAACGCAAGAAGCACAGTTCAACTTTGCTTTGCTTATGACGTGGCTAACGCTCATCCCTTACGCGTTTGCAGACGAACATTTGGAAACGGTGTTCGTGTTCAAAGAACTGCGTTTCAAATGTTTGCGTTACGGCCTCCAAAACACTGTTGTCATGTCAACAAACAGCCCAAAACAACGCCGCTTTTATCCATTTCCAGATGTAGCTCAGGCTTGAGTCGATGGATTTTGCTGTGCGCTTTGTGGGTTCACTGCAGCCGCCCCCCCCCAAGTGCTGATGTCACATACTGTACGTTGAGTCAACCGAAGACTCTTGCGCTTAGGTGTGAATGTGAGCGCCCTGGACAGCTGGTTTAGACGTGAGTGGTATCGAAAATGAATGGACTGTGGCAGATTCGTCTTTTCCCGAAAGCCCTTCTCAACAGGCCCACTGATAAGCAGCGAGCAGACATGCTGATAATGCGGCCGGCAGTGGCTTGACCCTGTAACCTATCAGCCCAACAGCGACGGGATCTCGGTGAACAGAAACTGCAGCTCCGGATCCCTTGCACACACTCACTTGCTCATTGAGCTATTCGACGAGATAGCCCGCTCGGGACATGCGTAGGAGGTGTCCGGTAGCGGTTATCGCCGGGACGTACGATGATGATGATGCCCTCTTGGGTTTCGCCTGACGGCGGCCGCTGTGTCGTAATCTTTTTGCATCAATTATTCAATTGTAGACTTAAGACTTGGTGGATGACTGTAGTTAAGTGTGACACACCGCAGGACTCTCCGCATGAGGCATCGCCTCTCGACATATCGTTCAAAATATGTTCGAGTTTTCATTGAGAGCAGAATTTGTTCTGACTATAATTACATTGTGGATTTTGCCTCGCCCGTAATTATTTTCAACGAGTTCCAAGGATTTGAAGGTTTCGAAGTGGAAGGCGATACTTGTACTTCCTGTTTGGAAGAGGGGTGTGTTGGACATCAGTCAGTAGAGTTTCATCAAGGGCTTTCCCGTGTGGCTTCTATACCATGAGGTTGCCCCCGGTCCTGAGACGCCCTTGCGGAACAGTTTCTGGTTACATCCAACCACAAAACAGCAACACACAGATGTATCCACGAATCAGCATGAAATGTTCCAGAACTGGTGTCACAAAAGAGAGAATTCAAATCAAAGCAAAGAAACTACAAGCGTTGCCCTTTTGAAGTCAAACCCCTTTGTAGTCTTCAAAAACGCTTCACTTGATTACCCCCTTGGATTTGAGAAAGTGCCCCCCCCCAAAAAAAAAAATCACACAAAAGCTAGGTCGGGTGAATGGGGAGGTTGCTCCAGCAAGGTGATTTTTTTTTGGGGGGGGCCAGGAACTGTTGGATGCTCAGGGCATTGTGAGCAAGCCTCTCATGACAGTGAAGCAACCACAAGTCATCCTGCCACACTTCTTGGCTCTTCCAAAGGACTCAATCAAGTAAACTCTTGGGTATTTCTTTCTCGACAAGCTGATTGATCATCCGGCCCACGATGAAACTCGTTTGGACCTGAAAGATATCGTTGATGATACCAGTCCTGGAACTGAAGTGGAAGAATCAAAGTCGAAAGCCCTAAAAGTGCTACAATTTGTAAAAGTACAATTTTAAGGAAAACAAATGCCTCAAATGTCCAACTATCATCCCACATGGTCTCCGAGGCTTGGTTCAGTTATAGTCTGTCGATTTTTACAGCTTTTTCCAGAGCTCCTCCGTGCTTTTTAGGCAGAAAGTGATGAGCGAGAATCACAATGCCATCCTGGCATATCGGTGAACCACTTCAGTGAAATACAATAAAATGCATCTACATTAATTCCACGACCCAAATTAATTTTCCTGCAATTGGCTGGAAAACCAGTTCAAGGTGTCCCCGGCCGACAGCCGGGATAGATTCCAGTACGCTCCGTGACCCTTGTGAGGATAAGCGGATCAGAAAATGGACGGATGGATGGAAATGAATTTTCCCAAGCGCATGCGAATGAGCACATATGACGAATCATCATCAAAATGATCAGGGAAGCCACCTACCAATCAGTTTTTACTGTGTCAACAGCGGCGACGATCAAGTTCTTCAGTGAGTCATCTTACCTGATACTACTTTCATTTAGTTATTACAGTCAAACCTCGGTTTTCGAACGTCTCGGTTCTCGTCCAATTCGGTTTTCGACCAAAATTTCGAGTTTTTTATGCCTCGGATGACGAACAAATTTCGGTTCTCGAACAAACTGAGCGCACTTGAATGCACCATTTGACTCCTCTCGCCTTCCAATGGCAAAAACGATCTTTCAATTAGAACAGCTGCGAAGCCAGCCAGCATCACGGACGACGACCAAACCGCGTTCAGCTTTGGAAGTTCAACTTTGATGATGACAGTGTTTCATAGCACGGTGCAACATAAAGCATTAAGGCTTGTAAACATTGGAAAATGGATCTTCCTCGCGGTCATCCTGCTGCGGAGTTTACGGGAGTTGAAACAAAACCAGGCAGTTTTTGCTCAACCCCAAAATGTTAATGCCGTATATTATTCGAGTACAGTGTGTATTTAGGCAGCTCGAGCGGCGTTGGTGGCTGAAAAACACGATCACGCCTTCTCTCCTTTGTTTATTGGCTCGTTTTATGCTTGCGCTTAGCGCTTAGCGAAGCCACCGGCCCCAGTGTGTGTGTCGGGGCCTTACCTCAGAAACCACCCACGGGCGGCGTGGCCACGGCGAGCATACCGGGTCAACTCACAAGCCCATAATTGCACTTTGCATGTCGTTTTTCCTTCTGGTATTTTTAGATCAGACGATGTTCTCATCACACAGGGAAGAAATTAAGAGGCATCGTAAATGAGTACAGCGAAAGCATATACACGCTTTGCATTACACACCGCACTTATTTCAGAGCGTTCTTTCTACCCCAAAACGGTGTGTTTATTTTTAGCGGCCAAAACCAACGTCTTGCCATTAATCCATCAAAAAAAAAAAAAAAAGAGATGGGGAATTTGAGGAAATAAGCACGACAGGGAGATGAATTGCAGTCAAATTAATGCGATTCCACAGGAGGAAATCTTGATGGAAACGCTGGCCTTCAAGAGCAAAAATGCATGAGGTCAGCGCTCGGGCTATTGTCAGAAGATACTTCACACTGGCCTTTCTCTCCTTCGGGGGGCAAGGGCCTGTCAATCAAATGTGCATTTTACTGTGAAAAAGAAAACAAGAGCAAGAGGGGGAGAGTTTTCCTGAGGTATTGTCCGCGCAGCTGTTCGCACGCTCTAAAGTTCCGCCAAGTGCGTCTCGCAATCCTCGTCGACAAAAGCAAGAATGTTTTGGACGACTTAAGAAACGGCGAGGAGAAAAAGGATATATGAAAAGGAAAGTGGTTCCAATGGAGGAGGAAGCCCTTGAAAGCATTTTTGGAGCGCCGGCTGACTGATTAGCTTGTATGACACGCAGTGATCGAGGCGGGCAGAAAGACACTTTGAGGGGATTAAACAAGGTTGTGCTCTCCGCAGCCCCCCGCAGACCAAAGGGCCAATTTGGAACGGGTATTACTTCATTGCATGTAACTGCTTGGGTCTGGATGAAATGCTAATTGCCTTTCAAAAGCGCTCCCCCAAAAAAAGAGAGGGGACGAGGCAGAACAGAGGCTGTATTTTCGTCGAGGACAAGCCGGACTTTACGTTTCACTGAGCAGCAGCGCAGTTTTAAGGAGCGCGCTTTTGTTCTCGCATGCCACTTTGGAGGTTTTGCGGACATTACTGACATGGCCACAGTTCTCTTTTCTTTTTGTTTTCCACAACTTTTGGCGAGCGGACCTCCACTCCACATGAATCCAAACGCTACTATTCAGGATGGCCTTTTTTTTTTTTCTTCACTCTCTGTTGTAAACAGTTACACGTCTGCACACGCATTCACAGTACAGTAGGTGTCGAGGCGCCCTTTTCAACAACACCAAAGTGCCAGATGGCAGCACACAGAGGCTGGCCATTCTCTCGCCTATTGATTTACTGTCATAAAGGAGCAGTATTGTCTCCTCAATAGGGCTTTGTAGCCTGCCTCGTGGATTCGGGTCCAATCAATCACAAAATCATGAATACGACAATGAATACAAGTACAGTCAAAGCTCGGTTTTCGTCCATAATTTGTTCCAGAAGGCTGTTCGAAAACGGAAATTGTTCGAAAACCGAAACCACGCTCTTTTTAAAATAAAAATGTTGACTGAACACGTCTGCTCACAATGGAAAGCAACACGAGGAACACTTCCTCGTCTACCCGAGGAAGCGTCACTTCCTCGTGTAAGGAAGGCGAGAGGAGTCAAATGGTGCATTCAAGTGCGCTCAGTTTGTTCGAGAACCGAAATTTGTTGGTCATCCGAGGCATAAAAAACTTGAAATATTTGGTCGAAAACCGAATTGGACGAGAACCGAGACGTTCGAAAACCGGGGTTTGACTGTACCGTATTTTCCACACTAAAAGGCGCGCTTGGATTATGAGGCGCACCTTCAACGAATGGCCTATTTGGTAATTTTTTTCAAACACTGGGCGCACCGCATTATAAGACGCAACCTACAATGCATCCACGAGATGAAGCGACGCTCAAGGAAACGCCAACAGAACGATCAGATGTCAGTAAAACGTATTTAATAAAGCAGCGACACAGTTCACTTAACCACCAGCAAGTTATAACGTCGACTCGTTAACGTCGAACTCTCTTGCCGCTGCTCTATTTCCGTGTTCAACTGCGTAACCGATCGCCTTAAGTTTGAACTCTGCATTGTCAGAATGTCTCAAGCAAGGAGCCATTTGGGGGGTCGAAATATTACCGTAATGACCATACACGAGGCACCGGATTTGAAGGCACGCTGTGAGCTTTTAAGAAATTGGAAGGCTTTTAGGTGCGCCTTTTAGTGCGGAAAATACGGTAATTCCTCAAATCGTGATCTTGGGCACTTGTTTACTCAGCTGCAAAGATTACCGCATGCTTATCCGAAAATAAGTTTGATTTAAATTGTGCAAATGCTTGTGCATGTTTCCTAGAGGAAGTAATTATTCGATAAGTGGATGATATACTGTAGCCGCCAATAAATGTGGCACATCATCAGACTGGATTACTACAGGATGAATATTAAAAATGGGTAGAATCTATCCAGATGAATCGCTTAATTGTTCATTTGGAATGTTGTCAATTGTGAGTGGAAGTATTTTTTAATTGAAGTACTTGTGGCACACTTAATTCAACCAATTTGCAGACTACAAAAGAACAACATGACTGCTATCGCGCTCAATAAATCTCCTTCATCAAAACAGGAGCTCAGAACATTCATGAAGGGATCATTAAATATCCCAGTGAAGCATCTTGTATTATTGGTGAATCCAAAGCATCCCGTTGCCATCTGGCACCCCTGCAGTGCTTCGCATAGATAGATGACCTCAGTGTTTATTATCTTGAGATGTTTATCTCACAACGCTGTAATCTACAACGGCAGGCATTGAGGAGGGAAAAAAAAAAAGTGGATGAATGCATCTAGTCGAGACAAATACAACCACTCAGTTTTCAACCACCCCCCGCCAACTTTTGAAATTCCTCCGCCAAGACTAAATATACAACAATGAGGGACATCAAAGAATGAGAAAGGAGCCGGTCCATGTGCAACCCCCACTGCAGCGACACACTGAAAGGACTCCATTTTCCCAGTTGCAATAAAAAGGAACTAACTGAAAATTGTTCCAATTATTTACAGCAACTGACCAAGCGTGTTTTTCAAGCATTAAATGGTTGTTAAAACACTGCCTCGGGATATAAATGATGGTAATTCCCCATGTGCCCCAGTAGCTGCACATATCGCCTATACCAGAAACTACCACTGGGCATGTGTAGAAACTTAGTACAGTCAAACCTCGGTTTTCGTCCATAATCCGTTCCAGAAGGCCGTTCGAAAACCGAAATTGTTCGAAAACCAAAACCACGCTCTTTTTAAAATAAAAATGTTTATTGAACACGTCTGCTCACAATGGAAAGCAACACGAGGAAGCGTCACTTCCTCGTGTAAGGAAGGCGAGAGGAGTCAAATGGTACATTCAAGTGCGCTCAGTTTGTTCGAGAACCGAAATTTGTTCGTCATCCGAGGCATAAAAAAATCAAAATTTTTGGTCGAAAACCGAATTGGTCGAGAACCGAACCGAGACGTTCGAAAACCGAGGTTTGACCGTAAATGTAATTCAGCCATCTATCCATTTTCAGATCCGCGTATCCTCACAAAGGTCGTGGGTGTGCTGGAGCCTATTCCATCTGTCTTCGGGCAGTAGGCGGGGGGCACCCTGAACAGGTGGCCAGCCAATCGCAGGGCACACAGAGACAAACAACCATTCGCGCTCACACTCACACCTAGGAACAATTTTTGAGTGTTCAATCAGCCTGCCATGCATGTTTTTTGGAATGTGGGAGGAAACCGGACTACCCGGAGAATACCCACGCAGGCGCGGGGAGAACATACAAACTCCACACAGGAAGGCCGGAGCCGGAACCAAACCCCGCACTGTGAGGCGGACGTGCTAACCAGTCGTCCACAGTGTCACCGTAAGTAAACATAAGTGTTATTTTAGTTAGTGGTAGAAGGCAAAACCTCTGCAGCAAGGTTCTACTCAGCCAACAGTCAGGAGTGTGATTTTTAAGTCGCTGAAACAGGGAGGCCCACGTACAACACGCATAAACTTTACCATCAAGTGGGTACAACAATATGGGTGACAGTAAATATACCGTATTTGACTACACGGAGACTTATCAGTGGCCATGGGCAAGTTTTTTTGCTGCAGCAACCGTTCTAAGCACAGTAGGAGCTAAATGGGTTTGGTCGGGACCACCAAAGAGACCTCAGGATTGTTGGCCATCACAATTGGTCCACCACTTCCTTGTCCCTCTGCTCCAAGGTCAGGAACCGCCGAAACATGTCTCCCATCGGGAAGCCGAAACGATTATGGGATTTACGGAAACATGGCATACAACATTGCCATTATACAAGACTTAATGATGGTTTTGATTTATGATGTGTCTGTTGAGTCAATCCGAAATAAAGGCTTTTAAAGGCTTTCCAGCCATCGCGGTTTCATTCACATTCAATCAGAAACACTGAAGAAACATTTTGGGTTCTGTCAGAGTGACGCCCATGACTAAATATCGTCCGTCGGTGAAAAAGCACAACTGAGCCTTCCGCAGATGTTTCTGAATTCAAAATAACGTGTGAACCAAGGTAAGTTTCTTGTAAAATTAAGCTTGTTAAGAGAATTCTTTGTAAAGCTGGTCATTTGTCAACCCGTGTTCCACTCAACGCTATTTTGTTCATTTTGTATAGAGCAGATATATTTTGCATTTTATACATAATTTCCAAATGGATCCTCTTTCCAATAATTTTGAATAATTTGGGGGATTTCTGGAGGGGGGGGTTGTATCCAAACGCCCCCTGACCACCATCACCACTATTTTCCAAATAATAAATTACAGTACCAGCATTTTTGGGGAGTATTTTGAGGGTTTAATTGTTTTTTTCCCCCCCAATGCATTTCAAAGGACGTCAATTATACGGAAATCCGTGTGCTGGTCCAGGCCCAATCCCTGTACAGTAAATAAACAAATTATTTAAATAGATTGAATGGATTGATTGGATCAATGATCGGTTGTCATTTCTTTTGAACTCACTGTTTAGTGATCGTCTCAAAAATCCTGATCATGTCACGCCAAATTCGTGGGTGTAAATTTGTTGGAAAATAGCTTTTTGGTTCATTTTTGTTGCTAAGCATGCAGGTCTGTTGTGATCTTTCCCAAGTGTCCAGTGTACTTCAATATACCTGTAAAATGTAGCGTATTTGGAGAAGTTTGGGTCAATAAAGTAACAAGCTATGAACAAAAGTTTGAAAAACCCTTCCTCAAAAAAAAAAGATGTTTATTCCATGTGAAATGATTCCCACCGGACAGACACAAGGCTTCAAGTTCTGCGCTGTATCCTTCATTTCACTCCATTGCCTCACACTGGGAATGCAATCTCTCTCTCTCGTAGCCTGCAATCATCCATCTTAGGCTGTCTCCCATGTGCAACACTTCAGGCCTTTCTCATCAATGAGCAGCCCCCACTAACGGCACCGACCCCCTTTTGTGCCTGCCCGGCCATTAGGAGGCTGAGACAGAAGGAGGGCGAAGCAGGCAGTAAAACAGTTTCCTCCCCGTGAATCACATTCGGGCCCTCACACGGGCCACTGGGGGGCGGGGGGGGGGGGGGGGGCTGACCCCTTCCAGGCAATGACATAAACACTGGCAGACAAAGGGCCTGCAGCGAGAGAGGATCTCCGGGGTTGGATGTCGACAAAATGGATGGTATTAATCAAAGTGTGCAGATATCACGAAACAAAGGCCCGTGACGCTTTGTGAAGAAAAACAATTGCCATTCGTTCTGCAGCAAGACAGTTGGCGTGGAACAGGTGTAAGAGCTGAATGGATACAGAAGCAGCTCCCTCCTTTCCTGAGTGCAAAATGGGATTAAAACGGGTTGAGGCAACAAAAGGGATTGGCCACAGAGGATGACATCATGTCATCGTAATTAGAGATGAGCTGAATATATTTCATGAGTCAGGAAAGTGCATTCTCAAGGGATGTACATGATCAAGCTTTCCGTTTTAGGATATTCCCTTCACAACTGTCCCCTGGTAACCCTATAAATTGTGAGTGAGGACTTTTTGCAAGAAAGCCCCCCCCCCCCATCCCAATTCTATTAGTGTGTGGATCCCTGTTTGATTTCAGTAGGCGAGGGGGAAAGCCCACACAAAGAGTCGCAATCACACTGGAGATCCTGCATGTAACCATGGAAGCGTTTTGTCTCCGTCGTCAATGGGCTCGCCGGCCATTCATTTACTGACCACGTTGAATCAATATTTAGGCTTTTCGGTGTTATTAGCTGCTTCGAGGAGGAGGGGACAAGGACGAGGGGAAGGGGGGCGATTAGCACAGTGCAAATTAGCACTTTTTAATTGTGTTCTATAGTGTGGTGTAATATGTCTGCTCGTCCTGTCTAGCTTAATTGGGAAAGGACGACTCAATAGTTTCCCCCCTTTATTAATTAACCACACTACCACTCGATATGAAATATAAACTTGAGGGTTTATAAATATCCAGCCGCAGCGTTAACATTTATACATAATAACCTTACTTTTAGAAGTAACTGCAAGATAAAAAAAACAACTTACCTGACCACTCCAAGCCCATGATTAATTATCGCGACGTCCTTACGGCGGAGTAAAACATGAATAAAAAAAAAAAAAAACACTCGCTGTTCTTCCGTTTAACGGTGTTCAAAAGTCGGTTATCCCTTCCAATGAGGCGGCGGTGGGATCCGAGGTAGTAACATGAGGTGGAGCGGGTACTCCATCTAAATAACAGAGACTGTGGTGGGTCAAAGTAACGGTTCTCCTCTCTCTCCCCACCGGTGTGCTGCGGCCATGTGAGGAATACGCACACGGGAGCGCGCACGCTGACCCGGTCCAAAGATTAGCTAGCTGTTGCGCGTGCACCTCCAGAACGTATCGAGGTGGCTGAACCTAATGAGACTGGATGTTCAATTTAATCCCCTGTTCAAATGTGTTCGCTTTTTTTTCGGAGGCCGACGGCGCCATCGTGTGAGCCGAACGCGGACTCGTCGGTGTAGTCATTCCACTTGGAACTTTATTTGGAAACGAGTGAGCATTATAACCATGGAGGACCTTTGAGACTGACACGTTTCACCCCCAAAAGTTGAGGTTTTCCATTCAATTTTGTGTTCTGTTTTAAGTACGGCAAACATTATGCTGTTTGAGAATGCACAGGTGGAAGTCATGAAACAACGTGTTTATTCTGAAACTAGCCACTGTTTCAGCCTCCAACGAAGAGAGGACAAGATGCTGAGACAAGATGCTGGTCGTAACACTGAAAACATGCTAAATGTAATTATGTAATTATGTAAATAGAATGTACATGATCAAATTGTTTGACTGTCTTTCCAAAAACTATTTAATGTTCAATTAAAAAGTAATGAATATACAGTAATTAAATAACAATACGTGGGGGGGGGGGCGATTAAGACCAAACATATCTAACTTCAAAGTGATTTACAACTGAACTGTACTCTTCCATTTACCACCTTGACAATGAGTAGTGTCGTCCATATTTAACAAACATGACACTCAAATCTAATTTCTACGAGTTCCCGCCTCGGCTTGTCTTTTCGCGCTATCTCGCGATAACTTGGCCATCGCCGCTCTGACGCGGTGACGTCATGACGTCATGTTGTGTTGACGTGGCCGTGAGCGGCGGTAGCAGACAGCTCAACAGTACAGTACTTAGTATGTGTCGAAGCTGCGCTCTGCGAACGTGCTATTGACGATTACCTCCCGTAATCATGGATTTAAATGACTGATTGCTGTTCACTTATTCAGGTAAAGCTGGTTGTTTACTCCCTCTGTGTGCGCCACTGTAAACTAGATCGCAAATCGATTAAATTGTGATCACCTAGCACCTTTACGCTACCGTAGACGCGTGTTAGCATTAGCCGAAGCTGCACAGATTGTGTTTTAGTTTGCTTCGTTGTTTTTACAGTGGAGCTAAAAGGTTTCCTTGCACTTTTATCACAGGGCTAACATTACAACTGATGGACGTCGCCTCCTACAAGCAGTACATATTGAGGGTGCACAACTAGAGTGATTGTGCTTTGCACATGTTTTTATTTGTTCACAGCCTTGCACTGTGTGAATTGAAGCCACGATTTGTCTTTTTTTTTAGGTCCCACATGTCCAAGAGTAACCCAGTGTAATAAAACATCCACGTAGACACACAGAAGAGTGGTAATCATGTGTTACATAAGCAGAAAGGCCTTTGAGAGTCTACCTACTCCTACTATGTATATTTTACGTTGACGTTAGACGTGTTGACCAAAGAAACACACACACACGAATGCACATTATATAATTTCACGTTATGTAATGTTAGTAATGCTTCACGGTGGTTCTGAGCTGCTAATCATTGTTTCCTTTCCCCAATGTAGTGAAGATGACTAGTCGAGGCCAGCACTATGGCTTCCAGTCGAGTACCATGGTTCAACCCTCCAATGGAGGTCACGCATACCTGTTTGGGACCACCGGTTCCGAGAATGAACAGTCCGAGGAGGACGCGGAGAGCTACGAGCTGCGACCTCGTGGCAGGACTCGGAGGAGCACCTCAAAGGAGAGGGTGGATGATATCGTCTACCTGAGCAGAGACATCCAGGAGGGTGACACCCTAAACAGCATTGCCTTGCAGTATCATTGCTCAGTAAGTTTGCGCTCACACTGGAAAAGCAACAATCTTGGTTCTCAGCTGAACTATTATTTATTGGTGGTTCAACAATCTCAAACCTCAAGTTGACATCATCCAACTGGCCTGAGCCAGTTGAAGGGCGTGTCAACTCGATGAGCTTCCCATGTAACCACATACCTGGGGGACGTTTGTCGAGTCAACAAGCATCTGTTTTGTTACCTGTATTTCGTCACGGTCGTAGCACATTGCAGCCAAGCTTGACTCATTTACTGGTTCAAGGCTTGAACCATTCTCGCCTTTGACTGAACCGCACCAGAGTTTATTGAAAGGTGCGACGAGATTACTAGAAGACATCCAGTTGATTAAGCTAAACAAAAATGCATGAAACAACTTAGTGTTGGATTACAGTGCATTTTCTGTGCATCCAACAAAACCAAGTGCGGTCGTGCTTATTTTTTTTGGTCTTTGATGTAGTGTTTCGAAATCAGCCGACAGCTAAGATGGATCACTCAAGACCGGTTGTTTAATTTCGCATTTCATGTCCACTTTAATAAAGCAGCGATCAACGGAGCTTGTCTGTGTTTTCAGGTGGCCGATTTAAAGCGCTCAAACAACCTCCTGACCGAGCAGGACTTGTTCGCCCTGCGCTCCGTGAAGATCCCCGTCAAGCGCTTCAGCATGCTGACTGAAACTCACAACGCCGTACCTCTCAGGCAGGCCTCTCCCGCCGAAGCCCGACGCCCCACCCAGATCTCGGCCTGCTCCGCCTTGCCAATCGAGTCCTCCACGGACTCGTCCTCTTCCACGGACAGCGTGGAAGGGTTCCTCATGGAGAAGGACAAGGACATCGAGCAACTGGTCAAATCGACGGGGCCGTCGAGGAGCAGCCTCAACGAGGTGGTGTCCTCTTTAACGCTGCAGCCCTCGCTGGGGAAAGTGGAGTACAAACTCGTGGGGAAAAAGGACCCTTATTACGGAGCCGACTGGGGCATGAGGTGGTGGACGGCGGTGGTCATCATGCTGGTGGTTGGCATCATCACGCCCGTGTTCTACCTACTGTACTATGAAGTTTTAATGAAGGCCGAAGTGAGCCATCACGGGACGCCCACAGATGCTCCTGGCTACATGCTTCACGCGCACGACCACAGCCACGCTCACCTCGAAAAAAGTCACGCAAGAGCTGGACCCACGCACCATGCTGGAGACGTGCCCCATGAAGCTCCACAAGGACTCAAAGTGGACAGCGCACAACATGGGAAGACATGACAAAACGTGTTTTTTTAATATAACCACATGATTCCTAAACGCAATCTCGAGCGGGAAAGTCACTTTAGAGTGGGAACACAGATTGATACATTTCTATTAATTTAACTGATCTGGACGTGGTTTCCTCTCATCCATGCTGCTGCCTTTATGTGAGGACACACTCACCGTTTTGTTGTTTGAAATGTGGACAACAATGCATTTCCATGACTTGGCTTGTAGCACCACAAAGGGTTTAATGTTGCTCTCTCGGGTATTTAAACAGTTCCCAGGTGTCTCAATGTGCGTTGACAAACTTTTGTCAAAACATCCCAATGCTTAAGAATTCTTAACTCACACCCTAGATTTTTGCCAATGGCGAGTCATGCTTTTGTTACCTTGACGACCTTTGCTTTTACGTGTGGGAGCAGATCGTGTGGGTGTAGCAAAAAAAAAAAAAAAGGGAGTGCCGGTAAAGACAAGTGTTTTCACTCGAAGAGGCAGATCTTCATACCGTGTGATTGTGACACATGTACACCACCAGACATAACACAGCCACTGTTTGCAACTACACCAAGCAATCAAGTATGGGTTGGTAACCAGAAGCTAATACTGTTCGCTAATGCTAATCTGCACATCCAATGACACTTAATGCAGCTCTGCTTACCTTTTGGCTTTCACGTGATAGCATGGGGTGGGTGGCTGGCGCCATCGGTTTGGATGTGGATATTATGTAAATTAGAAAACAGCTCCAAAGATGCATTATCAAATTTCCCATCATGTCTCATTTAGAAAGATTTTATTATATTTCTTTATCCATGCCGCGTAATACATTTGTTGGTGAAAATGATTGTCCACATTGTGTTCCATTTGGATTTAATTAATATATTTCAGGACTATTGTGCCATTGTACATTATTAGTGTTGAACGTCTATAATTACCTCTCTGGATGGTTTCACCTTTAGATGGCTTTGGAGAGTACTGCATTCAAAAAAAAGCTCAGTGAAAAAAAATTCAGAGTTGCACAGAATTCCCACAATATGAGGATTTTTTTTTTGTGAAAGCCCTTTTACTTCACCACTTGTGTAGATTTTGGAAAATCGTTCTCTGACAGTATGTGCCTTTCAACCTGTGTAATTGTGCTTCAAGGTTGGAGAATAAATAAATCTATTTTCAAATATTGTCCACGTGCATACATTTTGGTATTTGTCATTTACAAAGCTCTATCAAGTTTTTTTTTTTCTCTCTCTGGATCCGTAACAAAAATGTAACAAGTTGAGTCAGTATGTTGCTTCGCCATCCATGTTGTCATCGCTGCCTGCAGCAAAGTCTTCACCGTTGTCGAAGTAGCTGTCAATGTAGTCGTTATCCTACAACAGAATACAATCTCCGTTTATCACATTCTGACCAGAAGGAATTTTGGTGTAACATTTAGAAATAACTTGCCTCCACTTCATCTTCTTCATATTTCTCCTCTTCAATCTCCTCCTCCTCCTCCTCCTCCTCGCCTTCATTGTCTTTGGTCTTGGCTTTCTCCTCATCTGATTTGTCACCGTCATCTTTCTTTTCCAGCTCCTGACATGAACAGTCAATTTATGCGGAACGACAAGCAACTCGTCATTCGACCAAAACAAAATGCACACGACCACTCACGTTCAATTTGGTCAACACATCTTCTGCATCTTTGTTGGATATTTTCTTTCTTTTCTTCTTTGGACCTGTTGCATTTCGCCAAACAGAATTTGTATTCAAACCCTGGACAAGTTTGGGTAAACAAAATTCAACTAATTTTAATGTACTGCATGTAAAATGTTATTAAAAATTGTATCTAAAAAGGTTTTTAAAACCTTAGATGAAATGCAAATGTATTTAACGTAAATGTTAAATACAGCTGAATTGTACTTTAAGTGGTGATTCCTTTGCACACCACTAGAGGGAGCCCACCGACCACACTGAAAATCGCAACTGTACAATAACCATTTAAAAAAATGATTCAAAATCTGATATTGATATCATACATTGTGTCATTCCCAACCATAAGATACCCAATCGACAAATTCACTTAATTCAAAATAGTAAAATTTATTTGGAATGTAAAATACTGTACCTGCGTTCACTCTGGTTTTATTCTGTGGCATCAGCTCCTTTGGAAAGACATTCCAATCTTAAAATATGAAACATGCAGATTATTAATCTCAAATGTTTTACTCCTGCAATAGGATAAAAAAAAAAAAAAACACGTACCTGGTGTCCATTCGTCATCCTGTGTTTGTTTCTGCTTCAAGTATCTCTGTGTGTATTTCTCCACATCTGCTTGGAGAAAACGAAACATGCTCAATTCTTTCAGCCCAAAGTAATTCTCATCAGACACACCCTTCCCTTACCCTGGGCAAAAAAACTGGACTAGCATCGGTTTACACTGAACACCCACATAATATTTTATCATTTCGTGTGAAGATAAATGGGTCATTTTGTCCAAGCAGCCATATTTCAAGTCCACAGAATAATTCCTCCATAAATCTACCTCCCCTCTTCCCCCCACGCGAGGCTTATTAAATGACCCACTTGCTGAGTGCTGCATTGTGTTTCTCTGCAGCGGCCAATTTTCATAGATGGATCCCCTCTGTCCAAAGTCAGGTGTAAAAAGCACTCACCTGCCTTATTGGCGTGAAACTTGATGTTGTGAGGCCTCTGCTGCATAGTTCCCCTCATCTCCTGTTTGAGAGCCAGCATGTAGTCTTCGTCCTCGCCGACGTTCAGGGGGACTGGCTTGAAGTCTGCCGGCTGGAAAGAGAAATGTGCTGTTACATCTTGTGACTGTATCACTTCTACATGGAAAAAACGTTTTTTGTTGACAAAGCTTGTGTGCATTTCAGCAATAAAGACTCTCCACACTTCGCTTTTTACAAACATTGAAATATTGAATCACAGGAAAACTTGTGGCCAACAGTTGGCTACTCATTGAAAATAGTTCCTGAACCACTTCACCATGATGTCAGACTACTGCCATGAAATCCAAACGTCTGAGTAAGACTACTACCAACACTTCACAACCTTATACTGTGATCAGATACCAGCCTATCCTATCATTTGCTATCATTGGGCTAATCTTTTCCAATCAATCTGCCAGGGGAGGCCGAACTGGAAAAGGTGCCAACCTGTCAGAAATAACAATTACTGTCGCTGCAGCAACAACAATTATGTCTATAATGGCAACCAAGGGAGGGCGAGGCGCTCTTGCAAGATGCAATTATATTGCAAGTTGCTATGTTGCAGTGTCATGTATTATATGTCATACTGCACAAAATGGAGGATAGCCAGCCATCCATCCATCATCTCCCAGTTATCCGGGTTCAGCAGTGGCTGCATCCTTCTCCACCATGACACTGACACAGTATGTGTGTGTGTGTGTGTGTTTGTGTAGTGGAGACTTACTGGAAAAAGTGGACTGGGCGCCACCCTTGCGTCTGGCATGCTGCCCCTGCCGATGCCCAGTGCGTCAATGTTGAAGGTGAACGAGGCCACCCCACGCCCCTTCCCCGCCATGGGTGCCAACCACCTCTACACCTGCAGCACACACACACACACACACACACACACACACACACACACACACACACACACACACACACACACACACACACACACACACACACACACACACAAAACGATGTCGTGCCGGTGATCTGAATACCCACTGCTGTTCTTCCAACCTAGAATAGTACCGTAGGAAAAATGAAAAATGATCATGCTTACTAAAGAGGTCGTTGGGTATTGTCAGGATAACCCAAAAGTATGCAGCCTGTAATTTTAAGAGCTAGCTGGTCATGCGCGTCCACATTACGTTCGTATACAAAAATGTAGTCAATAAAGTGACAAGTGCACGCTTTGCTAACATACTAGCCGCTGATCGCACGTGCTTTACTGATTTTATAGTTCCCCGCCCATTACGTGACGTTACGTTATTTTTCGGCCAATAGCCGCCGACATGAGGATTTTTCTTTTCCGCACTTTCGTCCAATCACAGCGCTCTCCTCCTCCACGGGTGTGTCTGCGGCCGCGGGTTTAACCTCAATGAAAACATATCTGCTCTCCGTTGAAGCTAACAGCTCCACGGGGCACAAAATCAACCTGACAGCTCGATTAGCGCCTCACCCACGCGTGAAACGTGCATGAATTGGGATGTCCGCGGCTGACTGGTACGCTCACAAGTCGCTCGGAGACGGACTCTACTGGATCCAGGAACGGTTCTACCAGTCGCAGAATCGGGCCAACATATGGCTACTGCGCGGCTCCCACCAGGACGTGGTGATCGACACGGGACTCGGCTTGAGGAGCCTTCCGGATTACATCGATGCCATGGGGCTGCTAGGCAAGGACCCCCAGCGAAAGAACCCGCTGCTGGCTATCGCCACCCACGCCCACTTCGACCACTCGGGCGGCCTGCATCAGTTCCAACAGGTGGGCGTCCACAGCGCTGAGGTGGAGGCTCTGGCCAACGGGGACAACTACGAGACGGTCACCTGGCTCAGTGACAGGGAGATAGCCGAGGCTCCGAGTCCCGGCTGGAGGGCCAGTCACTATAAAGTCAAGGCTGTGCAGCCCACGCACATCTTGCAAGAAGGTAAGAGGGGGGGGGGGTCTCGATCTTGGGGCGGGGATCCTATTTGGAACATTGGTTCTCATGGCTGGAACCTAGACGAGCAGACTTCGGTTGCGAATCAGGGTATACGCTGAATTGGTCGCCATTGTCGAGTGACGTCACATTGAAGGCGGTTGGTGATCTCCGGATACTTTTTTTTCCCCCCTCTGCTTAAAAACCCAGACCTCCCAGTTCAAAGGGGCCCTCTAGTGCACGTTTCCTAGACGAAAGTCGCAAAAATCCAACTCGACATCTTTCTGGAATGCAGTATAAGGGCTCATCTTGCAAACGTCACGTGACCAAATCCAGAAAACGGGAGATCCGTGATTGATCGTTAGCTGAATGTCATGCCATTTTCAGTCAACAGCAAAGTGCATAAACAAACACAATGCAGTCGTGCTTCTGAATAGCAGACATCATGACTAGGTTTTTTTTTAAACCATCTTTTATTTCTTACTATTTCGCCTCTCACCCAAAGTCAATTGGGACATGCCCCAGCCCAGTTGTGACCCTAATATGAATGGACGGACACAGAATACGATGCACTGTGCCAATAAACATCTCTATCTTCCATGCTCCTCTGTGAGTGTTGATAGGGAGATGGTTTCACCACTCTTTCCTTAAAAGCATCACCATCGATCACAATGCTATTAGACGGAGTTTCAAAGATGCACGGTAAAAGGAGTGGAGTGTCTACATTTCCTTTGGCAGAAATATTAAAACAGCATTTAGTTCCCGTGAAGGCTTCGTGTACAGGTGGAAGAGGCCGCACCCAAGATGGGTCCTTTATTAACCCCCATGCAGTATTTTTAAGCGGCTGCATAAAGGGTATTACGTCCCAAAAATGTCCCTCTTCCAATGTGCAACAACTCTTTTCACTTTTATTTTCACTTTCAACCCCTCAAAATGTTCAGTGGGAATTGGCCAAGACATAGATATACATCCTATGCAAAATTTCAGCTTCGTGGAGTTATTTTTCACTGTTTTGTCTGTGGTGTCCATTTGTCCAACAGTCCAAAATCATCCAAAGTGTCCGAAATGTCCAATTTTGGGATAATTACTGCATGGGGGTTTAAGCATGGGAACTTCAGCTTTTGCACACCTACAGTCCACACACACACACATGCAGGTTCAGCTGTGTCAGACCACTGCAGTGCAGCTGGACTGTTTCGCTGCATTTTGTGTGTGTGTGTGTGTGTGTTTCACCTCAATTCATGACTCATACTGTATGCTCTCCTATAAGACAGACGCTATTTTTTGGGGGGTAGGGGTGGTCCATGGTTAGAAGGAAGATATTTGGCAAAATACCAGCACAAAATAGAATATGTCATTGTAACATACAGTTTACAAAGCCAAGGAAAGTACAGAGTACAAATTTAGAATACAGCCGTCGAATAGATAGATAAAATAGGAAAAAAAAATGTGGTCAGTAGTTTGTAGATGCCATCAGACTCAATCTGCTCTCATGCGTAGGTGACGTCATCAACCTTGGCAACAGGCAGCTGACGGTGCTTCACATGCCGGGCCACTCGCGGGGCAGCATCTGCCTCCACGACGGCGACAACAAGCTGCTGTTCAGCGGCGACGTGGTGTACGACGGCGCCATGATCGACTGGCTGCCGTACAGCCACGTCAGAGACTACATCGGCAGCTGTGAGCGCCTGGTGGGCCTGGTGGACAGCGAACAGGTAACATTCAATCCACCAAAGACACACTTGTTCGGCCAGCTGTTGACACCGAGTACCATCTAGAAAGGGGAAAAAAAAGAGCATCCAAGTACCACCAATGGCCAGCATAAAAAATATATATTCCTAAGAGATGCAATTGACTGTAGCTAGTGTTACCTTAAAATATTTAAAATGTCTCTCAGTACTATGCAGTATATTTGTACAATATGGCAAACTATATACATATCATGATTGTCTTTGTGGAGCCAAAACATTTGTAGTCAACAGAGCCTTGTCATTAACTCGCATAAACAGGGATAAAATCCGACTGATACCGCAAATATATTTTCAACCAATAGAAAGCACCATAAAATAAAATGCATTATTTCAAAAAAATGCATCAAAGTGAAATAGAAAAAAAAAAATACATCAATATACAGTATCAGATTTTGTTTAGTTTTTTTTTTTTTTCAACACAGTGCCATCTGGCGGAGCCTTAATGCAAAATCACCATCGACAGATTAATACATTTCGGGTGTGCCCTCCCCACCCTTAGGAAAAAAAGTACCTGTCATTTCTTCAGTTAGAATCCATTGTTCACACACTTAGGCGTTAATTTTCTCCGTTGAACTCCGTTACTTGCCAAAAAAAAAAAGCAGCACATTTTAGAGTGACACAAAAACAAGTGCACCCCCCCTCCCCTCCCCAATGTTATCGAACATGACCTTACACTGCATGTAGAATTTCTGTGAAATGGTTTGAAAAGGAAAATTCGAAAATTTAAATAAACGTCCTTGTCCAAACAGGTGGATCAAGTCCTTCCGGGGCACTACAACACCTTCGGCGCCAAACGCCTCCACCGCATCGCCAGCTCGTACATCAGCAGAGCGGAAACGTGCCCGGCTAAATTGTCCACTTGGGCGTGGAGGATGCTAGCCGGCGTGGCGCTCAGGGTGGCCCACCCACTCGGCGGCTGCTGATTGGGACGCCCGGAGAGAACGCGCCACATGCACAGAACAAGTCTTCAAAAATAATTCCAATATAATCGTTGCCAAACTTTCTGTACACGGTATGTTGTCACTGGATTACATGAGAATGAAGCCGGATTGGGATTCGATGATATTCTAATGATGTGTTTGCTTGGGGTTGAGATACATTAACTTGATGTATGTTTTTTTTTTTTCTTATTTAATATAGGCATGTATTGCACATGTGAAATTACAATAGCACAAGCACCGAGTTATTGAAGGAGATTCAAAATGGCCGTAGTATTTGTCTATGCATACAATCAGCATCTGCTACCTCCCATGTTTGCAACACTGCTTTGTACGATCGGCGGTTTTTAAGGCTCGGTACGTTCAGCGCTGACAATAAAGCCTCTGTCCTACCTTCCTTTTTGAGACATGTTTTGCATACTTTTCATCCTCACGTAAGATGACTCCCCAGGGACTTTGCTGCCAGAGAAGAATAACTAGACACTTTATTATCCTCCATCTTAATGGCCTTTGCGGCTTAAAATGTGTGTTGTTGTTAAGGATGGGCGTACTAATCTTCAAATTGATCATGAAGAATTCTGTCAATGGCTTGAATTCTGCATCATGTGACAAATTGGAGTGCAATGCTTTGCTGCAACCAGCGGAGGCGCTGTTGATTCAGGCTTAATTAGTTTGTGGTCTCATGAACAAGAACATGACATCAGTTTTGCTAAATTGAGGAATTATTTACGATGGCAACACTATTCTGATCGACATAAATGATGTACATGAAAATTTAGAGTTGGGTTTAATTAAACGGAGGAAAATTAATTGGAACTTTTAAATTACAAAGTGTTTTTTGTTCGCAGATCCTAGTCCATCCCAATAAGACAAATGAAGTCCACGTTAAATTGATAATCCATTTATTATTAATAATCACAATTGGATAGTCACACACTTCTCGTGTCTCCTCGGGTGGTTTACATGCAGAAAACACAAAGGCTGCCACAAGAAATAACTCTTGCATGGTTGTAACAGTCAACCTACGATCATGACAGATAATTGTCAGTATAGCTGCAAATCATCCACAATGATGGATTACACAGATAGAGCAAGGATATCTTATTTGTTAACTTATCAAAATTAAAACAAAATACAAATAAGTACAGTAACAAATGCCACTTGCAAGCATTTGACAGTTATTTTCAGTCACAATTGGAAAACGGATGTCTGCCTCTGTTGTAAACCGTATTGATGAAGAGTGCCGTCTCGGCTGACAGGCAAAAAAAATGTACAGTTTGTCCTAAAACGCTGAACCTGAATGAAATGTGTTCAGCCAGGTTTATAGTTGTTTATAATGAATGGATGTATTTTCACATTTAAAAGGACAGTTAGAGAATCAATTATGGCTTTTCACTCGGTTCGGACAAAAATGGATGCCGCCAAAACTGTTCCGTGGAAAAAGGGAAGTGAACGTACCCCCGTTGAAAGACTCACTTTGTTTGCTGTGGTTAAAAAAACAACAACAACAACATAAAGATGAGACAAATAAACTGTACAAAATGGACATTTAAACGAGATGCTTCAATAGAGTTTTAGTTGAGGGATGTTCATACAGTATTTATGCAACCAGGCCATTCTACATTTTTACATCTAACAGACATACCGGTACTGTGGTTATTTTTCAAACTGAGTATATGTCATGGTCAACAAAGGGAGAAGGGGGGGAGAAGAAGGGAAGGGGCTGCTCTTCTACAAGAAGGTAATCAGACTCTTACTTCAGCAACTCATCGGTGCAGAAAAAAATGAACTTGCAATGATATGAGAAGGAAGCAAAAAATATTATTACGAGCTGAATGGTAGTATTATAACGGTCAAGTTATACGTTTGACAATGACGGTCAGTGACGTCCCATAGGGAATTTGCCTTGTTAGGGAATTTTTTCCATGCAGATGAATAAAAGAAATTATACATATAAATATTTGGGTCGACTGGGTTGGGAGCGAAAATAAAACCTCTTGTTTGATCTTCCATCATCTAACTATAACTTTATTGAATAAATGTATGTTCAAATGGATGGTGTGGCCCTATGCCTCCTTCTGTAAATAGCCAGATGTTATCATTTGAACCCTTTGAAGCACTCAAAGTCATGACCAATGATGAACAGCTTCATGTCAGCCAAATCACGCAAGTTAAAAATAGCAACAATACCTCCCGGTGCAGTGTAGTGGAGTGACAGCAGATCGTTCTTGTGTGTGAATATTCTCCAATAGTTACATATCACAGTACTGGCAAGAGACAGTGACCCTTTAAGAGCAGGGGTGTCCAGACTTTTTCTTCCGAAGGGCCGCATGCAGAAAAATCAAAGGATGCAAGATCGACCTTGACAATTCTTCCGTTTATTTGACGCGCTAAAACCAAACCGTCAGCGCGGGTAAAGATAAATAAAGCAATTATAAATCGCTTTTATATATTACTGTACGGTATATACATTTCCATTACAAGCGCACACTGTGCTAAGATGGCCCTTGACGCAGGGCAGAAAGTGGAGCAAACAATTGGCATTCACGCAAGTTTCCTCCGTACCTGAATCGTCTTTATTCATTTTGTGGCTAGTGACATGGGAACCAATTTCTTCTTCTTCTCCTGCTTTGTCAGGAAGTTTAGAAAACAAAAGGTACAATGGTGTCTTGAGATAAGAGCTTTATTCATTTCGTATCTAAATTTGGAACAAAGCACTTGAACTATCTCAAATCATCTTTACTCATTGTAATGAATGGAAATGGCATTATTCCGTTCCAGTCTCCCCAAAAAGCAAACATTTTTTTTTCCAATGTACTATGCTGCTGTAATATTGACTTTTTTTTTGCACAAGGATAAAGAATACGTGCCTCTGAGTATTGTTTGTCATCTGTCTACACGTGTTCCTTCACTGTTTATGTTCAAATATCCAATATACTGCAACAGCGAAGCTATTCATTCGCTCGTCTTTGATGTTTTGCATTTTTTTGTTAGCACTCGGCTAAACAGATTTTATTATGGCAAAGCTATGTGGTTGCATTAAATACATGTGTAACACTCTATTTTAGGTTTAGTTTGCCAATAAACCTCAACATGTTAAGTTCATTGCCATCATATATCGCTAGTAAAAAAAAAAAATCTAGTCAAATCAGTTCTATCTCAAGGCACCACTGTTGTACAATGCAGGTAAATGACACGTACCGTATTTGTTCATGTCAGTATCAGTCATGGGCCGCAAATGGCCCCCAGACTGTAGTTTGGACACCACTGCTTTCGAGGCATTCCATCACACGCTCACTCATATTGACGGTATATATACTAGACACCTTTGTTAGAAAAACACTTTTCAGTCACAACAAAAATGCTAGTGAATGAACCGAGATGACAATGATGGTGAAGCCAGGATGGAGAAATGAGTCAAAGGTAAATTCCAGTTTGAAATGGGGAAAGGTCGACAGGTGCTCCCAAGCAGCACGACCCCAAACCTCCCAGTGATTGTCACCAGTCTCGCGGAAGAGCCTCCTCGGCTTGAGGTCACACCTGACTTTGGAGCCAGTTGCGAGGGTCCAGTCTGGCCTTGAGGTTCCTGAGGCTGCGTCTGGCCGGCGAGGGTCGTGAGAAGGCGGCGCACTCGGACAACTCCGGGCTCTGTCCGCCCTCGCTGTTGCTGGAGCTACTGCTGGAGGTGGAGGTGGAGCTGGAGCAGGACAGCGTGGTCTGGGTGCTGCGCTGGGACAGCGGCGAGCGGGACGAAGGGGGAGGCCGGCATGGGCAGTGGAAGGCGCCCCCTCCTGTGTAGCCTCTCCCCCGCAGCGTGCTCAGCTTGGCATCCAGCGAGAGCGTGCGCGGCCTCAGGCGGGATTGGGATGACAGAGAGAAGGGCGGGGTGTCGGGCCAGCCGTGGTGGTGCGAGCAGGGACTGGTGCTGCAGTGGCTGTCGCTGTCGGACGTCAGGCTGGCGTCCGAGGACAGGAGAGCCCGCGGAGGGCTGGCGGGGCTCCGCGAGAGGCGGTGGGGGTTGAGGGGGCCGTGGCCAACCAGGCGGGATGTACACGGATGAGGCAGGCCGACGCTTTTGGGGTGGTTCTCCTCAAAGAGGGACATCCAGGTTGGAGAGGTGCCCAGCTGGCTACGCAGCTCCAACTCCTGCATCCTCCGGGCCAACATGTCGGACACGCTGCTGCCGAACTCGTCAGAAGACTCAATAACTGGAGAAGAGACGCGAGAAAGTTGTCAGTGCTGAGCTATTTTCCACCTTCTTAAAATGTACACATGAGGCCAAAACTATTCAGAGCCTGGCAACATTTTCATCAGTTGAACCCATATGAATATGAATCAGTGTGCGAAAGAATCACTGACTAAGCTCAATGAAGTTGCTTTTAACTTTATTTCCGACAGAGCAATTTCACTGGACAAGTGACATTCCATATTGTGCCTCACGGGTGTTCTAAAATTCTTTATTTGGCCAACGTAAACGGTCAGTGGTGAACTATTATTACCGTGCGTCGTAAAAAAACAGACTTCATTCCAGAAATAACATTTGTTTTAAAAGTACGAATGATTGTCCGATGAAGACAAATGCCTGAAGATGTCACTGTAAACCTCTAAGGGTGCTAAGGTGATTAAATCACACATGAAGCAGGGATGGACACTCAGCCGACATGCTAACGCAGCTAACAAGTGCACTGTCGGCGCGCTAATTGGCTTTACTTTGCACTTCGGGACTACTTTGAGTAAATTTGGATCGTGACAAAAAATGACGAAATAGCGTAACGCGACTTGACATGAAATAGGCCCGAAGTGCCGGGATTAACTGTGAAAATGAAAGAGTCAATGAGGCACTGCCACTTTAACTAGTTAGCATGTTGTGCTAACGGCTACCTCCGTTGCTACTGTTTGTTTCAATTTGAGTTTAGCGGGGCAAAAATAACTGATTAAACAAACAAACCACAATTTCTTGTTGCTTAAATTTAAGATGCCACAAGAGGGTGCCAAACCATGTAAAAATGCTTAAGTCGTACATTGAACCGAGTGATATACGTTGTATGTCGGGGAGGAGCTAAATTTAGCTTGGGGTGTTAGTGGAAGAGCGAGCCTTTGCCACATTCACACAAGCACTTTCTTCAAAATGGAATTAAAAAAAATACAGGGGGTGTCAATGATTCACTTTTTTTCCCTAGCTATTTGCGGCAGGGCTTTTTTTTTTTAGTCTGGTATTTTTTTTTTAACCATCTCTTAGTACATGTATGTAAAGTGGTCAGACCTCATCATCACACGGGCTCCTCCTACTCCTGCTACGTCACCTGTCGTTGTAATAGGATGAGAGAAGAGCCCGAATCTCGGCGGACACAGCATTGTCTTGCAGCAGAAGACCCTCACAGGAGGGTGCGGCAAGGGGGGCTGTCGGCAGTATTTAGGAACAGCCGAGTGGTGGTGGATTGGGGGGGGGGGGGGGGGTGTTGGTCAGGAGGCGGGGTGGGGGGGGGGGGTGTTGCATAAACAGAAACGATGGAGAGGATGGGAAGGTTGACCAAGGTAAATGAGTCGGGTGCAGTTTGGAGGATGAAAACATGTTGGAGGGTCAAAAGAAAAAAGTAAAGGGGACAAAGGAGTGGCGAGCACACGGGGCCAAAGGAGCAGAGAAAATAGGACAGAGTGAGTCACAGTCTCGAGTGGAATAGAGCAGAACAGAAAAAGCAGATTGTTAAGCCGGAGATATCAGACAGCCAGCACTCCGCCATGCACACGGGCACGCGATTCGATGCAAATGTCGTACCCATTTCGTGGTAAAGGGAGCCCTGCTTCGGCGTGACGGGGGCCGGTTTCCGTGGTGACGGCTGTTCAATTTTCATCAAGTCATCGCAGCACTGCTTCCACTGACCTGAGCGATGGAAATGAGAATTTTTTTTTTTTTATATATATGAAGCAATCAGCTGACAAGTTTGCCCTTGGGAAGGACACCACAGTTAAGAAGGGCCCGTGAATGCTATTTTTGATTTATGTCACATGAAGCAATCAAAACCCGAGCGATGATGAAATTGACAAGTACTTACTCATGTCGTAAAAGTGTTGCCAGAAGGCCTCCATCCACCTGTGCGTCTCCTCTCGACTGTCTGTGGTGAGCATGTGTGTGACGTCTTCGCCGCCGTACTGGTTGCTAATGCAAACGTTCTGAGCTTTGCCCTGAGAGTCCTTCTCCGACACGCGTATCCTCGTCTCCTGAAGGCATTGGAGAAAAAAAAAAACACACGCAATCAGCTTCCACAAAAATGACTCCCATTAGTCTTCCTTCATCCAAACCATAAATTGCCCTTGTGGAATTTTCCTCCCAAATGTATTTCATAAATCCACTAGATGGCAGTGTTGCTCCATTTATTTCCTCCCCTCCTCGCTTAAGTGCTGTTTTCAGAGGCACCAGACAGTTGACAAAAGATTGACTCGAAGAGCCAAGAAGCGTCCGCGTGAGTCACAATGGAAATACAGAGATGGCGTCTACGTCACGCATGATTAGAATAGTTATCGGAAATACAGTAACTGCTGACGAGAGGGTCGCGACGCATCATTAATATGGTCAACAAAGATCAAATGACACAAGATGAGAACAGATTGTTTCTTTAAAAAGAGATTGTTGATTTTTTGTTTCAGACCTTATTGATGGCGATGGTGAACGCCGGGTCCACGCTGTCCTGGACGTCTTCTTGTTGTTGATAGCAGGAGAGGCTGGTTCCTTTCAGGACTGCATACACGTTGGTCCAGCTGTGTGGTCCACCTCCCAACTGCTGCGTGAACAATATGAGATGCCGTGCTTGTGTCAAGATGGAGTTGTTTTTGATAAAAAGAAAGCTCTGGAAAGCAGTGATCAAGGGCTTTTAACATTAGCGATACGAGCCAAGATGGTTTGTTGCAAATGGATTTTGGACCTTGATATTTCGACACAGTGCCACACACTGAGCGATGTGGTCGCAGTGTGTGGGATTTGACAGCTACTTTTTTTATCAATGGCCAACCATCGGACGCGATTTAAAAAGTACAGTATCTATTTTGTGTTTTACACTAATACCTAACTATACATTATTAAAATATAAGTATTGTAAAATAATATTTGACCTCATATGCACCTGTGGATTAAAAAGCAGTGTGGAGCGTTTGCCGTGCAATCCATGAATGGAGCCAACAGCCTAAGAAATACAGTGAAACTCCTCTACAACGAAACCTACATGGGCGAAAATACCCCCTAATGTGAAAAAATCTTCATGCATTAACACCATTCCCACTCTCCTGCCCCCCATACAACGAAAAAAAACCCTGTTGCGTTATACAAAGTCTTTTTTTCTGCTCTTGCCTCGTGAAGAGATTCACTACAACGAAGTCTAATACAAAAGCGACCTCTACTGCTTTGCTCGGAAACGGCAACTGCAACCACCACACTGGTTTAGCATTGCTAAAATGGCTACAAAACGGACCTTTGGATGTCAAGAAGACAAGAAGCGCTCTGACGCTGGAAGAGAGGGTAAAAGTGATCAAAATGAAAGAAGGACAAAGCAAAATAAAAGACATTATCCAAGAAATTGATGTAAGTGAATGCTGATCGTAAATTTCGCAATTTCTTGCCCTTTTTTCCTTTCTACACTGACTATATGAAGTGTCAAATAAGTGTATGCTCCGACTTATGCACTATTGGAATAAAAATAAATACAACATTTTATTCCATCTTACCGACACCTTCAAAGGTCCACTCATCATCTGCCGGGTCATACACTGAGGCTGGGCTGCAAGGCGGCAACACACACTTCCGTAGAGGGGCAGCCAGTGTGAACACTCTTCTACACGCATACAAACAGAAATACGCACTATTTAATACAGCGCACGAAAGTCCACCCACAAACATGCAATGTCGGCATGAAGACAAAAAACTGGAGGCGCAGAGGTGTAAAAGAGTGGCAGCTGCCGGGCTCGGTGGCAACGAACACCAATGAAAGCTTTACAGGACAACTGAAGAATAAAAACAACCGGGGGGTTATCACTTGAGCTTCACACTGCAGCCACCTCTCTGGAACAGCCTTTATTCCCGTGACCTTGGACTACGGGGGAGGGGAGTGGAAGGGAGGGGAGGGGAGGGGGGGGGGGGGGGGGAAGTGATGCAGCACAACGATGAAGAGTGCAGCGAGGCGGCGACACGAAAAGCTCGACAAAAAGGGGAACGAATGACAGATGGGTGATTTGGCAAAAGGAGGGGATGGGAGAAAAGACAGACTGATGGAGGTCGACACTCACCGTTGCCTGAGATGGTGAGGTCGTGCGTACGGAAACTGTCCTGGGCGTGTGACAGCGACAGGGTGGTGTGAGCCAGCAGGTGGTACTTGGGGCCTCTGGGGAGAGATGAAAATGACCATAAATAGGAGTCATAATAATAATTATAATAAAATTTAACAAATACAGTCAAACCTCGCTTTTCGGACGTCTCGGTTCTCAACCAATTCGGTTTTCGACCAAAGATTTCGAGTTTTTTTATGCCTCCGATGACGAAAAAATTTCGGTTCTCGAACAAACTGAGCGCACTTGAATGCACCATTTGACTCCTCTCGCCTTCCTTAAACGAGGAAGTGACGCTTCCTCGGGTAGACGAGGAAGTGACGCTTCCTCGTGTTGCTTTCCATTGTGAGCAGACGTGTTCAGTAAACATTTTTATTTTAAAAAGAGCGTAGTTTCGGTTTTCGAACAATTTCGGTTTTCAAACAGCCTTCTGGAACGGATTATGGACGAAAACCGAGGTTTGACTGTACATTAGATTATTAACTTGTGAGGTAAATAGTCATTCCGCTTCGTGATCTTTTCATTATGGAGGCGAGGTACTTTTCTCTGACATTTACCGTATTGGCCCGAATATAAGACTGCCCTGATTATAAGACGAGCCCCTCTTTTTCAAGACTCAAGTTTGAAAAAAGACTTTTTGAACACCAAATTAATTTTTATACAGAAAATAATTACAGTACATTTGAAACAAATGATTATTACAATATATTTGAGAGAAAAAGCATGTTATTTTGCCTCATTCAAATCTAAAGTGCAATCACATTCGTAACGGAATGGCTTCTGGTTTTTGAAATGTAAATGACATCATAACTTCTCCTCAGCTGTCGGTTAACCTCTCCCATCATCGACCCACTTTTCTCCAGATTGTCACTACGTTTCTCCATTTTCTGTTATCTCTTCTATTATTTTCTTCTCTTTTCCTTCTTACCGCTATTTTTTATTTTTCTTCTTCTTGCTACCGCTATTTTGATTCTTATTCTTCGTGGCAGGGGTTCACTTTGGCCTGGGGAGTCAAGTTCAGCATTCGCTTCATTGATATCTGGCGCCATCTAGCGTCGTGAATGGGTATAAGTTATATAATGGGTGTCTAGACCCCGAATATAAGACGACCCCCACTTTTTCAGTCTTATTTCAATGCAAAAAACACCGTCTTATATTTGGGCCAATACGGTATTCTCTACCTCCATGAAAATGTTTCACCCAATCAACTTTAACAATTCAACCATTGTATCTTGCTCCACCCATTTGGTATCGTATACTGGTGACACAGTGAGGTATGTCATCATAGAGAGTTGAGTTGACAAATGCAAACACTGACATAGCAAACTGAATTGAACTAGGCTGGAAAAAGTCTTTTGTCTCCGCTCATTTGATGTTCAAGCTTTGCAGAAGGCATCAATGACACTTACGGCACAGAAGGAACGGGCAGCAGGAGAGGAGAGGCCCCTCCATTGCTCACTGGGCTGCACGGCCCGGGCTCCATGGCCGCCCGCAGTTTCTTTCCCGGCCGAGCGACCCAAGGAGGAGCTCAGCTTGCTGGCCAGCTTCCTGGGGGTGCTCCCGGCTGAGAAGTCGTCCTCTGAGCAGCAGCTGTACAGCTCCACGCGCAGCTCGAAAGCGGGGCCGGCTTCACTGCTGTCACAGGGCGAGCACAAGAGAATAAATAGATAAATAAATCAGCTTCACTCTCTTGAATCCAGTGTTCGTTGCCGGATTGGGTCGAGGAGGAACCGGCGTGTAACTTACAACACAATGGTGTTGTCGAAGCAAATGTCCGTGAGCGTGCGGTCCACGATCACCATGTCCGTGTCGAAGATCTCTCCTCCTAACTGCAGGAGGCAAAAGACTGCACAGCGATGGAGCTCTGCAAGCGAGAAGGTGAATACGGTTATTGCCTTTCTTGCTTGGAAAGCTTTATGCTTGCTTTTCGTGAAATAGACACACGAGAGAAAAGGTAGACTATGAATTAAGCACAAAGACGTATGCAGACTTGGACCAGCTATTTTAAAAGAAAATTGTAATCCACAATAACAATAAAAAAACAGGTATCGTTATCGTTGAGACTTTTGCAGATTAATTGGTAAATTTGAATTTACTTCTACTGGGGAAAAAAAAAAATGTCGTATCCAAATTGAAGAGAACAGGTACCATAATCTCCACCTGGGTATTCACGACGGGATTCATAAGGACAACAGCAGTCTTTCTTGATGACCAGAGGGCCACAATGGCAACGTCGGACTAGGAAAAATGCATTCAACGCAGAATCCCGACTTGCAAATGGAGGCATGGCAGCGAAATATGTCCGCCATAAAATGCGGACAGATTTCTTGGTTATTGGTTGTAAGAGATAAATAAATACATTGATTTTGCTGAAAAACTCATTCATTGTTTTTGTGCTCAGGCCAACAAAATATTGCTATGGCGCCATCTTGTGGTGTCTATAGGTACTGTAATTCCAAAACGTTATGTTAGACATCGATTACTCGAGGATTTTCGCTATTTACAACAGGGCACTGTCCCTAAGCTCAAATACCATTGCTACCATTTTATACAACCATTTCTGAATAGATGAATCTGCGGTTGCTCAAACCCAATTGCAGTATTTAAGCAGCTAATTGACATCATTTCTGTGGGCAAAAAAACGTAATGACTCACCTCCCCCCAAAATACCCCCACTCATTAAATCAAATAAGAATTCAACACTCTGCTTCGACGCACGTGTATGACACGAGGGTGTCACATGGTTTCCTCGTCTTTGCCTCACGGGCTCAGACTGTGTCTCGGTGCGCCTACTGACCTCATTAAGCTTTGTTAAAAGTCCACCACCTGTCTCCTGGGTTCATTTGTACTTAGTATGCGCAGGGCCGTGCCGATTATTTCCATCGGCGCTGCCGAGGGACTGCGCCAAATTAGCTTCCTCGGGAGGATGTCAGCTATAAGCGGAAGGTCATTGTAAAGACCAATGTACAAAATACAACCTGTGTGCTGAGTGTTGACTTGTACTTTTTATTCACTCAATAAACTACGACCCATTTTACCGCATGTGTGCTTCTTCGCATCGCCGGGAGGCAAAGCTGCATTTTTTTCTCAAGTTGAGAATTACAAAAAACATTAAAAAAAAAAAACGTGGCTCCCAAAGAATGAGGTGCACCACTACCGGGACACTTGGCCCCGCCTCGTGAGGAGTTGCGAAATTCACGGCGCAGTGAACGCATCAATCGGAACCAGAAACATGAACAAACAACAACAGTGAAGGAAAATGGCGATAAACTGCACGCCAGGGGAGACTGACGGCAGCAAAAAAAAAAAAGAAACTGTTACCGGCAAAGAAAAGACTGTGGAACTGATCTAGAGCTACGGCGTAGGCTAACGTTAGCATGCGTCTAAATTTCAAATTCATAGTATGGAGTGACACGTCCAAACCCGACTGAGTGGCCAACTAGGCCACGAAGTTATGCCGCAAGTCCAAATTTGAATCACGTGAACGGTGTCGTAGCTCTGCAGATATAACAGCCCATGTAGAATGTTATGTTCGGTCACCTCTCTTTGGATTATATAATCGCTACCGTGGTCAGGGCAATCGCAGGAAGAACAGCAGCCAAGGATTTGACTCACTTATGTCACTTTTAAGCCGTGTCGAGCGGTGCGAGAACTGCACGTTGACTAATTTGTCGAATGTTACTTGATCTTTTGTCCATCTGTACCTCCAAAAAAAACACGGCCGTGGTCCCCATACATGATCACACAGCGACGGCTGCTCACCTCCTTTGTTCTTGAAATACTCTGTGTCCTTCCACATGAGCGGGATACGGAGATCTGTCATGACAACAACACACAGGGATTAGAGTCCAAACATGGACATCACGATCGCTTTGTGTTACAAGATAAACTGCATCGTGTGCGTGAGACATAACTCGCACACCGGTTAAATAAACACCCCCCCGCCCACCCCCCCGAAGGAATCAAACTGCGTCCCCCTTATTGTCGTGCTCCCCGGCGTGAATGATGTCGCGATGAGACAAACCGTACTCTCCACTAATCGTTCATTTGCTCGCCTTCACCGGCGATGTGATGGGCGGAGTGAGAGTGTCGGCACGCTCGCCGCGGTCAATAAACGTTGAAGTATGCACTAATGAAGAGTCGGTGTGCCAGAATCAAATTACATTCCGCGTAAGAATAAATGAGACTTTCTCCCTTCTGCTCCGCTAAGATGGAGGATTAGAAGAATGCTGTAGCTTCTACAGCGGAGTTCTGTCTATCCGTATATCTATAGTATCGATTTATAGTATCTATCCATCAATCCATCGATCTCTCCCTTTATAACAGGCTACACCTGCTGTGTTACAATCTTCATAACCTGTAAAAATGTTTACAGGATTGTACTTTAAATTTATAACAAGGTACAGTTAGAATATGAATAAATATAAAAACAAAATAGTTTGAGGGTAATTATTTCATGCTTTAATTCAATGAGTAATGTGTGTCTGTTGCCAACAAGGGTGACAGTACATATAGACCGGGGGTCGGCAACAGGCGGCTCCAGAGCCGCATGCGGCTCTTTAGCGACATCTAGTGGCTCTCTGGAGCTTTATAAAAAATGTTTGAAAATGGAAAAATATTTTGATAGTAGGCTAATATAGCTCAAATAGATATAGATACATGTTGCTGCTCCGAAAAATGAGAGCTGTGGTGTTGGGTTTTTAAAAAAAACGTACACTTTATTTATGCTTTTAACAGTCTCAACAAACACAGACACGTCTGCGTCCTCTCTTCTCGTTCGACTCGAGAGGCGTTCAAAGACAGCCTCAGAAAAACGGAAATTAATGATCACTTCACTGACACTAAGAAAAGCGAAAATAATGCACCAAAACTAAAAATCAAGCAAGGAAATTACAAAATAAATTCTATGGGATAAATAACAAACAATTCTGAGACAGTCCAGTCTCCTACATACATACAGCATGTGTTTCCTTCATTCAAGTTTTATAGAAGGCTTTTATTTTTTTTGCAGCTCCAGACATATTTGATTTTTTTTTTTTTTTTTGTCCTATATGGCTCTTTCATCATTTTGGGTTGCCGAGCCCTGATATAGACAATACGACACATGCTGTAGAAATTTGAATATGCAACGCCCATCCCGAGCTGCAATGATATCTGTCGTTTTGCGTCGCTGATGCATATATTGCCTGTCTGCGTGTGTTCTTCCCATTAGATGTTGTTTTAAGTGTTTAAGTGAGGAGTCCATACACAAACTGTACTTGCCCGATATGGCCACTTTGCCTTTGCACGGTAGTCTGTTGTCCATGGGCCCCGCGTCGGACGACCTGCGCGTCACCTTCTGCATGACCTGCGCCTCCTTCATCTTCTGCAACTCGGACATGTAGGCCATGATGCGGGTGCTGCACGTCTGCAGGCTCTTGGCCGCCTCCAAGGCCTGATCTCGCTGCGAGCAGGCGGCCAGCAGCTTGCAGGCCCCGTCGCGCATTCGGATCTCATGGTCGATTTTTCTCTGGATGTCGCTGTCCTACAAAAGGAAGGAAATATAGTGAAACTCCTCTATAACGAAAACTACATGGGTGAAAATACCCCCTAGTGTGAAAAAAATTGCATTAACACCATTCCCACTCTACTGCCCCCCATACAATGAAAAAAAAAAACCCTGTTGCGTTATATGAAATCTTTTTCTCTGCTCTCGCCTAGCGACGAGATTCACTACAACGAAGTCTAATCCAACAGCGACCTCTACTGCTTCATTCAGAAACGGCAACAGCAACCACCACACTGGTTTACACATGCGCAGTAGTCCAGGAAGTGTGTGTGTGTGTGTGTGTTTACATCTGAGATCAAATTTGCGACAGTGAAAAACCCCCTGTTGTGAAAAATTTCTTGCTGCAAACATGATTTCATTGTAGAGGAGTTTCACTGTAACTGTTTTTTTTAATGTAAATATAAACATATGTTAAATCAATACCTCTGTGTCAGTCAAATGTGAGCACTATTGTCTGTTGCTCAATCCCACCATTTTGAGACTGGTTTCGACCATTCCTCTGAGACTGGTTTCGACCATTCCTCTCGGCACATTCGGACAATAAACGTCACTAACTCATATTTCTCCACATCGCGCTGAGGTGCCTTTGGGGCGAACATCCAGCATCAAGAAGAGGCCCACTGACACGCCCACACGCGTTTCCTGTCATTTGCCCCCAAAATAAACTGAGCTAGCATGAGCACAACATTTCAGCGCTGACAACGATGCAAAATAACAATCATGTATCAAAATAGTCACGTAGAAAGTTGTAACAGTCAAGTCAAAGCAGCTTTTGTAATAGCGTGCCCCCCAGCCCCGGACTGAATACTAAAATCTACCAGATCTATAATTGAAGTGAATGAAATATTGAACAGACATCGAAAATGTGTTTCTTTGCCCACACGCTGGCGTGTGAAACCATCGCTGCTAAATTCTTCATCTGTACAAAAACACAAAAACGCAAGCTGCTTTCTCGGAGGCTTAAATGACGATGTTGATATTCGTGACATCAAAATCACGTTGCCATGAACCCTGCACGCGGTAAGCACACAGCGTGGCTCCCTCCTACTGTCCAAGCTTCCACACCATTTTGTTCACGCCACCGAAAGACTAAAAAAAACGGTGAACAGTGGAGAAGAGAGGCTTTAAAGTGGCGCACGCTGTGTGAAGAGATTTAACAAAGAGGCTGCAGACGCGACGCCGAGGCGACCTAAAGTGACCTTGAACCAGCACTGGGAAGTGCTTGTAAAGAAATGGCGGCAAAATGAGCTGATCTGCTGCAGGAAACAAACGTGAGTGCAATTGTTAACTCGGGTGTCATTCCGCCGCTTGGTGTGCGTGCGTCGGTTGACTTCAGCGCTGCAGTGGCCAGCGCACACAATTAATCTCCCGTGCCCTCTGCTCGCTTCCCCTCCTTTGACTGCAACTTTTATCATCCGTCCTCCTCCTCCTCGCCATCATGCCTTCATATGAATTTTTCATTCTTTTCATTTCAGCTTTCCGGCTCTGCTTGCTCATTTTCACCTCCGCCCATTATCAGTTCCACTTCACCGTCCTCAGGGAAAAAAAAAAATAAAAAATCCTCTACCTGCCTGTACGAATCTTGCCTGTTGTTCAATGACAGGCTCGGTCGGCGAAAGGGCGAATGCGGGTTGGAGGTTGCACATTCTCGCTTGGACACAGTGCACTTTCAATTTGGCTCACCAAGAGCAGCGCTGTGCATGGTAGCGAGCGCATCCAAAAGAGCAGTAAATCACGCGAAAGATCAAAATACACTCGCAGGCACAGAGGCCAAACCACTAAACACTGTCATTGGGAGGTGCAATCGAGTAGCGGGAGAAGATGAAAACAAATGTACGCGCACAAGTCTTCACAACCTTGAATTTTCAGACAATCTACTGCTGAATGTATTCTCTCTGAAGAAGGAACCCGTTATTTACAATTGTATGTAAATTCTTTGCCCTGTGGGATGCACTAAGACCATTTTTTTCCCCCATTACAAGTTATTACCGATACCAAGTACAGTCAAACCTCGGTTTTCGTCCATAATCCGTTCCAGAAGGCTGTTCGAAAACCGAAATTGTTCAAAAACCGAAACCATGCTCTTTTTAAAATAAAAATGTTTACTGAACACGTCTGCTCATAATGGAAAGCAACACGAGGAAGTGTCACTTCCTCGTCTACCCGAGGAAGCGTCACTTCCTTGTGTAAGGAAGGCGAGAGGAGTCAAATGGTGCATTCAAGTGCGCTCAGTTTGTCCGAGGACCGAAATTTGTTCATCATCCGAGGCATAAAAACCCCGAAATTTTTGGTCCAAAACCGAATTGGCCGAGAACCGAGACGTTTGCAAACCGAGGTTTGACTGTACTGATACCTGACGCAATTTCAGTCGGGATGATTCTATTTACCCGACTTTCAATGCCACGGCTTTGTGTTCAGATAAATGAAGTGAAATCTCCGCGACAAACTAGTTGCTTGTTATTGATGATACTAGGGTTCTACATACTTGGCCAATAAAGATGATTCTGATTCTGAAAGTATCATCCCCCCGTGTTTACCTCCAAATATCTCCACATGACTGACATTGCTCCTCCTGAATTGATATCGCATTCGTGAAATGGTATCGGCGTACAGTATCGGAGTATTATTATGAGTAACAATACTGTGGCATTCATTGACTATCGAGCATTTGTAGCTTCTTATATCTTAAAAAGAAGCCAGAAACTGTTTTCTCTCCAGTTGGAATGGAATATTCATGATCACATATATCAAAGTACTGTAGATCTATGGCAAAACGCAATCAAAAGTATGGAAAAGAAAGAAAAAAAAAAGCACAGCGTTTGATCCGCTTCATAGAAAAGCAAAACATATTTTTTCACAGCAGTACACCAGTAGAATCATTACCGATGCCAAGAAAAAAAAACCCAACAGATAATTTCGGTTGATATTGCACAATGTATGGCACACTCTTATTTGGCTCCTTTGAAATGCACTGCATTGGAAGGATAATGAGCGAAAGCCCCCGGCTCAGACTGTATGAGGATGAGCCCAGTTGGAGCAGGTCTAAGCGTGACCCGCTATGCGAAGGTCCTGTATTTATAGCCGCTTAATTAGCGGGCTTTTCCTTCTGGGCATCTCGGAATAGAAGACAAATAGCCGAGATCTCACACTAAGCCTTAAGCTAAACGAGCAACACCACCTGATACCAGATGAGGGATAAACCTATCAAACACAGTTTACACACACTTACATGCACACACAGGCACATAGTGATTTTTTTTGGGGGGATGGCCGGGGGTGTTAAAATGAGCTGCATATTCGGCATTGCGGCAACCATTTTCATTGAAAAAAAATATTTCTGCCCTTTCATTTAGCCTCTGTACATTTTCCAAACAATGGTGAAAGATGCCCGTTTTGACCCGCCTTAAATTCATATAAATTTGCAAGGGGATCGACGGCTATGTCACGAGACATAAAGGCTACGGTCAAAACATTAAAAAGTGTATCGATATAGACGCTGATGCCGAGACACATAAAGGTTAACATGATACTCTGCTATAAATAAACGAAATATCATGTCTTTCCTTTGTTTTGGTATAAAGAGGCGTTGGCGCATTGATACTGTTCGATGTGTTGGGTCTGTCTCAGTGACAGACTGAGACTTCTGTTTTCTTCTCTGATCAAAACAATGTTGTCTTTTACTCTGATCAAAACAGTGTGTCCTCTAGTGGATAATCTATGAATTGCATTTTCTGAAAAATATTCATTGTGTGTCTTTAATGCATTTTTTCACTTTTAAATTATCCTGCGGGCCTGATCGAACATACTTGGGGGGGCCACGAGCCGTATGTTCGACACCACTGTCTTAGTTAGCATTATCTTCCTCGTCACAAAAAATATCAACCAACCGTGATACTATTCAATCTCAAACAGCAAAACAAACTTGGTGAAATCGCTTTTTGTTTTTTCTCCAAACAAAAAAAATGCGTTGAAAGTATGCAACACTGAGGCAAAAATAAGCCTTGAGTGGGAACTTTGATGTTCCGGTCGATAGCAGATGGTCACTTCCTCAGTGACCTCTCGTGTCTCCATCTGGTCATGTTGTGTGTTTGTGTTGATCCTTACGTGTGTGATCTTACACACTAGCACACAACATCCACGCAAAACATACCAGTGTTGGTTTTGGGATTCGGCGCCCCCGCAGATGGCATTTTACTAGATCGTTTACGATCTCCTGTTCTGCGTGAGCGGACTTTCCCGGTTGGATCAGTGACCCTTACACTTTGACCTGTAACCCCTGACCAGATCACACAGGTGACCAGATCAAGTGAAAGCTAGGCTGTCACTGTAATAAATTACACTCCTTGGGGAGAAAAAATGCTCACTGAAATAATTACTCGAAGCCACTGCAGCATATTTTACAGTACAAGCACATTTTTTTGGGGTCATCTATGTCACAATGGTGTGGAATTGGAGGCAGTATGAAATAAACGTGAGGAGTTGATGTAATGCAAGCAAACACTCTTTTCCCATGGTGGAAATACACATTTATGGGATAAGTGTACAGTATATTGTTTGCACTGTGTCCAAAAATGACACAGACTTTACAGGGGGACTTCACAGACCAGCGTGCCGACTTTCAATCAGCCGGCCACAATTATGTGCCTCGCCTTCCCACTCCACCCTCTTGCTCCGGCGTTTCTTTCGACTCACCCTCTTCCTCTCAACACCCACAAGCGCAGTTAGCGAAGCGGTTCGTGAGCTGAGCACCAAGTTCGACTGGGACAACAGTGACGCCGAGAAAACAAGAGACCACAGAGCGGGAGGGAGGAAACTCAGTCAAACATCAGACGTCATCTAAATACAACTTTAGTTCTTCGACCGGGTGACGCGTCACTTAAGCGTATTCATTCCGGTGCTGCAAAGTGAAAGCATAATGCTTCGGACACCTTGTTCGCCACCGTGTGCTGTGGTGTCTTCTCGTTTTGACTTCCTGTTATATTTGCATGACGGGGTGTCATGTTACAATGTAACAGAAGCACCACATGGATCCTGGAATATTTTAATTCACTGAGTCAAATGCTTCCACTTACGCTACTGCGCCTTCGACTGTCATGCGTCCAACAATACTTTGCTAATGAATTACAGAAGTCACAGCTTGGCACCGGATAAGGCGAAGCGAACAAACATGCGAACTCCCACAGGAATCCTAAACTATGTTCAAATTCCCATCACAACATCCCTGCGGTGTTGTAGATCGCAGCTGCTGTTGGGATGCCAGGACAAAGCGGAGCAGAAAATAGAGGTTTACTAGTTTGGACTGGAAAATTGCGATTGGCTGGCAACCAGTCCAGCGTTTAGCCTACATCTCGCTCAAAGTCAACCAAGATAGGTGACAGCGCACCCGCGAGGAGAATCGTTTTAGAAAATGAACGAATGGACCGATGGTCGATAGCAGAACACACTACAGGGCGTTCTAGATGTATTGCTGAGGTGACTTCCTTTCCTACTGTCAATATCCTACAAAAAAAGCAGTAGCCAGGTCAATCAAATAACTGTATGAAAAAAAAACTATGGATGCACCAATAGCACTTTTTTCGAGAATGAGTAAGAGCAACTGTGCTGAGAATTTGACACTACAGTGAAACTCCTCTACAACGAAACCTACATGGGCGAAAATACCCCCTAGTGTAAAAAAAATCTTCATGCATTAACACCATTCCTACTTTCCTGCCCCCCATACAATGAAAAAAAAAACCTGGTGCGTTATACGAAATCTTTTTCCTGCTCTTGCCTCGCGACGAGATTCACTACAACGAAGTCTAATCCAACAGCGACCTCTACTGCTTTGTTCCGAAACGGCAACAGCAACCACCACACTGGTTTACACATGCGCAGTAGTCCAGGAAGTATTTGTTATTGTTGGTTTCAGATGCTAGCAACAATGTTCATTTGTCAAATTTGCTACAGTGAAAAACCCCCTGTTGTGAAAATGTTCTTGCTGCAAACATGATTTCGTTGTAGAGGAGTTTCACTGTACAAAATTGGAAAAACTTTTCTTGAACAGGGGATACGTTTCACTCAAATATAGCATGAATAACATTTGAATATTCATCTGCATATTTTTGGAACAGCGTCGCCGCAAAAGTTCACTGAACAAAAGCATTTCATTCGTGTGGGGTCGTGTGTAAAATATATAAAGACGGCTAAGAGACAAAAGATCGACAGCGTCTGGTGGTTATAAGCAAGCAGGAATATGGCACTTATTTGAGAACTTTTGCTACTCGCGTTCCCCATCCCCCCAAAAATGATGCTGGGGTTAACTTTATCCCCGTCGCGCATTTGACTATCCAAAGACAAAAAATATAAACTTATGCTCAAACAAGTGATGACAATAGTTGTCATTTGACTGCCCTTGCGTCACGCGTCACATCTTAAAGGCTTTAAACAGAAGCTTCGGACGAAATTTCGAAATAGTCAATTTGCTGCCAGGCATGGAGGCTTTTTCAACGGTCACGGAGAAATCCTAATGCGAGCAACTGGCAGGCCGTACTGTCTGGTGGCTGCGAGGCAATTAATGAATTACACACACACACGCGCACACACACAAGCACACAAACACACACACTTTTTGACTCATGTGTCCAGCATGCTGGATTGCCACCAGTGTCCATCATTGAGTTGTGCTACGGTATTAGCGGCTTAGCCAGCTTTTTCTATCAGAGTCAGGGAGGCAGTTTAGAAAAAGACAGCATGTGATGATTTTCACGGCTTTGATTTCTTAAACGCCAGATGAGAATATCCGCAAGTGGAGAGAGAGAGAGAGAGAGAGAGAGAGAGAGAGAGAGAGAGAGAGAGAGAGAGAGAGAGAGACACACACACCAAAAGTTCCTTCACACAACTTCCTGTTGAATTTGTGCAGCGTGTTCTTTCTCAAACATATCAAATGAATGTTTAAAGGAAAAGGGTGTCAACTTTCATGATTTGGCTCAGCAAAAGCTCAGCGGGAGTCGCTGTGATTGACGGCTCTCAGTGCGACAAGCTGGTTCACACCTCCAGCAAACGTGCGGGAAGGTCTCCGCTATCTTTCAGAGCGCTTTGCTTCTTTTCGTGGGGGGGAAATGGGGGGAAAAAAAGGCATCCTGCTTGGAATTTAGTGTTGCAATTTTCCCAGTGTGACATCAACATGCCAAGTGAAAAAAACCCAAAACATCAATGGATCCTTCGACCAGTTTTTAGCCATTTCTCCCAGAATTTTTATATTAACAGGAATGACGAGGTTCATTTGTCACATCTGATTGTAGCCAAGCGAGCAAGGCTTCTTCTTTGGTCCCTGCCGTAATCCTTTTTCAATTCTGTTTCGGTTCATCCCATCTAACCACCTCTGAGAGGGAATTTCACAAGAAGGCAAATGCGGGCAAGTGCCTGGGGCGCAAAAATTACAGCCCTCAGCCCCAAACATCACATTCAAAAGAATGGTTTTCTCCACTCAAACCAAGACTATTTTGTGACAATTAACTCCAGAGGGAGTTGCCAAAAAACAAAAGAAACATGAATAAATAAATAAATAAAATAGTCACAGCACATTCAATCATTGTTGCTAAATGCCAATTGTCTAACACTTCGTCGTCGTGCATCTTTTTTCTTTTTTTTTTTTACTGTTTCTGAGAAATGTATGTGAGAATCTGAGCAGCCAGGAATGCCGCTAAGCCAGGTAGCTGTGGCTAAAAGGGGCTACGAAGCTAAAAGAGAGGGTGTAATGAGGATGAGCTTACAGGAGAGTCCCTGTTGGGCCGCAAACATTAGCCTTCGGCACTTCAGCGAGGGGAGAGGGGCGGGGTGGAGGGGTGGGGGGGGCAAGGGGAAAAGAAGAAAAGGGAGAGCCGGTTATCTCCCTCTCACAAGTCCGGCCTCAACGTTTGCCAAGCAATGCACTGAAGCACATTTGAAGAGCTCTAATGAGCCGACGCTTGCAAATCAGCTCGCTTTAACTTCCCCTGCCAATTAACAATTTCAACACACACACACACACACACACACACACACACACACACACACACACACACACACACACACACACACGCGCGCGCTCCTCTTTGAATGAATCACAAATTAGTCAATCGAAGCTAGTAACCGTGGATATGCTAACTAGCATTCACAATCGAGCTAACTTTGGTGTCGACCCCGTGCGACACAGAACAAACTGAAAATGAAATCTGTGTTAAATTAGGGCTGCCCAACATGAAAAGAATTTGCGAGAATTGCAAACCTAGCAATAAAGTACGGCCCCCCACAGTCCCGCTGTAGATTAAACAACATGGTCCACAGTCTCCGTTGAAAAGCAGCAGTCATTTATTCCGCGGCTCTCTTTCTAGCCACGGGCCCGGTTGTCGGAGCTGCTTTTATTGCGCTCCATAATTCATAACTGTTGGTCGCGTTGCCTTATTTAGAATATATAGCCACATGTGTGAAGAAGCACATGTGCTGGCCTGCCCCCCACCCCCACCCCCCACGTGACGGCTGCTATGCAGACGCTTTTGTCTGAACAGAGCCAAAGACGCGCCTGTAACGGAGCAGCACAGCTTCCGTTGCCAAAAGGCATGAATATATGTGGTTAAAAAAAACTTAATTTACAGTACTGTTCTTCGTAAACCCCGATCCGACTGAGGGGGCGAACAATTGCAACTGTTGGCGAAGGTAGCACTAACGTGGTGTTCACGTCAGAGTTTCGTCAGGGTTCGTTCAAGGTCGCAAATGCTCACCAGATATTCGCCAACCGTTTAGGTGATTCTTCTTGTCGCGCCGAAATTCTGAAGAGGTTCAATATTGGCACGCGACAAGAATCTCTGACCGCGCGTCCATCGGCATCGATCCAAAGCAGAAAAGTCAAAGGATGAATTATTGACACACGCGAAGAACAAATGTAAGCCGAGACAACGATCGGACCTTTGTCCGCCCTCTGCAGCTCAGGAGCCCCTTAGAACCTGCTCTGATTACTGATGCTCCAGATTCAGTCTGAACACTGCGATGCGGCCTAATTGGCCGTAAAGCAACAGTTTGCATTACCTAATCTCAAAATCACCTGCATTAATTGTGATTCCATGCAGTCTTAAATGATTTCTTTTTGGGATCCATGCACCGGTGGACTCTCACTATTTTGTGTTAATGTACCGTAATTTCCGGACTATAAGCGCGACTTTTGTCACACGCTTTCAACTCTGCGGCTTATTTAATGAAGCGGCCTATATAAAGACTTTTTTAACGGCCGCCTGTGTACCGTCTTTCTTTGTAAATATCTCATGTAACAATATGGGCACCTGCGGCTTATAGACATGTGCGGCTTATGTGTGTACAAAAATTTTTTTTTTCTTTAAAAATGTAGTGGTGCGGCTTATAATCAGGTGCGGTCTATAGTCCAGAAATTACGGTAATTTATATCGACAATAATCCCATGACATATGTGCATGTAAAAACATACAGCCTATCTATAAGCCTCGTGGCAACAACCTGCAGAGAGAATATTCGTCAATTCAATACAATGCTCCTTGAATTCCATCATGAAAGCGGCGTGAGATTAAACGCCGCAATTGGCCGGGAGTGACGACGCATGCTTCTCGCGGCTCGGCACGTATCGGTGAGATAAAAGGTAATTGCACTGAGCTAACAGGAGCGATTTGGCCAAACAGCCTCGTGTGGCTAACTGGCAGTTGAGCATCTGCTTGCTCAGATAAACGAGATATCGAGTAAGACCGAGGTTGGTTGTGATCCCCTGCCAGACGCAGACAGATAACCGCGCAGGCTGCTCACCCCTGTGACCACCTCGTAATCACCCGTCCACCCAAACTCGAGAGCTGTCTTTTTTAACACTCGACTGGGGGAATGGGCGATCGGGAGACATTTGCGTCAAGGCTCATGAAGGAAAATCCTTCATCCTTCCGTTCACTTTGGGTTGTAGAAATAATGATTCTTTGAAATTAAATATTGATTTTAAGAAGATATTCTTTCCCAGCAATTTGCGTCATAATTCATTATTAAATGCCTTGTGTGAATAAAAAAAAAATAAGCGGAAGAGGAGCCCAGTGAGGCTCTAAGCTAAACCCCTTTCACATTCCTGTAATTTTCTAAAATTAACTCCCGCCTCTAGCGGCTGTAAACAAACAAAGTTTCTGATGTCTTGACGTGCAGATTTCGTCAGCCTGGGGAACCTCACTCCTTTCTCTTTCCAATTTGTTCTGTGTTGCAATGTTTACAACCCAAATCCGTGGAAAGAATGGAAAAAAAAAAAAACCTTCCCCCTCCTGCTATTGTACCTCCCACAACACTCCATTTTGCTTAGCTAGGCTTGAATTAAAGGTGCCTGCTGCTAATGGCTAACAAGTAGGAAAAACCCTATGCATTATGCAAGTAGCAGTGACTACAAGTCATGTTCTCCAAAATGTTGTTCTTACGCCGTACGTTCTTTCAGTAAGTTACATTTTATTTCTTTACTGTTCATTTAAATGTCTGTACCTGTTTTGTTTTGTCAATAATTTTGAACAACTGCATGTGGAGCACATTGGACGACCTTCTGAATGAAATACAGGAATCCCTTGTTTATCGCGTTTAATAGGGACCAAAACCACCCGCGATAAACGAAAATCCGCGAAGTTGCGACCAATTAACATATACAGTCAAACCTCGGTTTTCGGACATCTCGGTTCTCGTCCAATTCTGTTTTTGACCCAAAATTCCGAGTTTTTTTATGCCTCGGATGACGAACAAATTTCGGTTCTCGAACAAACTGAGCGCACTTGAATGCACCATTTGACTCCTCTCGCCTTCCTTACACGAAAGTGACGCTTCCTCGTGACGAGGAAGTGACGCTTTCCGTTGCTTTGTGAGCAGACGCGTTCAGTAAACATTTTTATTTTAAAAAGAGCGTGGTTTCGGTTTTCGCAAACGGTCCGCGAGAAGCTGCGAAAGTCAGCAAAACAACAGCGAATCACATAGAGCAAACTTTTTTTTAAAATTTTTTTAATGAATGCCTGAAAAAATCCGCAATGCACTTAAGCCGCGATAAACGAACCGCGAAATAGCGAGGGATCACTGTCCCCTATGAAAAGCTGCCCTCCCTTGCCTTACGTCAATTTTTTAGTCTTACTTCAGGTTGGTTTTCCAAATCCAATCCATTCCTCTTTCGCTATGGCCGAACACTGAAATAACCTTGATCGGATTTTATAGTTGCGTCAAAAGATATCGCCCAAAAATATGTAATGTTTCTCTTTCAGCAATGTGGCGATGAAATTGCACTGGCCATCATCTCAGCTGGACATATTGTAAAAAGAGGAAAGAAATGACCTCCGCGACACACAAAAACACACTTGCATCCACGTGGCTGCAGCAAGGCGGCGGGACAAAGAGAAGCAGCGACAACACTCAGCATATTTATCTCCATAGATATCCAAAGAGGAGTGGATGACGAGCCAGGTCCCGCTGGCAGACAGCGCGGCTGCTCTGCAGTGAGTGGTTATTGATCGGAAGAGGATTCCATCCTGGCTTCCTGCCGCGCTTGCAGAATTTGCCGGCACAATGAAAAGCGGCGTCGGGGAAGGCACTAAAGAGCGCGCTGCTAAATTGCTGTAACGACCTCATGCGATGAAGTGGTGCAGACCTCAAGTGTTGTGCTGTGTCACTGCACGGAAAGCATCAAAAGGGGAGACGACGTGGCACATCGGTGACCTTTTCCCGAGCTAATGAGCCAGCAGGGTTGTGGTTGGAACAGCGGTATGAACACACACACACACAGCAACATTCCGGGAAAAGAAAGATCACATGTCAAACTGTCACAATTTCTAGGTGATGCCGAAGCACGTGGCCTTTAAAACTTGACAAGAAACATAAATGATTATGACTGAATCTTAAGGCCACGCTAAACGGACTAGAAAATAATCGCCGATGAATTGAAATTGCATGACTGTATTATGTTATTAGAATTTGTTATTGGAAGTTGTAACGTTGGCTTCACAGAGCAAAGACTGTTCTCCCCGGGCCTGCGTGGGTTTTCTCCGGGTGCTCCGGTTTCCTCCCACATTCCAAAAACATGCATGGCAATTGACCACGCTCCCTAGGTGTGATGTGAGTGCGGATCGTCTCTGTGTGCCCTGCGATTGCTGTTCTCTACTGCCGAAGACGGCTCTCGACCAAAATCGGAAAATGTTTTTGGAAGTTGTAACGACCAAAAATCAAACCTCGGTTCGAGTTTTTTTATGCCTCGGATTACGACCGAAAATCAGTTCTCGAACAAACTCAGCGCACTTGAATGCGCCACTTGACTCCTCTCGGCTTCCTTACACGAGGAAGTGATGCTTCCTCGTGTAGCGTTCCATTGTGAGCAGACGTGTTCAATGAAGATTTTTTTTTTTTTAAAAGAACGTGGTTTCGGTTTTCGAACAAATCGGTTTTCAAACAGCCTTCTGGAACGGATTATGGTTGAAAACCGAGGTATGACTGTACTTTGGGAATAGATTGAAGTCTTAATACAGTATTACGAAAATACTGTCAGTAGGGGTTACCCAATCCAATATTCATATTGGATATTGGTCCTATAGCAGCCCAAAAAAAAAAAACAGTATCGGATTATAATTAGCCTACATACCAAATCTCCGATATTGCTTTATCCTCACGAGGGTCGCGGGTGTGCTGGAGCCAATCTCAGCTGTCTTCGGGCAGTGGGCGGGGCACAGCCTGAACTGGATGCCAAGCAATTACAAGGCACACATAGACGAACAACCATTTGTCACTCAGGGACAATTTAGAGTGTTCCATGAACCTGCCATGCATGTTTTGGGAATGCAAGAGGAAACCGGAGTACCCGGAGAAAACCCACGCAGGCGTGGGGAGAACATGCAAACTCCACACAGGAAGGCCAAATCGAACCCTGCACCTTTGCACTGTGAGGCAGACGTGCTAACCAGTATACCCACCGTGCCTCCCTCAGATAAATCACGTTTACTTAAACTCCGACACATATAAGATGAGCAAAAGTCTTCCAAGTAACGTTGTAAGCAGTCGGTGGCCATTTATGTTCTACTGGCTTGGCATTAAGACATCAACATTTTAGCAGAACTTGTGCCTATTTGAAAACACTTATCTGTAAAAACATCTGAAGCGCAACGAAAACAACGTTCCTCCTTCTCGTCACACTGACGTGACTTGCCACTTTGAATTCCGTAGCCGCTGTTAAGAGCACGCACACTTGAGCATGCCAGCAGTGTCACAAATCGGCCGTGCGCCCTAATCGCTGCAGCCCACCACCAGCGCCACCACCAAGAAGGAGGTTGAACCCGCCAAACGCGCTGGCACGGGGAATCCACGCGGCCCACGCGCGACATGTGACGTCGTCGATGACAAGTGACTGATATTTTCCACGCAGGAGTCAGCAGCTCGCTCTTTGTCAAGGGATAAGAAACGAAAAAGCGACAGAAGCTCACCGCTTGGTTGTTGCCGTAGTTCATGGTGCTCGGCGCTTTACGCAACAAACGTCCCGCGGACAAGCGTGTCAATAACTCAGATGTCCGCTTTGTGGCAGGCAGCGCAGGGAAGGAATTCCAAGAGCTAATTAAAAAAAATAAAAAATAAAATTCCGTCGGCGAGCTCGGAAGTTGTTATGGATCTCCGCATTCCACGCACTCGCGCGTTTGGATAAAAAGGCACTCCATTGTATCATGCTCCGTCTGAGTCGTCCTCTGCGCCGACATCGTGCTTGCTCTCGTCCCAACTGCTCCTTAGCTCAATCCTGGCTACCCCCCACCCCCTCGCTCGCCCCACTCTCTCTCTCTCTCTCTCTCTCTCTCTCTCTCTCTCTCTCTCTCTCTCTCGCTCTCTCAATCACACACACAAACTGCAGCAGTAGCGATACATGGGGAGGATAAAAGAGTGACCGAGGCGTGGACCAACCAAGAGGCTTTTCTTGGGAGCGAGGGTGTGAGCACGTCGAGGAGAGACTTGTCATTTTAGACATGCCCCCCCCCGCCCCCCAACCCGCCCTCCACACAGAAGCATTCAGGGACAGCCAGGGTTCCTTAACGGGCGCACCAGGTGTTGGCAGCGATTCAAAGAGTGTCACTGCACTGCATGCCAGCCCCCGATTTTCCATTCACAAATTCATTCTTCTTGCAACGGGGGGGGGGGGGGGGGGGGGGGGTAAAGGGTGGGGTGGGGGGGTTACGCACTCCTGACCACAATGCATGTTACGAAAGCTTCAGGGAACAAAATGGCAAGTTGCTGCCTCCACCGCCCACAGTGGAAAAAAAGGTGCCGCGTCCTTTTTTCCCCCCCCATTTTATTTTAAGCAATGACTCAACTTTATTTTTGGTCAGTTTGACGTGTGCTCAATGTTCCTCCAATCCATCCATCCATCCATGCTCTTTATTGCTTTTATTCAATTAGGGTTATTTCGTGAGTTATCATTAACTACAGTCAAACCTCGGTTTTCGAACGTCTCTGTTCTCGACCAAATCGGTTTTCGACCAAAGATTTTGAGTTTTTTATGCCTCGGATGACGAACAAATGTCAGTTCTCGAACAAATTCAGCGCACTTGAACGCACCACTTGACTCCTCTCGCCTTCCTTACACAAGGAAGTGACGCTTCCTTGTGTCGCTTTCCATTGTGAGCAGACATGTTCAATATATATATATATATTTTTTTTTAAAGAGTGTGGTTTCGGTTTTCGAACAAATCGGTTTTCGAACAGCCTTCTGGAACGGATTATGGACGAAAACCGAGGTTTGACTGTACAAAGAAATTGGTGAGTACATTTGACACCCGTCCCGGAACCTTTCTGACACATCTCCTAAAATCACAATCTACTGTACTACATGTTAGCGCAATATTTCAACACGAAGATAAGATGTACGAATAATATTCCGACTGATCTGATTGGTACATCGAGGATGTATGTAATTACTGACAGAGCCGTTATACATCCTTCTGGATAAAAATACAAACTGGCATCCATCTTTCTGCCTGCATGCTCACGGCCTGGCCCATGTGACAGAAGCGCTTGTCCTTGTCAACTGCTGATGCACCATTTGTGGTGTGACGGAAAGGGGGAAAAACTGCATGGGAAAGGTTTGAGTGTGGGAATAAACAGGATTTAAGGGAGGAATCAGCTGACCTGGACCTGGAGCTGGCCTTGAGGAAATCCGCACTGGATAACAACTAATGAAGCGTCCAAGTCGTCACTTCGAAACACGAATAGACAGTCGTCGTGCTAGTATGCCACTAGAGGGGATACTAAAAAAGCCACTTATCAAACCGCGTTTTTCTGCTCAACAACACTTAGCAAACATTTGTGAGTTGTTTGTGTCTGAGCGGTGGAATAAGAGATGCAAGCAGATGACATGTAGGAGGATGAGGATGGAGGAGAGGAGTCCGTCTGTGGGCAGCCTTGGCCCGTAGCAACACGACAACAGAGTGCATCTTGGTGGTTTCATAACACGTCTGCGCAACGTGTTCTCAACGGAGTTTCGCAGAAAGTCGCTCAAATACTTCAACGTGATATGAGAGATTTGAGGCAAGATAATGTTCGGACCTTTTGCAGCACAGCCGTCGGCTAAATCGTGAAAATCTATTTTTAATTGTATATTGCTTTTAATAGGACGGAGGAATCTGAGCAAGTGTGCGTCACCGTTATGGTTTTGGAACTTCCTCTTCATGTTTGTCAGGTTAACGGAAAAGCTTCCAGAGGGCTAAACATGACTGTGGATGTGGTTTGTTTCTCGTTGCCTTGCAACTGGCTAGTAAGCAGTTGAAGGTGTACCTCGCCTCGCCCCCATCAGCTCCAGCTTACCCTGACTCTAATGAGGATAAGCGCTATGGAAAATTGGTTAACAGATGGGGGGGATCTCCATCGAAATGTCTAGCTTAGGCACTATCTAGCAGACAGGGCGATATGTGTAAGCCTTGGCAGTTCCCACTGTCTTTTGGGGTTCTACAAGGTTCAATTTTAGGGCCGCTGCTTTTCTCTTTATATTTGCTGCCTCTGTGATCCATCTTGAGAAAACATAGGATTTCCTTTCATTGCTATGCTGATGATAGTTTTACGTGCCACTTAAAGAAGATGCCTTCTCTTTACCACAGTTTTTATTGTCTTGAGGACATTAAAGCTTGAATGGCCAAGTGGCGTTTGGTCCCAGTGACCCATGTAAATCCCTCCATGTGGACTTGGGCCCTTGGAACACTTGGTGAAGCAAAGTTTCTTAAACCTGGGTTTGAAGGTCAAATCAGTGTGGTAGTTAAGTCCAGCATTTTGTCACCTGGCCAAAACAAATGATAAGTCATTTGTATATTAATGTAAAGTTGCTGCTAAAATTAAAAACCTAAATGGAATGGAACACAAATTCATATCACGTCTCACCTTCTGTTAAACCTGTTAAAAGGATTCCTACTCCAACAAAATGCTAGTGAAAACAGACTCAGCTACTGAGAGGGCAGGAAGCTTTGTCACCGCTTGAACCCTTATATAAGACGCATGAAAAAAACGGACAATGTGCCATCAGCACAATGACTGAGAAGACATGTGGAACCCAAACAAGATGAGGCTCGATAATGTCGGACTTAGAGCTGTAAATATACTGCCGCTAATCAGATTAGGGTTTCCTCAGCAGGTAGCCGCGCCAAGCGAGCGTCCCGAGAACAATTTCCATTCACAGTTCAACGCAGGTGTTGAGGAATAAAAGCCTGCATGCACACAGAGGCGACATATCACTTGTTCCAAGCATATGGACGAGGAGACATAATGAATGAACATCATGCTCATTCATTGTCGTTACTAGCGCATTTTCCCCAGGAAGTGAGGCGGTACTGTGTCTACTCAACACCCTCCCCCCTTTCCTCTACAGGTCCACTGCATTTCCTAGTGAATCACCGGCAACAGAGCGCTGCTTCCTCTCTGCGCACAGCCACTGCACACTCTGATGGCCACTTCCTTAAACACATCTAATCCCTCTCACTGTCTTTTTTTCCCCTCCCACTCCCATTTCTGCGCCTAGTGATAGAATCTTAATTCTAAACACAGCCCACGGGAGTGACTAAACAGTAAATATGATTGACAAAATTCATATTTCAGGTGCCTTCAGGTGCGTTTGCAGACGGCAAATGCCTTTTTGTTTTGTTTTCAGTAAGTCACCAGTGAACCAGTGAACAAAACAAAACAAAAAGGCATTTGCCGTCTGCAAACGCCTTTTGGCAGGGACTGATCCAAAAGCAACACGTAATAAAAATGAAATTATTTCAGCGTGACATTCAATATACTGCAAAGGAGCATGGCTTGCATTTTTATTTCCGTGCAGTTATGATTGTGGAACTGTTGAATGGTGTGATTCGTACAACATTCAAGCGGTGCCACTATATAGTACAAAAACGTTAACGCAATAAATGTGACTGTTCCATGAAAAATAATTCATTTTATATACACACACGTCTTCCTGAACGCTCAAAGACACCATAAAAACATCAAAACAACAAAGATAAATGGTACGATAAAATTAAGATGCAGCACATAAGACACGCGTGTTAAATTACAACCGACACAATTGGAACAGTGAGCTAACAGAAGGTTAAAGTGAACAAGCTGTCAGAAATAAGGGTGTTTTGGGTACAGATTTGCATAGGGTTAATAAATCGGCATTGTGGGATGGCAGTGTTATTGTTTATGCGCTCAGCTATAATGGATGCTTGTTAAAATACTGTATATACTCTACATGCTGTACTATTGTCCTGTATAATACTGGTAAACACAACTATTTGCAAATTGACATGTTGAAATAAAATTGATATATAAATGTATAAAATGCATGTAAAATAATTTCCAACCTGATTATAAATACTGAGAAAATGGATACTGTATGCAGTACTTTAAACAATCCATCTATTTTGAAGCTGGTGTAGCTGCCCCCCTCTGGACGTGCGAGGGTATTGCAACACATTGCCACAGAAGCATTTATTCATCACCATTACTCATGAACGTCCTGGTTTCTTACGTTTTATGGCCTGTTGGCAGGGAAATTATGGATATAAAAACTCTTCCTCATAAGTAAAACAAAAATCTTGATGCTCCCAAAAAAAATCCCAAACAAAAAAAACAAAAACAGCGCTTCATTATTGGCCCATCTCTCATCCCTGTCTAAATGCCACTAAAAACAGACTGGTGACCACTAACAAATCTGAAAGTGGTCACAGTGTCACTGTCACAAAATGAGATGCAATTAATGTAATATTGAACATGCTCGGTGGCTACTACATAACCATCAGCAGCCATGTTTTGTTCCGTGACACACACAGCACAATGTTCCAAAAGGGCAAAATGGGTTTCATTGGCTTTCTGTCTTAACCAATCAAATAGAGTCCGCGCTTCTCCTTGTAACCAATCGACACACGGAGTCAATGGAGACCCAGATGGATTAACCTTTCCATCACCCAGTTAATGACGAGATTATAACACATACACAGCATATGGTCAACCTGTTGGCTCTGAGCTCGAAAAAAGGACACGTGGACAAGTTGAGGATGCAAGGAGATGACAGAGGGGGCATAACGTAGTCACGGTGTGAAAATGCCAACCTGAAACGTGACATCACGCAGCTGGACACTTGGCTTGCTGCTGACCTCATCGCGCCGAGGCGGGGAAGTGGGCTGTTGTTGCCCAACAGCTCAGCAATGCCTCTCAGCACCTCAAACCACAACAAGAGGCCCCTTTCAGCACATCGCCTGTCATTTAGCCATACCCACCAGGGACCCGCCTCCTAAAACTGGAATTCCCCCCCTATAAAATGCTTGCCCGTGGCACCGAGGCATTTTTTTGACAGCACAGTCATTTTTTTGTTGTTGTTTTTTTTTTGATGTCTCCAGAACAACTCAAGCCTGTCTTCACGCTAGCTGCAATGATAAGACTGTTGTAGAGACTGAAAGCCTATCAACATTTGGATTGCTTTTAAACATACAAAACAGCCAAATTAGAAGATAGTCCTCATTAGTGGGTCTCCTGCACAGACGTAAACATAAACGGTATCACCCGCATGGGTTCTCGTGAGAATTTTCGGCAGTAGGAAAGAGAGTTGAGCATTGATGCGTTTGAACTGGACTACTCGCAGCACTTTCGGCGGCGTTGCGCACAGAAATAAATACTAAATAAAAGCTTTTGAATAAAAATGCTAGACAGTGAAAGCAGAAAGCAGAACATGCCAAAGTTCCCATAATTCGGAAACCCGTCTAAATGTTCCAGGCAAAAAAAAAACTAAACTAAACGGTAATCATAACTTTGGTGGTCAAACTGTCAACACAAAGTATCAGTGTGTCATGACTTCAGCGTACCTCATGTGAAGCAGGACCTGACAATTCTAAATAAATAAATCGCTTCGTGTCATACTTGTTCCAAGTGTCACTGTGCCTTGACAAAAATGATCAGTGAAAACATCAAAATCGCCCCTCTCTGGCTCCATCTTGTGCCTCTAATTTTATGCGCACTTTGCCTGAGGAAAAACAACCAATCAGAGACAAAGCGGTAACCGATGAGACGTCGCTTATTTTCTGTGCACTGGCGACCAGATTCATAACTGGCACATGCGTGCGGCTTTGTGCTGAGCTGTCTCTGTGGTCTACAAGAGCTTTGCTGAAACTCTGGTGGAATATCCACCTGTGAAAAATTAAAAAAATGCTCATCATGGTTTTCGCATATTAGTCATAGCGCATTGGAGAATTTGTATTCAGACACCGAGAATGGGAAGACTTCATTCAAAATATGGCAGGCAAAAGCCTGTAATGTGATTTACTATACATGCAAATTTGTTCCATTTAAGTGAACAATGAATTGAAACTGCTATTTTGTTTGTTTGTTTTTTGAGGAGAGGCTCGTAAATTTGTCCGTTTTCTGCTAAATACATTGGATTACTGAATCAATGCAAGAAAAGACTCAAGTGGGACCAGCTCCTTTCTTTTCCTCAATTAGAACAGAATGGGACCACATATGGTCATACAGCAGCAGGCCAAATTCTGATAGGCTTGTACCTGCCAAACACAAACACACGCACACACAAGCACCCACACACACACACACACACACACACACACACACACGCTATTACTCAGTCTTTGGCATGCTGGTGGCACACAGCTTGCACACATTGGCCCAGTAAATGTGATTGTAACAGCGTAATTTAGTGCCAGCGATGCTACTTGGGGGGGGGGGGGGAATGTGCACAATGTGTTGATTTAATAACTATTACCGTAGACTAACAACACTTTGTTTTGCCGTGTAGCAACACAGAGTGCTCCCCCTGTGCGGACGTCATTTTGCTTGAAGAGATATAAGCAGAAATAGAATGGATTCGACTCCCCCCCCATTGGCCGTGTCAAAGGCACACAAAATCGATAAAACAAGAGCTAATCTGGCACGCCTCCTGCTGCACTGTGCAGATGTTCGCTCTTAAGATAAAACATACCAGAACACATAAGACGCAGAAATACATCCAAATGGAAACATGAACAAAACCAACATTTACGTGCTCAATAAAACACATTTAGGCTACCATATGTTCATTTTAACACGCAAAAGACAATCGCACATAAGAGCCCCCCCCGGCAGCAGCTGCTCAGATCTTTTTAATTGCATGCGCCCACGAAACGATACAATGTGTTTAATGTCGCCGCTTGAAAACGGTGATGTAAAACAGCATGTGGCTGTAAATCTTGTTTAAGATGTTTTGGATTATCTCGATCCTGGTGGTGTAATTTGCAGTTGCTAAACCAAACAGGGCTGAAACGAAAGAGCTGGCGCGGTGGGGAGCAGCAGAGAGGGAGGCTTAACAGAAGATGACGCTGCAGGCTGAAATTTACACGCACGCACACACACACACACACACACAAAAGCAAGCCAAAGGTGAATATAGAGAGGCAGCCGCCGAGGGAGATGATCAAATGCTTTTTCAGCATTGAGAAAAGAGAGAATAGCGCATAGCTCGCAAGGTGCAAGTGTCACTTTTTGTGTTCCAATAACAGCACCTGTCGGGCCGGCCCGCCTGGGTATTTTCTCTCCTAGCTGCTGTTTATCAAAGGAAGCTGGCTCCAGCCTCGCATCCAGCCGCTTCCCGTTCACACAACAGAGCGCCTATTCACACCGCCCCCTGCCGCTCCTCCTAACTGCTGCAGGGGCGCCGGCTAGCTGGGGTGTGAACTGAAGTGTTACAATTGAGGCGGGGTTCGCCGAAGTGGTGGGGTGCGTGCGCGCGAGGTGCTGCGGTGAGCCACAATGTTTGGAGTCAGTCGAGCGGAGGTCGGTAGGGAGAGAAGCTCATAGCTTTTTATTTTTTTTTAAATTGTGTTTTTTGGGGGGTTTTTTGGTTTTTGTTCCAAGAATGAGAGGGGTGTGTGCACGATGTGATACAAAGCCTCCTTTCTCCCACCGGCCTGCTTCTAGCATGGAGCTGAGGAAGAAGTGGAGCATAGTGCGTCCATACCACCTACTGTATGGCAAGACACAACCACATCTTCTACCCACTTTTCTCCAGATTGTCGCTACGTTTCTCCATTTTCTGTTATCTCTTCTCTTATTTTCTTCTCTTTTCTTTCTGACCGTTATTTTTATTTTTCTTCTTCGTGCCACCGTTATTTTTATTTCTATTCTTTGTGGCAGGGGTTCACTTTGGCCCGGGGAGTCAAGTTCAGCATTCGCTTCAATGATTTCTGGCGCCATCTAGCGTCGTGAATAGGTATAATGTCTAGACCCCAAATATAAGACGACCCCCACTTTTTCAGTCTTATTTCAATGCAAAAAACACCGTCTTATATTCGGGCCAATACGGTATACTAAAACTCTACACACCCCTCTTTGGATGCCAGGCTTTGGTGATATAAAAATGAGACCAAGACGTGACCTATAACCTGTACAGCTCAACTTGGCAAAAAAAAAAAAAAGTAACCTTTTCAAGAGGAGGAGTAAAATTTATTCGGATTAGGTGGTTGCGCAAGTGAGCACACCCTCTTATAACTGGGGTTGTGGCTGTCTTCAGAATTAAATCATATTATTGTTATTACTGTATTATATTAAGAATCGTTCCAAATAGTAGTTCCACAAAAAAAAAAAAAAAAAAAAAAAATCAGGCTTCTGATAGAAAGCAAAAAAGAAAAAAAACGGAAAGACTTGCGTCTGAACTTTATTTGGGGTTCACCAGAGACACTTTACAGTCCCTCGAAAGGGAAATCACCCATTGCCTTTCAATAATTTGACATGATAGAAGACATGAAAACGTGCTGTGAACTTTGTAGGTGGAGAAAGGGTGTTAAAAGTGGATGGGGTCACAACAAACCTGGCATTTGAACAGGGGTGTGTAGATTTTTTATATCCCCTGTACATGGAGCGACCGTTTGTCTTGCCTGCTATTCTTCAGGAAACAATGGAAACGATGCATTGTACTGCAAAGGGACGTGCAGAAATGCAAGCACGGTGAAGTCCGAGGCGTGAATACGGATGTCACTTTACCAAACCAAAGTGATCCGCTCGAGTGAGTCGCCAAGAGTACTGATTTATCACTCAAATATTTACCCACACACACATCCAAACACGGGCTCGGTATTTGATGAAGAGCCTCATTGTAGAGGAATGTGTATTGGCTCAGACTTGACTGTGTATCAAGCAAGCGCTGTTAGCTTTAGCGAAAACATCCAGACGGTAGCTAAACAGACTTTAGCTGAGCTAACATACTGTACAAACACACGCGCGCACACACACACACACACACACTGTACTTACTATAACTTTATTTGAACAGTCACATTCAGAGATTGTAAAAGACCTTGACATCTTGTTCACGGCCACAAACCGTCACTTTCTATTTGTCAATGCTGTAATTTGGTGAATGTTCGACCTTGTTTCGCTTGTTTTTGCTTAGTGTGTTAGATATTTTTAGTAATGTGCCACCGTAATATTAATTTCTAATCTACTGTATGTCATACAAATACATATCTATATATGTGACGGATGGACGTTGGATACAAGCGAACGATGACGCCGTCATAGTCGGACACCGTTCAAGCGAATTCCACAAAAAGAAAGATCAGTAACTTGCATATCCTTTGAGAGTTCTATTTGCATTCCGGATTTTTGCATCCAACTTGCATTTTGCAACTCTTTTGCTCATTTTCAAATTCATCTTCACATTCCGACAAAACCAGAGTGTTGTTTGGTATTGCAATGATGTCAAGACCGAAACCTTTTGCCTCATACTATTTCATTCGTATTGCTTGTCGTCGTAAACAAGTCCGCCAGGTCGTAACCATTTCGCAAAACACGGTGTGTGCATAACTGCGTATGAGATCAATCAGGCTTAATTTGAAAATCATGAGGAAAAACAAAAAGGATAAAAGGCGACAGCTCCCTTAGCCCACGTTGACATTTCCAGCTTTCACAAAATGCGAATATGTTCCAAATTAAAGTCAAGTAACCTGTGCTGAGCAGAAAAAAAAAATACCAGATGACTACGGCTCGCAGAAGAGGAAAAATAATTAAATTATCGTGAGGATACATTTCTTGGACGGGCGCTGAATAATAACCTTAACCCAAGCTCAAATTTGTGGCCCGTTTGAAATTCCCAAGGCGCTCCTGAGCAACGGCTTACGGAAACGGGCACGACCCCAAAGACTCGGCTTTTGCCCATCATGAATTCTGCACCAGGTGAGCCGGCGAAGCCTACGTGCTTTGTTTTCTGGTTTCGGTACAAATAGGATTAACCTTTGCCGCCACTGGAAATTCATCAGCGGGGTAGAGATTCATCAGTCTTGCACTCGAGAGCATACTGGCTTACTGTCCCGCCTGCAGACGGGGATTACACGCTGTCAACTTGACCTACGGCCTCTCAGGACCTCGCATTCACAAAGTGCGAGGCGGGCGCAGAATCGTAGATCAAACACTCCGATGCAACCGAGAGAAAAGACGATATTTATAAAAAGGTGAAAAATGGCACACGGAGACAAATCTTGATGTTCCATATGGAATTTTTTGCTACGCAAAAGCCAACAGACATTGAAGCTCTGTCAAGGCTATGCAGTTATCCGAGGCATGACCACTTTCTGCATTTAGCATATTGGGAGCGTGTGAGAGGTCAAGCATGACACCAGCAAGACCCTGTTCCTGCCCCCCCCTCAACCCTTACTCATCATAGAGCAGGTCAGATGTTTCAGTTCTTGGGTCGGTCTCTTTCCACTAATGGACTTAAGTGGAAGGTTGTCATTCATCAAAAGCCAAGGGTTCCAAAAAAAACCCCCCCCCAAAAAAACGCATGACCAAAGGATAGAATCTTCACTATTCAGTAAGTGAGGAGTGTTGTTTTTGTGTTTCGCAGTGGATTTCATTAAGGCACCGAGTACGTTTTTCGTTTTTGTCAACAATCCCATCGATTCAAAATGGAAGGTTAGACGAATTTGTGAAAGAAATAACCACAGACAGGGATTAAAACGGGAAAGTCTGGCGAATAAAACGGGAAAAGATGGTACAACCTGAGGCAAGGAGAGATGTTGGCACTCGGCACTCTCTTAACAAAGAAAATTTATGTTAACGTGAAACTGGAGTCGGTTGATTGCTCTCCGGGAACAAAACATTACAGGCGACGAATAATTGCTATTTTGGTGAAGGGAGATATTTGCTCTCAATATCTCATTCGATTTCGCCCTGTACTGCTGTAAAAAGAGTGTTCTTTGGTTGAGCCCACTGGACCCCCTGCATACACAAAATGGGTGTGTGTGTTTTTTTTTTTAAATCCACGTTCTCATCTTTTATTATTACTGCCATTGAGGGGGGTCCGGTTTGGTGGTCTCAGTATTGCCTCTGTTTTTGCAGATGATGCGGTACTGTTGGCTTCTTCGGGCAGTGCAAATCCTGCTTTTATTAAAAGGTGCACACTTTCGTGACCTTCGAAATCCGACGTCCTTATTTAATGCCGCCACCGCGCTGAGACGCGTCCACGGTCGGTTGAAAGTGCCAAAATTAGACAAGGGGGCGAAAGTGTCCATCTAAGGCCATCTGACTTTTAACGAGGGGGGCAGGGGGAGAATTAGTGGCGGTGAGGAAGTGTGAGTGACAAAAGCACGGCAGGGGAAGAAGCCGAGCGGACGTTAGGTGAAAAATCCAAAGTATCCTTGTATATCCGGCTGCGGTGACAGGAAATGCTGCTTTTAGGGCCTATTCATGGTAAAGAGTTCAATGCTATCGTGATGTCACTCCCAGTGGGGAAACGCTAATTACACAAGACCATTTCCTGCTTCCCATCGGCCGTCTCTCGCTTTGAGGGGGGGAATCCTGCATTCTGCGGACATCAGCGACCCCCCCCTACCCTCCTCGCACTTGTGACTCAGGAAGAAGCAATGAAGTGAGAGACTTGCGGGCAAAGAGGAAAGAGCACAGAAGCCAAGAATGTAGTCATTCCTACGACGGACCTGTTAAAACGTGAAGACTTGGAAAGAGAATCGCGATAACAATGCCTGCTTGTGGAACTCCTGACCGAGCAATTGTATGTCGGAAGAATGCAGGAACCTCAGCACTGAAAACATGCTTGTCTTTTTAAATGGGATGACAAGCAGAGAGGAAAAAAAACAAAAAAGTTATAGATACAACAATAAAATATGATATGACCTGCATGAAAAGTGTGGTACAGTCAAACCTCAGTTTTCGTCCAGAATCCGTTCCAGAAGGCCATTCGAAAACCGAAATTGTTCGAAAACCGAAACCACGCTCTTTTGAAAATAAAAATGTTAACTGAACACGTCTGCTCACAATGTAAAGCAACATGAGGAAGCGTCACTTCCTTGTGTAAGGAAGGCGAGAGGAGTCAAATGGTGCATTCAAGTGCGCTCAGTTTGTTCGATAACCGAAATTTGTTTGTCATCCGAGGCATAAAAAATTTTTGGGTCTGAGCGAAACAGAGATGTATTTGGACGAAACATAATAAACCGAAGTCCTTCTGACTTCTCTGGTCGCTATACATGGCCTACATGCTTGACTAGGCTTGAATCTCCCTTGAATAAAGCCGTTTTGAAATAGGACTCCTGATACTGTCTATTAAATGTTGCTCTCTTTCTTGATTGCTCCTCTTCTGATTCCCAAAAAAACTTTTAAGCCTCCTGGATTTCATTTCCTATCACATGAACGAGAAGCGCGCATTCACCTTCGTCAAGAGTGACATACTATGGATGTTACAGAGGATCCGGTAGATTTTTTCAAAATAAAACATCTTTCAGATTCCGAAATGAATACAACGGAAGGAATGTAAGTTATTTATTCTTTCTGTGCGGCCTGGCACCAAATGACCCGCGGACTGGTACCGGTCCGCAGCCCGGCGGTTGGGGACCCCTGCTTTAAAACACATACAGACAAACCTCGGTTTTCGAACGTCTTGGTTCTCGACCAATTTGGTTTTCGACCAAAAATTTTGAGTTTTTTATGCCTCGGATGACGAACAAATTTCGGTTCTCCAACAAACTGAGCGCACTTGAATGCACCATTTGACCTCTCGCCTTCCTTACACGAGGAAGTGTGCTTCCTCGGGTTGAGAGGAAGTGATGCTTCCTCGTGTCGCTTTCCATTGTGAGCAGATGTGTTCAGTAAACATTTTTATTTTAAAAAGAGCGCGGTTTCGGTTTTCGAACAATTTCGGTTTTCGAACAGCCTTCTGGAACGGATTATGGACGAAAACCGAAGTTTGACGATACATGGTACTGCTTGACTTTGAAGAATTTTCACCTCTCATTGGAACAAGCCTCATCAATTCATGCTATAGGTTAGTGGGGGAAGCCTGTGTGATTTTAAAGGGTTTAAAAAAATAATAACACACACACCATACTCCTATGTGAGTCATGAAATGACTCATGTGGCGTGGGGATAGCATGGGCGAGGATTTCAGGTATATACGACCGGAGGGAGAATCCCAAACGGCTTTCCGCTGTAATAACGGCAACTTGTGATGATCCAAGCAGGAGATTTTATAGGAGCAAATAAAACTCCACAAATTACAGTTACACTGCAAACTGTACGGCTCAGGCTCACACAAAGAATCTCTGTCTCATAAACCCACCCGGTGTGAAGGGGGGCACGGGGGAGGGAGAGCAAACAAGCGAGTGGGTGAGGAAGATGGCAAAGTCGACAACGTGGAAATGAATATATCGCTGCCAAATACTGAGCCCTATGTGGCGGCGACATACAGACGGGAGTTGATTGTTTTCCACGATCATAAGATGCATTCCTCTCCTAATAAATGCACTATAATAGCTCCGTTTTAAATGTCTGGCATCGTTTCACGTCATAATTGGCTGGACTCAGCATGAAGACCAAGTGCTTCTTTCATGCGAGTGCGAAACAAATGCAGGCTCTGTGTCAAGAACTAATACGTTTATTAGTGACTGATCAACTTAGACCAAACAGACCCCGTGATCAGTGTATTGATACAAGGCATAACGAGCCCATAAGAAAATTACTACAGCGGTGCCTTGAGAGAGGAATTTAATTCATTCCTTGAGCATGCTCGTAACTCTAAAAAAATTTTTTTTTAAAAAGGTTTTGGAGTCTCTTGAGTTGCTTTCAATACACAATGTGTGATTCTCTTTGTTTTATGTTTACTTTGACAGTAACCAGTAAGTAGCTAAACAGTTTGATAATTCTATCGGCCAAACTGCCCCAAAAAAAATAAAAATAAAAATCCATTAATCAGGTTTTGGAGTGTCTTGAGTTGCTTTCAATACACAAAGTGTGATTCTCTTTGTTTTATGTTTACTTTGACAGTAACCCGTAAGCAGCGAAACATTTTGATAATTCTATCGGCCAAACTGCCACTTGGGAAGGGAGTTGGGCCAGCTGCCACCATGCAGCGCTCGTATCTCAAGTTTGCTCTTGCAAGTCAAAGTGTGTATGTGTGTGGGGGGGGGTGATCGCTCATATCTCAAAACATTGTAAATTGGTTTACTTGTAACATGAAGCACCGCCGTATAGCAAAAAGAAGTCAATCCAGACATGGTGTGCTTTTCAAGTCAGAATTACAAACCTCCTAAAAGATAACACATCTGCACCACAGACACTTTCTTATATCGAATAATCCCCCCAAAAAATCCAGCCAATGCTAACTTCCAGCCGACTGATAAGAAAGAGACCATTTTCCATCTTTTAAAAGTCGAGACAGAGCGTGTTTGTTTGTTTGTATACTCATGTTGCTGGCAGCCTAGCATGACTCCTTCCTCTGTCCCAACACAATGCGCAACACACACACATACACACACACACACACAGTTGAACAAGTGTGGACAGACGCTCCCAGTGGGACCCGCCAGGCCCGAAATGTGCAGCTGTGCACTGCGCGTGAACCCCGAGAGGGTGGATGGCATGCACAATGTTGCTCGCACGATGACGTGCGGCGCGGCCAGCGTCGGCATGACTGCACAACCCCTGCGACGACTCAACAACGCCAAGGCACAGCTGCGGGCTCAACGGGCCACCAAAGGGGATGCACTGTACTCTGAAAATAGATTTCGGCTGTCATTGAGCCTGCTTACAAGCAAACTGGGGAGAGGTCAATTACAAAAAAAAAAAAAAAAAAAAGAAAAAGAGGCCTGGAAAAGACACATACAAGACGAGTTGAAGAACATTCTGTTCACTCTGAAGGTTGCATCATCTTAAGTCAATTTACAATTTGTGTATTTTTGCTGTTGGCTATATAATGCATCCAAAATATTACAGCCACCTCTCAGAAGTGGTTCTACACCATCGAAAGGAAAAAAAACTACTATTAAGCCTTTCTGTCGTTGTCAAGGCAGAAATGACAATAAAGCTCTTCTGTTAGATATTACCATGTGCAGCTATGATTAATGGAGTGGCCATATGCAATAAAAAATAAATAATAATAATAATAATAATAATAATAAAAGGTGCACTACGATTAGAAATGAAAAGAGTGATTACAAGCAACTTGTACGAACGAACTGACTGGACATGAAGAGATGCACCTTATAGGAAGGAAGTACAGTGATCCCTCGCTATTTCGCGGTTCATTTATTGCGGATTCGGTGCATCGCGGATTTTTTCAAACATATTCATAAATTTTTTTTATTTTTTTTTAATCATAAACATGGAGTACTGTACTGTATATGTTGCTCTATGTGACTCGCTGTTGTTTTGCAGCTTCTCACGGACTGTTTACGGACTTTAAAAAAAAAAGCTTTTTTTTTTTACCTGTATATGTTAATTTGTCGCTAATTCGCGGATTTTCGTTTATCACGGGTGGTTTCGGTCCCCATTAACCGCGATAAACGAGGGATTACTGTAAAACGTCATAAGTGAGCTGTACTTAATGATGTGGCCAAATTGGGGGAGGGGGGGGGGGGGGGGAGAAGAAATTAAAGTCATTGCAAACAATTTTTACATGTACAACAAGAGCAATTCGATTTCAAAGACGTATCGGTTGATTTTTAACATGTACGAATGTGTTTCTATTTTGCCCGGCAGCACTTTACGAGTTTTGAAGCCAAATACCAAATATGAGAAACAGCTGTCAGCATGATGCGGTGCATTTCTACACCACGGCATGTTGTCACACTAAAGATATTGTTCAATTAATCTCTCTCGAATCGAACCGTTATTGTCTTTGTAGAAGCAGAAAAATAGATGAAATAAATATGCAGTTTTGTGCCAAAACGTCGGCTGCCTTGCAACAACTTTTTTACCTGCAAACTGAGAGCAATCTGCCGGATGTACATCATATTGAGGTCCTCCAATATCCACAGTTTTCCTCCATGTTTGTCCGTTTATCAACCGGCATCCTTCAGATCACCAGAAATCCAGAAGTCGAACCTCCGAGATGGAGACGTCACATCATCGGACCATCACGGTCCGACATTGCCCAGACAAATCCACAATGACGGCGCGCACTTGCTTTTTTTTTTTTTTTTTAGAGCAAGTTGGTGCGTAAAAACTTGGAGCGGCTCGTCCAAAAAAAAAAAAAAAAAAAAAACGTGAGCGGGGTGACGAGATGTTTACAAAATCCCGCTAACTCATCCGCGTGTTCTTCTTCTCCTTCCTCTTCCAAGTTTTCCACAATGATCCACTCAGGGCGCCCGCGGTCACCGCCCAGCCGGCAAAGAATGGCGCTTTTGAAAACGCATCGTTCTCCTCTTTTGTGCGCAACTGTCACGATTGTGAATGCGAGAGGGTGTCCCGGGCGAAGACAAGGAGAGCTCTTGACAAAAAGGCCATCGCCTCTGCGGGAGTGACCGGCACAACTGGCCCAGTGTGCGCCCTCCTTCTCCTCGTAACTCCCCTTCCCCTCCACGCAAAATTAACCCCTACGACGCGCCTCTGTCTGGAGATAAGAATTAACTTTAAAAAAAAAAACCGCAGACACCGATGGGGGGGGGGGGGGTGAGCGCGCTGCGAATTATTACTGCAGCAGCCTCCACACCCTTTTAAACAAACAAACAAACAAACAAACAAACAGCCAATGTCGCGTTACACTCAAGCATAGCGGTGGGGAAGGCTTTGTTCTTGTTATTCAAGAAAGAATGAAGTCGTGACAGCTGGTGGTAAATTACAACATCACTTAAATTTAAATGGAGTCTTAAAACAGAAGTCTACGTGGATTTATTCCCCCACTCCTTGTAGGCAATACAGTCAAACCTCGGTTTTCGTACATAATTCGTTCCAGAAGGCTGTTCGAAAACCGAAATTGTTCGAAAACCGAAACCACGCACTTTTTAAAATGAAAATGTTTACTGAACACGTCTGCTCACAATGGAAAGAGACACGAGGAAGCATCACTTCCTCGTCAACCAGAGGAAGCATCACTTCCTCGTGTAAGGAAGGTGAGAGGAGTCAAATGGTGCATTCAAGTGCGCTCAGTTTGTTCGAGAACCGAAATTTGTTTGTCATCCGGGGCATAAAAAACTCGAAATTTTTGGTCGAAAAACGAATTGGACGAGAACCGAGATGTTCGAAAACCGAGACGTTCGAAAACCGAGGTTTGACTGTATTTTGGTATTCGGATTAGGGCTGCGCACTATATTGCAAAAATATGGTCATCGTGATGTTTGACGACTGGTTAGCACATCTGCCTCACAATGCAGCGGTCGAGGGTTCAAATCCAGGCTACGGCCTTCCTGTGTGGAGTTTGCATGTTCTCCCCAGTGCCTGCGTGGGTTTTCCTCTCGGTACTCCGGTTTCCTCCCGCATTCCAGGAAACATGCACAGCAGGTTAATGGAACACTCTAAATTATCCCGAGGTGTGATTGTGAGTGCTGTTTGTCTCTGCGTGCCCTGTGCTTGGCTGGCAACCGGCTCAGGGTGTACCTCGCCTACTGCCCGAAGACAGCTGGGATGGGCACCGGCCCGCCCGTGACCCTCATGAGGATTAGAGGGCTCGGATAATGGATGGATCTCATCATCGGCATAGATTTTGGTCTCTAAGACGAGGTGATGTCAGAACCACAGTAGCCATTTTTGCAGATGACAATAACTCACTTGAGTGAGCCTGGTTTGTTAAAAAGTATTTTTAACAATTTTTTTTATTTTATTTTTTTAATGGCAACTGTGTTGGGCTCTCAGGCATTAAATTATGCCACTTACATCGACTGCTTTTGAAAGTAATCCCAATAGGTGTGTGCTTTCACTGGTCTTTCTCCATTTAAAAAAAAATTCAGACCGTTGGCAAGTTCACGAAAGATAAATCTGTGTGTCACGGGGGCCACAGACTTTTAGGCAAGATCACATACATATTTTATATCACATAAAGCATGTGTGTCAAAGAGCGCTTCAATAATTTATCACAGCCTTTTAAATATTGATTTCATGTCATTCCGAGAGGCTGTGGCCATATCCGAAATACCTGGCCCTGAAACTAATCCAGCGTTCCACATTACAAACACCAAGACGTCGCACACATGTCAAGGAGTTGTTATTGCAGGAAGAAATATGTCACCTCAGAGATTAGGTCTGTTTCCTTTCTGGCCCACAGATTCTCCCCGCAAAACATCCCCCAAATCCACACCATGTGCCTTTCAAGTGTTCCAGAGAGTGGAAACTTATTTACAGCTCCCATCACAAGTGCACATCATAAGAAGGCGCAATGGGAGCCTGCAATCTTGTGTGTCGCAGCAGTGATACAGATGGAGTGTCCGGCTGGGCGTGTGCTTGTGGATGTGGGCAATACCAAGCATGTGCACGCCAGCAGCGGAACAGGAAACCAGACTCGCATATTTGTCTGAGGGTCCTTAATTAAAGCATACATTATCTACCACGTCGTCACGTGATGAGAGAATGGATCAGTGCCTTTCACTTAGGTGGATGTTGAACCTTTAGAGAACCCATCCACGCACGACAATACACTTTAAAATGCCTTTCCAGAGTCCGACAATAAAAACAAAAGGGGCTTTAAAAGCCTTTGGACCTGTGAGGAGGAGAGAGCCAGCCGTGCCGGTAGCAAGCTGGGTCATTTCCCCAAGGAAAGCCTCCACCCTGGCGAGCTTAAATCACCCAGCTAATGTGTCGCAGACATCAACATACACACACTAAGAGTGGAGATTTATTGTTCTTGGGGTCGAAGAGAAATAGTTGACTTGACTGTTCTGAAGGGCGGGGCGAGATATGGACGCTCAGGAAAACATTTTGAAACATGCCAAGGAATGCATATGAATGTGCAGGGGGAATGGGAGGGAAATGTGGAATCGGACCCCCATTTGGAGCTTTGACAGCGTCCAGGAAAACTCTGGAAAACATTTGTAAGTGTATCTGTGGGAAATTCTCTCCAAACATCCAGAAGCCCGTTTGAGACGTCAGAGCTCATTGATGTTGGTCTCTGATGGTCTTCCTCACAATCTCTGGTATTTGAGGGGCAGAATAGGGTTTTCCTCAAAGTGGTCCCAAAAAGGTACAAGCATAGGATTAATAATAATAATAATAATAATTCATTTTATTTAAAAGCGCCTTTCATGCCACCCAAGGACACTGTACATACAATGAGGAGATGCAATATAAAAATAGATAAAATATTAAATAAAAACAGGACATGACATGCGTAATGTAGGCAGTCCTGAACAGGTGAAACGGGATTTGAAAGTGGACAGTTTTGGAGGTCCGAAGGTAGACTGTTCCAGAGCTTTGGAGCAGCGCGACTGAAGGCTCTGGCTCCCATGGTGCTCAAGACTGACAGTGAGGATCTGAGGGAGCGAGTGGGGGTATACACCTGAAGAAGGTCATTGTTCATGAAGCAAGAACTAGGTTTGTAGCTGTGCCAACAATGTACCGTAAACGAAATAAGACTGGTGGGGGTCGTCTTATATTCGGGGTCTAGACATTATACCCATTCACGACGCTAGATGGTGCCAGTTATCATTGAAGCGAATGCTGAACTTGACTCCTCAGGCCAAAGTGAACCCCTGTCACGAAGAATAAAAATAAAAATAGCGGTAGCACGAAGAAGAAAAATAAAAAATAGCGGTAAGAAAGAAAAGAGAAGAAAATAAGAGAAGAGATAACAGAAAATGGAGAAACGTAGCGACAATCTGGAGAAAAGTGGGTCGAAGATCGGCCAGGTTAACCGGCAGCTGAGGAGAAGTTATGATGTCATTTACATTTCAAAAGCCAGAAGCCATTCAGTTACGAATGTGTTGCACTAATCTTCAGATTTGTTTGTTTTTTCTCTCAAATATATTGTTATGTTTCAGATGTACTGTAATTATTTTCTGTATAAAAATTAATTTGGTGTTCAAAAAGTCTTTTGTCAAACTTGAGTCTTGAAAAAGAGCGGGCCGTCTTATAATCAGGGCCGTCTTATATTCGGACCAATACGGTAGATACTTTTTGATTAGACTGTACAAAAGTCCTGTACTTTGTTCAAATTTGTAATGGCATCTCGCAACCAACTTGTCCCTTTTTCTTCACTTTTGCTACTTTTCCTTGGTGCTGTACCAATTTGGCTCAGCTCTCACCGATTCGGACTGCAGCGGTTTGTTTTCCACCTGTTTCGTAATGTTCGAAAAGCATCAGTCAAAACAAGACATGCTAACGCACAGAACGAAGACAAGAACGGCGGTCATCTGTATTTTCGCTGGGGCAAGAATGAGTTGGAGAGGCGACCGATTGCAACAAGAGAACGTAAAGCGGAGACTGTAAGGCAAGGCCACCGCCACGCAAGCTAATGTTAGCGCGCTTATTTTTAGCAGTGTGTGCTCAGATGATATAAATGTCCCAATGTCGAATCGGATAAGCGGGTGACAGTGGTTTATGTCACTCGTAGAATCTGCTCAGCACATATCCCAACGGATCAGGACCAGGACCTGGTTTCGCAAAGATAAAACCGCAATATTCTAGTGATTTTGTGGCATACTCGGGTGGCTTTATTTTAAGCAATTGTGTAATAACAATATCCCCGAGTCTCTGTGCTACATGACCTATTTTGGTATAGTATTGTTTAAACCAGCCAGGGCACCTTTCATATTGTATTTGCACAAGGCTCAGAAAATGACACCTTAAAGTTGTATACAGTGCTTGCACAACATTTACAGCAGACTAAGAAACTACGTTAATTTCAAGGTTGCAAAGTGGATGAGGTTGGGGGTTCAAATCTGAGCTACGCCCCTTCCTGGTTGGAGTTGATCTCCCCGTGCTCGCAGAGATTTTCTCTGCGTACTCCGCCTTCCTCTCACCCGCCACCCTGAGGGTAAGTAAGCACGTATCGAAAATGGATGGCTGGCTGTCAAGAATGTTAGGAGGACACAGATTTGTTAGTATATAGGGGCGCATGAAACCAGAAGGACAGAGTACCTGCCTGTGAAATTAATTTCTACATTGTATCCATGAATTAATGGTGTTTCAGTCTGTGCAAATCTCCCCTCCAAAACAACACACAGACTGACTGACAGAAAAATATCTGAAGAGAACAAAAGCAGACCTAAGTGTTATGCCATTAACTCAATGACTCAATGGCAGGCAGGCACGCACGCAGGCAGGCAGGCAAGCAGGAGACTCAGGCGAAGTGCAACAATGCCGGTTGGCCAGAGGCCACAAAAGGAGGCTAACTCCTAAGAGGGCAGTCGATTAAAGCTTTGTGAAGAAACTTTCAGAGCTAAATGGGATTTGCCATCCAGAATGATGACTGCCCGTCGAATGTGCAGCTTGGTGTGTGATTTTAGGAGTCCTCTGAACAGATCGATGGAGTCATGAAAAGATGCCTGCCTGCATGGCTCCTTCTGGTGTGCGCCTTGGCCACCAGGGGGAAGTATAACACATCCATCCATTTTCCGAACCGCTTGATCCTCACTAGGGTCGCGGGGGGTGCTGGAGCCTATCCCAGCAGTCTTCGGGCAGTAGCAGGGGACATCCTGTCCAGCAACGCAGGGCACACAGAGACGAACAACCATCCACGCTCACACCTAGCAAGAGTGCCCAACGAGCCTGCCATTGTTTTTGGAATGTGGGAGGAAACAGACCCGGATGCAAACTCCACACAGGGAGGCCGGAGCTGGGACTTTTGTGAAGCACAACCACTGGACTACCGGATAAAGCAAGAAAGAAGGCTGTCACACGCCTCTAAGTAGTACACGCCTCTCAGTAGTGTTATGTTGTCTGTCAACATGTGTTGCTACACCATTTGTGTTCAAATGGCTGTTGGTTATGAGGTTTACAACTTCAATGCTAGTTACAACAACCCGTCTACGTTGTTTTGCACTGTGCTTTAGCTTGACGATAGCGGACTTTCCTGAAGCAATTCTCTTCGTTGAGAAGAATTGTTCACTAGTTGCTGAATTGTTGCTTGTTTTGAAGTTTGTTGCCACTATCTGAAACATCATGTTGGGGTTTTTTTTTTTGGGGGGGGGGGCAAAATAGAACCAGAAAACAAAAACCCGTCGAGCCACTCATGAGTCGATGTACCACTCTATACTTTATTGTCGATGGTTTCTATCACTAGAATGACATTTGCTGTGAGGGGATAGCATTCCTGATTGCAAGTTCTAGTTCTCTGGGGCATTGGACTGCTTTGTGTTTTGTGTTCTCAACGGATGTGCAAAGGACTATGTACAATGTCCTGTGTATGCTCGTAATCAGTCAGAGGAACAATGCTGGGGCCAGCCTGCAGAATTAAGAGGTGCTCAGGAAACACAACGTATCCTATTTATACAGTGATAGACGAAATCACTAATTAGGGCTGAACGATTTATTGCATTGGCAAATATAGATCGCAATTTTCGAGGGAAAAAGAAATTGCAATTAGATTATTTCCCAAAAAAACCTTCAGCTCTCATTAAAACAGAGCTTTCATTTAATTGCCTTCATTTAGTGCTCCAGAATTTTGGTCCGTTCATCCATCTGCCTAAGAGCTTCATCCAGCCTTCATCCATTACCACCCCCGTCTTGGAATTAGCATTTGACGAAATTTCCCATTTAATGAACAGCATTTTTCACAAAACATTTACAACAATAGAATACCCTTCTATACAAGCGTCGATGCATTATATTTCTCTTTCCACAGCATAATCACCGGCAGGCATTGGGTCACAACCGCCGGGCCCGATGACAGCAGCGGGTGATGAGCTGTAAAAGCAGACGCATCATGGAAAAAAAAAATCCCCCTGGAGGTCAGTCCTCGGTTACGTCGCGTGAAGAAAAGACCTGCGGCGACGGCTGCACAGTCATAACTCTTGTCACCGTGGCAGAGCAATGACATCATAAATCTCATCCGCAGCCTACCTTGTTATTAGGTGTATTAGTTTCCCTCAGTAAATTCTGGCTTCTAATTTACCATCAGATACGCGGCGGAGGTGTAGTGGCAAGTCATGTTGGAAATTATACGCCGACCCAGACGTACAAATCTTTCAAGGGGGAGTCCGAATACATAAAAACGAATTCCATGTCAGCATAAGAAGAGGAATTTGGCTCTCGATAGATGAAGCAGTACATTTATCTCCGTTAAATTAGGAGGCCCCTCCGAGCAGCTTTATGTTGACTTGAGGGAAAACATTCATCCATCCAATTTCTAGACCTTCTTGTCTTCGTTACAATCAAGGGTGAGCTGGAGTCGATAAAAGCTGACTTAGTGCAAGGAGTCAGGTACACCCTGAAATGGTCATCAGCCAATCACGAGGCACAATAATTCAGTCGTCTGCCAATGGATAATTTAGAGTAGCCTTCAAATAACCAAACGTTTTGGGATGTGAGCGGTTAGCCCAAGTGCAAGGTCAAAACTCTCCCATAAGCATGGGGGGAGCATGAAAACTCCACACAGGGAGAGTCCGTAGGTGAGATTTGAACCCTTAACCGCAGAACGGTGAGAGACACTTGCTTGTCACTTGATCACCATGTTGCATATGGAAAAACATCCATCAAAAATGTGTGCTCTTCGAAAATTAATGTGAATGACTGCATGATAAAAACAAACTGGAGGGGAATTCTTTCAAAGTGCCAAGAAAGTAACATTCCACTCTAGCTGCTCTACAATGGAGCAATGGCTCCCTCTGTTGGGCTTGACGAAAAAAACAAGATACAAAGTACAAAAACCACAAGGATTTGTACAATCCATCCATGATCTGAGCTGTTTATCCTCACAAGGGTCGCGAGAGTGCCCGGATCCAATCCCAGCTGTTTTCGAGCAGCAGGCGGGCGACACCGTGAACTGGTGAAGCCACACATCGACAAACAACGGTTCACACTCACACCACACCAAGGGACAATTTAGAGTGTTCAATCAGCCTGCCATGCATGTTTTTGGGAATGTGGGAGGAAACCGGAATACCCAGAGAAAACCCACGCAGGCATGGCGAGAACATGCAAACTCCACACAGGAAGGCCGGAACTGGAATCGAACCCGGTACCTGTGCACTCGACGCATTTCCCACTCGACCACCAATTTGCTGAAAATGCCGATCCTCACAGGACAACGTAAACGATTTGTCTCGATGATGCAGCAGAGCAAACATCACATGTCCAAGTCACTAAAATAGATCACGCTGACAACGTTTTGTCCAATCTTGTCACGCGGAAACATGCTTTTCGCCTGCGGGTGATCATGCTGATGACACAGATAAACAAAGTATCAATGAAGCCATGATTTCCTTAGTGGACAAAACAATTGCGCGGACAGCAGGAACACTGCGGCCGTAACGACCAGAACGGACAAGCCAGTTAGCCACCGGGGTCCAGTAAAGAGCGCATCAAAGCAGTGGCGCGCCAGCTGGGCCTTCTATCACCCATCTGCTCTCATGCACTCCGGCCCCTGCTTAGCAACATCACAGAGAAAAACCTCAATTTCTCCTTTCTACAATGATCAACTGTAAATAAATGCAGAAAAAAACAACTGAACTGGGAAAAAGCGAGTGACCAAAATTAAAAAAAAAAATTTTTTAATCTTTAAACGTCCAATCGCATTTAAGAATGACTTTTCTGCTTGCCACCATTAGGTTAAGATAACATAATAAGATAAGAAAACCTTTATTTGTCTCACAATGGCGAAATTCCCCAACTGAAACTAAAACTGAACAAAAAGAAACATCATTAAAAAAATAATAATAATAATGGAAGAGTGGTTAAAATGTGTCTTTTTGGGGTCACCCTCTTGAAAACAGCAGGAACATTCCTCAGTTGTCAACCTTGGCGGTGCATTCCTGTGTACAAAAGAGAGGCCCTGATTCTATCTACTTCACAGCTTAGTCGGGTGGTTATTTGATGAATAGCAGAAAAGCACAGCGAGCTCTTTGTTCTGAGGAGAGAAAAAAAAAAAAAAAGAAAAACAGGGGAATGGCGAAAAGGTGTGTGTGGCAATGCTACGTAATCTTCAGCCTACCGTGACTTGTCCCGGTAACGGGCTGACGTAAGACTGCCCAGTCGTTGGAATGACTCACAGTGAAGGTGACTACTGGTTGCTGTCAGCGCCAGCCAATACTTTACACCACCATCAACCAGTCACCCTTGCGTGTGTGTGTGTGTGTGTGTGTGTGTGTGTGTGTGCGCGTACTCGCCTTTGAGAAATCCAAGAAAGGTATCAGAAAGAACAACTGAGCATGAGACTTGCAGACTTGAACAATAACTCATAGGGTGGGCTAGCCATAAGTGTCAGACACCGTAAATGATATCCAGACATGAGTACATTACACGTGTGTGTGTGTGTGTGTGTGTGTGAAAGGTGAAAGAACAACTGAGCATGAGACTTGTGTAACTCATAGGGTGGGCTAGTAAGTGTGTAAATGTATCCAGTGTACATTACACGTGTGTGTGTGTGTGTGTGTTTTTGCCAATGTTTAACAGAGCTGCCTTCAGCGGCGGTCTTTTGTTCACACAAAGAAGATACCTTTGGTATGAGGCGGCAGAGCTCTCATTTTATAACCTGTTAACGTCGGGGCCCCGACAGGCAACGGTGAAGGTCACTCGGGGGCGTGAGCTGAGGCGGAAAGAAAGAATGAAAGAAAAAAAGAAAGAAAAAGATTGAAAGATAATTTTTTTTTTTTTTTTTAAAAGGAGACAGAACAAAAAGTAATTTTCTCTGACAGTGTGGAGGATAAGACAAAAGAGGACTTCCTGAGTGTTCAGGAAAGTGGGTTAGTGCTTTAGAGGAGGGGGGGGGGGCATTTTACTTGTAACATCAGGGGACCTGAGCCTCAAAGCTGCAGATTGTCCCACATAATACATCTCTCCCGAGGAAGGTGCAGGCTGACAGGAAATGAATGTGGAAGGATGTGAATGATGAGCAGCAACATTGGGTACGCCCGAGATCCGATAGAGGAGCCCTGTCAAAAACTCTCCTTGTACTAAGACCAAAAAAAAAAAAAAAAATTGCGGTTGAACGTTTTGATATTGCGCTTGGAATTTATTGTGGTGAAGAAGTGCACTGTTTCATCCTGAAAGGTGTTGCTAATATTTCGCAGCTCTTCACATGACGGAGGGATTATTCACGACACCACAGTGGACAACTCCGATTATAATCTCGAATACCAAATGAAAAGGTCTCTTGCAATTTTAACAAGATTAAGAAAACGATTACGGAAAGGAAAACTTGTCGCTTCATGAAAGTCAACATTTGCCATTATTAAAAAAAAAAAATGGATTGGATTTGTCAGCATAGCCTAGTCTGGATATTGGACAAACCACATTCAAAGGTTTTGTCTACATCACCGCTGCGAATTCTGCTGAACATGATTATGTTGCTATACAGCCAAAATACATTAATAATATGTACGGCGTAAATTAAGGTAACTGGTGTAATTTACGCACATGTCTACCATAATGGATTTATTATCTCCACAGCTAATATTGTGCACTTTTATGCTAGCTGTAATATCAAATTTACCGTATTGGCCCGAATATAAGATGGTGTTTTTTGCATTGAAATAAGACTGAAAAAGTGGGGGTCGTCTTATATTTGGGGTCTAAACATTATACCCATTCACGACGCTAGATGGCGCCCGATACCATTGAAGCGAATGCTGAACTTGACTCCCCAGGCCAAAGCGAACCCTTGTCATGAAGAATAAAAATAAAAATAGTGGTAGCACGAAGAAGAAAAATAAAAAATAGCGGTAAGAAAGAAAAGAGAAGAAAATAATAGAAGAGATAACAGAAAATGGAGAAACGTTGCGACAATCTGGAGAAAAGGGGGTCGAAGATCGGCCAGGTTAACCGGCAGCTGAGGAGAAGTTATGATGTAATTTACATTTCAAAAACCAGAAGCCATTCAGTTACGAATGTGATTGCACTTTAGTTTACATATTTAAATCTTCAGATATTAAGATTTGAATGAGGCAAAATAACATGCTTTTTCTCTCAAAAAATTAATTTCTGAATAAAAATTAATGTGGTGTTCAAAAACTCTTTTTTCAAACTTGAGTCTTGAAAAAGAGGGGGTCGTCTTATAATCAGGGCCGTCTTATATTCGGGCCAATACGGTATATTTTATCGAAATCCTAATTTAGGTATGAAACAAATGTAAAACCATGGACATCGGTCTTTACACAATGATCATAAACCTCATGATAGAATCAGCATAAATGTCAAAGCCACATGCTCAACATTTTTTTTAAGGTTTCTTAGAAAGAAGGGGTGGCTCAACATACCCGTAGGCTCAAATTACCCCCACACCCCACCCCTCGGCTCCCCTCTGAATCAAATATAAGCTACGCAGGATTTTATTGCTCCAGACTCCCGAAACAGATTGTGTTCAACTTTGTATTTCCAGATACCAACCAGTACGGTCCTGAATTACTCAAGCATGACAGTGATTTTCAAAGTCTTATTCACTTCACGCTACGCCGGTCAGTATGTTGATGCGGGTTTCCCGAGCAGCCAGGGAGTGTCCCGTGATGCTGCCACACTTATCGATGCTTTCCATTTGTCTGCTCAAACATCAGGTGGCCAAAACGTGCCCGTTATTGCGAAAAATCGATGGACCTTGCGCAATACAACGCCCCAGTGTTTCGTCACTGTCTGAATGAGAGTGTGTGTGTGTGAGCGAATGAGTCCAACAGTGGCTGACATAAGGAACAGCTGCAATGAGCGTGTTGCTCATGTGTAGACACGTAGGAACAGACTGTCATGTATGACTCGCGTCTCCGACTCTGTGCTAATGTTAACTGTATCAACCGGACTTGCGAGAGATCCTCCGCGAGTAAATGAGGCTCTGATGACGTTTTTACAAGCGCTGTAAACAAATATGACACAAATGTTCACGCTACATGAGCACTGACCTAGTCCACAAATAAAGATACGGGAAATTTAAGTAAGCGACCGACATTCGATTCTTGACTGGCCAAATATTAAAATCTTATTTCACACATCACATGTACAAAATATAATGGTGCAAGTTTGAAATGTACAGTCAAACCTTGGTTTTTAGCGGGAAGCCCAGACTTCCAGCCACTAATCCGTTCCCAGGCCAGCTGGGTGACATAGGCTGTTGGGTCGTCCTCGGGGTCTCCTCCCAGTGGGACATGCCCGGAACACGGGAGGCGTTCAAGGCATCCTGATGCCCGAGCCACCTCGAAAACCGAAACCACTTCTCACCTTATCTCTAAGCTCTTTTTTTTAAAATAAAAATGTTTACTGAACACGTCTGCTCACAATGGAAAGCAACACAAGGAAGCGTCACGTCCTCGTGTAAGGAAGGCGAGAGGAGTCAAATGGTGCATTCAAGTTCGCTCAGTTTGTTCGGGAACCAAAATTTGTTCGTCATCCGAGGCATAAAAAATTTTTGGTCGAAAACCGAATTGGACAAGAACCAAGACGTCCGAAAACCGAGGTTTGACTGTACATTGTTTCCTTTCGGAGCAATCAAAGTTTGGTCAATGGAACTGGGAGTCGCGGCTTGGAATTGAAGCGGATTTACATGGGACAGGAGAAGAGAGCCAATCTCTTTTTCGTTAATGGATGTGACAGCTTCTTGTGGCTTTCAAGCTTAGCTTGTAGCAGACGTGTGCACGTTTCAGCATGACGTTTTTGATCCACTGGTGAAAAGGACACTTTGATTCGCTCCTCTTTCATCTATTACTGCTTCAAACAACAAAGTGAATGGAGGAAAAGTGGATAAGATGGCACGGCAGTCTGTTTAATGTGTTGTGTTGTATTATTTAGTCGTTTTATGTTAAGTGTTCTTTTGATGGTGGCGCGGGCACCCGCAGCGGCTCCTCTTGTTGTCTGTTTAAGAGGGAGGAAATTTCATCTGTGCTGTATGTTACAGCACATTTGACAATAAGGTTGTACTTAGTACTTGATTTGTAGAGAGTCAAGTCTAAATGTAAGATTTTTGGAATTGGGATTTTATGTGTAGCGACAGCGACAAGGTCAGTGATAAATCACAAGATGAAGACTTCAACAAAAGTAAGACGGTTGCTGAGTGTGTGTGGAATGAGCCCACCTTCGGGGCTTTCTGTGTCGCCACAAAACAAGTGAGCTGGAATTCAGTCAGTGTGCAAAGATGCAAATGAGAGTTTGAAAGTTTGAGCTGCTGCATTGCAACAAGGACATTACCACTGGTGTGTGAAATTCTGACAAATACATCTATTATCGATCTTAGTGAGTCAATGCCTCCCCCCCCCCCCCCCCCCCATTGAAATTTGGCCGTGAAATAAGTAAAATCATTTGAGTGAACCGTGTTCTGTTTTCAAACAACCAATTCATTTCTATGCTTAGTAGTTGGACATGGCTGATTTGTTCTCACGGCTAGAAGGAAGTGAAAAAACAGATTAAACCCTTTTTCCCCCCCCCTACATTTGTGCAAGCACTCATGCAGAGGCAGAGGAAGATATATGGCCCCCACAGCAATATACATGCAAAGCTTGTGTAACGATATAAAAAAACGTGTTCAACAGTTGCTGGCAAAAGTGTTCCTCGGCACGCCGGGAGAGCATTCAACTGGTTGAACTTCGTTTTGACTCTAAAAGGGGCTTCGAGCGTTTCGCGACTGGCATTGAGAAGAAGGCATTTGGGGCACATAAACACACTTCCTAAATTTGACAACTAATGGACAGTCTGACTCGGGCAAATGGAGGATGAAAATTGTGCATCCACTTTTGAGCACCTACGGGGCTCGTTGGCTTGTCGTTTTATGACGTCGTCGGAAAGCGTTTGGGGCTCCGGAGCGGCGAGGGTCCATTGTTGATCGGGTACACAGAGTTCCTTTGAAGGCGCTGAAAGAGCATTTTGTCATTCGTTGGACACCACTCTTTCCTCAACTGGCACATGGTCTAAGAGGTTTTGCTTTTATTTATTTATTTCTGGCAGAAGTGTTGCCGTGGCAACATCTATTCTCTCTCTCTCTCTCTCTCTACCCCCATTTTGTGAACTTGGTTGATCAGCAGGTCATGGCAAAGCCTCGTTAAACACTCAGCAGAGAAGGCTGTCGGTCTTTGACGTCCGTAACCGTCAGAATTTAGTCAGACTTCAAATAAAAACGTATCATGAAGAAGTACAAAAACTGACATATGCGATGAATCTCATTTTCCTCCCTGCACTCATACTACCATATGATTTTAGACTCAGTTGAGCAAAATGACTGAAGATTCCTTTCACAATCCGAGGTTGTTGCGCTTGGTTCAGGAAAACAAAGTAAAACCGATTTTGCTTCAGCGTTGGCAGTGTTCAGACTTTTTTCAGAGAGATAGAGCAGCCAAAGTTCAAAACACGACATCGTAAAATATGTCTTCAATGGCCAACAAAAAAGATCTTGGAGAGAACTGTGGGCAAAAGGGCGCGCCATCTTACACACACACAGACACACACACACTTTTTAGCCTAACCACTTTCAGGCCGTGCAAGGTTGGTGGTAACCACAGCGGAGTGGTTGGTGAGCATCACCGGGTTAGAAAATAACATAAGGCTTTAAAATAGAGCGCATTCCATGTTAATTATTATAACGGGTGTCTTGGCGTACATCTTGGGTGGCTTCAGCTGACAAAATAGATTTTAGAGAGCATCGAGGAAAGAACGAAAGGCCTGATGCGAAGAGCAGAGTTCTCTGTCGCCCCCGCCGCAGGAAGCACGCAGCCGATCAACAGGAGAGCGAGTGAAAAGATTTAGATGCAAACACTGCAGGTGCGCGGGATTGTTTGCTTGGCTTCTTTTGCTGTTTTTGACTCCCTGACCACTATGACCCCCCCCCCCCTCCCCCGAGGACCACAGATGGTGTGGAGCCAGAAAAACAGCCACCAGATCATCAATCATATATTACATTTTGCAATCAAATTCTAATCCGGTGCCTTGCAAGCAGTTGATTCAACCCGAAATGGGCCATTCCCTCCAAATCCTCACACATAAACAGCAGCCTAATTCCACAATATTTTTCAAATAAAAATAGCAGCCATTAAGTTGGACACAGCCGGGCGGGCTCTCAGCTCCATTTGCCTCCCGCCTCCAGCAAAATCGCTAAAAAAAATAAATACATAAAAAGATTCAATGCTCACTGGCCGACTATCTTGGCCTTTCCACCATTTTGCGCCAATCACGGATGATATGTCCAGTGACTGAACATCAAACTAATTTAAAGGTCAACTCTGCACACTTGAAGTTGTGTCCTAACAAGAGTTTTTGTCTATAATAAGCATAGAATTAAATTACAGAGCAGTCACTTTTCGAGCAACAGTGGTTCAGCCTAAAGCGGTGCGCTGATAATAAACCATTGATTCCCCTGCAAACTACCTCAAAGGCTTTCATTTAGGAGCGCACCCAAATGAGATATTCTTTGGCACGGTGCAAGAGGAGGCGGGCTGTTCAATCTGCTTCATTCAGACTTGAGTTTAGCATTCACCACAACGAATCCCCAGCAGCTCAATACAAAACTCTTGAGAGTCCACAACCTCCGACTGTAACCACGTGCTCGACTTTTATCGAGGCCGTAACAAAAGACTCCGAGATCATCACCTTGAGTGCAGGGGGCTCCACAGGGATGTATGCTCAGCCCACTGCTGACCTACGACTTTCTGCCAACCCACAGCACCAACCACATTATCGCGTTTGCGCAGGATGGCTGTATGGGCCTCGTTACCAACAATGTCAAAGCCGACAACAGGGAGCTACAGTCCTACTAGGGCACCACTGAGAGCTGATTTTTGCCATTATTTAACACAATATGTATATGTGAAGGTATTATTTGTGTCCACTCGGGGCTGCCATCCTCACCTTCTACTGGAAAATTAGCAATGTTCAGTGTGTACCCTTTAGCCCGGGGGTCGGCAACACGCGCTCCAGAGCTGCATGCGGCTCTTTAGCGACATCTAGTGGCTCCCTGGAGCTTTATATAAAATGTTTGAAATGTTTTTTAGATGCTTCAAAGCAGCAATTTTGATTCACCTCATGTATGTACGCTACTTGAATTCTTTGATTAATTGTTACAGCCCTAATTGAGAGTGTCATCACTGGCTGCATCGCTGTATGGTACAGAGGCTTTCACTGCCTACTGACAAAAGACAAGTGTGAAATAAAGACGGCAAGCAAACGTGTGCCCTTCTACCCTTCCTCACAGACAATTTAAACACCTGCCTGACCGACACAGCCACCAGCATTGCAGGTGACACCGATGTGTCTCTGACACTTCTGCCTCCTGCCTTCAGGGTACCAAAGCCTCCTGGTTCACTCCACTTTCTGCTTTCAAATAACATTGGGGAGGGGGCGGCACTTTTGTGCAGAAAATATATATCCCACATTTGTGGCAATGTGTCACAGCTTTCTCCTGACCCTCAATTTCAATTATTTTTGTACCGTTTCCAACAAACTTGCAGTGGGAACACAGTGAAAGCATGTTACCGCTTGACTTTGATCACTCAGCAAACCGTGTCAATCAAATCATCATCCACTCCTCTATAATAACCTCGTGCTTTACCAAGTACTGCACCCCCGGGAAATGCAGGGCTCCCCCATGTGTCACATGTGAACTCTGCACTGCATGCGGCATGACTTGTGACAACAGATCAATATACGATGGAGTGTGCATGACTTGCAGAGGTTAAAAAGTTGGCTCCCTGTGAGATGACTGCACCACCGCCAATAAATAAACTAAAAGAAGGCGTGAATGGTCAGAGACTCAGTACTGGAAATGGAGAGACAGAATCGATGTCTTATCTTCACAGTTTTTTTTTCTGTATTGCACCATCAACATTCCTCAAGCTTTAATTTACAGTTCAGACCCCCAATACACCCTCACACACACACTACTACATACCATACCCTCAATAACAAACCTCCAGCAGGAAATATTTGAATGGTGTACGAGGATGTCCTCATTTGATTTCTTTTGCTGTCATTTCAGCTTCGAAACAGCATTTACTCGCGCGATGTGCACAACACATCGCTTTTGTTTATGACTGCGCAATTCCTAACCAAACAGCAGCTATGGAAGCAGCCTCAGAAGGCAGGAAGAGACCACCAAGGATAACTTCCCATCAGAGCAGTCAAGAGATGTTTATGTAAAAGTAGTCGGGGGTTTAGATTAGAAAGGCTTCTGAGACAATCTGTCCTGCTGAAATACAGTAGCTAGCATGAAGCAGATGTTGACGGGGTGGACCGGAAGTGGAAGGCGGCCACAGCTGGTGATAAACAGCTGAGTTTTGATCTAGATTCTCAACTTTTGGGGGATACAACTGTATCCCACATCAGCAAATGTCAATGTGTTGCTACACACACACACACAGACACACACACACACACACACACACACACACATGCTTTAAGTCCTCATGTTATTTGACCGTTACAAAAGTGTAGAAAAATTGCTGCGAAAAGGCATCTAGGAGAAGAAAATATTAGCATATAATTCAAAATAGACCATTATTACTTCTGGCGCAAGCATCCCAGCACAATTATATTACTAAACCAATGCGGAATATTAAGCAGAAGACGGAAAATGAAATTAAGTTTTAGTTTTTTTTACCAATCCACAACTGGACACCAAAAACACTCAAATCCCTGCTGGGTTATTACTTTGTTTTGCTTAAGGGGAGAAAAATGCAAAATTCGGTAGTAGGAAAGAGTAGTGTAAATAGGAAAGGCAATTAAAAATTTATTTGGCGACAGGCACAATACAGTGCAGCTCTCGAGTGTATTTAAAGCGAAACGGCAACAAAGCAGCGATAAATGCACGAGTGTGACTTCGAAATGAGATTAAAAGAGCACGCCAAATGAGTTGAGAGACCTCCAGTTAGCTCAATAGCGCCATCTCACCAGATGGCGCTATTGAGCACTACGCACTCATCATAATTGTGAACAAAAATTGGTCTTCTTTCCAGATATAAAATATTTACAAGAATACTAGTATTCAATAAACACCAATTATGTTACCAAGACAATTTCATTATAAACAATTATGCATCGTACGTCATGTTGAGGTACTATGTTTGCTAAATTTGTCTCCTTCGTAGTAGAAAGTATGGCAGCTTCCTGTAGGGGAGGCGCGCCCTGTGTAATATAATTAGCGATTACTTCATCAACAATTATATTTTTTTTAAAAAAATTACGCTGATATGATACAACAGTTTTTGCATATTATTGAAGTTAATATCAGGATTTTGAAATAATTAACATTGAAAAATCAACTTTTTTTTAACACACTGTCCCTTTAACAGAATCATTTAACACACAAACTTAAAATGAAGCATTTTGAATGATGTAATAAAGTACTGCAAAAGTACAATGATAGAACGTGAGACATAAATAGATTGTGTTGGCGTGTTGATGCTCTGCCTACCTGTGATGTCTTCACGTAGAGACTCTTTCTGAACTTCCCTCGTCGTATCTCCATTTCAAGAGCCGAACCGCGGGCAACCGTGGCTCGGGTTGTTTGATTCCGACAAAACATACTTGCTGGCAGCCTCAACACGCAGGCTCCCGCTGGGACTTTTTTTAATCCACAAACCGCCGGGAGTCCGAAAAAAAAAAAAGAGTTCAATCCGAAAACGAGATGCCGAATTGGGATCCAGGTGGCGCACACAAGGGTGCCCCCACCGGGGAGCGAGTAGGTCGAACCGAGAAAGCTTCGCTTTCAAAAGTGGAAGTTTGAAAAAGGAGTTTCGTTCCCCCTCTCAGGCAACTTTCACGAAACGTGTGTCCTCCGTTGTGCGGTCACCTTAAAGTGCCGGAGCCCGAGAGTAAAGTTTGCCCTTCCCCGTTCACAAACACTTCCACCGTCCCCCCCCCCCCCCTCTCACAGCCAATACTGTCGAACTTTTCTAATGAGAAAGATTACACTTGAAGGAGGAACTGAATGAATCCACTCAAATTCAAATGATTGTTGCAGTTTAAAGAATTGGAATATTTACAAGCAAAAAAAAAAAAACAGAAAAGAAATTGGTACACTCATTCACTCCCCAAAAATATTTATGTCTTTTTACACTCCACACGTTCAACCCCAGATACTTTTTTTTTTTTCAAATTCTCCAAGATTTAGAGTAAAAATAAAAAAAAGGGTCGAGAATTGGCTGGTACTGAATGAGTTAATAATAATAAAGCACTTTTTAAATCAATATCTGTACATTTTCGGCAATCGTTGGCATGTATTGAGCACTTAGCAACATGATTCAGCTAGCAAGGTGGTTGTGTACTGTTTAACGAGTATATATTTATTTTTTTTTTAATAAATGAAAGGTTTTTATATTCATTGATATTTGCAATGATGCTTTCCTTGTTTTCACTTGTTGGTTGCACCTTTTTTTTGTGTGTGTGTAATTGTGACTAGTGCTGCTAATCTAGTTTCCTTCACGGAATGAATAAATAACACCTGTAACACTTTCATCATTTGAAATGTTTTTCCAGGCCTTTATTGTAGCCTCTTTCATTTCTTTTTTTTGTTTGGCAGAATGAAGAATGGCAAAATGACAAGACAATAGTTTCCGCGAAATTAATCTAAGTGTCTCTTTTAACTGCCAGTGTAGTCTTTTTAAAGACATAAACAGTTAATTGAAGAGGATGAAATATGGCTGTCAATCTTTGGCAGCACCAGCTATTTACTGGACCTGCTGTGAGTGGAATTCGCGGAGGTCAGAGTGTCAGCCACATGGTAACGGAAACCTGCTGGGTAGATGAAACCCCACAGGAGGAATGCATGCACGCTCGCTCGAGTCTCACAATAGAACAGGTCAATGTAAACATGCGGATTCACAAAAATGGACCTCAAGGTCATTTCTGGGGCATGTCAGCGCTCCCATAGCTACATTCATCCTTTTTGTAGCCTTCCTGTCTCAAAGGCAATTATTGCACTCTGCAGAAAATGGGATTCTGGGCCATTTCATTAAAAAGTTACCACATTCTGCCTTGAGTGGTACATTAACTGTCATTGATACATTTTGGTCCCTTGACACTTGACTTTTACGCCTTGATAACAGACCTTTGAGAGTTAACTTCTAAGAGTTAAACTCTTAGTCAAATTACTGGCCTTATCCAGTAGGCCTATATTGGTGTGAAGTGCACATTTCGGGGACCACAAGCAACCGATGTTTTTATATATAGCTCAAAGAAATAAATAAAGGGAACACTTAAACAGCACAATGTAACTCCCAAGTTTTCCCTTTATTTTTTGGAGCAGTTTATATCATTTTCTACGGTTAAGCCCAGAAGTATTTGGACAATGGGATCATTCGTAATTGGTTTATTTTTATACACCGACACAAATGATTTTAATCTCTCCTATTGTTTTTTTAATCATTAGACTGATGGGACACCCTTTAAACAGACTTTACCGGTACAAATCATCTTGTTACCGCTGTCTGCAGTCAAGGTATCAATAAACACAACTGACAATCTTCCTGATACGTGATGTGGTATGCTTTGGATCATGAACATTTTATTGCCTTGGTCTCATCTGTCCAAAGAAAGGGATTCCAAATAATTCCATGTCTATTTAACCCTGGAGAACCCATGGGGTCAAATTTGACCCCTATAAATTCTGCTACTCAAATTTGGCCCTAATCTTAAATTAGGATTAAAGTATTGAATATTTGAAAAAACATATATTTTGGTGTTCAGTAAACATATAGCAGTCATTTAATGTAAAAATCATCATTTTCTAAAGAAGAAAAGGGGTCTTGGGTTCTCCAGGGTTAAATTCATGAAGTCATCCCGCTTGTTGTTTTGCCACCGGGTATCAAAAGTCTACACACCTCTGTTCAAATGGTAGGGTTTGTGGATTAAAAACAAATAAACCAAGATAAATCATTTGCAATCGCCCCAAAATATGTTATTTAGAAGCAGGCTGTTTGTTGATGGGTGCTGGCGTAAATAGCTTTAGGCCGTGCATCTCATGCTGCAATGTGATCTCACTGGGAGGTATGTGTGTGTTGATCCCAGACCGTGTGTGTGAATTGCAGATTATGTTTACAGGTCTCACGCCACGCTGGTCAGTAGGGGGTAGACAGATATCGGGAGTTTGAGGTTTGAGGGACGCTTTCTCCAAGCGGACCTGCCCGCCTTTCAACTCCTCTCGGAGACTCCATGTGAGTGAGCCCCTTTGGGCAGCTCAGCTTCACACAAGCAATGCGCTTATGCGTGTGCTTTGTCATGGCACATTTCAAACCCGTCTGGAAGGAAAAGATAGGTTCGCTTTTATCTGCATCTTCCTTTTCGTCAATCCCGCAAACTATATTTTGTTGGTAACTGCTCCATTTTACTTCTCCGCTCACATTTCTGCCCACTCGTCACAAAAAAACAAACATGACGCCGAGTCAACACTTGACGCAGTGGCACGAGGTTACAAAATGGCATCAACAAAGGAACTGCTGATCATGGAAGAATAAAAAAAAAAATGACCGTGGAGCAGCTGGAGGATGATCACATGGTGCAAAAAAAAATTTTTTTTTTTAAATGGATGAGACAAGCATGCAGGGAGACTTTCCCACAAAAGACGATTTCACCCCTCTTACTCACACTTGTATGTACTCTAAATGCACTGCATGATACGCCACCCATGCAGCTTAGATCCAGAGAAGAGGGAGTGAGCAACTGTCATCTCACCAGCATTTTTTTATTTTATTTTTTTAACATTTTCCTTCCTTTTCAGTGAACCAAAGCATCGAGGACCCAAAGGAATGACTGTGGCTTTCGAGTCTGCAATCATGTGGTCGTCTATATTCTAAATATAAAAAGGGAATAGAGTGCTTTCACAGCTCTTTGGACAATGGGAACCGTTTTTAGGATGCCACATCAAGGGAAACGACAAATAACAAATCGCACTGAAGACGAGTGGAATTCAAGTGGGTCAACGTGTCATTTGCATTCGTTTGCCTCGCTTTCATGCCGCTCAGGGATGTTACCAATGTACAATATGGAAAAACGTGCACTATACTGTAACATCCTCCATTAACTCTCTCCATATATTTTCAATTTCTCTCTCGCTAGTAAATCACTTCCGTGCCAATGTCCTGAGGGTTTGCGGGATTACTTTCACTGATGTGTCTCCACGCTGTAATCATGTCTGCCAGAGATGTTCCTGCATAGCTCCTGATCCGGGGTGTAAAAAGTGACAGATGCAGCGCTTTCTTCCTGGATTAGAGGTCGCAGAGATGGATGCAAAAATTGTGACAAGATTTGTTTTCTCTGCATCTTCTGCATACCGCCTTCACGGTAATGTTTTGACTCCTTTATACGAGTCTGACTTCTGCTGGACAAGGCGTGCCATTACAAGCTCATGCATATCTGTTATCCTGCGTGCAAGTCACCTTCATTAAGTACACCACACAAGAATCATCTTCCGAGAGCAAATTGTCGTCTTTATGAAGGCATGGTGAACCTCTTGTATTAGTTTGCATGAAAAATAGAGTGTAAAAGATACTGTCAGTGAAGCTTTTTAAGAGAAAATATTGAGGCAGTTACAGAGTGTTTATTTAATATGCTTTATTAAACCTATTTACATAGAATACAAAACTGTTCTGCATCGGTTGATGTAAACTAACAAGTATATTGGCCACCATTATTTTTTTTTTCATTTCTGGTGCGGCTTGGTCCATTTGGCGGCTTCATTGCGACCTTGTTTCAAACCCTACAAAAGTACAGTTTATTCAAATTAAAATCCCACCAGAAAATAATTTTAGAATGTACCAGATACGCATTAGTCAATGAAACAATCCATACCAAGTAGTAGCCTGTGTGGTAGCCACTCATGTACCAGGAGATGAGCATGCTGCCCATGGCCTCGTCGTCTCCCATGTCGGGACTCATGGGCGGAGGCGGAGGGATCATCTGAAGGCACAAACCGAGAGCAAATCCGCACAGTGTCCACATTTGACTTCCATCACAAAATGTACACGTTTATTACAACTGGCATTAAACTCACTGGCGGGCCGAATTGCATCATAGGAGGCCAGGGGGGAGGTCCATGCCCGTGACCACCAGAGTGCCCTTTTCTACCCTGGGAGTGGAAAAAAAAAGTAAGGAACCCATTTTATTCGGTACCCCTGCACAATTGGAGGTGGTGTACAAGTTGGTGAGATGCTTGCGCCACAAATATGGAGCACCCAGTAACTGAGAAGTACAATTTGGTGACTAAACTATTCATGGCAACGTGATCTTACCTGTCTGAATGGCGGCATGGGAGGTGGGCATGGGGGAGGGAATCCAGGAGCCCACATCGGGGGAGGTGTCTTGGGGAATTTTCCCTTTTGGCTTTTACTGTGTGGCTGTTGCTTGTGCTGGTTTGGTTCTGTTGACCGGTCACTCTCCTCTGTGGAAGATTCTGCCTCTAGTTTCTAAATTGTGAGAAAAATACATCTAAACATCTTCATTGTCACATTTTTTTTTTTTTTTTTAAGTGGAGCACATACAAGCTGACAATCGGGCCTAATTTGAGCATTTTCACTGATCCAATATCATTTGGTGAGCTCAGGGGAAGGGAATGATATGCTGGCAAAAACTACAAAGCCAAAGCTATTAAATGCTGATGGTATCCTGTCTGTACGTATTATACCTGAAATGGAATTGGGAAGAAAAAAATAATAGGGAAAAAAAAAGGGCACGTTTGGGAGACTCGGTATTTTTAAATTCATTACAGGTACTGTAGAAAGAAAATGTACAAATGCCTTTGCCCTAATAAAGTACTGACCCATAACAGAGGCACATTGACTTGCATCATTCACAGCAAAATATGAATGCCTGCCAGAGAAGAGTGAGCGTGTGAGATTTCAGAAAGGTTTCATTTTCATGGTGTTTGCCCGAGTCAAATAAGTTAGCAAATCAAGCAAATCCCGAAGAGAGAGATGCTTGCACAATCAAATCTCATATTCTACCGTGGCTTTGGTTTCTTCATCGTCCTCAGAGATCTCTGAAAGTAAGTCTTCCAGCTTCTGCTCTTCCTCATTGCCGTAGTCTGTGTAGACAACGATGCATGTGCCCTTCTCCTTGTCGACAGAGGAGATGGTAGCCGTGTATAGTTGACTGTCTTCTGACCAGTACGCGCAGCAAGAATCTCCAACCTTCCACTGTAACAAGAACGACAATACATTAGGCTTGTATCATTAGGAAATGTAATTTCTTACTTTCTCTTTATTACCACTCAGTAACGAGAATGTTTCATTTACATCCTCACCTCTTTATCTGTCAATGTATTAGTTCTTTTCCTGCTGTTCTTCGTTTTATTATTCTTGCGCTTCTTTCCTGGTGGGATTTTGCCTGACGCTTGTGGCTCATCCTCCCCCTTAAGGGCCGTCTGGCATGTCAACAAGAGCATATTTGTGAGTCTGATAACCAACAAAACAAGTAAAAAACAACCTGCATCAAATCATCTTCTTTTTTTTTGTTACCTTAAATGTTGCAACAGCCTTATCATATGCTTTTATCAAGGCGGTATCATCCCAAATATCAGAGTCATCACTCTAGAAAAAGGAAAATAACATATTTCACTTGAATAAACATTTGAATATGCATGATGATACGTATTTTTGCCAAGTTGCGTCTCTGTCACTTGCCGGCAGTGGTCAGTCAATGAGCTACCTTAATGCTTATCAAAGGGAAATTTGTATCACATGAATTATCTTTAAAAGATCTGGCTGTTGGTCAGTGGTGGCCCTCCTGTAAATTAATTAATCTTTCCAATTTATAAATATGCCAAAACAGTGTGCAGGACAGTACAGTATTTTAAAGAGTTGCACTTTGCAGTGGTTTCGAACTATTTCCACAATTCAGTCCCTCTCGTCCAGCGAGCCAATATAATAGTCTACCAATCCATCACGTATTTTCGGAGTATCTTCTATCTTGATTTTGTACGGAATTTTTAAATTACTGTAGCGTGGTGGTTTGTTAGCTTACCAAAATCGCTCTCTCTATTGTCGTACACAAGCATAGCGTTCATCGACGTGCAGATTATCATTTAATAGTGTTAATATTCAACAGTGTGACTCACATGGCCGGTACCCCGCATGAATAGCGCGTCTTTACATCCATTCGCCATTTATATAAAACAGTGGCTAAATTCACAGCTAGTTGTTTAACAGCTAACGTGCTACACGCGTCGAGGATGTGACGTAGAACGCGCGATGACGTATTTTTCATGCGACGCAGAGGGTTGGCGTAGCAACGCATGGTTGTTTGTGTGTTTTAGCGAAACTGCGCATCAGACCACATTTGGGGTTGTATTTTGTGTTTTTTGTCATTCTTGCACTATGAGTGAGTCATCTATTCGTTCTCTGGGACTGAAAGTTGTTGTGGCTGCTTCTAACGATGAGAACCACCCGCCGGAAAATATGATTGACGGGTAAGGGTCTTCTCCTCAGTGAGTTTTGTTTTTGTTATGACAGTACTGTTGTGTAAATTAGTCAGTGCTGTCCAAGTTTTAGCTGGGGATGAGCTATTTTATGTCTTTGAACCAGAAACGCCAACACATTTTGGATGTCAACGGGAATGTTTCCTCAGGAATTCATCATTCGCTTTGCAGACATGACAAACGTTTCTTCAGTAACCTTGGACAGCTATAACGGTGGGTTGAAAAAAAGAAATCTAACATGAACGATAAGACTCACTTTTCATTCACACTATCAAATTTATATTCAAACATTCATTGTTTGAGAATCACTTTTTTGTTGTTGCAGATTTACAAGAAAGAATATTTGTCAATTTACAGATGTGCTAATTATTTAAATCCAGTTATGAAATGTTTCAATAAATGTTAAGTATTAAAACTTGAATGCTAAATCGAACTAAATGTTTGGACTAGTGAGGCTGCATACAACATATTCTTGTAAAGAAATTCTTTTGGGGTTAACTTTCCCTTTAATGCTAAAAGGGAGATACAGGTTTTGGAGAAACATTTGCTGCCTTCCAAGCAACGTCTTATTTATGGATGCCTCTGCTTATTTCAGCAAGACATTGCCAAATCACAGTCTGCATGTGTTACAATTTTGTAGTAAAAGAATGCAGGTACTCAACCGGCCTGCCTGCAGTCCAGACCTGTCTGAAAATGTGTGGCGCATTATTAAGCGTAAACAGAGACTCCGGACAGTTGAATAGCTGACACTGTACATGAAGCAAGAACGGGAAAAAAATTCACCAACAAAAGGTTTTCTCCGGGTTATCCGGTTTCCTACCACATTCCAAAAATATGCACCGCAGGTTAATTGATCACTCTAAATTGTCCTCAGGTATGGTTACGAATGGTTGTTTGTCTATGTGTGCCCTGCGATTAGCTAGCAACCAGTTCAGGGTGTACCCTGCCTACGTGGTCATCTGGGATAGGCTCCAGGACATGTGAAGATAAAGCGGATCGGAAAATGGATGGATGGGTGTACGGTATTCTGTTTTATATTTACAGCATGTTTAACACAACGTCCCGACTTAATTGCAATTGGGTTCTCTAAACGTCAAACCAAAATCAAAATGTGAATGTGATTTAGATTTGACGTTTATGATTTTTCTTTCAGTCAGGAAAGTGACGTCATGTGCATGCGTGTCATTCCGAGTCAAAATCAAGGTTGGTTAATGCAGCATAAATAGTTATATTCTTTTCAAGGCTTCAGGTGTTCCTAAAAATGAGTTAAAATAGGGTCTCGCCTCTTCCATAACGATGCCCTCAGACAAAAGCCCAACAGATGAGTCACGCTTTGTTAGATGTTCTCCAAGGCTGTATCCTAAATCTAAACACAGCCATTGTTCATTTCATTTTAGTGAAATTTGGTGATGAGTTAATTAAATCTTCTGGACAGGCCTGATGACTCTTCCCCCCCTCGCTTTGTTTGTTGCAGTCAAGCATCTAAAAGTAGAAAAGAACACATCGGAAAACGCCTCTCACTTTGAGTTTGTTGAAGAGAAAGGTAGGGATGATGAATATATGCATGTATTAGTCACTCACTTGCTTTACAAATCCTAATTAACAGTTTTTTCCCGCAGAACTGAAACTCACAGAGGGACAGCTTCAGACAAATTCTATTTCAGTAGGTTCAACATGATCATATCAAACTTAATTAACGAAATGAACTTGGGGGCAAATCCTAACTTGTTTTCCTTACTTTGTGTTTGTTTTTTGGTGTTTGTTTTCCAGGTCGGCGGAAGAAATGCGACTCACCTTCGTTTTATCATCACCTCAGGATACGATCACTTCGTTGCGGTGCACAAAATAGGTGTAAATGCTCATTTGACATAAAAGTCTTTGCACCACTGTTCACTGGGCCATCACAAAATCTTACTGGGAATATGTGTTCTGGTCCGGTGGTACAGTGAGGCATGGTTGTAGCTTCACCACTTTAGCTGTTTTTTTCTCGAACCCAAACTGGGTCTTTAGACAAGGTGGCAGGAATTACCGGTATGAATACTTTGTAATCGCAGTGTTAGCCCAAAACCTCCAGGCTTCTACTCGTAACAAAAAAAATGCCGGGAAAAGCCTACTAGAACACCTGAACTTGATTTCGGGGTCAATCACAGGCACTTTGAATGTGCTGACTCCTATTTTACATGAGTTTGAATGTGATTGGTCATTTACAAAAAAAGTTTAAGATATTATCTTATACGGTCAAACCTCAGTTTTCGAACGTCTCGGTTCTCGACCGATTCGGTTTTCGACCAAAAATGTCGAGTTTTTTATGCCTCGGATGACGAAGAAATTTCGGTTCTCGAACAAACTGAGCGCACTTGAATGCACCATTTGACTCCTCTCGCGTTCCTTACACAAGGAAGTGACGCTTCCTCGGGTTGACGAGGAAGTGACGCTTCCTCGTGTCGCTTTCCATTGTGAGCAGATGTGTTCAGTAAACATTTTTATTTTAAAAAGAGCGCGGTTTCGGTTTTCGAACCATTTCGGTTTTCGAACAGCCTTTTGGAACGGATTATGGACGAAAACCGAGGTTTGACTGTACCACAAAAAGCTGGTCTTATGGTTGTGTAGACTTTTTATATCCGCTGTACATTCTGGTGGAACGGAGATTCAGACACATGAAACTCTCGCTCCTCCGCGCTGCTCGATAAATTATTTCTACCCTGGCCTCATTTGGTGTGAAAGCAATTTTTTGTTGTTTTTGTTGTTTTATCTAGTGACACAAGAATGTGGAAAAAGACAGCCAGTTTGTGTTTAAGATATACATTTTGTTGAAAACATTATGTAAGCCAGTATCGAGAAAGACATTTTTGAAATGTGAGCGAAACATTTTATGTGACTGGCATACACGGTGGACTAGTGGTTAGCAGCTCCGCCTCATACTCGAGAGGTTCTCGGTTTGAATCTTCATTCTCGGTGCTGCTGCTTCTTCGTTGGTCGTTTAGAATGCGCCCGGTCCATATTGTGACTTAGTTCAACCCCAATTAATTAAAGATATGGATTCACCGAAGAGACCTTTCACAGCGTTTTCATCTGTTCCTGCTAATTTGGCAAAGCTTCAGAAAAAAAGAGCTGGCTCGCGCGGAATGGCACAGATACAAAGGGCATTTCTTTCTCATTCTCTCTCAGAGAGAGACACAGTTAATTAACAAATTTTCAGCTGAAGGGGAGGGGAGGCTTGAATTGGCATCTGGACAGGCTCCCTCCCATGCATCGATATTGACATCCCAGTAGAAAAGGGAATGGTGGACGGGGTGGGTGGCTGAGGGGGGGCACGGGTGCGGCAATCGGAGGGTAGTGGGCTCCAGATGGTTTCCCAGCCAAGCAGTTCAGTCTCCAAAGACCGCAAACCTATTCACTTTAGCTCACGCATGCATGTGCACAAGCACACTCGGTAGGTACTCCCATCCTCCACACAGCCCCAATCTCCCTCCACTGCCATGTCATCTTATCAGGTTGAGCAGCGCGCGAGGACCCTCTGGGACTCCCTCCCCAATTACTTTGCTGACTGCAGAGGAGGTCGGGGATTTGCCGAGGCGGCCCTGTCTTTGAATAAACCAATAAAAGTATAAAATAGCGGGCTAAATAACAAGCCCCCTGATATTTAAGGAGCAACTAATTGCTCATGGGTATGATCGCGATATAGCACATTTGAGTAGGTGGGTGTAATGAGTATTGAGGTCATGGCGGCGACTGTTACACCGTTATTGACTCATTCATTATTTACCTGGACGGCTTATTTATAGTCGCGGGGGGGGGGGGGGGGGCTTTGGTCATCAGTCAGGATATTTCCGCGTTAACGCGCTTTGGAATCGAATCTGAATATGGTGCGGTAAATAAATATGGTGGGCAAATGCCCCGCCCCCCCCCCTTTTTTTTTGTTCTTGACTGTCAGCCGATGAGGAGAATCACAGCAGGATATGAGAGTGTCATTATCATGTCACCGCAGGGCAGGCTTCGGTTATCGGCCGGTGTCTTCTCGGGGGGGCTTTCTTAACGGCCGTCCAATGACACGGAGATGCCCGCTGGACCGCAACTCATTATAGCACAAAGCATTACTACCGAGGCCGATCCTGCGATGGGGGGGGGGGGGGGGTGGAAAACGGATGGGATGAGAGAAGTTCTTACAGATTTGTAGGTGTCCAAATGGTGAGCGCATCGAAAATCCAGATATTCCACGAAATATATCGTGGTCACGTGTTCTAATCAGGACGACGCCCCGCCCTCTGCTCTGTTTAAACAGACTTTGGATGTGTCCTTATCAAGTTATGAGTTAATCCTCCATGCATGCCATGAACAAAAGAGCCACATACTGGCAACGGGCTTTAATTTGATTTCACGTCTGATTTGGGTGCAATCAGCTCCCGAAGAGAAGGAGATGATTGGGCAAGATGGAAAACAATCTCATTCTTTAAATCCAAATAAGGGCTTGGGGGGTCATGAGCGAATGACAAAAGATTCGGAGCTGACGCTTGGAATCCATTAGTAAAATAGCTTGGAGACCGTGCTTCTATTTTTGTGTTGTAATTGTAAGATTATGTTATATTATTAATTATCATTTTATGTTTGAGCATCATATTATTTCATGTTAAGCATTCCCAAATTATATTCTGTTGTTTAATAATTGTTTAGAAGATGTTTTTATGTTGATATGTTCTGATTGGCTGGTAAAGTAAAAGAAGCAGGAAGTGATTTTAGTTACGGTAGTTGTGTTCTCGAACGTGCTGCGCACCGCAAAAAAAGACGTCTGCACCAGACGTCTTTTTTTGTCCTTTTAATAAAACTGCATTTAAAGGATTCCATCTCTCCTTTTGCCGTTCGTAAAGTAGAGCTGTCCACTGAAGAACAACGAACCCCTCAATTTACATAATCAAACGCAGTGGTGACTCAAAAGTCAGAACATTGAACAAAAATGATTCGACCACCCTTATTCCATCATTGTTTTTGTTCATTTTCAATTCCTGGGCTCATCCCTGTTTTTTAAAAAAAATAAATAAATGGATAGATTAGGGTCTGTTTTGGCGCAAGTTTAAACTTGCTCATGTCCAAAAGAACGCCATCCACACAGCATTGTTATGTCTTGTGACGTGTTGTAACTGTCATACGCTTGTTTACGTGCTGGGGGTCTTTTTTTTTTTTCCTGGACTCAAATTATCCTCAGATGAGGATAGTTCGAGCGTGGTTTTTTTTCCTCCCCCTTTCCCTCTCGCCAGCGTTCACTCAACTTCCGGGTTGAGTGAACGCTGGCGCGCTTGGCTGCCGCTGCTCACCCGCATTGTGTTTTTTGTTCTTGTTCCTGATTGTAAAGTGTCCTTGGGTGTTTTGAAAGGCGCTTGTAAATAAAATGTATTATTATTGTTATTATTATTATTAGTGAAGCATAATAGAAGCAACATCATGCTTTTTTTGGGGGGGGGGGGGACTGTTTTTCTTCAGATGGAATTGGGGCCTCAGTCATGGTGGAGCGAATTACGAACAGTTCCCAAAACACCAGGAGGCCGAGAAAAAAGGCCTCATCAGAGGCACTTAAAATGGTGGCATGTGTGCGCTGACTGCAATTTAGCACGAGTTTGAACGACGGACTAGAAAGATAAGTTAGAATAACATGCTGCAAAACAACGCCATCGCTGCTAAACATTATGCAATTGTTCATCTTAAACAGTTTTGTACTCGTTCCAACATCCTTTTTTTGGCAATTTTCTCCCCCAATAAAAAAATGTTGAATGTGCAGACATCAGTTGACGGATGGATTTCAATTAGCTGACAAATGTTTGGCAAACTATGCCATTTTTTTTTTTTTTTTGCCAGGAATATCAGCTGTCTTGTTGAACTATTAACATCCAGTTGGATAATTAATCACCTCAAGTAACCTTATGTAAAAACATTATCTGCTGTTACATATTAAAAGACTGGAAACACGGTGAGACACATGGTAGGGATTTTTTTTCAAATTAACAATACCATACGACCAAATAAGTTGAACAAAGTTGAACGCGCCGTGTTGGGAAAGTTTAAGTGAATGGAGATAAACTGGGAGATAGCACTTTTTCAATTTCTTCTTCACTATATCCCTGGAATGTATTTCTGCTTTTTCACATTGGAACCCATTAATCTCTCCTTTCCACACACTTTTGCCTACACACACACACATTATCTCAACATGACCCCCCCCCCAAAAAAAGATGTATTTTACTGCTATTACATGAATGAGAATAAACAAAAATGCCTTATTAAAATGTCTTAAAAGCTGTATTTTATGCAGTTGATATTGCTTTATTAGTTTTCATTCTTGTGGAGACAAATGTTGAGCAACTTTCATAATAATTTGCGTTGCAATCATAATTTTAATCATGAAAGGACCTGTAAAGTACAAAAAAAAATAGCATTCCAAAATTATTTTAACCTTCAATAAATTAATATCATGCAAAACAAAATGATATAATTTTATATTTTGATTGGTTTAATTAAATGTCACCCAAAAAAAATGTTAAGCGCTACAATAGCAATCATTAGCAATGGCAATGACCTCCAGTGTCTGCTGTGAAGGCTTTAGTGTAAAAAAAAAAAAAAAAAAAAAGTACAAGTGGCAGCAGGCAGTCATATCTCAGTGGCGATGACATCATCGTAGGTCTGCAACCCTGAGCTGTACTTAAGATCCAGGGCCAGCCCCGCCCGAGCCTCCACTTCAGCATTCAGCTCCTTCATGAGTCGCTCCAGGTCTTGGTTCTTCTTGTGCACCTGCAGGTAGTTGATCTGGAGCTGCTTCTGGTACTTGATGACCTTGTCCTTCTCCTTGTTCCACGTGCGTCTCTCCTGGTCGAAAGTGATTGCCAGTCTCCCCTGAGCCGCCTTCTCCTCGTCGAGCTGCCGCTTGAGTCTCTCCACTTCTTTGTGGAGGAGTTCTGTGGACGTTTGGCCCTCAGGCTCCTCTTTTGGCTTGTGGACGGTGGTGATTTGCTCTGCGGCTTGTTTTTGGACGCACGGCTCAGGGTGTGAAGTGCGCTGATGCGGCTTCTGGTCTTTGGCCTTTTCATCAAAGTCTTTCTCCAGTTGGCCCACTTTTTCTCTCAGCAGATCAGCTTCATTCTTCTTGCGCTGGAGTTCATTTTGGCACACCTGAATTGGGAAAGAAGAGACTTGATGAAGTGTTTTGAATCATCATTCCCCATTGAAATGAATAAAAATGCGATTAATCCGTTCTATTGTCCCAGAAAAGATCCACCAAATGTATCTTAAATCCAGATGATGCAAATTTCCATTCCTAATGTAATTAAGGTTATTTTGGATTTGTCATTGTCGTTATTTTTGTTTGTTTTGTTTTGACTTTTGTTTTTGAAATTCAGTTAGTTTTCATGATTTTTTTTAAAAGCAAAGCGTGTTAGGTTTTTGAGTTTTGATTTTTTTCTGAAAATGTTTCGGTTTCGTTTTTTTTTTTTTTTTTATCATGACAGTATTAGTTTAATTTTTGAATGTGTGGAGTACAGTGCAAGATTTTAAAAAAAAAGAAATCACCAAGTATTGTGTAATAAACTATACAGTAATTCTCAAACAACTGACCTTGCTTCCTCTAGAGCTACAAATGTACACCAATACCGAAATAAATACATTTGAAATGGCTTCTGAAAGCTCATTTATGGTCTTCATTGACAAAAAAAAAGAAAATTAAGTACATTTTCATTATAATTATAGATAGTTTTATAAACAATAAAATATAGTCTGTTACTTTTCGTTTTTTTAAGAGCATTTTCGTTTTTATTTTATTTTTCTAATAAATCTTTTCAGTTTTCGTTATTTTCATTAGTTTTTGTTAACTATAATGAACCTGATTGTAACACAATTTTTTTTTTTTTTTAACAATAAGAGCCTCCTGTTAAATACATCCTTCACACAAATTGCCACGATAGGGAACATGAAGTTTGTATTTCGGCATAATCCTGTTTCCCAATGAGTGTGGAAATTAATACTCTCAAAGTGTGTCAATCAAAACTGGGCATTTGCAGCTTTATCGAGCACTAGTGCAAAAAGTTTTGTCTGCTTGTGCTGCGGCTGAATTATTTCTTTGAAACTCTATTAAGGGTGGTGATGACAAGAACAAAAAAAAAAAAGTCTTTAACTTTAACTGTTTTCGAAAAGTGACTATGCAGGTGTCCCTGATATTATGACCAGAGAGCATGCTTAAATAAATTTTGACATCAAGTGGACCTACCAAAAAGCAACTGAACATTCTTACCAAGTACTTTTGTCTGAAATTATAATAAGAGTATGTCGTGATTCTCTGTTTGAACTTGAACCTGAGCTTGTAAAGACATTCCGAAAGAACCTAACCTTCACTTGGATGGTGCGGGACCGTAGCCTGTCGCCGCCGTCTTTGTTCTCTTCCTTGAGCATCTCCGCCTTGGCTGTGATTTCTTTCAGCTGTGCCCTGAGGCCGACTATTTCGTTGAGCTTGTGGCTGACGTCCTCATGGCTGTCTCGCAGCTGCTGCTTCAGAAGGGAGATCTCGCCTGCTTTCTGGCACACCTACATTGGGACACAAAAGATCACAGTGTCCTCTGTTATGTGCGTTGTACCCTTCTGGGGGCTAAGTATTTAGCGGCAAATGTTCCTCTTATGGAGACCGAGAGATATATTTCTCACCGCGTGCTAGCATTTTGGTATCTTTCCAGTCATGATACACATTTTACAGTGTTGGATTTTTGTATGGATGGGATATTTCCTCTCTTGACAGGGTCTGGAAAACTACCCATTGCCCATTGGGAAGATACTTAACAACACAGTCAAACCTCGGGTTTCGAACGTCTCTGTTCTCGACCAAATCGGTTTTCGAACAAAAATCTCGTTTTTTTTATGCCTCGGATGACAACCGAATTTCAGTTCTCAAACAAACTGAGCGCACTTGAATGCGTCACTTGACTCCTCTTCCTTACACGAGGAAGTGACGCTTCCTCGTGTACAGCGTTCCATTGTGAACAGACGTTTTCAAAAAAGAGCGTGGTTTCGGTTTTCGAACAAATCGGTTTTTCGAACAGCCTTCCGGAACGGATTATGGTCGAAAACTGAGGTATGACTGTACAACAATAGCAGCCCTCTTATTATTCGCTGTGGTGTGTCAAATTCATAAGACGTGTTCACTTTCACAGGGACTTTGAAAAAAAAAAAGGTCCTGTAATGCCACAATCATGTGTCACCTCCCACTGAGTTTCCTCGAGCGTCGGAGCGAGTTGTGTGTTCTCCTCTTCGTAGGCGCTCAGTCTTCGCTCGATGACATCCCTCTCTTGGTTTAGCGTGGCGAGCTCCTCCTTGAGTTTCTCGTTTTCTGCCTGCGCGAAAGGCAAACCTCATTAAGAGGGAACAATTTAGTCCATGGTGTGAAGGAGTTGAGGTGTTCTGACCTGGAGTTGGCTGACATGCAGCTGCAGTGCTTGGCGGCTGTTGGCGGCCATCTGCGAGGCTTGTTGCAACGACGCGGAGCATCGGTGGTTCAACTCTTGCATTTCGTCCGCGCAATACTTTTGTCTTTCCTCGAAGAACTTGTAGGTGTCCGCTTCCTCCACCTCATAGCTCACCTGTTGTTGATTTGGGAGAAATCTCAGCAAACATGTTGATAGTGAGACTAAATCAGTCATCACACCGTGGAGAAATTATAATTCGGTTTAACCAGAGGTGGGCAGTCTGTCAGTACTGACGGAAAGTCCGTCTGTCTGTCAGTCACTGATAGACGCTCGTTTTGCTGATGAATGACGAGAACATAGAGCGAGAGCGAGAAGGCGACCAAAGAGAAGGTTGATAGTCATGAGGGAACACGTGAAGGCGAAAGACTTACCGTATTTTGCGGACTATAAGTCGCAGTTTTTTTTCGTAGTTTGGCCGGGGGTGCGAGCTATACTCTGGAGCGATTTATGTGTGAAATAATTAACACTTTCTATCATTCGACATGTTATTTTCACATGAAACCGCAAGAGGGAGCTCTAGGCCCGTGTTGACGCTTTCCACATTGACAAAGAAAAAAAAATCTACGATGACTCTGACGTCAGCGAAGTAGAAGAGGAAGCACCGCCTCTTCTACCTCCGAAGTTGGCAGAGTTGCTTAAAAGTGACACCGAGGATGAAGAATTCATTGGATTTAGTGATTTGGAGTGACACTGATGGTTTGGTAAACTTGTTAGCATGATCATTATGCTACAGTTTATCTGAATAACTCTTAATATGTTACGTGAACATACCGGGCACATTCTCATTTCATTGTTTATGCGTCATGTAACCGTTAGCATATCGTACTCTTATTCAGCCTGTTGTTTTATTTTTATTTACCTTCAAAGGTGACATGTCTGTTCTTGGTGTTGTATTTTAATCACATAAATTCCCTCCAAAATGCGACTTATACTCCAGTGCGACTTATGTATGTTTTTTTTTTTGTTCTTTATTATACATTTTATGGCTGGTGCGACTTATAGTCCGGAAAATACGATAGATGGAAAAGGTGGACTCGCTGTGCCGATCCTTAACGGGACAAGTGGAAAGGAAAAGAAGAAGTACAAAAAAGTAGCACGGTGAGCAGTGATGAGCTAAATGAGGTGGCGTGAGAGCCAAATTCGGACCTGTAACTCTTGCAGGTCATTCTCTCTCTCCAGTAGTCTTTGTTCCAACGTTTCGATGAGTGACTCATCTGTCGTCAGAGGGGACCGACTCCCTCCCACAGTTTCAGAGAGACGTTTCGGCCGATGCGAAGATAGCGGGGAGCCACCGTCGCTTTGAGCCTTTGATGACAAGCCCCCAGGGCTCAAACTAGCCATGTAGCCACCATCTCGACCCCCGCTGTTCACCCAGGGGGACAAATTGGGCTGAGCTCCCTTGAGGAGGCTGTTGGCGGGAGCGGAGCTGCCATCGCTGTGACTGACAGGGCCTGTGCAAGCACTTAGGCTTCCACTGGTGCTGTGGGTGGGGAGGCTTGACATGGAGTTGCGACCAGAGTCTGACAGATTCCCTGAAAGGAAAGTTGGGGATTGATTTTTCGAACGCTTGTTTGGCATTCAACCACATCATAACATTTGGAAGTTTATCGGTGTCGTTTAGATATAGACCAGAGGATGTGTCTCGCTTGTGTCGGATGTCGGGACTCTTTGATTTGTCCACTTGGCTGAGGATGCGGTCCAGGCTGTTGCGCTGTGCTTCTGTAGAGGATACACTCCTGGGACTTAAAGGCTTGTATGCAGTGGATCGGACCAGCGACTTCTCAGCAGTAGTCTAGAAGAGTGAAATGACACGTTGTCAGAAATGCTCTGCCCGCCTACTGACCTTTTTTTTTTTTCATAGTCACTAACTCCTTTCAGCTGACGGCGTTACAAAATGCACGTCATCCCATGCCTGACAGAGCCCAGGATGCACAACTTCAAGTCCGAGCAACTAACTTTCTTCAGAGTCTGCCACAATATCCATCCATCCATCCATTTTCTATACCGCCTGTTCCGCATGGAAGTTGGAAAAGGTGGAGCCAATCCTAATTGATTTAGGATGCACTTAGATCAGGAAATTCACACCAGGCCTTGGTCCGCTCTATTTTAATGCCCAACGCAAGTCTGGCGTGAGGCATGGTCTAAATCTGTGCATGGGCGGGACAGACTAAGTTTTGGTATTTTTGCAGACTCATGCGAGCCGGTGCCGCATGGTGCAACATTGTGGCCGTGAACACAGCCGACTTGATTGACAGCCAGATAAAGCGGCCCCTCTCATCCTTTCAAGTATCGCAAGGGAGAAGAGCGCTGATAGTCCTTGACCTTGACATGGCAGAAGAAGTCACTGATTTGAGTCCCGCACCAGGTAAAGTCAGTCTCCAAGGAACTGCAAGCAGACCTCGACACGCGAATGAGAAAGTTAGCTTGGGAACATCACAGGGATGTAAAGTGGGCACTCGCAGGCCGCTTTCTACCCGGATCATACATGTCTGCTAATATTTTGGATGTTATACAGTCAAACCTCGGTTTTCAAACGTCTCTGTTCTCGACCAATTCGGTTTTTGACCAAAAATTGCGATTTTTTTTTATGCCTCGGATGACGAACAAATTTCGGTTCTCGAACAAACTGAGCGCACTTGAATGCACCATTTGACTCCTCTTGCCTTCCTTACATGAGGAAGTGACGCTTCCTCGGGTCGCTTTCCATTGTGAGCAGACGTGTTCAGTAAACATTTTTATTTTAAAAAGAGCGTGGTTTCGGTTTTCGAACAATTTCGGTTTTCGAACAGCCTTCAGGAAACGGATTATGGACGAAAACCGAAGTTTGACTGTAATGGGTTATGTAACATTGTGACTGAGAGTATGACTGGTTGTCTGTCCCTTACTATATTGTATATGTTCTAACCAGAACACCAGTGCGTCTCGTAAACAGTCACTTCCTAACCCACCATCTTTTTGCATCGTCGACCCGATAGCACCCCAAGTTAGCATTGCGCTGTAGGCTGTACCACTTATACTGGCATCTCCCACAACAGGCATGATACGAAAACGTTGGATGCGGGACAATCCGAATGCCACAGTGTCTCTCCACGTGTATTGTTCAAGAAAAGCACAAGTGGAACCACACAGTAGCTCCCATCCTTTTTCTGCCCCCCCCCCTCTCCTTCATTCTGTATACCACACCACCCACCCCTCATATGCTGCCAGAAGGAAGATGAATAGCCCTTTCCTGGGTTGTTAATAATATGGGATGCCGAGGTAAAGAAGGAACCCTTGTGAGCTCAGCATTCCTCCTCGCCGACGACATGAATGGGATATGGGGGGGGGGGGGGTGTCTTTTTTTGATTTGAAAAAATAAATCTCTCTCCCTATCTACCAAGCTCCTATTTCTGCTTCCTCTGCCCCCCAACTTTGGCCTGAGATCCCTTAGGCTTCTAAAGCTTTCAGAGAAGGTCATTTTCACCTCCTGATTGTCAGCGCACTCAAATCACTTCCCCCGAGTAGATCAAGGTTATTCATTTGGAAAGGGGGTAATTATGAAAATGAGAAGGTTCACAAGCGACAACTGTCCGCTACCTGCTGTGAGACCTCTCGCTTTAAACGTTTCAGGAGCTTTTTTTTGTTTTTTTTTTGAAAGAGCGCACTCCTGAAGTCTCTGACTCATTAATGGAGCATAATGGAGCACTGGGAAGTCAGATCCGGGGGCCAAAACTACTTCCTGTCAATTCGACAATACACGTGAACTGCTTCTACCCACTGCTGCGGAACTATTGGAAACATATTATATTTAAAATTATAATAGTCATACACTTACAATAAGCTCATTGTTATTACATTTAAAAAAAAAATTTTTTGCCGATTTGCATGGTTCTACTCAGCAGGGGTGTCAAACCCATTTTTGTCGCGGGCCAAATTGTGGTGATGGTTTCCCTCGAAGGGCCATTATGACCGTGAATTTTGTGAATTATATCACCTCCACATATTATATTACACTAGTTTTGAAAGCAGAAGTCAAGAATAATGGCTTGTTCATAAGCATAAGTCAATAATGACAACAATCATGCGAACGAATTTGCGGCTTCAATGTTTCATGTTTCATGAAACAAAGACATGTCAACACGTGGACTGACAATAGCTGCATTCTTACCCCATCAGTCCCTGACATGAGTTTGGGTCGCTCGTCAGATTTCTCCTGTCCGTTCCGTCCGCCGATGTAGTCTTCTGTTGAGCCTCCTCTGTGGTACGCTGACCTCGGTTTATGGCTCACCTTATGTCAAGCACATTTCATTTTTCTCATCTTTATCCGACAGAACGTCACGTATGTGTCATTCAAAAGCACGTGGGGCCCACCTTGATGTAAAAAAAGTCCTCGCTTCGTCCCGACCGGGAGTGCGAGAGGCCTTTGGGGAGGTGGGCGGGGGAGGAGGAGGAGGAGGAGGAAGAGGAGGAGGCCTGAGTGAAGCTACACTTGAGTAAGTCGAGGCTGCAACCGCCATTGCGTCGAGGCTGATTCGTTCTGTTTTTCAACCTCAACTCTGACGCCTCGCAGTGTTTACTGTTGAGTTCGTCGTTGGTGATGAGGCTGCTGACGCTCCCCATGTTCCCGCCGGGCAAGTGAAGGGTTGACTCAGCTCATGACCCCCACAGAGAAGTTCGTCTGCAAACATAGCACGATGACGTTTAAAAGATGTAAGCTAGTTTTTTTTTTTTTTTCCTCTCATAAAATTCATGCCGGTGGTCCAGTGGTTAGTGCATTGACCTCACAGTGCAGAGGTGCCGGGTTAAATTCCAGCTCCGGCCTCCCTGTGTGGAATTTGCATGTTCTCGCCGGACCTGCGTGGGTTTTCTCCGGGTACTCCGGTTTCCTCCCACGTTCCAAAAAATGCATGGCAGGTGATGGAACACTCGAAATTGTCCCTAGGTGTGAGTGTGAGCGCAGATTGTTCGTCTCTGTTTGCCCTGCGATTGGCTGGCAACCGGTTCAGGGTGCCCCCCGCCGACTGCTCAAAGACAGCTGGGATAGGCTCCGGCACCCCCCGCGACACTTCAGGAAAATGAATGAATGAATGAAAATTCATTCCACCACCGATTTAAAGCAATTTTAACTGTTGTTTATTTAACTTCATTGCTTCCCGTTCGTTGAAGAAGCGACATCTGGAGCAGGTGTGCTTTCATTTGCAAAGTAAACACAGTGGAATAAAAAAAAAAAAAAGCGCCCATGTTGGCTCCGTGTGTCGCTTTGTGTGTCTCGATTTATGGCTTAACCGTTGGATTGGACTCAAAAGGCCTTTGTGTTCTACTTTTAAACAAATTAGGACATTGACTGACCACTTGCAAACATTTGATTAATACCTCGCCCTCATTTTACTGAAAAAAAACATGCGTGTATTCTTGATGTTTACATTGCCATTGGTAATTCCCACCCCCAAATAATTCCACTGCGGTGCGGGCGATTCTGTCCATCCACGGGAAAAGACAATGAGGCCCCAGATGTAGTGTGACATGATCTGACCCAGAGTGGAGAGTGGCGGCTATCAGGCTCAGAGGCACCCCCCCCCTTCACCAGCTGGTCCTCAGCCCCTCACCACTTTATAATGACCGCAGCAACAAAGGCTTGGACTATCGTGTAGTTAATCACATCACATCGGAATTAAAAGGGTCATTTAGCATTACTGGACGCATGGCTCGATATGTGTCGTACGCTCAGCCGCAATGAGGTACACCTTGGAGGTACGCCTGCCATTTAATGAGATGAGAGGCATCACAGGGTCAAAGGTTTTTACAAAGATCGTTTTTAATACAGAGTCAATACATAATATATTCATGATTTTTATTAATATGATATCATGGTAGTCGTGTCAAGATAGACTGGAATAAGCAAGACTTATTTTCCACATACTGCGCATGGTGTATGATTGAATGTTGAATATGATCAGAAATATTATCAAAAGCTAGATATGCAAATCATCTAGAGCAGGGGTGTCAAACCCATTTTCATCACGGGCCATATTTTGGATACCGTTTCCCTTGGACGGCCATTATTGCTGAAATCATATAAGGAAGTCAAGAATTACGGTTTATTCAACTATTGTTTAAGTTCCTATAATGAGGTGTTTGGCAACAAGAAAATGCTGACAATATGTCTCTCATTTATTGCATATGAGAATATGAATTTTTGGTCCATATTTTAGCAAGCATCATGGAAGTTGCCATGTTTGATTTGCTTTCGCAGGCCACATAAAATTATGTAGCGGGCCACATCTGGCCCCCGGGCCTGTGATCTAGAGTATGTATGGAACTAATAATAATAATAATAATAATAATAATACATTTTATTTATAAGCGCCTTTCAAGACACCCAAGGACACTTTACAATCAAAAACAATAAAACACAATGCGGGTTGAGCAGCGGCAGCCAAACGCGCCAGCGTTCACTCAACCCGGAAGTCAGAAATGTTATTAGTAGTATTGTTATTTTCATCTTATTTTATAGTGTTTTATAACCACCTCAAATGACAAGCAAAAATAATAAACATCAACTCACATCGTCACATTTGTATGTTGCGTAGTTTAGCATTTTATCATGATTTATCTCCTTGCTATTTAAATGAACCCTTTTTGTCAATATTTTATTTTGTAATCAAATATATATTTGATAAAATACACAGAAAAATATTGAGCAGACATTTGATATTTGTTTTATTACTTTTTCTCCTCTGTTATTTAGACTTTGTTTGGTGCATGTAAAAATAAATGTACTATCTATCATCATGATTGCCGTTCAATGAGAGTGTCAATTAAAACTGTATTTTTTTTTTCTCTCACAAAAACAGCTCGCGCATTCGTAAATCACGGATTTAGTCCAGGTGTACCCAATCTCGCGGCCCGCCGGCAGCGTCATTTGACTTTCTTGTTTTGATTACAAGAGTAAAAGAATGAATAGCGGCGCAAGCGCTGATCAATTTTCATCATCTGAGAAAACAATAAGCAGACACGGCGGCATCGCGCTGAAATGCAATGAGGGGGAAGATAATGGGCGGCGGAGCACGGCGGAGAAACCTTTTACGCAGAAAGTCATTCAAAGGAAACAAAAGTCTGATCGCTGTCAAAATAAAGAAAAACAAATCCAGAATCTCATTATCTAATCCATGAAGCACGCAAGATATTACACGGAGCCAAACAATGGCAGTGAACTTTGCATCTGCAAAAGCGCAAACAGTCGTTGCCCCTTTTGTGTGGCTCCAGCTTTCGCTATCACGCTCACGGCACTCACATCCAAACACGGTCAAACGGATTTTTACTTACTAAGCATGCACCTCTAACCAGGCCTCCCACGAGTGATCTGTCCAGTCCTGCATGAGGACGCCCAACCTTTCACACACACACACCCGCACAGACCCGTATCCAGAACACCAAAAAACGCGACTAGGCCAACGGGGTCCGATAATGTGCAGTTGAGGGGTGGGGTCGGCTTTGCATTATAACTGACATGTAAATGGCATTTTCTGTGTGTGCGTGTGTTTGTTTTTTGGGACCTCCCTCTTTACACCCCCTCCTGCCCCACCGCCGCTCCCTGGGGGGGGGGGGGGGGGGGGGGGAGTAAGTGTACAACATGTGCACCCTCAGAAGCGACGTGTGCCGCTCAAGTGATTAACTCGAGGCCCTCACAAAAGATCCCGCCCGTGTACCCCCCCCCCTCCCCCCACTCCTTCTCACCCTCCCCACTGTCACCCGGACACCTCCTGCTTCAGCGTCGGCCTTGGATGTGCTAACCTCCCCTCCCTCGGTCCCTCCGGCCCGCTCTGTGCCCTGCACCCACACTAAGCAAACAAGCCTTCAGCTGAAGGAGGGGAAAAAAAAAAAAAAAGCTGCTTGCTTCTTTGTGTGTTGAAGTGTGCCGCTCTTTGTGTTCTACTCCTGTTGATGTATTCTACCCAAACGGCCCCCCTACCATATTTGAGTGTTAAATAAAGGACTCAACCTCACAATGGAGAAGGAGCTGGAGAGCTTCAACTTTTCGTGTGATTTACCACCTTGGCCCCACGCATATTCAAACGGAATGTTTCAGGGAGCGTCCCGCGGGACGACGTATGAGGTGTTCTCCCCCCCAAAAAAACAACAACAAAGAATTGAAGATATACTGTATTTGGTGGTCCTGGAGTGGCGCGGACAAATGAGGTGTAAATCTAACAGGCCATAGATGTCACAAGTTGTCTTCTATTTTCTTCTTAATGTGAAGAAAAAAAGACAGCTTTGCAGCATATCTGCTGATTGATTGTCATGGCCATGCACAAAGAAATCAATGGGGAGAACATTTGGTGACATCATGTTATCTGCGTAGAAGATTTTTTATGTGCAGGATTTTCACGCTCTGAGAATAAGACGCACTTATCTCAGACAGTACCATTCCTTTCGGTTAATGTTTTCCCTCGACTGTAGGGCCGCCTGAAAAATCTCATGACAACAAGTAAAGCTTTGAGGTTGAATCAAAAACTTGGTACACACATACTCTTTTTCCAGCAAAGGTCCGATTATGCCGCGTGATCAATAGCAATGTTTTATCACTGCTGACTTTATGTGCCCTAAACGTATTTTTAATGCTCATTTCAAAAATGTCTTTAGTTTTTTCCTAACCCATCAGGTTTTTGAGATATATTCATTTTTTAAAAAGTTAGCAATACAGATTTTACCATGCGTTGCAATTAACTGGTATGGTATTTTCAGAAAAAAAAATCCACCTGTCGCTGAATCGAACTCTTAATTCATAACTAAAATCTATCACTATATATATTTATACGGGCGGCACGGTGGGCGATGGGTTAGCACCAGGGGTGTAGTGGGCGTGGTGCGCGGGGGTACGCCGTCCACCCACTTTTCCCGACGCCACATTCAATTTTTATTTGCCGTCCACCCACTTCTCCCGACGCCACATTCAATTTTTCCCTGAATCGCGTACACCCACTTAAAAAATCCCCACTACACCACTGGTTAGCACCACCAAATTCTGTGTTGATTGATGAACTCTCCTAAAATTTCTAAAATCCCTGCAAAGTGAAAATAAATGTCTTCACATTTGAAATACCACATTGAAAAGTGTTAACTTTTAAGATCCCTAAATGTTTGATCTGTGGAAAAAAAGAGCGGTGCTGCTAGCCAAAAAGTAGCTTGTGAGCTAGCTGGGTCGCCTTGCCGCTGCCGAACGGGCAGCGGACTCGTCTGCGCCATCACCTCCTTGCATTCGTGTGTCAGTGTGTTGGTTCACATCACACACACTTCAGGGAAAGTGAACCATTTCTTCAACACATCATTCATCTTGTGGCTCACACACACTGAATGACATTTGTGCGCATACTTACTGCTTGTTATCTCCCTACACTACTTTGTGTTCCAACATACTATGCTAACCTCAATAACACAAAGTACAAACTGTAAGACATGACTTTTTAAATAACCCCTAGCTGTTCCCTAACTAGGAAAGATGCGTTTTGGGTCTGTCAACATAGCTAGCTAGCTAGCTAGCTAGCTAGCTAACTCCAGAATAGTGGTAGATATTAGCCAAGTGACTCAATTCTCTGTTATGACAGTTTCATTTGACTTTTATGAGTGTTAAAGTGCTCAATATTGATTGAGCAGTCGGCGTGCTACAAGCGCGTCTGTGAGATGGCGAGGGATGATAGATACACGTGTTTGTCACTTATCTGCACAAAAGTGTTTGCACTTCTTTGTGTCCAAGCAGGGGGCTTTCTGTGTGTGCAAGGGGGGGGGTTGTATCATACTTTTGAGCACCCGCTGACCCGCCTGACACAAAGCAAGGCCGACTCACAATGGGACCCCCCCTCCCCCCCGCCCCCCTTACATACACACTCATTGACATCGAGCATAGAGCATAGCCAATCGTTTTTACCGCAGCCGGTGGAAGGCAGCATTGTGCTACCACGTTGTAAGATTTATACCTGCCGCTCCCACACAATGACCATGGGACTTTCCACTGTACCTCCACACTGCCAGATGGCACCGTTTTAATTCTCACTGTCTGTATGTTAATTTTGAACAGATGCATGTATAATCTATCTGGTTCACGGTGTCTGTTTTTTTAGGTCACTCTCGGCCACGGTATTGTTCTTTGGGACGGGATTTCTTAAGCTTTAGTAACTTACTATTGTGGCTGCTGCACTTTTACTAAATTGCGATTTCACTACTGCCACCAAAGTTATTTTTTTTGTCATGAGTTTGTCTGTTTGTTCTTTATTTGTTTTATCTGCAATTTAATCCCCAAAGCGTCATTAAACTATATGTGTACGCCTTCTTCCGAGAATGTCCTAGATGAAATATTGTCAGCACTACGAATATAACACATGCAATCTCAATTCAACACGTTTTTATTTCTTCCATATTGGGTTGTTACTTTTGTTACTTCGGACTCGAATAACAGTTTGATATGGGACATCAAATTTGTTGTTTTTATTGGTTGACCGTTTTTCCTTTTGAATAGTTTGGATGGACATATTCATTGATCAATTGAAAGTCAAATCTGCATCAAGTTGAAATGATTTTTGATTTATCATGCCTTGCAGCAACTGAAGCCGAACGATTTGCACGAGTTGACTGCAATCCGCAGAGGTCCTGTGTACGCACACTCAATCAGTTGGCTTTCTGAAGGAGTACAATACTGTAGAACATCAACTTGGGGGTGGGGGTTGGGGGGGGGGGGGCATTTCTGGCGGTTCCTTGGGGCCTACCCGCCCAGTGCTCTTGTGGTGCCCTTGAGTGCTTTGGAAATAGCGGCTTTCTGGGTTTCAGCGCTGGGGTTTCAGTAACCCATTGACTTGTGTGTGTGTGTGTGTGTGTGTAGCGTGGGGGGCGGGATGGCCTGAGCACGGCTTATCCCGTTCGGGGTCGCGGGCCGCTGGAGCCTATCCCAGCTGACTTTGGACAAACGGCAGTCTACAAGCTGGACGACTCGCCAGTCAGTCCCATATAGAGACGGACAACCATTCGCATCATCGCAGAATGGGAACTTAACCCACACAGTCTTGCACCCAAGTCAGACAAACGTACCACTACATCACCAGTGACTCTCTAGCAGACATTTTCGATTCAAACTCGACAGAGCAAAACTATTCCCATTTTGCCGGCATGTATTGGCATGCATAGGATATATGTACCGGGCATCTTGCTGTAATGTTCGATTGCCTCAATGCAAAAAAAAAAAAAAAAAAAAAAAAAAAAAAGCGAGATGTATTGCTGTGTTATGCAACACATTAGATAACCGGAATCAATCTGTGTTTCACGCAAAGTAACTGATGATGACTCCCGTGTAATGAAGCAAGCACTTCCCCTTATCATTGTCATGACACGGGGGAAATTAAACTCACAAATTAAACGGGAGCAAGAGGAAGACCAAGAGGAGGAGGACGACGGCGATGACAGGGGGGGGGGGGCAGGCGGGGGGGGCGGAGAATGATGGGTTGAATTATTGAAAAGTAATACTCCATCACTTTCTCCGTCAGCCACTGCGGCCTGTCAGACGCACGCACACACATATGGATGTCCTGATCTGTGTTGCTGGCTGACTTGCGGGGATGACTAATATGACCCCCAGCAGCAATTCAAATGGGAATGAAGCGTGGGGGGGGGGGGGGGGGACAGACAGCCCATCTATCTTTCCCTTTCATTGCTACCACTGCCACTGTCCGCGCATGTGCGTACGCACGCACGCACACACGAGCCCTCACAATGACACCAAATAGCGTCTAATTGGCTAATCCTTTTAGTGCATTGTAAAAGGAGATTGAGCATGAATGGAGGGTGGGGGGGGGCTTCAGTGGTGAAGAGCAGAATAGCAGATAGTCATTACGGGCCCCGCAGTGACGAGACGGAGCGCCAGGTTCGGACTGAAAAGGGAAAGGCGTGCGCCGAGCGTCTATGAGAAAGAATTACGGTAACGCCGCATAATAAACTGATGAGTGGTACATTGTCCTGCACGCCGTCTTGTCTGTGACAGCGAGTTTAGATGCAGAGGATGAACGTTGTAGTTTCATCAAACAGCTATCACATCATCTGCGCTCATTGTTGCCGTTTTCTTTGATACCGGGGCCAGCTTTTCATGACGTAGCCCCTCTGGGTGAAATGAGATTGCCTTCAGATGAGGCGTTCAAATGAGACGGCGGGTCAACCAAACAATCAAGCGTCTCACATATTAATAGATAAGGAAGTCAACCGGGTTTGTGCGGCTGGTTAAATACTAATTACGCAATCGCGGCGTTTGCGTAACTTCAACAGCCGCAAACGCATCGGGGTAATTATGTGTCTTGAACGGGGGGGGGGCCTAAACGCCAGCTTTTAGAGCTCGATTCATGCTCAGTGCGACAATAAAATCATTGGAGTTTCCTTTTAAACAGTCTTTACCACGAAATATGAAAATCCAGGTCCGCAGTGTGAAAATCCGGCCACAATTTGGTTTTAACCACGGGTAAACAAGCTCCCGAGGAGATCGTTTTTTGTTCTTCTGTTGCATGTTTTGATTCACTTCGCTGCATCTGGGGCTCCACTGGAGGTGGCCCGGTGACAGCGCGACCGCTGAGTCGTGCTTGCGACTTGTAATTAGTCTGAAAGCGCCACTCACAACAACCGCGGTCGTTGGTTAGCGATGGTGAGACGATCAGTATCGCTTCTGCAACTTATTTTCTGAAAGTGTCGGGTAGAGCATTAACAGATATATTTGGAAGTACAACACCGGGAAAAAAAAAAGAAATAAGGGCAAAAGTTGTGTTATTAAAGAAAAATAAGAATTCGGATTTATTGAGCCACATTGAGACACGTATGACTCCGCTCTTGTATCGGATCTGATTTGACTGAGCAAGTATTGCCTAATGCCGTGGTGTCCAAAGTGAGTTTTATGTCTTCTGTAAAAGTTGGTTCGTCTCTCATAAAATATTCAGCGAGTGGGCTTTTATTACAGAGTAAAAGCAGCAAAGTGGTTTTTTTTTTGCCGTGGAAGTACATTGGACTTTTTAAAATTACCGTCCACCTCTTAGCCTTTTTTAAAACACCTTCCGTGGCTTGTTTAATGCAGGCTGTCTTGCATGATTGTACCTCCGAGTCACAAATTACACATTAAAAAAAAAAAAAAAAAAGGGAAAAAAAAGCTCCCAAATCGGCATGTAATACACCACACAGCAAGGCCGTCTTGTTTGAAGCATTATATGAGCAAAGCGAGGTAGAAAAGAACGAGGCCTTGCCTGGCACGGGGGCCCATTGACCCTGCAAGCTGAGCAGCGAGTGATAAGGTTGTCATTCTGGAGCATAACCATCCTCCCACCTCCTAATCTGTTCACGCTCCGTGTGTGTGTGCGTATGTGTATGTGTGTGTGGTTTGTGTAATGTGGGAGGAAGTGGACGTACAATGAGCTCACTTTTTGGGTCTGCGGGGGGGGGGGGGGCAAGATTTATTTATTTATTTATTTATTTATTTTAGAACCCCCCCCCGCTGGAAATATACCGTAAGCCTCGGGCGCTACCTGTGCTCATCTCCAGAATAAAATCAGTTTGACCTCGTTGCGGTCAGTTGTTCATTACAAGAGGGGGAGGCCGCACGTTTGCCCGAGTCAGAACATCTGGATGGAATGCGCCGTAAGTGGAAATACTTTTGTATGATAATGAAAGTCGCATACATACAGTAGCTAGCGTGAGGCTGCACGTTAACCGACTCAGAGGCTTGACTCATGAGGGGGATGCTCTATTTGGGACAGTTATTTTAAGAAGTGTCTCTTCCTCAGTAGGTCAGAGCAGCGTCAGTGATGGAGCTGACATTTTGGAAGCCAGTTGCTAAGGAATTCCTCTTCAACACAAGGTAGATAATCGGGCTTAACCCCCATGCAGTAATTATCCCAAAATTGGACATTTCGGGCACTTTGGACGATTTTGGACTGTTGGACAAATGGACACCACAGACAAAACAGTGAAAAATAACTCCACGAAGCTGAAATTTTGCATAGGATGTACATCTATGTCTTGGCCAATTCCCACTGAACATTTTGAGGGGTTGAAAGTGAAAAAAAATTAAAAGTGAAAAAAGTTGTTGCACGTTGGAAGAGGGACATATTTGGGACGTAATACCTTTAATGCAGCCGCTTAAAAATACTGCATGAGGGTTAATGTGCGCATTTTTTTCTCTCCCCATTTTCTGATCAAAGTCAGTTGAGGCCCGATTATCGGATGTTTTCAAGATTATCCTGTGGTATGGAGTGTGTTCAACCCAATATTAATTCTATTCATTCATTCTGCTTGGAAAATGGTCGGTAACACATTTTCAATATTTCCGATCGAAAATTGTTATGTGTACGGTTAACAGCGGCTGAGTTCGGCTGAACCATAGACTTGGTTGGTGATTGTGATGGGAATGATAGCCAAGTAGGAAGGAACAGAGGAAAGTCTCAAATGATGGCTTTCAATCGCGTCGATGACGAGTTAAGAATTAATTCACATCTTTTGCACTTTTCCACCTAAAAAGACACATCATAGTGCAACAGTTGAAGAATCCAGTCTGATCTAAATGGTAAATGGAATGCACTTAAATACCACTTTATCTACAACATTTGGTGGCTGCCCCAAGCACTTTACAAAGGCCTCACATTCACTTTTCTAATTATCTATTGAACTGGAAAGCACAGCGACAGCCACCTGTGTACCGATGATTCGCTGCGAGCTGCCACTTTCAACTCTTAAAACTCATAAACGTTTTTCTTTTTAGTTTAAAATGGCTTACTTTAACCAGGATCCCGCTCTGCATCATGGCCAAAGGCACGTAGTTTATTGCGCCTATCCTCTTTGACACACTTCAGACGCATCCTAAAACTAAGCTAGCTAGCTATCTTGCTAGCGAGATGATCTCTGCCAGGCCAAATGCCTTTGTAACTAATGACAAAGGTATTGATACTCTGAGAAAGGCTTCTTTGGCCGTTACTCCTGAACATTCAATCTGATTTAGCTAGCTAGCTAACTATTCCCATACCATTCAACATCATCCACTTCAGCATATTGCTTGAACGAAACAGGTTGTCTTCACAAGTGCAACAATCATGATTTGATGTTTGTTTTTTCACAACCACTGGAATCCTCATTCAGCGATTCGTACACAGCAAAACTTTTAACAATTTCTTCTACTACTCGTTCTACTTTTTGGGGGTATTTTCACTCATTCTAGATGGCCTGTGGCACCACGCTGCCTCTCACAGGTCACGCCTGGTATTGCATTGATCACCTTGAGTGCACACACTATAACGACACACGTACCGATGAATACTTTTTTCTGCATCTTTTGTGAGGTTTCAAATGTGCGTTCTCTGTTTTTCGATACCAGGTGCAATAACATCCTCCCAAAACCTGCCACACACCCAACGTTTCGTCAACGACAATGCACAGCAATGTCGAACATGCTTGGACGTGCCCATTCGCCTTTTCACACCCCAATAACATGTATGTCTTTCACAAAGGCTCCCACTTCATTCCGCATAGTTTGAACGGAGTTGAATAGCAGTGCAAAAGAAATGTTTCATTCAACAAAATGAGAATGATAGACAGTAGTTGGGACCCCGTAGAATGATTGGGACGAAACGACCACCTTCAGGTCAGCACTGCAAAACCTTCCTGTTCAAAACAGGTTTGTCCAGTAACGGTTATGTTTGTGATGGGCAAATTTGAAAATGCGAACTCCTCATTCACAATGTGTACATTCCACTGTAAGGTACACGAGACAAACTTGTCGAATATTAATTGAATGCAGAATGTGAGCCCACTAACTTTGAAGCAAGCCACACAAAGGAGGTCCCTTAAAGTTTGAAGTTGACACTTGTACAAATGTAACTTTAGCACGAAATATTTGTGGGGAATTACCTGATCAGCCTCTCTTTCTAGTCCCAAACGTGGACTGCTCCTACCCCAAAACGATGTGGACGACCACGGCCGAGGAGGAGGAGGAGGAGGAGGAGGAGGAGGAGGATGATGATGATGATGATGTTGGCGTGTTCCTCTTTGCCCCTCTCACCTTCTGTCAACAGCAGACGACGGTGCAATCAGTCCATCCACTGAACACTCACATTCCTCCATAAAGTCGCTCTGGCTCTCTCTGCCCGCCCCCTCTTTACTGTGCGTCTTTGTAGCCTCCCCCCCCCCAACCGAATTCCCATCTCACTCCGCTCCGTCACTCATCGTCCAAACACGGCTCGACTAAATCCTCCTCCAGCATGCACTTCTCCTCTCTTCTGCTCACTTCCCACTTTAGTCCCTTACATCACAAAAAAATAAAAAAATAAAAAAACATGGGCCCTTAGCTCTTGCATGTGGAGAGGCTGCTTTTTTTTTGCGATGACACAACCCTAGAGTCATACAAATCCATCCAATGTAGCACACATGACTGTCGGCAGTTTAGTGGACGACTGACGGGCTGATTTTTGGAACATTGACTTTTGCGGGTCAAAGATCTCCTCTGTGACGTTTTGCTTAGTTGTCCTTTTTTTTTCTGCCATGTTTACTTGGTTGGCATTCACTTATTTAACTCATTCACTCCCAAAGACGTTTTTAAACGTCTTTTCAGACTTGGTTAGAATTGGCTGGTACTGAATGAGTTTAAGACCTCACCGCACCAAAGCACTTCCCGTCTCTCCAGTTGATGCGACGTGACATGTGGACATTCTAATCATTTTACCTGGTCTAGCCCTCGTGTGTCAGGCTTCTTCCCTGCCCTCTTGCCCAGCTGTCTCTCATTATGAGTCGGGGGTCGCTTCTGGTTGATTCCTTGTTTGTGCCTGTCGTGGAGGCATCAAATGTTCTTTGAAGGATTTGCCTTGAAGATTTTTGTTTTGTTTTGGTTCCTGTCCCAGTGTTTTTGTTTGGAAGAAAACCTTTCAGGTTTTCTGTACCAGTGCTTGGTCCATTTGCATTTGGATTTACCTGATTGTGACGTTCATTCCATCCTCTGCCGTCCACACTAGCGAATGTAAGTACGCTACATGTTTTTCAAGTTACGAAATTGGTTATTGTAAATGTCCGACATGTTAAATGTATGGCAGCCATATTGGACCGGGCCTACTTGTTCAGCTGGCTTAACTAATGGGCAAAAAAAAGGCTAACTAACCTAGCAAACAACTGTACTGTACTTTACTTTTCTAAATTATTTTGCACTCATGAAATGGCATAATTTTTGCTGGATTGAGCTCTGGTTGAGCTGATTAGCACACATGGCTAGCGAAAAAGTCACTATCAGTTCTACAATCACAAGACACAGATGAGTTACATTTTACGTTTTGTTTTAAATACATTTAAAAAAAGTGCATAATCTGATCTCCATGCAGTAAAGGATGTGCGAAGATGTAGAATAATACTCATCATATACATGCAGGGGAGTAATTGAGCCTCATTTGAAGATTGTGGTATCATCTACTTAGCGGTAAATGCCTGCTCTCTTGATTTATTTAATATCGGCATGTACAAGACTCAAGAAACGGGATTCATATTTTTTTTTCTTTTTTTTGACATTTCAATGATTGTATAATGGTACCAGAAATGCCACACTCCCCCCCCCCCCCCCATTTAAATCAGTCATTATTTAGTATGTGTAGGACGTCGTTTTTTGTGACATTTGCAAGCAGCAGACAATAATAAGGCAGGTGGAGGCCGGCTGTGCCGTGGTGTTTGGTTATGAAGCCCATGACAATGAATGGCAGTGCATTTTTAAACCCCAGTGGAAAATCTTGGCGGAAAAAGATTTGAGGCGTGAGTACATCCTTTCCTTTTTTTTGTGTGTCCATCATTTCGCCTGTGCGCCTGCATATCTCTCTTGTTGATGTCGTCTCTTTTCAACTGTCGAGACTCTTCAGCAGTCTCCCCTCCTCAATTTTCCCTCCTAACCCCCCCAGCCCCCCCAAACTCTACACAAAGACTCCTGCATTGCAATTAGAAGTATCAATGTTTTACTGCTGTCTCACTGTGAATATCAAGTTTGGAATGAGTCAAATTTTCTGGCTGAGAAGTTTTTTTTTTTTCTTCTTTTGGTCTTTGCTGTCAAGGCAATTTGAGGAAATTGTTGCAGACTTCCCTCTTTCATTCGACTGACAAATTGTCTCCAAATTACACACAACCCTGTGTAGCGCTGAGCCTTTCTAATTTGAAGCTTGGGACATAGTGACAGTGGTTAGAATGCGTGACGATACGCACGTTGATCATATCGTTTGCAATACCTGCGTGATCGTCTGAAATCCCACGCAAGAGCAGTATCATTTATGCTGCCTTTTTACATAGAACTATGTGGATAGTAGTGAAATATAATGCTTATATTTAAGTTTGATATGGAGTGTATCATCCGGAGAACTCTTCTCAATGTCCTTTTGTCGCATCAATAGAAGGTAGTCCAGATAAAATGAATCACTATCAGAGCATACTACTGTATTTGCAGACTACAAGGCTGCGGTTTTCGATCGCGTGACGTCACGTCCGGTGTGGTTTCAAAATGTACATGAAGCCTGTTCAAATCCGCCACGATTTATGCGGTCCTCGAAGGCTACACGAGGAGCAGCTTTTGAAGGCGTCGAAGGACCCAGGCTGCAAAGAGTCTTTCTAACATTTGGAAGTTCGAGTTACGCTGGAAGTGACGCCACACGTTAAAAAAAACCGCGGACTTCGAAGGACGCATCTTGTGAATTTGGATATGGACACCCGCCCTTCTCCCTGACGTCATTTTACCCACAATGCTTAGTTTCTGGCGCCATATTTGAGGGCCTGCAGGCAAAAGGTAAACGCGAAGAGAAGCCTTAGCTATTTTTAGCGTTAGCGGTGATTGGTCTACTTATAGCTAGTTTCGTGTAAAAGGACAGCTGTCAATTACATTGATACATTTGCAACCATTCGTTCTGTGTCCTCAAATACATTTTCAAAATCCGACTGGTCAAATGAGTCCAGTTTACTTCCCGAAGTATGCTATCATCACATGGCTTTAGCTTAGCTTACTAGCTGTTAGCTGCGATGTGGTCAGTGTGTGTAAATGTGTGCAATAGCGACACAAGATGTTCCATGACATTCCATCAGCGTATACAATTTTTATTCCTACACAATAAATGTTAAACCGCAATGCCAACTAGACTTTGAATGGCTAGGCAAACCGTTAAGCCTCTTTGAATTGAAATCGTCTTTTTTCACTCTTCCTTTGTTTTTTTCACTGCTGATATCAGAATGATTTCTTTTCTCTACTTGGGCGACTGTAGCAAACCGTAAATTTCATATTGATTCCAAGTTTAGTTTTTGTTCTTGACTCTTGCCGGTTTTGTGGTCTACACCCGTCATTGTAGATATTACCAAAGTGCATTGCAATAATTGCACATTTAATTCCATGGCATTATTTTATTTTTCCAGTTTGTGATTGCCTGTCATGGAATGAACTGTTGTCACGACTCCCTTGTATAGAATACGTGTTTGCTCTTTGTTTTTTCCGCATCAGGTGGGCAGGTATTTAAATCCAGGCCTCTGTAATTGCATGTTGTATAAAAGCGTATGTGCTTTGAAGGAGAGATTCCTCCTCGCTCTCAAAGCACGTCTCATAAAATGGATATTGCAATCAGAAGAAAGCAATTAAGAGTATTTTTCTGAAATGACTAAATGGCTCGGATTCTTTGGAAATGTTCTGTCTGCAAAAGGCTCCTAAATACTGGGAAAGCGCTGCTCAAATTCATTGTCTTGTATGTCAAAAGCATTCATCCAGAACATTCCTGTTATTCTTGGCCCAGCCTTGTCTTTCTCCTTTCACTTGTCCCCCCCCCCCCCACACACACACACACATGGGGGGAAGATCAATACCTCGCAGAGGAAAAGACTCATGCATAACGTTGCATAATTTTGTTGACCCAGCTGGCCCAAGGAACTGACCCCAATCAATATGCACACATGCCCACAATTGGTCGCGAGGCAGCTGTTATCAAAAATGAAGCCATTGTAAAATAAAACAATTCTGAACAGCGGCACCAAGTTGCCCTTTTCCTCCTCTCGTGCTAAAATCAAGTTATCAACCTCAAGGCGACAATTATCTTTAAAGATGTAAAATTTTTCGGGAGAGCATCTCTTTCCCCAAATAAACATCCAGGGCCTCTGCGGGAGAACTTCAACCTGTTAATCGCTGGTAATAAGTGAAAGGCTCGCCTCCGTGCCGCGCAAAAAGTGTTGCTCTTTAGAGTCGTAAACAGGAAGCGGGTGACATTGACGCCCCGGTTTAATTACTTCCAACTGCTCCCTTGTGCTTCCTCCATCGCTCGAATAGCATTTGCGCTGCTGTTTGATGGCCGTCCATCATTTCAGCCGTGTATTTGTGCAAGATTCAGCCTTCCGTAGCTGGAACCGCTCGGCTGCTGTGAAAAGGGGAAACATATGCGTATGTGTGATATAGATGTGGCTGCGCTAATAAGCTAAATGGCCTTCAGTAATCCTTGCGCTTTGCTTGTTTCTATAGATCTGAAATGGTCCCTAAGCTTTTGCTTCTCTGTCAAGGCTGACGACTCACGTGAGTATCTGCACGTTCCCCCGCGGCTGACATTGGGCCCACGACAGCCACAAACCAGTCCAGGGTGGCAGTGGCGTGCAGTCAGGGGAGGCAGGTGAGGCTGTGCCTCCCCTGTCATCACAAGTATTAATATTTGTCCGCTCGATTATGATTTTGGTGTCGTTCTTAATCTATTTTGAGTCGGGTCCATGTGTGCATAATCCAGCTACTTAACAAACCAATCAGCGATCAAACGGTGAGTGGAACAATTCACATCGCCTGCACCAGCTCTTGAGGCACACTAAGGAAATTAGTCCAAAAACAACACTGTAATAATTGAGACAACAAATTATTTCACCTCTCAGAATTGAATCACAAGCGCCATCAGAGCGATCTCCTTGAGGAACTGCACTCACCGTTAAATCAAATTCAAACTTTAAAAAAAAAATTCAAACCGTGCCTTGGCATCATGTTATCAGCAATCTTATTTTTGTTTGTCAAAACAATTTGGTTAACCTCACTCTGTTTCGGCACTTCATAAGCGCTTGTGACCAATTCAACCAAACCTGGCGGTCACCTGGCCGCACGCAGTCTGCGCAGCCCCACACGGAAGCAACGCTTTCAGAGGCACTCGTTCAATGTGAAACATGGCAGAAATCTAAATCGACGTTACAGATAAGCCTCAGCTCAGCAGTAACCTGAGTGAGGATCAGGATTCTTTTAAATGGATGGATGGATGGACTGTCCCAAAAAAGAACATCTCTCATAAACTGTCGTCCGTTTGCCGAAAATGTCGACGTTTCAGCCTACAAGAACTCCATTTGGAACTTGATGAACTTATAAGAATTTTTCTTGTTTTTTTGAATGGCAACTGCAGTTTTATCCATCCCACTCGGACCTGCTGGAGCTCTTTGTTCCGCGTCTGTCGAAAGGGTTGTGTGCATTTAAAAGGAGCAGAGACAAAAAAGTAAACAGCATGTATGCATATCGGCGAAGATAAAGATGCAATTTTTTTGAGTCATGAAACAGATGTCCCCATTGCTGATACATGTGGGCGAATCCACCTGTCCAAGATAAATATGATCAAATTATACATACCGTAATTTCCGGACTATAAGCGGCGACTTTTGTCACACGCTTTCGGCTTATTTAATGAAGCGGCCTATATAAAGACTTTTTTAACGGCCGCCTGTGTACCGTCTTTCTTTGTAAATATCTCATGTAACAATATGGGCACCTGCGGCTTATAGACAGGTGCGGCTTATGTGTGTACACCATGTTTTTTTTCCTTTAAAAATGTAGTGGTGCGGCTTATAATCAGGTGCGGTCTATAGTCCAGAAACACAGTTCTGATTGGCTGGATCAGATGGGCAGATATTTTGCATTTTTATGCAAAATTGGTGATCTGTTCTAATTTGCCAATCGATCAATGATGTTATTGATTGGTGGGGTCAGGTTACCCCGCCACCCCACATTTTCTGTATTTGAACAGTTTTGGTTTTTAAGGGTTTCATTTTTTTCTCTCGATTGCATGTCAAATAGGCGTCAATTATAGATGTGAATTTTGGCTATTCCTGGGAGTGAATAGCGGGGGTTGACTGACAATTTCTTGAAATAGATTGGTGGCTCTTCTGTCAGTAATCGGTTAATTACCTTCTTTTTTTTTTTAAACTCTGATCAGTGATCAGATTCAAAATCCTGATCGCGTAAAGCTTACTGTTTACAGTCACTGTTCGAAACGAACGTTATTCTTCCTCGGATCCAAATTTTTTTTCATCTCTGACCGGCAGACACAGATGCTCTCACTTCAAAGCGCCGATGTCTCTCGCTCGCGCTCTCTCTCTCTCTCTCTCTCTCTCTCTGCGCAAAGCCAATTTGCTCCCACTAAGTTGCCTCTCACCCGCAGCATATAAATAAGCCTGACAGCAAGTGGTCAGGGCGCACACTTAACCGCCTGTCAGATCGCGCGAGGGCAATAAAGTTGTCGGTCTCTGGCGCGCTTTCACGTCGACGCCTCACGACAAGTATAAAGACGCTGCGGTTGACGAGACCCCGAGACAGGATAGGAACACAAACATTGAGCTCGTAGTATTGATTCAACATGCTCGACTCCTCTAAGCCGCAATTTGACGAGGCTTCCGCTCGTCACCGAACAAGCATTGTCTTCAGCGCCATAAAAAGGATTAGTCCTGCCTTCATTTAACGCACGCAGATCATCAATGCACATCTTGACCCTCGGAGACATCTTTGATTGCAGCTCCCAGCTACTGTTTCACCCTCGTTTTACCTTTCAGATGGGATTTTCCTCATAATCCTATTAAAGTCTCGCAGTTAATCGGGGAAGTGGTGAGTGGATGATTTAAGTTTTTGATGTGGTGAGCGTGCGCGAGGCAGCCGTGCGGGCGCAGATTGAAAACCGCCAAAGTCACCCTGATCTCGCCGCCTTGTCCTCCAGGTGTTGACTGTCTCCGCGCGCGGCGCGTGCGCAAATTTGACAAATAAAGCCATTCATCTCGCCATGTGGTTGGCACATCAGAGGCGAACAACAGTTAACTGCTTTGAGGAGTCTTAAGCATCTGTTAATCGGGATTATATGGGGTGTAACCGAGCTATCAAGTCAAGTAGCGTGGTTGGAATACAACGCAAACATCTCCTCTCTGCCTCGGAGTTACACAGCCAGGGCAATGATGATCGCGTTCGTTCTTGCTCGGTATGACTTGTGTACTATTTGCCATTCTGGCTAACACAGGGGTCGGCAACCCAAAATGTTGAAAGAGCCATATAGGACAAAAAAACCCCAAAAAACAAATATGTCTGGAGCCGCAAAAAAAATAAAAGCTTTCTATAAAACTTACAATGAAGGAAACACATGCTGTATGTATGTAGGAGACTGGACTGTCTCAGAATTGTTTAGGTTATTCATTCCTTTGTTGTGTGTTCACAAACGCCCCCATAGAATTTATTTTGTAATTTCCCCGCTTGATTTTTTTGTTTTGGTGCATTATTTTCGCTTTTCTTAGTGTCAGCGAAGTGATCATTAATTTCCGTTTTTCTGAGGCTGTCTTTGAACGCCTCTCGAGTCGAACGAGAAGAGAGAAGGCACGGAGTCGGACGCAGACGTGTCTGTGTTTGTCGAGACTGTTAAAAGCATAAATAGTGTACGTTTTAAAAAACCAACACCATAGCTCTCCTTTTTCGGAGCTGCAACATGTATCTATATCTATTTGAGCTATATTAGCCGACTATCAAAATCTTTTTCCATTTTCACAGAAGTTTTATAAAGCTCCAGGGAGCCACTAGATGTCGCTAAAGAGCCGCATGCGGCTCTGGAGCCGCCTGCTGCCGACCCCCGGGCTAACAGATAGAGATGTCTTCAACAAGTGCTCCCGTTTGAATAACGATGAGGTGCGTAATCCAGAAGTTATTAATTTCCGAAGAGGCCAGGTTGATGAAAAATGACGATGATATAATTAAGCCTGTGTGAGCACTATGGCAACAGGCTAAACAAATGTGTTAATACCGTCTAAGCTAATTAAAACTCAGCCTCTGCTTCACTAATGCACTTTGGAGAGAAAAAAAAAAAAATCCAGCACTGGCTTCTGATTGCGGTTTAATCAGGCTGCTATTTCCCCCCCATTTTGTTCATTCCTTCCCCGAACATGCTCAAGAGCTGCTGCGCGAGATAACCTCGCTCTCTCTCCACGTGACCCCCATTTGCTTTGCCCGTTCTCTCTCCACTTGTCCACATGCAGCATTTTGACAGTGTGAACAAGTCCAATGGGCTTTATACAATTCTACAATCATTTTTTTTTTCTTTCTTTCTTTCTCAAACTCCCTCGACAACCACCATGGAGATGAGTTGCACGTGGGCTTTCACAAGGGGGCACTGTTGACATTCCCAATCATCAGCATCCACCCCCACCCCCCAACGTCACCCGATGCATTTGCTCCCCAATAAAATGTCTCCTTCTTGCGCTTATAGATTATATCGCACATGGAATGAAATTATGTTATTCCTCATAAGCAGGAGGAAAGTATGAGCAACGGCCTCCCTCCACCCCCAACCCCTCCCCCTTGGTTTAGAATTAGATGTGCACTGACACTAGGGGCACTGGCTCCATTGTGCTCTCGGCGTAGAATGGTCCCTGTTAATTTCCTAGCTCAGTGGCGAGGCTGTCATTATCTGTGGATGGGCATCTACAATGGATAATAACCCTGGAGGGGGGGAAAAAAAATAAGATTTCAAACTGCGGAGAAAATATTGCCCTCATCAAAATCACTTCATCATAGTCGCTTTGCTTTTTTTGGGTGTTTTTTTTTCAACCCACTACCGTCCAGGTGTGATTAGGACCAACAAGACAATTTATTTAAAAAAAAAACAACAAAAAACCCGCCCCCTCCTCTCCATGTAAGAATTTAGTCCCTCGCCCAATTCCAGATGAATTATTTGTTGCAGATGTCATTACTAAAATGAACCGTCTGGCTGCGGAATCCAGATAATTGCGTGTTATTTTATTGTAGCACTAGAAAGAAAGAAAACAAGCATGGACCCAAACAAGTACACTTTGGCCCCGAGTCTGAGAAGTTGGAACTGTTGCAGGACTGCGACTTGCCTCACACGTCGTCCAGTTGATAACAGTAATTACTTTCTTATGTCTGTTGGTCAGCTTCTTTGGAGGGGCATCGGTTGTTTTAAATTGTCTTCTCCGAGTTGGGGGTGCGGGCAGGAGGGGGGAAGGGGGGGGGGCATGGCTCGGCCCAATCAAAAACTGCGAAAAGGGTTGTCGACTTATCAGCAGATACACTTTGACGGAAGCGCTTATGATTTTTGGCGATGAATTGGAAGGCTACTCGACATGATAGCAATCAGATTTAGCTGTCAGTCATTTTATCCCACGTCGAAAGGTAATTTTGCAGACAAAATGTCATGTCAATGTTATCTGTGCCTCTTGCATGTGGATCAGTCAATTTTCTGTGCGTGAGGTGCGCTCTGACGGGATGGTTAAAACTGAGGCCAAAGGTTGCATTAGATACGACATCGGGTGCCACTTGACCCCCCGGCACAGTAGAAGTTCTGTTCGCTCATGTGAACCTAGGCATGCCTTCTTTTCCTACGACAAATATTTAATTTCCACAAATTGTGACCCTTGCCCTGGCTCAATTAATTGCTAACCCCAAATCTTTTTTTGTTTTTTTTCCACCTGCGGTTCTAATGACCTCACCTATAGCCACGCCGATAGCTGAATGAACCCCATGAATAGCTTCACATCCTCGAAGCAGGAATGTGGGTAACACATAACAAAGAAGGAAAGTGCGGCACGTTCCAGTGCCGCGTGTGGACATTTGCGTCAACATGAAACAAACATCTTGAAAGCAGCAGCAGCTCTTGGTTAAGACAACAAAGATTTATTCTTCAGACAAAGTAAGCCATGAGAAACAAATTGAAAATAATTACCATGAGTACAAACAAACATAATATGAATCGGAGTGGTCATAAAGTCCTACAGCAAGTGCAAACTGTTGTGGCCTTTATTATTTTTAGACAAACTAAACAATGAGCCGTGGGCTGAAAAGAATGATCTTGAACAAGACGTACAAAATGTGCATCAGCAAATCACTGCAGTTGCCGCCAACCACCGCATGAGGAAAGATGGTGCTGCATGTTCTTGTGCTCAAACTGATAATTGCAACGCACTGTGCTTGCAAACCCCCAAATCGACTAAATCACATCAGACCAAAAAGAACGTGATGATAGATTTGGAGGAGGCTCAAAGCGCCGGCAAGCACTCGGTTTCCTCTCTCGCAGCCTCGGCGCTTATTGACCCTGGTGGGCCAGTGATGAAGGAGGCCCATCTCGTAAAACTCATTACACCCTAATGAGATTATCCCATAAACGGATAAAAGTTCAATAAAATAACATCATTTCTGCCTAGTTCAGGAATAAGCAGATGACGGCGCTGATTTGTTTCTGCTGCTGGATTAGCTCAACAGAACCCAGGTGATTCCGAGTTAAGTGAGCCGGCATGGCCGTCTGGTCCAAGCCAATGCTCATACGCCAACATCGGATGTTTATATCAGAGCGCTGCAGGGCGTGAGCGCAGGGGGAATTGAAGAGGTGCAACTCACGGAGCCTCTTTTTGCGAGTCTGGCTTTCCGCTCGTTCCCCGGGTTCTCGGTTCCTTCAGCTTTTATGCTCCAAGCCCCTGGAACATCCTTCCCGACCGAGCACTGTGGGCGCTCCAAAACGTCCGACTTTGGCATGTTAACGTTCCCGTGTTTCTTTACTTTTATTTCAACAAAATGGGTGATTTATGCAGCTGTTAAGCCTCGCGCTTGATTTAATGTCTCCGCCGTGAAATACAAGAATCACTCTCGGTGGAACCAAATTGGGCTTTTGAAAGTGGACTTTGACCAGAAATTATGTAGCTGTCTTACCACACCTGCACAATATAACGAGAGTTGTTAAAATCCTCCCTTTGCAAAGATAATAATCCTCGAGTTTTACATCATCGTAAGGCGCTTGTTATTTTTTTGGGCCCCTGTGGTGTGTCTCCGCACAATATAAAAGAATATCGCAAGGGCATTGTAACATCACTGCAATTGACAAACCCCAATAACACCGGTCTGTGAATCCAAAAATGAGCAATAGACGATGAAATTTGACTTGTATTTTAAACTCCCATTTCCTCGTCCGCTAACGGCTATTTCTCAAATGATCTGAATTTTTAGCACGTGTAAAAACCAGAGGTGGGCGGAGGAGACGGAAATTGTTCTCAAATGAGAGTACAGTTACTTTTGAAAAATGTCACGCAAGCAAAAGTAAAGAGTAGCCTTACTCCAATAAGAATAAATAAGTACTTGGTGAAAAAAAAACTACTCAAGTATTGAGTAACTAGTGAGTAACTGTTTTCAATCGTTGCATGAATATCAAACAGGGGGAAAAAATACATATAAAACAAGAGTGTGCACCTTCTGATATTTCACAACGATGTGACTTTGCGTAAAAATGACACATAAAATTTGATGAAATAACAAATTAAGGCTAATAAATGCACAAGAAATGGTCTTAAATCAACTTTCTTGATTGAGCTCAGTGACGGGCGCGTGCCAGCAGGATGATAAACACGGCAGGACTCACCTTGAACCGATTCAGCGTTTGTTTTGGTCCTTCCGAGATTACTTTTTAGTTGAAATAGATACATTGAGTTGATTTTAACGCATCAACACTACTTACGACAAACAAGGGCTGTGAGCCCGGGTTGTGCGTGGCAAGTGGTGAGAGAATTGAGAGATGGCAACGATCAGTTGTGAAGAATAAGCGTTAATGATGTTTGACTTCAATTCCAACAACATCAAACCAGTAGCATTTCGTGTTTGGCAACTTTTGCGACATGAATAAATTATGTTAGCAACGTACAATAGCCCCTTTGGCTCACGTCGTATTGTACACAGTGCACAGTGTACTCGTGCATGTTAGCGAATGCTAAAAAACTAGCAAAATGCTAAAAAACTAGCAAAAAACCCGATGGTACCTCTTCATACGAAATGTTCAAGTTCCGAAACGCCTCAACAGGAAAATATTGCCTCTTGTTACGAAATAAATTTCAAGTTACGAAAAGTAAAAATAAAGTATGCTAGCCAGAGCTCAGAGTTTCATGAACGCCACATTCTTATAGCTGCTCTGCCATTGGCTATTACCTAGCATCTTCCTGGCATCCCATTGGCTAAGAGGGATCTTTATCGTATGCGTCTACGTATGGATAGATTGTCTACGCAGCGTCTTCGTCATTCGCCCCTCGGGCCATGAAGCATTCCGTTCGTTTGACGTAAACGTGAATCACCCAGAAAAAGTGTTCACCAGTCGGGCGATCGCTCACTTCAACATTCAAAACATATTTGATTCAATTTGCCTCGGACATGTCGTTACTGAGATGTTAATATTTCAAATGATGTCACATTTTCATATTTCGGATTGCGCGCTCGCCACCTCGTATGACTGAGAGAATATAACTTCCATCTTATATTATAAAAGAAGCCTTGAGCCGCACTCGCATGCGGCTCTTCGATACGGATTGAAAAATGAGAGAAGACAGTTAGTGAGAATGAATATGAATTTAAAGTCTGTCACACGGAGGATGTCGCTGTCATTTAAATACGCTTCTTTGGGATTTGGGGATTTTCTTACCCAACCAGTCACCTCACTTTCCCCACATTTATTTATTTATTCTTTTTTTTTTTTTTTTTTACCTCCTTTGCTGTCTCGAGCTGCTTCACGTATTCCATCAATGGCATGTCCCGGTTGTCTGCTGATGAAAGGGAACGATAGCCCCCCAAAAAAACACGCCGCACTTCTGACTACATCCTTTCAGCAGCGTACACACCATTGCTCCATCCTACCCGGGCCGCATCTTCCATTTTGTGAAATCGGCCCCATATCCTGAGGTTGTTTAGCCTTTAAAAGGAATCATTTAGATGGAGAATCCAGGCAAGATTTGAGTGTTTGAAGGCCACGCTCTTGGATTGTTCGCTCCTTTGAGATCTATCTTTGAAACGCTTGAACTTTACAAAATGAAGCCTGAATCCAACCCTGTGGTCAGCGCTTTAAAAGCAAACTCCCAAGTGTTTAAAAAATAAAATAAAATAAAAAAGCTCTCGGGCGGCCCGGTTAGTCCAGTGGTTAGCACGTCGGCTTCACGGTGCAGAGGTACCGGGTTCGATCCCAGCTCCGGCCTCCCTGTGTGGAGTTTGCATGTTCTCCCCGGGCTTGCGTGGGTTTTCTCCGGGTGCTCCGGTTTCCTCCCACATTCCAAAAACATGCATGGCAGGCTCGTTGGGCACTCTAAATTGTCCCTAGGTGTGAGTGTGAGCGTGGATGGTTGTTCGTCTCTGTGTGCCCTGCGATTGGCTGGCAACCAATTCAGGGTGTCCCCCGCCTACTGCCCGAAGACTGCTGGGATAGGCTCCAGCACCCCCCGCGACCCTAGTGAGGATGAAGCGGTTCGGAAAATGGATGGATGGATGGAAAAAAGCTCTCCTGTTGATAGGAAGTATTTGGCCTCCTGGAGAAACCAGTCGCCAGTGTCATGTTTGTCCATTAGCGCCTTTATTGCTTTCCTCCATTAGCCGCAAGCATCAACGAGCGGGCGTCTTTCTCTCGCAACATACTTGACCTCATCAATTAATCACCCCGCTCTTACTTTTCATGACATGTTCACTCTGCTACTCCCTCCCAGTCCAGCTCCGTTTCCTTTCCATCTCACGGATATTTCCGCTGATGTCTTTTTGATAACACGCACTCATCATGACGCTGCTGTGGAAGGCACGAGTAGTCATTGATGAGAAATGCATCACTTGGTGAACATCCCGTCTGCATTTACTTTCATGTGAAGCCAGCTCCCCACTTTCGCACGGAACCGATCGTGGCTGTGAGGTGCAAACATCATCTGTCTGAATATGATCAATGGCATTTTCCCCCCCACACACACAATCGATACTAATGATCAGTCCCCATGCGATCTGTTATTTTTACAAACAAATTAGTAACCAATCCAAAGTGTTGAAAATAAACCGCAAGCAAATCTATTAAGTTTATTGGACACTTTAACTTAATAAAAAGAAAATACAGTCAAACCTCGGTTTTCGTCCATAATCCGTTCCAGAAGGCTGTTGGAAAACCGAAATTGTTCGAAAACCGAAACCACGCTCTTTTTAAAATAAAAATGTTTACTGAACACGTCTGCTCACAATGGAAAGCAAGACGAGGAAGCGTCACTTCCTCGTGCAAGGAGGGCGAGAGGAGTCCAATGGTGCATTCAAGTGCGCTCAGTTTGTTTGAAAACCGAAATTTGTTCGTCATCCTCGGCATAAAAAAAACGCAAAATTTTTGGTCGAAAACCGAATTGGACAAGAACCGAGACGTTCGAAAACCGAGGTTTGACTGTAATGAGGTTAAAAATTGCTCGCCGTGACATGTGAAGCTCATTTGCGCCGAAGGCAAGTTTGCATGTTGCTTAATTTCTGCTTATTACACTGTCTAGTTGCTCCTTTTTTTTTTAATGCATCACTCGTGCCTCTTAAACTTTTGAAAGAGTGCTTGGGAAGACAACAAAAGTAGGTAGCTTTTGTGAAGTATTAAAGCCTTTTCTCTGGTTGGGAGCTTGGCACGATCGTAGACTCGATGGGCTTGGCTGGCGGTAACGATGTGTCAGTCACATTCTTATCAATGTGTGCATTTTGGTGATTCAGCAAATTAAATGAACGCGCTTATACAGTAATATCGATTTTAATGATGTGGTGTTTGCTAACTCACGGCAATGGTTTTTATAAAAAAAAAAAAATTATTTTAATAATATAAGATCGGTCCGAAAAAATCGACCCCGACCCGAGCCCGATCACTTCATAATAATAATAATGCATTTTATTGAAAAGCCTGTCTTTTGTAACAAAATCTAAGTTAAACAAGACTGTATAAAAATCTTTTATATTTCTGTTTCTGAAGAGGTTACATTAACCGACAATTTTCCATCATTGACGGCTTTTTTTTAAGAGTGGACGGGGAAAATTTAAGGCCGTCCGTCGTTTTGGCGGGTTGAAAATAGGGCCATAAACCACAACAGCAGTACGTCCTTAAGAATCTGGCGCGGCACTTTAAGAGAGAGAAGCAGAGAGACTATCTATGACGACGAACAATGACGGGTGGATACTCGACAGAGATTGGAAGGAGTTCTTTGAATTGTCATTGCAAGAGTTTAGTACAGTACGTGTTGTGATGAGGCGACTTCTGTTTTTTTGCGAACTACATACTTGGATCTGCGCGCAGCTATGAAAAATCCGTGCCCATCATCAGATCAGGAAGCCACGTTCCCCGTCGAACTGGAGAAGTCTGTCTTTTACCGAGGCTCCCTTGCATTAAGGAAATTAAGCTGCCTGCAAAAAAAAAATAAAAAAAAGTGTCAGAGGCAATTTATTTGCCTGAGTAATAATACCGAAAACAAACTCATGAATCTAATTTCATAGCACAAGCACAACCCGGAATGATACGTTTTATTCATATGCGCCTTTTTTAAAGACTCAAGGTTGCCTTACAAAACAAAGGAAAATAATAGAAAGGATTAAAAAAAACAAGAGAGAGAGAGAGGGGGGAAAAAAAGGTTTAATAGCAAATCAGGAGTAAAACACTAATGAAAAAACAAGCAGACTCAATCTGCTTGTTTTGGTCAACTTTGGAGTCAATTTTACATAAGGGAAAAGCATCTATTTATGATACTGATAACACTCATCTTTTCATTTGATTCCTCACTAAATTTCTAAATCGTGAATGAAACAGGTCGAAAATTCAATATTAGTACCAGAACCGAGATGTCTTCCCGGAGGCCCTTCGGTATTATGAAAATCACATCTAAAAGTGAGGACGAATCCATTTTATTCGTTCATTTTGGACCATTAAAATTCATCACAGTGAGTACTAAACTCCCGCATGGGCCCAAAGAGATTTGACTTACACTTGCTGCTGCTACTGAGGAGGATGTTAATTCAGTTTGTTTTTTGTTTTTTTAAATTGAAGATACCTACGATTTTCACTTCTGACAAATAAAAAAAGACGTGCTTGATTTGTACAGTTGGTGTTTATTCATGGAGAGAGTCCCTGTGCCAGTGAGTCTTTGGTAAGATCGCTATGATGTGGTGAGGGGGGGTTATCATTCCTGGGTTGGTTGAATGACTTCTAACATGACCCCACGTTCAATTCATAAGTTGCACCAGTTAGCATAAATATGACAAGATTTTTTTTAAAATTTGTAGCTCCACTTCCTTTTTTTGATACATGGAATATAACTTCAGGTCATAAATAGACTTACAGTAGACTAGAGCAGGCTGAAAAGCTTGGCAGTGTGGCGGCCATTTTGGCATGTCCCATTGAAGATAGTAGACAGCGTGGATGCTAGCTTAGCTTACAGTAGACTAGAGCAGGCTGAAAAGCTTGCCAGTGTGGCGGCCATTTTGGCATGTCCCATCAAAGATAGTAGACAGCGTGGATGCTAGCTTAGCATCACCATCGTATCCAGCTATTTATACAGCTGTTTTCTACTCAGGCGCTTGTCGAGTACGTGTCTTGAGGATGTTGTTTTTGAGACTGTGCGCAAGCACTTACCTATGGCGTCTCATTAGAGCAAAGGTGAATTCAGGAAGCGCTCACATTGTTGCTCATGAACGCAAACCATTGCATGCCATTTAAGCCCCTCTCCCAATACACGAGCGACAGAAGTTTGGATAAACGTTAAAGCTTTTCAAACACTTTGAGCCTTTTTCCCCAAAATATATTCATGTATTTATATATTGTATTTTGGGCCGTCCTAAGCCACATGTAACAGACAGTCGGCTCTAAGGGACGACCCCTTCCCCCAATTAGTTACATATTTTCTCCCCAAGGATCAAGAGGTCATCCAATAATTCAGATTAGATGGTGATCGGGTTCCCTAATGTTGTAACCGGTGAGTGGATGTCTGTGCAAGAAAGAGCAGTGAGAGAAAAGGTGCACTGGAGACCGATTTGAGTTAAAAATAAATAAATCAAACAATCCGAGCATTTGCAGGCAGGTATGTTTTCTTTTTCACTTGTCTTTTTTCCTTCATGGTCTTTTCTCTACATGCTTTGTCTATCTGCCTTGTGCTCTTAATAATCTCACACACACACACACACAATCACTGTCACGAATGAAGACCCTCCCCCCCTTGTCCCCCGCTTTCCTTTTCCTCAGTTTTCCAAACTCTCATTATGTCTCAGTATCCACATCTCCTCCTCCACCTGTCCTCCGTGTCTCCCTCATCTTTGATAGCCTCTCGCTCTCTCTCTTCCTGTTTTCACCCCCCATCTCCACGAGTGCCTGAAAGAGAAGATGTTTGGACCCAACATTGGATTTTTTTTTCCCAGTCTGCAAGTGCTGGGGGGGGCGCCCATGGGGTCCTGTGGGGTTGGCCCTTGTTGATTGTGCGCCGTAGTTCTCCTGCTAACAAGCTCATTGCGAATCCAAACCTGGAGCTCCACTCTGAGTAGGGGGTGAAGTGCGAGCGGGGTTTTCGCTGCAGTTGTTTTTCTTCTGCACACCTGCCATCCCTCTCAACGTTTAGGTCCCTCGTCTCTCCAGCACCCCCCCCCCCAACCTGCTCTCCTTCCTCCTCCTTTTATGCTTCGGTGCTTCGACAATGTACACAAGCAAGGGATAGTCCAACAGCCCTGGGCTGAAACCTCCACAAAACTGTCACTGAGAGAGTTACTCCTCGAAGGAATATGCTCACCTTTACCGTCCTCCGTCTACACTTGAGCGTTTTAATTTATTGGGCTAACCCTTTATCCGTTATACATAAAAAAAAAACCAAGATGAAGCGAGGGGCTGGGTTCTGCCTGCTTTTGATTTTGTGATATCGTTTTCATTCTGGAAACTTTTCTGCACTGACTGGCTTTATTCTTAGTCTTCCCATTCAGAATCAAAATCATCTTTTAGTGGGCAAGTATGAAGAACACACAAGGAATTTGTCTCCGGTAGTACATGCTGCACTAGTGTCATCAATAATAATCATTGCACCATTTTAAAGTGAGCGGTAGCCGTATCTGTAGAAAAAGTTGAAGTGTGCAATTGTACAGATGTCCTTGAGCGCTTTAAAGTGTCTGGTGCTGTGGAATAGAGATCGCTTTCAAGTAACTACAGAGCTGGCGATGCCTTCCTTAATATTCCGCAAATGCAATATTGACCAAAATGCTTTGTTTAAACGAGTGGAGCCGCTTGGAATATATACTCAATATTTTTTTTTTTTTTACTTGACTTCCCCCTTTAATGAGTAAAATAAAAATATTGACAAACTTCGGTTTTCGTCCATAATCCGTTCCAGAAGACTGTTCGAAAACCGAAATTGTTCGAAAACCAAAACCACACTCCTTTTAAAATAAAAATGTTTACTGAACACGTCTGCTCACAATGGAAAACGACACGAGGAAGCGTCACTTCCTCATCTACCCGAGGGGAAGCGTCACTTCCTCGTGTAAGGAGGGCGAGAGGAGTCAAATGGTGCATTCAAGTGCGCTCAGTTTGTTCGAGAACCGAAATTTGTTCGTCATCCAAGGCAAAAAAAAAATTTTGGGTCGAAAACCGGATTCTCACGAGAACCGAGACGTTCGAAAACCGAGGTTTGACTGTATTTTAAAAAGTTCACCACTATTTTATACTGAATATGCAGGGGAAAAAATATGCAAATACCAAACCCGTCACAAACTGAGATTCTAACCCGAACCAAAATGTACCACCATGTACTTCCTCTTTGGATTTTATTTTATTTTTCCCCCCCCACATGTTCCACAAGGATTGTCAGCCTCTACAAGGGGTGTTAAAAATAGGATGCAATCTTCCCAGAAATGATTTTGTTTGACCTTCTCCTGGATTTTGACAGAATTTTAAAGTGATCCAAGTTTGGGTATCCGTCCATCCATCTTGTAGAGCGCTAATCCCGTTTAGGGTTGCTGAGAGACGGGAGCACATCCCAGGCGAAAAGGCAGTCAGCCTGGACAGGTTTGCAGTCAATCACGGGGCACTCAAAGAGACGGGCAACCAACCCTGCAACTGAGAAGGAAATGAACCCACACAAGTCTGTCAGAAAAAGACACAGATTAAGGAATTTTCTGAAAAATTAATTTCCATTTCCCCCCCCAAAATGTCACTTTTTGACAAAATAAAGCATTTTACTTTCCGACAAAATTCTAGTCGGAGTAGTTTCCGCTAAAAAGCTCCATCTGCATTTTGAGAGCATGACTTTATAGGCACTAATTCATATCAATATAATATAATACCCCTGATGCATTTCTATCAATACTGTTTGATTTGCTTATCTGTCATCTCTGGCCCGTTCTCAAGGGACACAATTCACGTAATTTTGACTTGGCCCTGATAGGACTACTTAAGGGGAGGGAATAAATAAGAGCAGCCGTACAGTTGCAACATATGTGCTTGTACAGCAAAAAAAAAAAAAAATCCCTCCGTTTTAGAGTAATTGATATAGCGCTGCGTTAAGCAGCGGGCCTATTTCATATGCGGGGGTAATTTTCTAATTGGCTGAGGGGAACCGAGTTGTTGTGCTCCCCCGCGGCAGGCGCCGTGAGTGGAACCTCTCGCTCGTCGGAGAGGAGCTCTGTTGACATTGAATTGTGATGAATTCTCCAAATACAGCATGAATCAAATGTCTGCATTTTCAAGCATATCTATATATTTTTCTTTTCACCGACACCCATCAGCATACACTGCGCGCTGACTTTGCCTTGAATCTTTTCTGTGCGCCGGTAATAGATTTTTCAAAATACAGCACGTAAGGGTTGACCTTTCAGATTCCTCCCTGACAATTTGTAGTCATGTTTTCAGCTCTGGTTCTGGTTGCCTGAGTAGTTTTACACCAAGATATCTACTATCAACATTTGATTATCGACTTCAACACCTGACTGACTTTTGGCCGCTACTTTTTCCAAATGCAGCCTCAACAAGGGATCTTAAGAAGGATGTCCGCAAGCAATAATGCAAAGACATCTGTCAACTTTCTGTACTCTGTTAAAAAAAAGTTTTGAGCCATGAATAAACTATACCAATGTTCTTTTTTTTTTTTTTAATCATCATTTGAAAAGTGCAGGAGTCACATTGATGGGGTGCTGACGCTTCGTTTCCACGAGTTGGCGCAGAATGGCAAGTGCCTCGGTGCTAACGGACCCTCAAATGCTGAATTCAGGCAGCGACAATGTGAACTTTTTTTTGTTTGTTTGTTTATGGCCGATGGTAACTGCGCATTGCCTCCATAAAAGAGCCGCTACAATGGAATAAATATACGGTATTTACTGTAGACTTTACCACTGTAAGTTGAGGGATTCGTTGTTTCCGAACGGATGGCTCTACTTTACGAACGGCAAAATGAGAGATGGAATCCTTTGATTGCTGTTTTAATGAGAGGGGGAAAAAAAGACGTCTGCACCGCAGCACGTTCGAGAACACAACTCCTTCTTCCGGCTACTGAAACACTTCCTGTTTCCTTCAGCCAATCAGACGCTCTCACCATAAACATGTTTTAAAATATTATTAAAGAGAATATAATTTAAGCAACTTTAACATCAAAGACAATACTGTAATGCTCAAATGTAAAATTATAATAATTAACAATTCAACAAAAGCGTACACCACTTTACAGAAAGTTTGTCCACAAGTGACAGAGGATGCCTTCAGAATAAAATCTGTGAATATGTCAATTCCCAAATGCCGATCCGCAAATATGTGCCCACTGCGTACGACTCAAACTGTAAATTGACCAGTGTCATGAAACAGACGCGTTTGGCCCTCGGGGGTTCTGTTGTCCACCCGGCCTGAAGATGAATCCATTTTGAATCGTCAATTCTTTTGAAAAGCAGATTCAAAGGGGGAAATAAGTCATCCATGTGTCGCTCGGTCTTTTATTTAAAGCAGGCGTCCTGATGGTTCACCCTTTCTAAATTCTAATAGTCCAACTTTGCCCCGTTTTGGAAACTGAAATAAATAAAATAACCGACACCCACACCATTTGAAATCACCACGGGCAGCAGGAATAATGATTATTTCAATAGGTATCCATCGTAAACATGGAAAGGTCCTGAGCCACGAGGCCCGGAGACAAATATGAGGCAAGTCCAAACAATCCATTTTCATCAGCGCCATTTTGAAGCATATCTTTAAAACAGGTCCTTGAAAAGTGTGTGCAGATGTACAAATCGAGCATAGTTTTGCTCCATTTATCAATGGAGAAAAAAAAAAAATCATTGCGTGTCACTCCAGCCAGAACACAGACTGCATTTGCATTCAAGATAACGGAACCTGTCATGTGAATTTTATACTCCCCGTTTGCTTTCTCGCTCTCCTGCCTTCCCCCCCCTTCTCTTTCGGATATTGGGACTCAAACTCCTCCCGTGGCCACGAAGGCTGTTCATGAACTCGAGTCCAATGAAATATTCAGTTCCCATCCTATATTTGCGATAAATTATGCATATATTTGTGTTGGATTATACACATTGTCTATTCTGTTTCATTAACACGTCTTTGTTTTTTTCCCCCCGCCCCTACCCCTCAGATATTGTTGCATTCTGCCTGTAGCTCGCAACAACTCTGCCGTTGCACTTGTGGCCTTTTCTCGTGTTCGTCTTTTGGCTTTTGCTCCTCCTTCCTTTCGAGAGTCAAATCGTGGACGGAGTGAAAACGCATCGTTGTCCGTCCCATTCATTGGGGGTAAATGACGACGACAACAACAGCAGCAGCAGCGGTAGTGGTGCGAAAGGTACAGCATACGATTGTGTGGCGTGCTGTGGAGTGTGCGTGCGTGCGTGCTCCGCGTCGGGTGGCCTTGGTGGCTTTGCAATAAAGGCCAGACAGCAGCTGCATGAGAGACAGAGATCCCATTGCCAAATCCAATAAGAGGAGTAGAATTTCATTACAGATGTTCAGACTGGATATGATGGCTCCATCAATAACCACTCCACATGTGAGGGGCCGTCGCGTGAGCACGGCGCAGTCGACGTTGCGCCGCCGCGCTCGAATCCATATCGGATTGTTTGGCAATTCCCGCTCTCTCTTCTGCTGCCTCTGTTCCCGCCATTCCCTCTTTTCTTTCATCCGTCCCCGTAGCTTTCTTTGCACCTTCACTTTTGCCCGACAATCGAAACGTCCCAGGTGTGTCCCCCCTCACCCCCCTTTTTCTTTTTTCATTTCCAATGAATTACAGCGCGGGTGTTTGTGACTGCCGCTCTCCAATTTACTCTTCGTTGAGCTAACAGCATGTCAGCTCTTGCAACAATTTGCCTGAATAAAAGAGGGACATAATTTAGAGCAACAGTATGTATGTGTTTTGCCCTCAGGCCAATCGGTTCAAAATCACAATCGTCATAGTGCGCTGATTTCTAAAGAACACTTTTTTTTTTTGCCATGGCAACCCTACTTGATTGTATGTATGTTATGCAACTCGCAGCAAGTATGTGCTCAAATATTCGTTTTGTGTGAGCCATACACTGAATGACTTTCCCTCAAGGGTCTCTATTATATGGACTTGCATACCTGTCAACTTGTACGTTTTTTTTTTTTTTTATCATTTCAAATCATGTACGGCGTATTACAACTTTTATACAGGGGAAGAAAAAAAAATTGTGAACCGATCTCACAAAGACCATTTTGGCTCAAATCCAGATCGTCTCACCTGCCGGTAGCCAACGACAATGCCGTCGTCGATCGGTAGTATTGTCACGGCAAACCCGCAAAAGTAATCCTCAATCGGATACTGTATTTTTTTTTTTTCATCGCTGCGTTCGGTCGGATTGATAAAGCATGATGTGCGCATGCGCGGTAAACCGTCCTACGGGTTTTTGTTGCTTTGTAAGGGGAATCGTAATCATTTAAAAGGGCAGCTATTAGCCGAGGTTGACAGGTATGGACTTGTGCCGCAATATGCCAGCCGAAGAGAAGACGCAGCGAACGAGCCCGCCGCTTGTCCGTAACGTCAGCTCATCGGGGGGCCCCCGGTAGCCAGTTAGCTCGCAAGCTAGCAGGTGGCTAGTGCCTCTTGTTGGGGTACAGCCTGACGACGTTTCGGTGGGATATTCCAACCACCAGAGGCTTCAAGCGGATATGTTTTGTAGCTCAAATATATGGGGATAAACATTTTAGATGTAGTGGTCTGTGATTAACGGCTGATGACAGAAAGCTCGGTTTTTAGCACATTCGGCGGACATGTCCACAGTGGTCCAGAATGGACATCATTTATTCAGGATTTTAAAGCTTCATTTTCTGTACCTGGACAATTTTTCTTTTTAAATCTTTCAAAATTGGTAGTGTTGTTAACAGTTTTCCCTCTGCTGTGTCAAATTTATTTTCACTTCTCACGGAGTGTAATGCTGATTTCGCATGTTTTGGTCCTTGAAAATTCTCTGTGAACTTCAACAGTAGAATAAAGCGCTAAGTATGATAAAACACTAACATGTTCAACCTGTAATTCATATCTTTGTTGTTGTAAGCGTTAGGGGACCATCTGGATTTTTTTTTCTGCCACACATCGGAATCAGCGTTGGCCTATAAAAATAAATAAATAAATCAATATTAAAAAAAAAAAAAAAGCCCAAATCTATATTGCTCGGACGCTATGGCGGCACATGGAACACACATTTTCCCATAACAGAAAAGTAGTTGTTTTTTTTCCCTCCATCTGATGCATGCTAAAATTCTATAATTCTTTGGATGCAGATTTACATTCTTTGATTTTCTTCATACTTGAGATTCTTGCATCATATGTTGTACTGCCAAATTGAGCACTAGCATCTGCGCTAACTGTGCTGTTCTACTCGTTTTTTTCCTCACCGTTGCAGTGTCCTATCAAGATCGTACAGTTTGTCAGAACATTTTTATAATACTTGCAAATTGTTGTTGTGTAGAGGGGGGGGGGGGCAAAAAAAAAGCTTATGTTGATCGACAAAATGGTCAACACAACCATCTCTAAGATGATTTGTTGACTTGACTTGACATACTGACTCGTCATCCACAAGATAATGTGCGATTCGTCACGATGTTGTGATGATAGCAACGGAATCTCACGTTTGATAAATATGCTTGCGTTGCCTCACACTGTTTTTTTTGGGGCATCCTCAATCATACTCACTCTTTTAAAGGTTAACGCAACTTCCCCGGACTCAGGAAAGAGAAACTTCTCGACAGGAGTGGCAAACGTCTCTCAGCGTCTTTGTTCAGCAATTCAATCAGAATAATCCAAAAGTTAAAGGAAAACTCATGCAAACTGTTTCTTCTATATTCTTTATATGAGACATTTATACAGATGCATTTGACCGATTCAGATATCTGAAGGATTATCGCGTTTCTCTCCAAAGTAATGCTTCTAAAATCATCGTTCCTGTTCTAAAGAATTCAAAGGATTCAAGAACATCAGGCTCGGCAATGTCAGAGATGTGACCTGCAATTGAGGTGTCTCACTGTTGAAGAGTGCCCCCCCCCCCCACCCCCGTCTTTTTTATTTTATTTTTTTTTTATTATATCATGTATTTCTTTTATGTAACGAATGACCTCCAACCAGAGACCATTTATCAGATTTTGATTAAAAAGTTGCTCGGGAGTGACGAGGACAACTGAATCAGGACTGCATCTACAGAGATACCTCGCCAATAAAACAGTCTCGTTCCTATAAATATGCAATGGAGAAAAAAAAAAAAAAGTGACCATGAATGTTTCCTTTGCATTCATAAATTGTTTATTTGTGCACAGACACTGCTTGGTTTGCATGAATGCAGGACATCTGCGTCTGCATTTTTTTTTTTTTTCTTTCCCCCCAATGACCACCATTTTTGCTGCTTTGGCCAAAAGGGCGTCTTCTGAACAGGATCACAGAGTTCTTTATGCTGTTAATTGAGCTAATTATCCCGAAAATCCAATAAACCACATTTGCACTTTTTTAAAAGGTTAAGTTCATTTCCTTCCAGGCTCCCCTGCTGTCCTGGAGTGAGCTTTTAATTTAAGGAAAAGTGGTGAAGTTGGTATACGTGTGTGACAGAGGTTACAACCGACGGATGTTTCTGCTGAACACTGATAAAAATGGAGCTGTTCATTTTCGCAAGCAGCAAAAGTTTGTCGAACAGTTGCACTCTGTCATGTGACATTTTCTGGTGTCCTGGCTGGTCCACCTCTATTACAGACTTCTCAATAACATGACGCTAATACACAATCGCTGTCGTATTGATTAGAAGCAGGGGTGCACATGAACATTTTGCTGTGGTTCTTCACCGATCAATCAATCATTGTGCTACCTTCTTAGAAGCTTGGGTATTGCAGCTTTGCTTACCTTTTGGCTTTGACATGGCCACAGCTGTGGAGGATGGGGGCGTTTCTGCATTCTAGTGCAACTAACATGGTATTACAGTAATCCCTCGTTTATCGCGGTTAATGGGGACCAAAACCACCCGCGATAAACGAAAATCCGCGAAGTAGCGACCAATAAACATATTAAAAAAAATAAATTGCCCCACGTGGGCCTTCGCGCACACACAGGCCAGTGATCCCGTGGAGTGCAGCAGACGTGTTTATGATTAGTCAATTAAGGATGGAAGAGACCTGCTTTTGTTCTTATAAGCCTCCTCTCTCTCTCTCACTCTTGCTTGCTCTATGTGACTCACTGTTGTTTTGCTGACTTTTTCTGCTTCTCGCGGACTTTTTGCGGACTTCCAAAAAAAAAAATGTTTTTTTTTTTTTTTAATGACTATGTTTGAAAAAAATCCGCGATGCACTGAAGCCGCGATAAACAAACCGCAAAATAGCGAGGGATCACTATTTCAGACAGTTTAGTCAAGCAGCTGGACTCCAGCCTTGGCTTGAAAGTGACTCCGGATCTTCACCCAGTTGTGCTGACCACGTCATGGGGCGGTGAATCTCTGTGTAGATCCTGTTAATATGCAAACTAGCAAAATGTGACTAATTTACATACTCGTGCGCTCAAAATTCAGAATGGCTCGTGCATAGACACATTCAGAAATGGGCAGATTACAAACGATTTACTTGGTTGGTTAATTTCACACTATTTTGGTGGGCCGGCACTCTTGAGACGCAACTATTTGGATAAAAGCAATTTAAAAAGGCAATTCCTATTAACGACTTTTGCTCCTGCGCCGTTTCTTGCATTGCTGTAGACCTGGTTGTTGGTTATCCCCCCCCCCGGACACCCCCAGAAATGCTCCCTGTTGCCTTATCATGAGTCGCACCTTCCTCCAGTGTGTGTTTCATTTTCACTACTGTGATGGGAATGCAGCAGACATTTTGTTAATATGCATTTAAAAGTTGGAAGTGATGATAATAAAGATGATGATTCGTCTTTTGTCATTCCAGGCTCACGTCACTTTGGTTTCGAGAGCCATTGAAGCGCGGCATAAATATGAATGAAACGCAACAAATCCACCCCGCGTTATCAAAGTGGATCAGTCTGCGTTGATATCAAACATGCAGCTGTGAATGGGATATATTTTTAAACCGCGTCCGTGTCCATCGCTAAATATTTTAGCCAGGATGTTTTCCAGCTGTCAGCGTGCTGCACTTTCCCGCGGCACGCCGCCGCGAGAACTTTCCACATTAACGTCTCATTACGAGTGTTTACATCATTTCCTGTGCTAATCTCACAAACAAAGGCCGTGATGCGTGCCGTGAACTTTTACAACAGCAGATCCATCAAATGTTTCTCCGACAAAACTACTTGGCACCGTCGCCGACTCGAGGTGGGTCCAATTGCATTGGGGCGCATCCAGCTGTGGCATTTAGAGATGAGGAGAACCCCCACTGGAAGAAAAAAAAACAACAACAACAACGCGATGATGGCATGGCGATGGAAGTCACGTGTGATTGCAGTATCCCCAGCCCCAGTAAACCATCTCTCAGCAACATGTGCAGAAGGTTGATAAGCGACATCATCCCACTGACTCATTAATCAGTTGTGAAGCTACAGCGACCTGATGCTAATTCTCATTCCCATGCCACCGAACGATCAGTACCCCGCCCCTTCCTTCTGCTACCTGCCTCCATTGCCGATTCCTCGACATGGGTGAAACGAGATGGACTCCACGGAGTCCTGTAACTGCATTTAAAAATTTGCAATAAATGGCCCTCCATCGCGGGTTCCAGGTTCAAAGCCCCATTTTTTGCAATACAGTCAAACCTCTGTTTTCAAACGTCTCTGTTCTCGACCAAATCGGTTTTCAACCAAAATGTTTGAGTTTTTTATGCCTCGGATGACTACCAAAATTCGGTTCTCGAACAAACTGAGCGCACTTGAATGCACCACTTGACTCCTCTCGCCTTCCTTACCCGAGGAAGTGACGCTTCCTCGTGTAGCGTTTCATTATTGAGCAGACGTGTTCAATAAAGATTTTTTTTTAAATAGAGCGTGGTTTCGGTTTTCGAACAGCCTTCTGGAACGGATTATGGTCGAAAACCGAGGTATGACTATATTCTTTCCTAGCTTTATTTTGTTCTAAACATATCCTTTAATATGGGGTTTCAGTTCACTGGCGACCACTAGATGGCGACACTTAGTTTAAGATGGTGTCAATTTGAAAGTACAAAAAACAGTAAGTACGGTATTTCAGCCACTTACCTGGATATGAATCGACCAACGAGTGAGAAAAGCTGCCACCAGCGGCCATGTTGCGTTGCCAACGTGCTTAACGAATACGCGGATTTCTCCGTGGCGTTTTTACATCATTTTCTGTCTCCTCTGTGAAATTACCACAGTGTGAGGTACTGTATAAGGTTGTACAGCTAAGTCTGGGAGAGATGCTACAGACACATTTTAGTCGTAACATTGCAATTCAGGATCAAAATCGGAAACAGGAACTTCTGTAAGTAAGGATGCAGAGATAAAATACACGGAATGGTCGATGCAAAAAGTGGGATGCGTTCTTTGAAAGGCTCTCATTACTCCATACAGGAATCTTTGCGTTTAATACACTGATGACAGTGTATTTTTAAAAAACCCAAACAAAAAAATTGTCAGTACTGTAACATTGGCAACATAAGATGGCTGCCCACTGGCTTCATTCGCGATGGGTCATTTGTTCGGCCATCATAAAAACACAAGTCAGTAATTTCAGCATTGCCTACCGGGAGTTTTTGTTGAAAACTATTGAATGTCATCTGCTGTAATCCTGCTCTCTATGCCAACAGAAAGCAACGGCTGTTGGTTCATTTAATAATGTACATTTGTGTGTGATTATTGATATATATTGTGAGATACGTTTTATTGCAAGGTTCTGCATTAGTAGTGGCCTGATGGCCAAACAATGGAATGTGTTGGGCCACCCAAAGTTGAACTGACACTGGCCCAAACAAGCCAGTACACATGTTACGAATAAATATGATGAAATCAAAAAGTTCTTGCTTAATATTCAAGACGTTGAGTTTTAAATGCACTGAAATTTTAAAAAAGTCATCATTGTTTTGTTTAGTTTTTTTTATGACATAGCACACCTCTTTTTGTGCATTGGGTTAACTCCTTCGCCAAGAAGAATGGCTTGGACAAGATGTACAGCCCAGAAAACGTGATTGTGGAGGTGGTCTGGAACTCTGGAACGCACCACCCCACACTGATTGAGGGGTGGGGGGTTGGGGGGGGGGGGTAACTGCGATTAAATGAGCTTTTCCCGCAAATACTGTTTCAAGCGTGCTTTCGCAATCACATCCACATGCACAGCTGCTCGTACACGAAAGTTCACACGCTGGGAGGCGAGCCCAAAAAGACCGGCTTGGACTTTGAACATAGGAAGCGACGCAAGGACACAACCACAAAAGGAGCTCCTTCATGTTTGTGCTTAAAAGTTGGTCTCCTCTCCACAAATGCAGACGCATGCCCGATGCATTTCTTTCTGGGAGCTTAAACCGTGCAGACACACATCCCTTATCAGTTTGGCCGCACATCTAACAAGCATACTCCGCCGTTACAGAGCACTTCTGCCTGAGATAAAAGCACTTTATTTCTCTTTTCAAGCCGTCCGCTGCACTCCTGAGCGGCGTTAAAATGTCGGAAATGTGTCTAAATTGCGCCCGCTTGTTGTGTAACTCCTGCAGAAGAACTCTCTTGAGCCATGTTACGGAACTGCTGATCCGCAATGTTTTTCACCTCGAACTTGGGCCGAGGAGAGGGCCGCCATGAATATTTGATTAGTATGTTTTCTGTGGGTCGGGACCCCTTAATTCAGCGGCGGTTTTAATTACCTGTTTAGTTCAGCCAAACACATTGTTGTTATTGCAGATTTTTTTTTTTTTTTTAAACATCCAAATGATGATTTATGGTCAAAGACAGAAAAAAAAAAACATGTTCAGGAGAGTTTAGGTCAAAATATAAATACATTTATGCAGGTCATTGATGGTGTAGTGGTTCACCTCTGTGGGTTCTGTTTCCACTCCGCGATGGTGTGAATATGAAAGTGAATGGTTGGCCCGTCTCTCTAAGTGCTCTGTGACTGACTGGCAACTAGTCCGCGGTCTTGTCCACCATTCGCCCAACATCACCTGGGATACGCTTATCCTTCCCGTGACCCCCGAACAGGAAAAGCGATTTACAAAATTTGACTTTCCACTCTGTGGAAGACTTCCAAAGTCATGAATGTCATCTCTGCTAAAGAGGCTGTTGTTCGTCGCCTCACAGAGAGGAGAAAAAAATAAATAAATATTTAACAACGTAAAAACAACAACGCAGCATTATAGTGTTTTTTTTCCCCCCCTTTAAATGGTTGTTTTTGTATAGTTTGTTTTGATAAGACTTCTAATGAGTGCAATTTTGTCTGCCAGGCACCCAAAGCATTCAACTCACCAGATTAGAAAGTATTTCCATTTCCCACTGGAACTGACCATTTTGTGTGCGTGTGTGTGTTTGCGCGCGTGTGTGTGTGTGTGTGTGCGAGTGTGTGTTTCGAACGTGGAGTTGCAGTCAATAATGGTATTCTGGTCACAGTCATTTTAAATCTATTTCTACCACAGAGAAAGCACATTTCACTAAGTCTGCCAGTATGGGACAATCGGATGTTCAGTTTGGAGAAACATCATGGATTGCTTTTAGCTGCTGGTGTTCACTCTGATGGAATCCAGGCGACAAAAAAAAAAAAAGAACATCTTCTCATTTGTTGCTGTTCCGTTGGAGGTATTCAGCTGCAGGAAAATTTACGAGGTAGTTTACATTTTGCAGAATGTTTGGTTTCCTCAAGAGATTTACTGACCGTGCTCCGGTGGAAGTTCTGTTTTGCTAATATTTACGTGTTAGCTTCCGCGCCGTTTTGCACCAAACGACAGCGCCGTTAGTGTGATTCCTTCTGAAACCAATTGCATACTTTGAGCACTCCTCTCTGTATTAGTCTGCCCGAATTTCAGTGGGTGCCTGCCCCCCAAAATCCACTGTACTCTGTGAACAATAAACATCACTTTGTCTAAAGGCAGTGCGACGCACGGACCGAAAAGCAATTATTTTACCGAGTGCGACATCGTAAAATCAAAAATAGAAATAGAAATAATCACCACGAGCAGTGAAAAGGGAATAACGAGCGAATTGCTGAACAGAAAACGACAACCGTCATCCCAAACATTGCTATGCATCTGCTAATTGTGCACGAGAAAGCCTTTTTTTTTCCTCCCTTCTGTCTGAGATGCAGCAGGCTATTACCCTATTGGCCCAAATATAAGACGGTGTTTTTTGCATTGAAATAAGACTGAAAAAGTGGGGGTCGTCTTATATTCGGGGTCTAGACATTATACCCATTCACGACACAAGATGGCGCCAGATATCATTGCAGCGAATGCTGAACCCTGTCACGAAGAATAAAAATAAAACTAGCGGTCGCACGAAGAAAAAAAATTAAAAATAGCGTTAACAAGGAAAAGAGAAGAAAATAATAGAAGAGATGACAGAAAATGGAGAAACGTAGTGACAATCTGGAGAAAAGTGGGTCGAAAATCGGCCAGGTTAACCGGCAGCTGAGGAGAAGTTATGATGTCATTTACATTTCAAAAACCAGAAGCCATTCATTTACGACTGGGATTGCACTTTAGATTTGAATGAGGCAAAATAACATGCTCTTTCTCTCAAATATATTGTCATAATCATTTGTTTCAGATGTACTGTGATTATTTCTTTAAAAAAATTAATTTGGTGTGCAAAAAGTATTTTTTTTCAAACTTGAGTCTTGAAAAAGAGGGCGTCGTCTTATAATCAGGGCCGTCTTATATTCGGGCCAATACGGTAACTCCACCTCCGTCCGGCCTGATGTGAGACGCTCGGAGCCACCGTGCGAGTGCAGTTTCGCCGGAATGTTGATCAAATATGACCATTTAACAGTCGGCCGCAGTGTTCAAATTGCAATCAGACACCGTTGCCTGGTGTTTGTGCGGCCAAAGGCAAATTCTTCTTAAGCGTACATTAAAAAAAAAAAAAAAAAAAAAAGATGACGTTGAAAGCGCCCTGCGAAGGATGTGCATCGCTAGCGCGCGAGAGCACTGCGAGGAAGCGGCGGCTGTAGCACGAGCGAGACGCATCATTAGTTGCTGTCGGACGAGATGAGAGTGGCCGCAAGAAGAGCCGTGGGCAAACGGAGCCATCGCTTTAAAGAGCAGTTGTTTCCTTCCACGTGTTTGAACCCTCCTCTTCTGCCAGCGTGTGCCTTTCCGCACCGTTTTGAAGACATCCGCGAGATCCTTGATTTTACGAGTTCTTTTCGTATGGCGGTGATGTGTTCCGAATTTGTATGAAAGTCTCAGCGTGGTACCCGAGTTCGTCATCATTACAGTCAATATTTGCCCGACATACACTTCTAAGCCATGAATATAAAACAGTCCAATGGAAAAATAGGCAGCACAGTAGTAACTGTGCGTGGTGCCCTTACGCATTTCAGTGACATTTTTTTAATGAATTCGTTAGGGTACGGTACCATTTTTGTAATTGCAAAATGTTTCACCTCAGGAGCGTCCAGAATTACAGCACTCTTAGTGAGGACTTGTGTCCGGTTCGCTTTGAAACATATCCATATGTCTGTATTATACTGCCTTCAGGTAGTCAAGGTGCACACAATCAAAAGGATTGAATTGTGCCCAAAAAAAGCTTAATTTCTTGACATTCTCTTTAACTGTTGTTATTGCATGTTTGTTTTATAAAGTACGATATTAAAGAATGTTGTTCTTAATTTTAAAAAAATGCATTGCGGACATTTTCATTGGGTTTTTCCAAGAGTCGAGAATCGATTATTGGCCTTTCCATTCATTTCAATGGGGAAAGACGATTTGGGATCAAAGTGTGGTCACTGAACAAATTAAACTTGCATCTGAAGGCTGACCTTTCTTATGCAAATGAGCCACTGCTCAGCCAGCCTAGCTCGATTGAGCAATGTGCCAATGCGAATATGGCTTTGCGTTACCATGACGACTACTGAGCATGGCAGAAACTTGTTTGCTTGCTTGGGAAATCATTATAACCATATCATCACCTTCCTCAAATAATGCCCTGAGTAAATGTTTCTCCCCCCCCCCCCCCCTCCCCCACCTGACCCAAATGCTGATTACAGTGGTACAACAAGAGCAAATTTGATTGACAAATGACTTTGTTAGGTTGCGAACAGTGCGCAGAGGCTAGTTTGCGTATCAGTGAAGCACACATCCGTTCCTGACTGTTCTTCATTTGTTACCTTTATGTTTATGGCCTAGGTACGATGTCTTTGTGTGGTCCGGCTGTCATGTATGAATGGAAAAAAAATAAATACAAAATTAAAAATGGCGGCCATGTTACGGGTGCACACGTGAATAAACAGACAACCGTTTTTCCAATATCCAATCTTTATATGCAGCTAAGCTCAGTAGCAACTACACTTGGGCAACTTTAGCATACAGATAAAACAGTCCATCAAACTTTGAGCGAAAGAAATAGCCTGACTGCAAAATACCTTACGACTCTTATCAATAAAATTCAGCACAAACATCAGATCTAACTGGACATTGAAAAATAGCTTTCCTTCCATTTTCAATATAAGACTTTTTTTTTTTTTGTCTCGCCTTCACAAGCTTGTCTCATTGTAATTGATGACATTTTCTCAGGCATGTACAGTATAGTGGATATAAAAATGTTGACGACCTCCAACCCCCGTTCCGATGCCAAGTTTTTGTGATATTGAACACAAAACACGACCTAACCTGAAAATCTAGGGGCACACACTGTAACTGGACTTGCGATGTAAATATTCACGTTTTCACAAATACTCAATGCATTAAGTGGGCTGAAATGTGGAGCAGAAGTTAGTCAACAGCAAAAAAATATGCACATACAAAAAAAAAAAAAAGTGCAATTTCACTGGCCACACATGCATGAGTAGATGAAAAATCTACTTGCGCCGTTCCAAGTTTTAGTGACACTCTGGAGCCCTGCACTGCTCATCACCCTCCCCTCCAGCCATTTTTCTTCAGTGACAAGACGGGATGTAAGCAATTATGAACGGGTCAAAACAGCAGTCCGTGTTCGCACAAAGACTTCAGACTTAAAAAAAAAATTATATAAAAAAACAAATATATATATATATATATATATATATATATATATATAAAAAATTTGGGGTTCATCGGAGAGGCACTTGAGATGGTGACGGGTGTGTAGTGCCACATTTTTACCATCTTTGTAACTCAGTTGCTATACAGATTAGACATCGGTCTCATAAGTGGCAGAAAATGTTTAGAAATGATTTTTCTGGTGCTCTTTTTTTTTTTTTTTTTTAACGTCACAAAGCCTTGCCATCGGAGCAGGGGTGTGCAGACTTTTTATATCCACTGTATAAACCCAAACACACACACGGCGTCGTTGATTGTCTCGATGAATACGTTAAAGCACTCACACGTCGGGCTGCGGCGTTCGAAGCAGACATCCGATTTAATCTCATTCCTGTATACATTCTTTGTCATCATTCCTTTACACAGACACATTTAAACGCAGATAATGAAGGCCTTACATAAGTTAACAAATCCAATTTCAAAGTCAACACACAGTCATCGTAGTTTGACAGAACTGCAGATACCAATTTTTGGGCTGAGATCAAGAAAGCAAGGGGTTCTTTTTTTGTTTTTTTCCTCCATTTTTGTTTTCATTAAATACATAGAGACAGATATTCACATGTGCAAGTGGATGTACCGCCATGGTGGTCAACAGCAACGTCTCAAATGAGCAAAGAACCAATCACAACGCTTGACTGTCTCTTGTCAAACCGCACTGGGGCACCTGAAATGAAAGTTGTTGTTTTTTTTTTTTGGTTTTATTGATTTTTTTCATCATCACGGATACTATACCAACACTGAGAACACTGAGTAGGTTTTCTAGATTACAGTTGACAATAAACAGGCTGTAATCATCATCCTTGGGGGGCCCCCCCTCTCAAAGTCGACAACCCAAAGACAAGAAAAACAAGACTGGGAGCCGAAACGCGTTTCTTTCAAAACCTTCCCGTTGATCGTTTTCTCTTCATCAGTCTTTGATCGTTTGGCTCCCTCCTTTGCCCCGAGACGTCTTTTGCGGGAGGGAGCTGGCCCTCAATGCCAACGAGGGTCCTTTTTTTTTCTTTTTTTTTTCCCCGTTTGTGTCCCATCCGTGTGGTCCGTGGTCATATGACAACGAATGGAACATCAAAGCACTTCGACTCGTTTGTTGTTGTTCTTCTTCTTGTTTTCTTTATATTTGTTGCACTCTCCCGGTCATTTTTCTTTTTTTTTTTTTTTCTTTCCATGTCAAATGTCCAGCGTTGCCGCCTTCTTAATATCAGTCAGAGAAATAACACCTTCTGCTTTTGGGATCAGCTTGTAGGAAGGGTGACCTCTTTTCCCCCCTCCTGGCACTTCTATAAGGCATGTTGAGCCCAGAGCAAAGCCAAAGCCAGGCCAGGAAGCAGAGCCCAGGCGTTGGCATGCACACAGGCGCAGTGATCCCCTGGCAGGCCCTGAGGTTTGCCGGGCCCGCCATCTCTCGGTTCGGGATACTGAGCACATGGAGGGGGACACACACACACACACAGAGAAAGATGAAAAGAGTTAGACATGTAAAGGTTAGACGTGACTCACACACTCGGTCTCATGTTGTGGCATTTGATTCGGGGCGCAGGTGACACTGGGCCGCCGTCGGAGCAGAAGAAGGAAAATGATGAGTCAGAAAGTCCCCAAATCTGCACGGGAGACTCATTTTGGCACGAAGCTGAAATCTTCGCTGGAGTAAAAATGTGTTGATTTGCAGCCCGCGTCGCTTTTGTGCGTCGCCTCTTTCAGGTCGGGCCAACCCCCGTTTCCTCAAGCTATCATTACGGAGTTTATTTACAAGGGGAAAACACACTGGCGAGCAGAGCTCGTGAAGCTAGCCGCGCCCGGGGGGCGGGATTCGCTTCAATGTTTCATTAGGCATAAATTACCGCGGGAAGAGGTCAGAACGACATACAGTGACACTCCTCTAGAACGAAACCTACATAGGCGAAAATACCCCCTAGTGTGAAAAAATCTTCATGCATTAACACTATTTCCATTGTCCTGCCCCCCATACGACGAAAAAAAAACCCCTGTTGCGTTATACGAAATCTTTTTCTCTGCTCTTGCCTCGTGACGAGATTCACTACAACGAAGTCTAATCCAACAGCGACCTCTACTACTTCGTTCGGAAACGGCAACGGCAACCACCGCACTGGTTTACACATGCGCAGTCGTCCAGGAAGTATTTGTTATGAACGTTGCATTGGTACAATGGCTACAAAACGGACCTTTGGATGTCACGCAGCTAAGACAAGAAGCGCTCTGACGCTGGAAGAGAGGGTAAAAGTCATCAAAATGAAAGACGGAGGAAGCAAAATAAAAGACATTATCCAAGAAATTGATGGAAGTGAAAGTGAATGCTGATCGTAAATTGCGCAATTTCTTTCCCTTTTTTTTCTTTCTACACCCACGATATGAAGTGTCAAATAAATGTGTGCTCATACTTATGCACTATTGGAATACAAATAAAAAGTACACATATGATTGTGTGTGCGTGTACACATTCGTTTGTGTGTGTTTACGTCTGAGATCAAATTTGCTACAGTGAAAAACCCCCTGTTGTGAAAAATTTCACTGTAGTCAAAAGGCAACTCGTCCTATGTGGCATTGATGGGGGCGGGGGGGGGGGCACACGATGCGAACCGAACTTTTAGCATAGTATGCAAAATGAAAGAAATGCGCCACAATAGTCGCATTATAGCAAAGAGCAATGGGACCACATCAGTGCAGATATTAAAATGCCCGGCCTCTAGAGTTGCAATATTATTGCTAAACAGAACAATATTCTTATGTTGTTTTTTTTTTTCCCAGACCAATTGTTGGCATTTTGAGAACTTTTCCAATTTCCTAGCCTTGTCGTAATACAAAAGCAAAACAGTTTGCCTCCGAGTTCAAATAGTCACACTCAATTTGCAAGCGGCATCATTTTCGGCGCATCGCAGCAGTACAGAAACGCATCATAAGGAACATGAAACATTTTGTACTGCGGCGTGGCCTCAACTCATCTCCTCCAATGTAACCTTTGCAGAAATTGCACTTCATGCCATTTTCCCATACATTGATAGAAGGGGGGGGGGGGGGGGGGAACCAAACAAACGTTATCTCCCCGCAACTCGTGGAATGAGGTATAAGGAGAATTTAAATAATGAGAAAATTGTGTTGAATTATCATTGCAGGCGGAGGATATTTTTCTTTCCTGGAAAAGATAGAGAGCCCGCCACAACAAATAAATGCTTAACCAAAGGCTGCCAAAAATGAAGAGGGTGGAAAAAACAAAAAAAACATGAGAAGCTTTGACAATGCACCAGGCACATCTGCAACTAAAAGCCAATTAATTAGCAGGGGCAGCGATGTGTGTCAGCAGCCTGTTGACATGAGTCCAGATCGGTGGCCGCAGCCAATAGCCACACATTGGCGCCGAGGCCTTTGAGGAGGCGTAAACACACCCACGCATTTCGACAGCGTGACCGAGCAGGCAACATCCAAACGCACTTGTTTACTTAAGCTCTCCCACCGACACGCGCACGGCCGCAGTTTGCCAACTTTTGCCGGGGCCACAAATAGTTGACAAAAGCGCGTATTTTTTTAAATTTATTTTATTTGATTTATTCAGCCTGGAGTTGCATCTGTTCAGGATCGATTAAATTCAATTGAGCTGGAAAATTAACATCTGACTGTGCGACAAGCAGATGTAAAAAGTCAACACAACACTGTTCATATGTCAGTTGTTTTTTTTGTTTTTTTGTGATATTCCAAATCTATGTCTGTCCCCTTCTGTGTGATTGGTTGTTTTTCCTCGTGTGCGGTGGTTTCGTGAAAAAAAAATAGTTACAAGTCAAAACCAAAGGGTGATTTTTTTTTCTTTTTTTTCCCTCCACAGATCAACCAGGTTATACTTTTATTTATTTATTCAATTTATTCATATGCAAGAGAGCTTTAATGACTTTAATGACTCGCAAAACAGTTTTTCCTCGCAACTTTTTCTGGCAACTTCGACCAGAAAGTTATACCAAAAACATGTTGTGTAATCATCGGTCAGTAAGTTCAGTTCCATCAATAATTCAAATAAACGGCCTCAACTTTTCACATTTCATGAAACAATATGTCAACGTGGGCTGCACTTATTAACCATTGAACCTATGTAGACACTATACGCATAAATGAATAAAATATACATACATAAACAAAACAAAAATAAACCCAACCGACTGAAATGAAGCCCTCCCCCAAATTCCAGTCTTGGGAATTCGAAAGCGACATACAGTACCACTCCATTGCAATGTCAATTTTCGATTTAAGCGTTCAGCCCTCGTTTTAGCAACGAGAACGTGTTTTTTTTTTAATGCTATAGCAAACGCCTCCTTTAACTAGTTGCCGCTTCAGAAAACCGAGCACATATGAGCGCATTACATCTCGTGATGTCTACCTCTGAGACTCGCAAAGCTCGCAGGACCGAGCTTTCCGCCCACATGTTTACTCACTGAGCAAGGGATAAAGCCCACAGTCAGAAGTGGAAGTGACGTGTGGAATAATTACGCATCTAAATGAGCTGTTGAGGGCTCAGTGTGAGTGACCTGAGAGGGCTGAGTCACACACACAGACACACACTTTCTGCACTTCTCACTGACTGCACTTCATATCGTAGGTCATTGTTTGTCTTGCTCTTCGTACATTTAATCACGCATCCGTCCGTACATGAATCCATTCCTCTTTGCCATACGTGCGTGCGTGCGCGCGTGCACACACGCCCACATTCACGTGTCGATCGACAGTACGCTCGCAGCTTTCTATCTGCTCATGCGGTACTGCGAAAAATTCTCTGGTTGTTTTGTAATTTGATTTCGTAACGCATTAAATAGTAAGACGGATCCAGTTTGCAGGATTACTGTTTTTTTTGTTGGTTTTTTTTGGAGCATTTGACGTTTTGTTTTTTTAAACTTGACTGCTTATTTTCTATTTGGCATTGCTTGGAGGAACTGTGAATACTTTATTATTACTGTGAGAAATAATTCTCTTTGGCAAATGACATAGTGTCATACCTCGGTTTTCGAAAATAATCCGTTCCAGAAGGCTGTTCGAAAACCGAAACCACGCTCTTTAAAAAAAAAAAAAGTTTATTGAAAATACGTTTGCTCACGATGGAAAGCGTCACTTCCTCGTCTACCCGAGCAAGCTTCACTTCCTCGTGTAAGGAAGGCGGGAGGAGTCAAGTGCTGCATTCAAGTGCGCTCAGTTTGTTCGAGAACCGAAATTCGGTCGTCATCAGAGGCATAAAAAAACTCGAAATTTTTGGTCGAAAAACCAAATTGGTCGAGAACCGAGACGTTCGAAAACCGATGTTTGACTGTAACCGCTTTTCAGATCAGTCCAGCATTGTTTGTGCCATTCTAGCAGTTGGTTCATTAGAATTCCCAAAACAACATCTCTCATCAGATTTTTGCGCGCTAACGTACGTCGACCCAACCGAGCATCCACGCATGCATGCATCTCACTATCCATTCAACCATGCACGCGTCCATCCCCACGTGATGCGCTCGCTCGGAAGTCCATTAGCATCCTCTGCCATCAGGACTCAAACAAGGTTCTTCCAATTTATCTGTCATCCGAGTTGGACGAGTTTTAATTGCCGGGCGTAGAATGCGAGGCCGCCCAAAATGTCCCCCGTAGCTCACTCACTAATTATAGACTTCCTGCTTGAGTAATCGCACGTCTTATTGTTTCCTAATTACCATTTTTACAATAAATTCCAACGCCGCGCCGCTGTTAGACAGGCACACATCGGTGCATCAATACTGTCATGTGCACACAAATCCACAGGGGAAAACGTCGCCCTCGCACCCACCCGGCCGTGCACGTTTTCCACCGATGCGGCTCATTATGATTGTTTGTTCTTATTGTAACCGTAGTTCAGGTGACTGTGTCTTCACAACTACGCGGGGACGAGTACGACGCCGTGTGACCGCGAAGGCCCTTGGAAAGACTCAAAATATGTCATCATACCAATGGACGTTCATTCAGCATGCAAATTGGCATCGGTAAATATTCCACTGCGTGCCGCACAAAAATAAAAGTAACAGCGGCGGCAGCAGAATAATTGTATTGCGGCGAAATCTAATTTAGCTAAGATTTGTAAGCAGGTCTCCTGCAAAGGTGAGAAAACATCATCAGTCTTAGAGTAGATGCTGCACGGGAAGGGGGGGGGGGGGGGGGGTTGCTATACGTCGCCTAGCCGAAAGCGTAGCGTGAAATATTTCTTCCCTCTACCAGAGAGACAGAGGGGGAGTTTTTGGCAGTCGGCTTCTGTCACTTCTGTCACACTTTATTTGAACGGAAACTGATGCGCCGTTCTATTAAAAGACAAACATTGGTGCGCTTTTTCCACTGAACCCAGTTCCGGTCGACTTGTCTGCGGCGTTGTGAGGAGGGAGACGGCATTCTGTAGAGTGAGAAGCCCTGGGCCAGTATTTGAGAACCACTAATCCAGATTAAAACCCCCCCGCCCCCCTCACCTTCCATTTTCTTTCACCGTTCCCTTTCTGTGGCGAGAGAAATATACGATTTCAACAGATGTCATCAGCTTGGGCGTAGCGCAAACTGTCTTATCGTGAAACGCGGGATTTGATGTGCCAATTGCTTTAAGATTGAAGTCGATGAGAATTTGGACGACGCGGGCGCGCTCGGCTTTACCGCCGCAAAATCCTCCTTTCATGGCTGCCCGAGTTGAGGGGTGATTTTGTGGTTCTTCAAGTAATAGGCCTATTTTAACCAACGCATGCAAAGAAGACCAGGATGTACCCGGCGAGATGCGTAGAGACGAACCTTTATTTCACCCGGAGATAAACTCGGCACAATACATCCCCGCATAAGAATGCGATGCCGAAAAACACAGGCGGCGCTTACATAAGGACTTGCCAGCGAACAGCGACAGCGAACCCGGAAGTTGGAAGCGAACCCGGAAGCAGCAACCTCGATTGTCGCGGAGGCGGAATGCGTGTGAGAGGCAGCCAGCGTGAGCGAACGAGAGGGTTCTTTTTGGAACTCCAGCGGCGGTCGACCAGAGACCAACTAGCTGAACGCGGGCGAGCCTGAGGGAGCCGGGAGGCAGCTCGATAGCGAGCGTGAGGGAGCCGGCAAACGCACTTGCCACGTCAGCAACATCCGGGCCAGCAGCAAGCCCACGGGATACGTCACCAACTAGGAGACGTCACCAACTAGCATACGCCCGGCTAGCACCGAGACCCGAGAAAATGCCACCCAAACAGAAGCAAGACACAAAGCAGGACGAGGACTTCCTGACCCTCACTCAAGTAAACGAATTACTCCAGCAACAAAAAAGAACTTTTTTACGGCGCTCTTGCGTAAATTTCAAAAGGATTTGTCAAGATGATAATAAGATTCAACAAACTCACGACTTGACACTTTTTTACCAGGGAAGTCCAAGAAATAAAAACCAGCATCAACTTTACCCAGAAAGAGGTAGACGACATTAAAAAAAAAAAGTCAAACTGTGCAAACAGAAATCTACAAGATATGTGACAGCCTGCTAGCATTAACAGACAAGACGGGACTACTTGGAATAAGAGGAGCGTTACCTTCACAATAGTCACAAAGGGAGGCCCGGTGGTTGGCGCCAAACGATCCGACGTCGTCTTCGCCGTGACCGAGGGGTCGGGGACGGATGCGTTCTTGCTCGCCATGTAATCCAGACCGTACCCAAAGGCCTGAATGGCGTTTCCTGGAAGAGACGCACATGAGCGGCTCGTGACGACAGGAAGCCGTTTCGCACCCGAGCCAAACGCTCCGGTCGCCCGCCCGATCGTTGGCAAGCGCAGATGACGAGGTAGGCGTGTGACGAGGGAGCGACGAGGACGACGGCGAGCCAAAAAAAAAACACGTTTTGATTCATCGGTAGGGATTAAGAGTCGCATGCCAGAACTCATCAAAAACAATCTGAGATTTGTGTTTGAAAAGCTGTCACCAGGGGAGGCCGCTCAGGATTTTTCCTCCTGCGGAATTAGCAAGCGCTGGCCTGCGTTCAATAATCAAAGATGTACCCTCTTTATGTAAGTGTTCATGTAGTCAATTTAACTTTTTCGGCAAAGAAAATCCTCCGGGATTCAAACAGACGCGCTCATCCAATCTTTGGTTCGTGTCCTCCCGCTCAATAAGGGAGCTTTAGCGCCGCTCGCTCGCTCGACAGCAAACGGACACAATTGCACACTTGGAGATGATGAACCCCAATTTGTTTGGCGATCAATGCGCGCACCGAGAAATGGGATCCTTTTAAAACAAGCCAATCAGTCGGCTCGAACAGGGGCAGCATTAGCCTGTGAATGCGTATGTGAGGCGCTTCTTCGCCTTCGGTGCATTTTGTTGTGTCTAAGCACATGCGCGAGCCGCTGCAAGAATGCGATAAACTCCCGTTCAGTCGGATTTTCAGACACGTGGCAAAATAGTGGCGGCCTACCTTTTCCCCCCCGCTTCTCAGCCGTTGAAAGCGCCACGCTTTTGTCTCTTTGTTCACCCCGGGAGGAGAGAAAGCATATAATTGCTTGGCAACCACCTCCATTATAAGGTGAGTTTGGAGAGATGACTTTGAATAGATTTTATACCACTGATCAAATTCAAAACGGCGCGGAACAAAAAGGTGAAACGGTCCCGCACACGTCTAAGCCTGCTGGACATCAGCATTTAGAGATCTTCGTGTTTTGCACCAACGTGATACTGGGAAGCTACTGTAGCCCCCCCCCCCCCTCCCAAAATTGTCATGATCCTGTCTTGTTGGTTTTTCAGTGTCCTAGAGCGCATGCCAATTGAAGACCGAAAAGTACGTTGAAATGGGAGCCAATTGTCGTACATTTTGCTTCAACGACCATCTTTCACGTTTATCCGAAGCCGCCATTGTAGAATTGGATGCGATATAAACGAGTACATTGATACTCCATCCTTGGATTGCAGTCGCTATTACAAACGCAGCGTTGTGTATTCTCTCCTCCTCGGTGTGTCGAAGTTTATCGCTCGTTTCTCTCGACTGCACGGTGGGGGTGGGGGGGAATGCTGCATTTTAGGAGTTATTTTTCAAGACGCCTCCTCAGCTCCGAGCCTCATCCCTCATCCTGCACATTCAGCAAAAAGGCAACCCCTGTAATCTATTGAAATGGTCTGAAAGCATTTTACCCACACGGTGAGAACACGTTCAAGGTGTCGCGTAGCACCGAGCGCCGTATCAAGGAAGGATTTTTTTTCCCCCGCTCCCGACTGAAAGCGACGCGTGGACGTTTGAGCGAGCCACCTTGACGAGCTGCAGCCGCCGTCTTCTTGAGCGGGAGATGTACAGGAGATATGTATTATTTAATTCTCCTGCCGGATTTTTTTATGACATGTTCCTCCCCGTAAGCGATAAGCCTGAGATTGCCCGTGAAAATGACATGCAAATGGTTTCTTTTGTGTTAAGGTCCCGGGCAAGATGTGGCTCGAAGGAAGGATGAGCGGAGAAAAGAAAGTGACTTCTTTCTGACAAACTTAATTCACTAATTCCAACTTAATCAGCCGGCAAAGACATGTCTGCTGAAGTTGAATGAAACTTTAGAGCGGACAAATTTGATTACGTCTTGACGTTACATTAATCTCCTCCCCCACCGGCCCCCACTTAGCCTTTCCAACATACTGTATTTTCTCAGAGTCGGTCTATGATAGATGCCAAGCATCAATTTGTCATCAGATGGGCATTCGACTTGAATAAATCAAGGCAGTGGCTGAGGAGATGCCTTCTTTAACCCTTTCATGCACCCTGTAACCTGATAGCATGATGAGATGTCCACTGTAGTAACCGCCATCTTTGAAAGGGTTGATATTACCGTATTGGCCCGAATATAAGACGACCCTGATTATAAGACGGAATAATTACAGTACATCTGAAACAAATGATTCTAACAATATATTTGAGAGAAAAAGCATGTTATTTTGCCTCATACAAATCTTCATCACATTCATAAATGAATTTCTTCTGGTTTTTGAAATGTAAATTACACCATAACTTCTCCTCAGCTGCCGGTTAACCTGGCCGATCTTCAACCCACTTTTCTCCAGATTGTCGCTAAGTTTCTCCATTTTCTGTTATCTCTTCTATTATTTTCTTCTCTTTTCTTTCTTACCGCTATTTTTTATTTTTCTTCTTCGTGCTACCGCTATTTTTATTTTTATTCTTCGTGACAGGGGTTCACTTTGGCCTGGGGAGTCAAGTTCAGCATTTGCTTCATTGATATCTGGCGCCATCTAGCGTCGTGAATGAGTATAATGTCTACACTCCGAATATAAGACGACCCCCACTTTTTCAGTCTTATTTCAATGCAAAAAACACCGTCTTATATTCGGGCCAATAGGGTATTTATTGTTTTTTTTTAAAAGCTTTATAATGACGGATACAGGGCAGCAGGGTAGACGAGTAGTGAGCACATCTGCCTCATAGTTCGAAAGTTCTGCGTTTGAATCTTTCCAGGACTGGTGTCACAAACCCAAAATTACAAACGTTGAGTTTCTCCCTCCATTGTGGGACAGACAATCAGTGCGAATTCAGAGTTGTGACAAGACAGGATCGTAGATCACCCGCAGTAAGTTTCTTGCTAAGTCATTCACCGCTAACCAATTTCCCTGAAGCTTAATTCCAACTTTGGCTTTTTTTTTTTTTTTTGTCTTGGCTGGGCTGGCGTTTCCACGCGCCACCCATGTGGCTGATTTCGGTGCGGAGGAGCGTACGCAACCCGACTTTAATTTGCTCATGCGCCACGTGAGTCGAGAAGTTAGAAAGCATTTGAGGAACGTGGGCTCACTCAGGCAAGTGTTGTCGGTGAAGCTCTGCAGGAAGTTGGCACACTCCTCTTCCTGGTTGCCGCTGCCCTTGCAGGTGCACCAGGGCGAGATGGTCCAGTGGCTGAAGCTGCTGTCCACGTAGTTGGGTGTCATGTCCGTCCCTGCGAATACACGTGCGCACACGAGCGCATCCAGACACATCCACGCATTAGGATGAACATCTACGGGTCACTAATGGACAATAATGGCCGACATTTATTGCAAATAGTTTCCGAAAAAACACAGCGATGTGGGAACGCCACCGTCCTGTTTTCGTCGTTATGGGAAGCCAGCGCTCGTTGTAATACTTCATTGTCGATGTAAAGAGGCCATTACGCCGATGAATATTTTGGCAAAGCAGGCGCTCTCGCGAGCGCCGTTGGAGGAGCACAGCGCTGCGGCAAAACACTTCACTTTTGAAAGGTCTGTCAGCAGGAGTCAGCCATGTCATCCACTTTGTGTGAGCAGCGTGACTTATCTCCTCGCTGTGTGCAGCGGATGCGCCCATGCAATTTGGGCGCTGGGAAAAAAAAAAACGAATTCTGTTTTGCACCGCGTCTAATCTCCGACGAGCCCGGACGTCATCACCAAGGTGCCGTTATCAAAATATGTATGCATTAGCCCGCGCGCATTGTTGGAGCAACATTTAATATGAGCAAACAGATGGTCATCAAGTCTTTTAATTAAGTCAACACTCTCTCTGTGCCTCCCTAATTACTTCTAGTAGTAAACTGATGGCCAGGCCGCTGGGGGAGATATCCGTAGCCGCCGGGGGAAAAAGCTGACAATCTCACTCCTCCGCCTGCTCCACAGGATAAAAAAAAAAAAAAAAAGAAGAAGAAGAAACGAAGACAAGAGCACTGCAGCGGCGTTTCTTCCTCTCTAGACCACAAAACCGTCTTCTGCAATCTCTCAGCACTGCTGACATTTGTGAAAAATATTGTGAGATCTCCCAGCAGGTCGCTCCTTTTCGCTCTCTCTTTCCCTTCAGACACGCTCTCACTCCATCACAGTGATACTGACCGATGAGCCTCGTGTAGGAGGCCAGGCAAGCTTGGTGATTGTCTTGGTTGGGACAGGTGCTCACGGTGGGTGGGATGTTGCGGCAGTTTGCCATGAAATCAGCCAGCCTGGATCTGCGCAATAGAGACAGAGAGAGAGAGCGGATACAAAGAAAGTGGTCACAAACACAAAATATCCACCAAGTGAAGTCAAAAATGAGTCAGTGAGGCTGCGTCGTATGACCTGTGCCAAAATTATATGAGTTGCACCAATGTTTTTGTGGTAGTCAAACAGGTGGACTGAATAACAACCTGGTCTCCCTCGTGACTCAGAACCAGTATTATTGGCCCGAATATAAGACGGCCCTGATTATAAGACCCCCCTCTTTTTCAAGACTCAAGTTTGAAAAAAGACTCTTTGAACACCAAATTAATTTTTATACAGAAAATAATTACAGTACATCTGAAACAAATGATGATAACAATATATTTGAGAGAAAATACATGTTATTTTGCCTCATTCAAATCTAAAGTGCAATCAAATTCGTAAATGGATGTCTTCTGGTTTTTGAAATGTAAATGACATCATAACTTCTCCTCAGCTGCCGGTTAACCTGGCCGATCTTCGATTATTTTCTTCTCCTTGCTTTCTTACCGCTATTTTTTATTTTTCTTCTTCGTGCTACCGCAATTTTTATTTTTATTCTTCGTGACAGGGGTTCACTTTGGCTTGGGGAGTCAAGTTCAGCATTCGCTTCAATGATATCTGGCGCCATCTAGCGTCGTAAATGGGTATAACGTCTAGACCCCGAATATAAGACGACCCCCACTTTTTCAGTCTTATTTCAATGCAAAAAATACCGTCTTGTATTCATGTCAATACGGTATTTTTTTTTTCTTATTCTTATTATTTTTGTAATGATTATTTTTCGCTCGCTTGACATGCACCACAAACCGGGCAGGAATTACTTGATGCACGATGAGAACGTCATGCTTCCTTTTGACCCGTTCTTCTACGATTATCCCTCACATCTCGGAGGTTTCCCCAAATTGACTCTGGGCGCAAACCTTGGGTACTGATAAAAAGTGTTCCGTTTTATTTTTTGGTGGTTGTTGTTGTTTTTTTGGTGTGTTTGCGATAAGAGCTTTAAGTCTGCCGAGGCCCCCAGGGTGGCATTGCTAATCCACTTAAGTAGGTTTATTGGGAGGAGCGTGTGCAAAGTTACTCTGTCTGTGCTCCTCACATCACTGCTGCCCACTCCGTGAATCACAAACCATTTTTATTTCTCTCTAGTTGTTCTTCTGACCGCTTCCGAGAGCTACTTTTTACGCTAGGCTCTGCGGTGGATTTTAAGCAGCTATATACCTAACGCAGGTAAATTTGAATTAGTGTACGAACTGAATAAATATAAATTATGCCTACGCAAAGGCGCCACAAAATAGTGAGCAATATAACGATGTTCAAAACAAGAGCGGTAAAAAAACAAAAAAAACAAATTCTACCTTCATAAAGACAATGATGCCCAGATATGACTGATGCTCTTAAAGCGGAATTAATTTAACAATACGGTGACTATACAGAAAGCTAATATTTTCACTGCCTCACTTTATCATATGAGAAAGACCAAATGGAAAATATAAAAGCAGTATGTTGCCGGACTGTTTTTAAAATGTATCAAAATTCCCTTCGATGTCTTCGATGAGTTATGTTAATACAGTCAAACCTTGGTTTTCGAACGTCTCGGTTCTCGACCAATTCGGTTTTCGACCAAAAATTTCGAGTTTTTTATGCCTCGGATGACGAACAAATTTCGGTTCTCGAACAAAATGAGCGCACTTGAATGCACCATTTGACTCCTCTCGCCTTCCTTACATGAGGAAGTGACGGGTAGACGAGGAAGTGACGCTTCCTTGTGTTGCCTTCCATTGTGAGCAGACGTGTTCAATAAACATTTCTATTTTAAAAAGACCATGGTTTTGGTTTTTGAACAGCCTTCTGGAACTGATTATGGACGAAAACTGAGGTTTGACTGTATATGATTTTGTTGGCAAATTCAGCATAGCTAATACACTCATTTAACTGCAACGGGAGACGTCAAGACGGGAGAAATTTGCCTTGGGTTTTATGTATGTATGCAAAAAAAAAAAAAAATCATACAGGCACAGCGTAGCTGGAGAAGAGTCCAGTTTGAATTTTATACAGGGCTCAAAAAACATCCAGTTGCAGCATAATTTGGAACAGTGCGTGACATCAGATAATCTTGAAAGATTTCTATAAATATGATCCTAAAGCACGACAGTCTGCATCAAAAATGTTGTTGTTTTTTTCCTACGACTTTGCAAGACCACCACAGAAGGTTGCCAATGCTGTCCAAGTAAGGTGAAGACCTCAAACATAAACTTAGTGCGGCGGAATGACCAAACGGGTCTGCGTCCTGGCTACTCGGTACAATACTGTGACACAAAGACTCAGTTATCAAGCTTCAGTTGCGAAAACATTCTTCTCCCTCTGCATATACGTCCTCGTCAGAGTTAATGATGCGGAAACTAGTTTTGCATTTGTGTGGCAGTTAAAAGCAATCTAAAACAAACAAAGACTCCAAAACAAGGGCTGAGTCTCACGCTGTGCTGAAAGCCAACGAATAAAATGGGGGTGAAGGCGGGTTTTAAAAAAGGACACTGAAGCTTTTTCTAATACACACCGGGAGGTCGTTCCATATTTTCGGAACAGCCAGAGAAAAAAAGCTTTATCTTCTCTGAGCTTCTGACTGAACTTGTTACCTCCCGGGAGGAGCTGGTCAGCTCACCTGAGGCACCCCGGGAAAGAGTGTTGGGATGGAAAAAGCTTCGAGGGGTAAGGAAGACCATTAGGAGATTTGAAAACAAATAGAATCCAAAAGTCAACTCTTAAGCGACTAGGGATGTTTGATACCACTTTTTTTCCCCCCAGACAGATACTAGTATGAGATATTATTTTCAAGCACTCACCGATATGGAGTACCGTATTTTCCGGACTATAAGTCACAGTTTTTTTCATAGTTTGGCTGGGGGTGCGATTTATACGCTGTAGCGATTTATGGGTGAAATTATGAACACATTATTATATTATATTATTTTATTCTATTTTCTTTTTTTTATCAAATTTTTTTTTTTTTTACGAAATGCACTAAGGAGTGGCACCCAAATTTCGTTGTAAGCTTATACAATGACAATAAAGGCGATTCTGATTCTGATTCTGACATCATTTTACATGTTATTTTCACATGTAACCACAAGAGGCCGCTCTAGAACTGTGTTGATAAAAACCACGACGAGTCTGACGTAAGTGCGACGTAGAAGACTACCTCCGGAGTTGGTGGAGTTGTTTTAAAGTGACACAGAGGATGATGATTTCATTGGATTTAGTGATTTGGAGTGACATTCATGGTTTGGTGAACTTGTTAGTATGTTGTTTATGCTATCATTATTTGAATAACTCTTAATATGTTACTTGAACATACCAGGCACGTTCTCAGTTGGTTGTTTATGCGTCATGTAAGGTTAGCATGTCGTACACTTATTCAGCGTGTTGTTTTCTATTTTATTTTAATTTGAAACCGCCTTTCAAGATGGCATGTATGTTCTTGGTGTTGGATTTTATCAAATACATTTCCCCCCAAAATGCGACTTATACTCCAGTGCTACTTATGTATGTTTTTTTGTTCTTTATTATGCATTTTATGGCTGGTGCGACTTAGAGTTCGGAAAATACGGTACCTTTAGTAATTTTGACATGTAAAATTGCATTGGAAAAAAAAGTCTGATGATGATGATTTGCCGATGTGTCAAACCGCCGCAGTTTAGCGCCAACTACAGCAGAGCATGACTTATACGATATCCGCCTTATTATTTTGCCTAAATATGGCTGCCTCTGCGAGTACCTTAAAACAAGGCCAGCATCGGCCCAATACTGAGACCTGGTAATCGGTATTTGCCCATCCCGAGAGTGCGCAGACAACCAATGGAGAGAGGAGGAGTTCCAATTTGTGCTCCCTCTTTCGTGCTCCAGTTAAGAGTTCAGCAACAGCATTTTGAACCCCCAAATTTCAGTTCATAAAGTTTTTAGACTGGCGGCAGGTCTGCCTCCTCGTGTTGAGTTTTAATCTCCGCTTTAGCATGTTCTCGCCATGCCTAACGAGGGTTTCCCCTCTGGTTTATATGTCTTTCTCCCACATTCTAAAAACATGTTGAAGATGGTAATTTGCCCATACATGTGAATGAATGTGAGTGCGAACGGTTGTGTATCCGTTGGTGACCTGCACCTCGCCTCTGCCACAAAATCCGCCGCGGCAGACTCATCCGAAGGCAAGAGACATTTCCTGTCTTGAATTGTTTTGAAATATGACCAATTTGACTATTACCAGCATTCTTGATTGTGTTTGACTTGTACTTCCTCCAAAATTATCACGCGGTCCTGCTGTTCCCTTCCATTACCAAAATACAAATGACTTTTATCGTTCCAAAAACCCCGCTGTCTTTACAGAGCGTTTTTAACCAGCACAGCCATCCGAGCTGAACGCTTTATGCTTCACTTATGGCTGAATTATTTTTTTTTCTTCATTTGTTTTGCTCTGCAGCCAGTGTAGACAAATTGAGCCTCATGTGTGTTGAGGGGACAATATCCTCTTTGTTGATGGCTTTTACGTGGCCTTCTCAGAAGCACACCTCACAAAAGGGAAATCTTATCACCGCGATGGTCTTCTCCGGGCCGCTTAATCATCTTAACGCCTCAAAACGGATGTGAAAATAATCACCTTGTGCGCTGATACTGTGTGTACCCCCTGAAGATATGCTGCCTTTTAACAAATGCGATGAGCTCATTAACGAGAGGGAATAAAAGAGATGAACAAACTAAATGATGTGTTTCAAAATCCTGACCGGTGTGTGTGATCCATTTGCGGGATTTCACACGGTCCTGCTGTGAGACTCCCAAGAGATGGAAGTAGGATTGAAACAATGCGCCATCGGATTCGACCGCCGCCCAAACGTTCCGTCACCTTTTTAAATATGCGTAGCAGCTGTATCACCTTCACGCGGTGCAACAGTGCTACTCGATCACGAATGCATCCCCGTGTGGCTTTTCCAGACATTTCTGAAGCAGCTGGACCCGCTTTGATGAATAATGAGCCCTCTGGTGCTGATGCTGAGCCACCCGGTGCCGTCAGCAGAGGGAATATTGTCATTCGTGGAAGTCCGTGAGGAGGATTCAGACGGAAATAAGTATTTAAAGGGAGAGCCCTTGTGGTGAGTTGAAGACAAGTGTGCGCACCGTTACGCTTCATCTTAAATCTGTGGGTAAAAAGTGGACACAAACGGATTTGTTTAGGGGGGATTATGGGGGTGACCAGGTGAAAGTGTGTCCTTTCGGCTTTTCACTGGAGTGTGGTATGATGTGATTGACGGAGAAACAAAAAAAAAATCTCTATATATATACACACAGTCAAACCTCGGTTTTCGAACGTCTCGGTTCTCGACCAAATCAGTTTTCGACCAAAAATTTTGATTTTTTTATGCCTCGGATGACGACCGAATTTCGGTTCTCGAACAAACTGAGCGCACTTGAATGCATCACTTGACTCATCTCGCTTTCCTTACACGAGGAAGTGACGCTTCCTCAGGTAGATGAGGAAATGACATTGTGAACAGACGTGTTCAATAAAGATTTTTTTTTTTTAAAAGAGCGTGGTTTCGGATTTCGAACAAATCGGTTTTCGAACAGCCTTCTGGAACGGATTATGGTCGAAAACCGAGGTATGACTGTATCTATATACAACTGCATCTCCGCTGAGCCTCCTAACAAATCACCTTCAGAGCTTGCAAACAGTCGCTAATTTATTCATTCATTAGGGCTCCTGCAAGCTCGGCAATATGCTGTCCCGATCCGTTGAGCCGACGGACTGAACCATTAATTTTTTCCGCCAATACTGCCACTAAATGTCACATTGAAAGCGACATGGAATCGAATTTGGAATGAAACTGAATCAAATTTGTCCTTGCACATGTACAAGTACTGAGCAACGAAATTCACTCCACCGTTACAACGCATCCAAGATGCATAAAAAATAACGAGCAACAGAGGGACACAGAAAGAAGAAGCGTGACGAGTCGCCCAGATTTTCTTAGATGAAAAAGGGAAACATAAGGAATGGGAGGGGGGAGGGCAAAGAAGTTTGAGGCTTTGCCTTTTTAAGGGAGGGGCACAGTCTGGGTTTGGGAAAAAAAACCCTCTGCCTAGCAAAATTCGGATGTGAGGCATGACCGTGAAAAAAAATTTGACCAATTGATCTGTGCCTCTGTGAGTTTTACTTTTAGAATGATTTTCCCTCATCTTTATGATTCATCAGTTGGTATGATTAATACCCTTGAAATCAATAGTTACTCTTCGAATGAATTCATCACCTTCAAAATGCCTGAAAACTCACCAAGCACCACCCTGGTGAAATCTATTTATTTTAGGAGTCCAGGAAACACCTTCTCAAGACACATTGAGTCGCGCCCCCGGAGAGTTAGGGGGCGGGGGGGGGCGGGGGGGGGGGCGGATAGCCCCCAAGATGAGTTTCACAAATCAATGCAAAAGTTGCTGTACATATAACGAGTGAAACAAAAAAGTCGCAATGCCCCCATGCCTGGAATTGAACAGGAAGTTGGTTCGACTGGGGAAATTGCACAGCTTGTACTTTTTTTACAAACTTAAACAAGAGAATTTGCCCAAACGAGACCAATGGGAAGAGATGATCAGGTGCGCCATGGGGAATTCAATCTCATTCAATTTGCCAGAAGAAAAAAAAAAGATTTATTGACAAATATATTTTCATTTGGATATTTCTTTTTGTCCACAACTGTCATCATGAAGACATGGAAACAGTCACGCTAGAGCTCTTGTTGCATTTGTGCGCAACACCAGCAAAGGCCATTCAGAAGTCGAAAAACAAATATATATATAAATATATATATACCCTGATGGAGGGTATTCAAAATATGGTTGTGGAGGTGTTATTTATGTCCACAAGGACAAAAAAGCACGACCAAGAAAGAGACTCAATGACGCACATGCAGGACAAAACATGTTTTTTTTTCCCCCGACTTCTTAAGGGTAAAGGTTCTTTAAAATTGGCAATGCTGTTTTTAAAAAATTTTTTCATTGTTTTTTTTTTGCCGGGGTAAGGCAAAAATGAGACAATGCGCCGCCTTTCTTTTTCCATTCTCAAAGACAATGATGGCTTTAAAGACAGTCATTTAACGTTTACGGAGGTGTGCTGAGTGTTGGCACAAATGGTGTTCCGACACGGGGGATGCAGCACGTTTCAAGGTTTCCACAGGATTTCCATTATAGCGCCACCGAACGTCACAAAATTACAGGTTGTCGAACTCAACAGAGATTTTTTTTTTTTTTTCCTGGTCATTTCAGCCACTCAGCCTCCCCCCAAGAAAGTGGCAAGGGAGCCCCCACTGAAGTAGACTTCTTACAGCCAAACCCGACACTTTAAACACAGTCATTCAGGCCGACGCCGAGTGCATGTCCGTCCCGCCTGGCAGCGAGAGGAAAAACTAATGGCTTTTTTTTATTTTTTATATGGATTCTTATTCCGACCGCTTGATGGACATGACGAACAACGTGAGTCCAATCAGATGAGTGTCAGTCGAAGAAACTATTTCCTCTCTTGATGAGACACCGAGACAAAATAGCTATCAGCCTCCCCAAATCCTTCTAATAGCTTCTAAAGGATGATTATTTCTGTTCAAATGAGAAATTGCCGCTCTTCTCCCTTATCACTCGTCTTCAGCATAGCGAGGCTGTCAGCGTTATCTCTCCATCATCGACACGAGGCATAACAACCGCCATGACAATGGCGGCCACTTAATGGGAAGGCATAATAGCACTCGGATGAGGCAAATGAAAAAACAAAGGAGGTGCTTTTCTGTTGCGTTGGGCCTCCTCGCCGACGTTTTATCTCCTTTCTATCCTTCGGCTTTCACCCCCTTATCCTCTTCTTCGTTTCCCGCTCTTGTCAGCCTCAAGTGGGCCCATTTGCAAACTTGCCATTAAGGAATTTGAATGCGCCAAAGCAAAATCCGCAGCCTTGCGTGCGTGTGTGTGTGTGTGTGTGTGTGTGCGTGCGTGTGTCGTTTTGATGCACATCAGAGGACAAAACAATGGGCAACATTTATCGTGGAAGACTGCGCGCATTGTGATGCATGGCTCATTACGTCAATAATTATGATGAAAAAAGGCAAACAAAGCACTCTGACCTTGTGTGGGGAGCAGAAGCGCGATTTGATTGGAAACATTTTTGTTTTTTAAATAAATAAATAACAATCATAATGAGGCCGCCACATCTATAATAACAATAATAATCATAAAGCCCTTACATGCTTCAGAGATGTGGTTTCACACCGCTCATTTTCACTTTTAAGTATTTCCTTTGAGTCTGCTGGCTCACTTAACGCTGCGTGACCTTGAGGCTAACTCCAGTTTGCGGCAAAGTCGTAGGCCACTACATTGGGTACGCCCGCACAATCTAACCTGAGCCGTGTAAAAAAAAAAGAAAAATTCTGCCTTGACAAAAGCCGCCATTCTCCGTTTTCAAAATTGAACAATACAGTCAAACCTCGGTTTTCGAACGTCTAGGTTCTCGTCCAATTCGGTTTTCGACCAAGAATTTCGATTTTTTTTTATGCCTCGGATGACGAACAAATTCCGGTTCCCGAACAAACTGAGTGCACTTGAATGCACCATTTGACTCCTCTCGCCTTCCTTACATGAGGAAGTGACGCTTTGACGCTTCCTCGTGTTGCTTTCCATTGTGAGCAGACGTGTTCAGTAAACATTTTTATTTTAAAAAGAGCGTGGTTTCGGTTTTCGAACAATTTCGGTTGTCGAACAGCCTTCTGGAACGGATTATGGACGAAAACCGAGGTTTGACTGTATAGGCAAGGCGGCATGGTCGGCCTGGTGCTCCTTAGCACAGCTGGCTCACTCTTTTGAGGTTCCGGGTTCGAATCTCGGCTCTGACTTTCCTGTAAGGTGAAACTCAACATGTACTTTTCGTGAAAGACCGAAATTGTCCATAGATGTCCGTGGTCTCTTCCAAAGACAGATGAGCTCACCCGTCACCCCGATGTCGCCGCACGCGACAGAAAACGCATGGATGGATGGTGGTTAAGTGGAAGAGCGATTTACAGCGACGCAAGCGCTCAGCGTGATGCAGCTCGGTGATTACTGCAAACAAGCCCAATCATACACACAAGACGCATTTTTACCTCTTTAAAGGCTTATTTTTCATTCCTGTTGTATCTAATTACTGTGTCCAGGTATTTTCTCATGTTGCGGCATGTCCATTTATTTTCCATTGGCCGCGCTTGCACCTGCTATTTTTGGCACCGCCGCATTCGTTGGGATTCCCAGTCGATCCGAAAAATAGCCATGTGGACAGATGGTACTCCGTGAAAACACAAGGAAGCATTTTTCCTTGCCCATTTTGTTCGTTTTTTTTTTTTTTTAATGGTTTATTTTGAAAACATTTACCACAATTCTCTTTACGTGGTGGACACATTGACTTATTCGATACCAGCAGCTGCAAAACGACTTCGGACCCCGTACTGAGCGCCGCGCCATTTAAATGAATGCTAAATCAAGCATCCCGCACACACACACACACACACACACACACACACACACACACACACACACACACACACACAGCAGTAAGAGGTGGGCAGATTATTCAAGGTTATCTTAACTCACTAAATATTGTCCAAACATTGCAAACAGACCTTCCCCGCGCAAACAAATGTGCTGGGAAACGTGAGCGTGAGTTAATAGCGCGCTACCGAGCGCTTGTCAGCGCTAATTAAATAACCATTAGTTGCACATTAAAGTTACACGTTTTTGTTTTTTTTTAAGGCGGTCTCGGCCCAACTCGTGTTTCATATTTCATACGTCAAATTAAGGAACGAAAGAAATAAATTCCAATCGAATATCATTTGCTTTAGGATGCTAATCGACCACCAAATTGCTTGGATTTTAAGAATTTTTCAAGTTGGCGTCGTAGAACCTCTATTAACCCTACACTGCCGTTTGTTTAATATTATTCCCAAGTCCCTTGCAGTGATTTAAAAAAAATATATTTTCCAAAACCGAAGAATAAAATGAGAAGATAAAGCGAGCGTAGAATATGTAGCATATGCTGTTCAAAAAGTTGACTTTTCATGTTTTCGAAGGAGTCTGCAAACCAATAACTATTAAAAAAAACTGTTGGAGGAAAGTTCTGAAATGCAAATCAAGACTAAGAGGGATGCATCAGGTTTGTTCCAAACCATACTCACACACAAACTCGCACAAACACACACTTCACGCTGTACATAAAGATAAGTCCCATTTGCATGAATAATAGATGTGATACCACCAGAGGAAGTGAACGCGAAGGAAAAATAGAAATGCCTTGTCAATGAGGCCTACAGTTTACATCAATACATATTTCCTTTGATAGTGCGGTTAAGACGGTCAGTGAGCATACGCACACACACACACACACACACACACACACACACACACACTATGTATCGGAATGAAATTCACTTTCTTTAGCAGAGACCTCCCTCGGTGTTCTTCCTCTCTCGCTTGCCTCTCATCTTGTTTACAACTCTCATGTTCAGCCAGCGTGTCTCACACAGCCAACAGCAAAGGCCCGATCACCGCACAACACTGCAGAAAAAAACTCTACACACGAGGCGAAGGTCACCAGTTGGCCCATGATTCATTTTCAAAATCGCAGCGTTCCACTTGGAGGAGACACACTTCACTTGCGATAGTCAAAAGCACATAGAAATGTGTTCCTTTCATTCAAAAGTATTCCATTCGCCACCTAACCAAACATTGCATAGGGTACGTATCAAACATTGTATTTAGCTTTGAAATGCCATTCATTTGGTGTTCTATAAACATGATGCACCAACTCGAATAGAGAAGCAAACTGCACTTTGCAAACCAAATTTTTGGATTCGAGTTGGAACGTCGCGTGTATTGTCACCTCTGAATATTTGAGTGGCAACACTCTGGTCTCGGTATGAGTGACATAAAGTGGCCTGGCAGAACGGCATCTTTAATGAGAACAAAAAGGATTATTGTTGGCCATGAAAACGTCAAAACAACAACGCAACCCAGTGTGTATCTTACAGTGTTATTTCTCCCTTCCCTCTGGCCCGCCTTCCAACGTCCTCTTTCTTGCTACCTTCAGGCACTCCCAGACCACATAAAAGCACACGACGAGCATTAAATTTAACTGTTAAGCAGTGAGTCAATAAAGCCTAGCTCACACCTGTTGTTTACAAGCTCTCGCGTCGTCCTAGCGAGGGAGAACAAAATATGAAAATGCCCACGCTAGCTTAGCGCTAGCTAGTAGCTGCTACGACGCAAGTGGACGGATTTAAAACCGGTCCAAGAGAACACCCTGAGTTCTGCCGGTGTACGGCAAGAGTTCCTGGAGTTTAAAGTCAGTTATTTTAAACTGAAAAGCAGCCTTTCCGTAAGTTGACACAGCTTGTGTTAGCGTGTCGATGTACGCTATATCTGTTCAAAAAAGTGAATGTGAGGCTTGCCAAAGTGCTTTGGAAAACTTAGGGTGTCAATAAAATGTTATGTACGTGCACTCCATTTGTCATTTACCGTTATTATCCAATTGGATTTCAATTTTATTTTTGAACTATGACATGCTTTTCGGCAAAAGTACCATTTGTAGCTGGCGCCAGTATTGAGTGAATTGGTTGCCATGACAACAAAAATATAATTTATTTAGGCTTGTTGTTTGGTAAAAGTGCTTTATATTTCGATGTGAACTTTCATATTTGTCTTTTCTTTAAATCCTCTTAATGTGTTATTTGGGATGTTTGTTAAGAATCACTTCCGGGTCACGTGCCGCGGATAGCGAGGAATTAGAAAGAAAGATCGAGAAGACGACTGGAGAGAGAGAGAGAGAGAGAGAGAGAGAGAGAGAGAGAGAGAGAGAGAGAGAGACGATACCGTGTGGTCTACGTGATTTAATTTGATCTACTTTTGGTTTACCAAGGTGCACACGGTATGTCACTTTTTGCTTATTTATTTAATGTCTTGTAAAAGATATTGTAATTTTGATTGTTGTCTGAAATGTGTTTTAGTTTTCACGGTGTTCCACGATTACATGTTTTTTGGACATCAGTACGAGGCGTCATCCTAGATACACCATTAGAGTTGGTTCAAGATTATAAACGATAAACGAATAGCAAACACGTACTCTGGGTGTGAGTTCGAGCTCTAATTAGGTTTTTGCTGGAGTAGAGCATATCTAGACTACCAACTCATTTACATTCTCGCCTATTGACAAGTAATATAGTGCTGAGAACGGTCACTACGGCCTCAATAAGAACATATTTGACTCGCTCTTGGAGAGTAGCGGTCAAATACCGTATAAAGTACAGGCCAGTCCGGGACAAAAGGGAAAAAAAATAATTCTGGCTCAGTGGTGATCACAAGCACAAAGCGTTTTGGACTACAAGTAACTTTAAAAGAAGCCAACATTTTTTTTGTCAAAGACTTATTTCACAACCAATGGCGTGCACAAAAATAATTTAGTGAAAAGAATAGGTTCATGGTTAGGGGGGCTACCTTTGAGGTCACAAGCAATTATGATTTGGGTCGCTCACTCTGCCTGCTGCTGTTTCTCACCAAACTGATTTTTGTGTGAGCGCACGTGTTTATGTCGTTATTTCTACCTGTTGGGTGATCGATTGTCACTCAGCGCTCCACCTTGTAAAGCAGAAGGCAAAGCATTCAACGTGCAAGCGACCACCGGTAAGCGTGGCGATGGGGATAAGGTGGGGGATATAAATCAAAGATAAAAGTGATGCATTGATCCTACGGCCAATCAATAGACTCCACATTTAGCGTGGGACTCCGTGCCGCTTGGATTCAACGCGTCCGGTGACATTCAAATGGATTAGGGAGCTTCTTTGGTTCGACGCGTGCCCGCGACTCTCCACCAGACACAATAGGACGTCCAAATCGAGGCCGCTGTCGCCGTCGGACACGGCGGCTCTCAACGGAGCGCATTCATTTGAAGGTTGAAAAAGCAACAGAGGAAAGCGATTTCTCTTTTTGTTTTGTTTGCGCTGGATTATGGAACAAAATAACATCGCGGCAGAAGGACAGCCGAGTGGAAGAGTGCTGCTCCATTTAACGCGTGCTCGTTGTCTAGTCCCCAGACCTCCACTGAAGATCAACAATTTATCCTCCGCGGACACCAGGTAGAGAACGAAATCTCTGTGCACAAAGCTACCACAACCCCAGCCAATGTTTTATATTTGAAGTCCACTCATATCTATTTTTTGGGGGGGGTCTGCAGGGGCTCTGGGCTCCAACCTGGAAACAATATGAATGTAAAAATGACTTGAACAAAAAGTATTGTCATACTGCAAGTTGGAGCCGCTGATGCGAATGAGCGTTTTTTTTTTTTACATGACTTTTTGACTTGCGCAAGTTGTAACAAGGGCATTTTTGGCTTTTGCCTTTTACTTCTTTTGGAAGCCAACCAAAAATATAAAAATAAGCCTCCGATACTGCACAAAAAAAATATGGAGGTCACCATGCCTGGCAATACAAGACACTTCAGCATACAAAACATCGTGAGCATCGAAAAGATGAACTCCAAGTGTTGTTTGATTTGTCTTTTTTTGGGGGGTCTTTTATGGTCGCTGATGTTGCAGTGGTGCGCTCGCCTGACTTGGGGGGGCGTTGAATCGGTTACCGCTCAGTGGTGTGGATATGGGTGTGAAGCAGAGGCGATTGCTCTGAGACTGCAAGGGGAAGCTCGGCTTCCCCTAAAATGTCAAAAAATAAGTGATCAAATGTATGTGTGTACATGTCGTTGACTAAATATGCGCTACAACGCGCCTCAACTTTTGTTCGGAATCAGCTTCTTTTTGCTGGTTACGACGTGACTCTCTTCTCATTCATTCCGGCAGCTTCACCGTGCTTTAAACTGTGTGGACGCTGAGCGTCGACCGCGCGGACGCTGGGCATCTAAGCAGTGTTTTTCAACCCCCGTGCCGCGGCACACCAGTGTGCCGCAAGACATTGTCAGGTGTGCCGCGGGAAAATATCCAATTTGTATGCCTGTGTGCCTATCGCCCAGTAGTACCATCCCGTACCGCTAGGGAGCAGCAACAGCTAGCCAATTGCCCTGCGTTTAGACGGGAGAGAAGCGAATTTGTGACGCATGAATGCAGGACGACGGTGAAACAATAAATATGAAAGATGAGAAAATACTTTTTTCTTTGTGTTCATTTGATTCCAATTCAAGCTGTTATAACGTCATTCTTCAATGATAAAAACGGTTATAGTAGCAATATAACACGTTCATTCTTCAAATAAGCGTTTTGTTGTTGTTGTTTTTTTCCCACATTTAGCTAGTGAGAGTTAGCCGCGAGATTTTAACAATGAAAGAAATGTGCCTTAGCCCCAAAAAGTTTGAAAAACACTGTTTCTAGAGAGGTCAGAGCCTGTTGTCCCAATGCATTGAAACGAGACGAATCATTGGATAAATCCTGGTTTTGTCCCGCCCACCGTGACGCTCGGCATCTCTGGGAGTCTATGGACAGTGGGCGTTTATCGTGGGCGTTTATCGCTGAGCTTTTCTGCATGATGATTGGATGATCTGTCTGAGGCGGAATCTTACTTTTTGATTGACAGCGAAATAAGCCAATCACCAATCTTTTGATGTCGGCATCCGTGGGAACATCTTTTCAATTCTCATTCTGTTGTCAGTCGAACTGGAGACTTCTTCTAATCATCGTAGCGACACTCTCTTTGTTGAAAACGACTGGCGATTAATTAATCTTTTATTTCTGGTGTGTTTTATTGTAGTTAGTTGTCGTTGTAGGACACTAGGTAAGTCCCTGGAAAAGACGCCTTGTTGATGATCTGTGACCCTGTCATAGATCATTTTCTTGAAAAGGAACGGAGAGTAGAATTCACATATAAATAAACGGATACATTTTACGATGTCGGCCAAAATTGAGCTTCCCCTCCTTGACAGACCAGCATCCGCCACTGGTGTTTAGGGTTGTTCGTCTCGATATATGCGCCCTGCGAATGACTTGCAAACAGTTCAGGGTGTAGTCCAGTCTGCCTTCCCCTCACTTCAAGATGGCAATTTTCCCTGTTCGTCCTTCTCCTTTTGCTGCTTCGTCATCTCTGTTACAGTCAAGGTGTGATCAATTTCACGAGACCGTCGGCATTCTTTTCCTTGTCGTCCTGTCACATTATCGCAACGTTTCCGTTCTTCTCCAAAGCTAGCCCTGCATTTGGAATGAAAGAGACTCAGACGGGCGAGCTGTGTATCCTGTTTGGAGGTGGATGTCCCCCGGGGGGGGAAGAGACAGGCCTGTCGTTGAATGATCATCCCTTGCTTTAATCAACACATCTCCCAGAGGGAAAAGTTTCCCTCTGGCATTTTTCCGGTGTGTATTGTTGAGAGTTAACTTTTCCAAAAAAAAAAAAAAAGTTTTAAAAGGATTGCCTCTAATTTTGAGGTTTTCTCTGCGGGGTTTCTTCACACGGAGCCACAAAATAAAGTCCTAACGCCTTGACGCTGTCTTCATTAGCATGACAAATGAGTTGAAATTCGATTTCCTTGTAGAACATATTGAGGGCGCAGCATAGATTAGGGCTCATGCTGCAGCGTCAATCAATGATCCGATTAAATGAAATCAGTTCTTTGGATGTTTTCCGGGACAAATAGAGTAAACGGAGGACATCATATTGTATTGGTGAGCGCACTTGCCGCCATTTGGCTGCACGTGTGGAGGAAAGTAAGGGATTGTCAGTGTGTGTGTGTGTAGCGTACAATCGTGTGCAGCTACGTGCTCATCGAGCTGTTGACCTTTGGCGGCCGCAGATAATGAGCTTTTATGCTCTATTACGTATATCTCAAGACGCAGGTGAACCCCTGACACCTGACTGCCATCGGGTCGAAGAAATAATCTCGGTCTGAAAACAGATTACACAAGCAATTATCGGGACAATCATAAATTGGAGGAGAGGTTTTAGCTGCTTTGGATGGTTTTAACGGCAAGAATGTGACTTTTGAGAATAGTTTCTCCAAAATGATGAGGCGCAGACTAAATGGCTTGCCGCAATCCGAACTACGGGGCTGAATGGCTCTACTACTTGTTATCATGAGCGGTCGGCCATCAGCGCTAGTTTCGCCGTGATTTGGAATTTGAAATTTTTGCTCAGTCTGGAGAACTGAAATTACTTCAGATTCCCCCCGCAAAAAAAAAGGGGGTGTAAACAGAGCATTTAAAAAGAGCGAGAAAATTTAATTACACATTGATTATGTTACTCATATGGCGCAAGATGTAATCCAGTTAAGTGCAGAGGAAATTAGACCGTGGGGAATTTGTAGTTGCAGCTTGTTCAACCCACTGCTTATTGCTTTATTGTCACACTGAAGGCGTCTTTTCTGGAATTTTGTTAGCTCTGTAATTAATAGATTGTGGACATTTCGAGGTTACTTGGAAACATTCAAAGCTTTTTGCGCTAGCAGTCGCTCATGGGTATGGTCCTCGGCCTTGAAATCGCAGGTGTCCCGGTTCGAGTCATGTTGCGACCAATCCATGGCAACGAGTTCCTGGAAAGAGGCTAGTTTTCCCCTGTAGTGCTGAGGTGCCCTTAGGCAAAGCACTGGCATCCTGACCTGAGCTCAAGAGGTGCAGCAACAGAAAAAGCAAATTACAGTCAAACCTCGGTTTTCGTCCATAATCCGTTCCAGAAGGCTGTTCGAAAACTGAAACCACGCTCTTTAAAAAAAAAAAAAAAATCTTTATTGAACACGTCTGCTCACAATGGAAAGCAACACGAGGAAGAGTCACTTCCCCGTCTATCCGAGGAAGCGTCACTTCCTCGGGTAAGGAAGGCGAGAGGAGTCAAATGGTGCATTCAAGTGCGCTCAGTTTGTTCGAGAACCGAATTTTGTTCGTCATCCGAGGCATAAAAAACTCAAACTTTTTGTTTGAAAACCGAATTGGTCGAGAACCAAGACGTTCCAAAACCGAGGTTTGACTGTAAGTTGATTCTCCACTTGAAGAGTTGTGATCAGTATAATAAATCACAAATTTGTTTGGGAATGTCAGGTAGCTAACTACTGAGCACGCTGGCCTCACAGCGCAGAAGTGCAGGGTTCGATTCCGGTTCCGGCCTGCCTGTGTGGAGTTGGTATGTTCTTCCTGTGCCTGGATGGGTTTTCTCCGGGTACTCGGGTTTCCTCCCACGTTCCAAAAACATCCATGGCAGGTTAATGGAGCGCTCTAAATTGTGTGATTTTGAGTGTCAATGGTTGTTCGTCTATTATTGTGTGCCTTACGATTGGCTGGAAACCAGTTCAGGGTGTCCCCTGCCTACTGCCCGAAGACACCTGGGATAGGCTCCAGCATGCCCATGACCCTCGTGGGGATAAGCGGATCAAAATGGATGGACGAATGGACGTCAGGTAGCTGTGTCTGTCAAGTGATGCTCACGTGTGTCCAGTCGTGGTGGCATTTTGTCTGAAAATTTGACAAAATTCACCTCCGAAAGTTGATTGAACATTTTTCTGGGAAAAAAAACCTAAACAAACAAAAAAAACTGCTGTTGCCTGCTCCAACTTGCTGTATTCAACATGTAAATGCCACCCAGACGTGGCACTAATGGTCGTATCAGCTGCCTAATCATCTGTCACAGTGGGGAAATGGAAAATTAGCCATTAATGGGTTTTTTTTCCTGTTGGATATTTCCCACACTGGCTTTTATATTTAGCAGTGGACATTCAGGGGTCTAGCGCTCCGTTGAACTTCATTAGGCTCTCAAATGAGCTTTTAAATACTTTGAATTATTCAAATGTCCCACAGTTTTCGAGCTATTAGACTAATGAACTGGCTGGACACACACCCACACACACACGCACGCACAGAGCTCTGGAAAGTGTGAAGATCCTTCGACTTGATTGGGTGAACAGCACACAGTGTGTTTTGCCGGGTTGTCGGCGGCTCCAACACAAGTAGACATGACACGGATGGCTAGGTGTGAATTGAAGGCGGCTGTCTGGATCCAACACGGTCGCTATGGAGTCAAAGTGAGCCATACATTTTTTTTCTTTTTTTTTTTATGCTTAATTGGGCATTGTCTCAACAACTCACCCATACAAGTTCATCCGGAACTGAAGAGCTACGGCATCCTTAAAAAGTGGAATTAGTTTGCTGGCAAAGTCACAGCAGAAAAACATAAAAACTTGAAAGATGCCACGGGAGGAACATCATTGCTGCGGAGGGACTCTCTGCGAGTCCCTTTTAGCTCATTGTCATCAATATAAAATAATAATGATGAAGTCAGACGTATCGTGGCTCTTTTTATACGTAGAACTGATAGTTAAAAAAAAAAAAAAAAGACCAGTTATCCGTTCCATGAGATTTGTGGGGGGGTCTCATAGGGGCAACACAGACACACTTACATCTAAATAAATCAGAACACAGTGAAATGTATTTCTGTAGCTCCAAAAGTGGAAATCATATAAATCATATATTGGATTGATTCACTATTCACAGTTTGAAGTTGTAGATTTTTTTTTTTTTTCGTTTTACCTTACAAATAACTTAAGATATGAGAAACTTACGTATCCAATCCAAATGATTTTAGAATGGAAATGAGTCTTCTTATAACACATCTCTACGTAAGCTTGATATTTTTAATGACTGAAATTCATATATACAGTCAAACCTCGGTTTTCGGACGTCTCGGTTCTCGACCAATTCGATTTTCGACCAAAAATTTCGAGTTTTTTATGCCTCGGATGACGAACAAATTTTGGTTCTCGAACAAACTGAGCGCACTTGAATGCACCATTTGACTCCTCCCGCCTTCCTTACACGAGGAAGTGACACTTCCTCGTGTTGCTTTCCATTGTGAGCAGACGTGTTCAGTCAACATTTTTATTTTAAAAAGAGCGCGGTTTTGGTTTTCGAACAATTTCAGTTTTCGAACAGCCTTCTGGAACGGATTATGGACGAAAACCGAGGCTTGACTGTATATTAATTTCAATTAAAAAAAATATATATTCTAAAACAGAGGTGTTAAACTCAAGGCCAGTGGGCCAGATCTGGCCCGTCACATCATTTTCTGTGGCCCGCGAAAGCAAATTATTCATGTTTCTTACCAAAGTACCCGAATTGCAAAATGTCGTTACTTTGTTGTTGTTTTTTTGCCAACATACAAACGATGAGATTTAGTTTGATCATGTCAAAAAGACAAATTTTAACTTTGAAGCCGTGAGAGGAGATAAAAATGGTCACGCTTCAGGGCGCAAACCTTTGCATCCCGCCCTTCACTAAAGTTGGACCCCTGATTGGTGGGCGGGCGAAGCTGAGCCAATTGTTATTCATGAATTTCAGTAGTGCATGTTTTGGAATGAGTTGAAAGCGACGAGAGAAGATTTGGTATCAGACGACCCTTACGGATGGATGATATACGATTTCCTGCCGCCATGGGGGCTCTCGCCAGTGGCATAGCTTTGGGGGGGATGGCTTTAGAAAGTGCAAGCTGCTCCAAAGGATCATATCCATAATTGTTCAAAAGCCGGAAAAAAAAAATCTACTTGAGTTGAGTGAAGTGTGTAAGATTAGTTTTTTTTTAATTGTAATTTGGGAGATGTAAGGTCTCGACTCTTCTCAACATTTTCTTGATTCACTTTTGCATTAGCGAAAGCTAAATTGAATCCAGTCTTCCAAAAGGCCCAAACAGCTCAATACTGCACTAGTGGACCCAGGAAGCACCACAGACCCATCGAGGACGTTGCTACCAGAACTGCCCAGGGCCCTGGCAAACGCTGCTATGCTACTGCTTCAGGCCCCACACCTTATGAGATCTCATTTCCCGTTAGCTCCCGCAGTTTAACGTGCACCCTGACCCCTTCCGAACCCCTTCCCACACACCTGCAGAGAGAGTCCTGGCGGCACACCGTCCTCAGCTCCAGGCAGTTGGGTTTTTCTTTCTCTTTATACGAGCAATCGGGCACGATGGTCTGGCGGCGGCGCTCGGCGCAGCCCTCCGTCTGGCAGGGACAGAACAGCAGGCGGTGGCTGAACTCGGTGGGCACGCGGTCCAGGAAGAGCCGCAGTGCTTTGTGGCAGCGCTTCTTGCTGCAGGTTTCCCCCTTGTTGGGGTCCTCCTTGCTGCAGGTGGCGATATAGGACGAGCGGTGCCTCTTGCAGGTGCCGTTGAGGTTGCAGGCTTTGGCAGCGTCCAGGCAGGGGTTGCAGGTTTTCTCGGCGTCGGCGCAGTGGAAACCCTTCGGGGCTACTGTGAGCATCCCTAATTGGAGAGGGAGGTGCAAAGAGAGACAGACTTTTATTGGTTTATATTTACACTATTTTTCTGTTATGTAATAAAGGGTCCAACTGTGTCATCTAGTGTCAAACTCATTTCACATTGTGGGCCACATACGGACTCGGTAGATGTCAAGTGGGCCAAAACATTAACATGATACCATACTCTGCTATAAATGACCAAAATCTCATGTCTTTCCTTTGTTTTGGTATCAAGAAGCATTGGCGCATTGATGCCGTCCTACTGTGTTGGGTCCGTCTCAGGGACAGATTGAGACTGCTGTTTTCTTCTCTGATCAAAACAATGTCGTCTTCTACTCAGATCAAAACGGTCTGCCCCTAGAGGATAATCCATGAATTGCATTTTATTAAAAATATTCATTCTGTGTCTTTAATGCATTTTTTAAAAATTATCCTGCGGGCCAGATTGAACCTCCTTGGGGGCCGGTTCCGGCCCGCGGGCCCTATGTTCGACACCACTGATCTAGTGGAAGACGATTTAATTGTTCTGCCATTCTCGTTATATGCCCAGCCATCCATCCATCTATCCATTTTGAACACTGCTTATCCCGAAGGGTCACAGAGGTTGCTGGAGCCGATCCCAGCTGACTTTGGGCGAAAAGCGGAGTACCCCTCGAACTGGTCGCCAGTCAGTCGCAGGGCACAAATTGAGACGCATAACCATTCACACCCACATCCACACCGTCACTGAGTGGGAACCGATCCCAAGCTGGCCGCGAGAGGTACCACTACACTACAGGCGAAAAGTCCGTGGTGTACCTTGACTCGTGCCCAGATTCAGCTGGGAGAGACTTCAGCTCACCTGTAACCCGAATGAGCGCAAGCAATATGGAAAATGGATGGATCGATGGGATTGTCAGGTTTTTTGTTTTTTTTTACCACTCCATAAAACATGGTCGGACAAACAAAACCCGGCCGCCGCAAATGCAATAATAACCGAGAGATAGACATCGATACGCGGTCAAAAGCAACAATCCACGATAGATCACAGGGAGGCTCTGCAGTAAAGTCCGGTCAACAAACAAAGCACGCATCCTTGCGGCTGTGGTCAACAGGAACTTCATTCCTCAATAACATGACAGATTGTCTCTGCGAGTCACCGGAAAGACAACAGCTGGACATCTGCTGCGAGTGGAATATTGAATATATATATGAATATTGAAGACCCCCGAGTCAAATAGAAATGAATTTTGTCACATTTCAAATGAGATGTTCGAGAAGTAGCGATTTGAGAATAAGGGACAAAAACATTATATCATGAAGCAACTCGAGCAACGTAAAATATTCTTCACCCGAGTGTTGCCAAGGCCGTTTGTTCAAATACATATTTGAGCTTTGACGCAATTAATATCACAAATGTATTTATTAGGGTATGAGTATGATCGGCCCTGTAGTCCAGTGGTTAGCGCCTCGACCTCACGGTGCAGAGGTCGTGGGTTCGATCCCGGCTCCGGCCTTCCTGTGTGGAGTTTGCATGTTCTCCCCGGGCTTGCGTGGGTTTTCTCCGGGTGCTCCGGTTTCCTCCCACGTTCCAAAAACATGTGTGGCAGGCTGATTGAACACTCCCAAATTGTCCCTCGGTGTGAGTGTGAGCGCGGATGGTCGTTCGTCTCTGTGTGCCCTGCGATTGCCTGGCAGCAGTTTCAGAGTGTCCCCCGCCTACTGCCCAAACACCGCTGAGATAGGCTCCAGCGCCCCCTGCAACCCTTGTGAGGATAAAGCGGTTCAGAAAATTGATGGATGGTACAAGCATCAGGACTATATATACAGTATGAAAACAGCAAATGAAAAATTCTCAATGCCCATTGCCCCAAATTGATCAGGAAGTCATCCAATTTGGTCTAAAGCAGGTAAATTCTGAACCTTATATTATTTTGCCAAACCTTTTTTTGCCTCCACTATTTTGTGGGAAGAGCATGTGGATCATCATTTGACAGAATTACGATGACAAGGACCTTTTGCGGCTCCATTCATCACTATTTGGAGAGCCCCGTTCAATAATTCCATGATGACTGTTTAGGATCAAGACTAAAGTACCAACTAACTAAAATATCACAGTTTCCAAAATACAAGCCTGAACACCCCATACTTTAATAATCTCCCACTTGGTTCTAAAAGCCGCTATTTGAATGGTAAACGATGAAACCCGCGGCCCGGTAGCCCAGTGGTTAGCACGTCGGCTTCACAGTGCAACGGGTTCGACAGGCCGCATGGAGGCTCGTGGGCACTCTACCCGATATTTGGATGGTTGTTCGTCTCTGTGTGCCCTGCGATTGGCTGGCAACCAAAGATGCCCGAAGACTGCTAGGTGCACCCCCCGCGACCCTGTGAGGATGAAGCGGTTCCGATGAAACCCGCCTCCGACCACAGGGGCAAGGGGAAAAAAAAAGATACATTTGTATACCCCGTTCGCTTGTATTCAAGCGAATTCGAGGATTTAACCTCCCTCCCCGTGTAGATAATGATATTTCAGAGGTCACGGCGCCACGGTGACACCCAGAGATTCATCTCTTATTCAACAGAACCAATCTCACGCTGTGTCTATCAGACAGCCTGCAGCAGGAAGAAGACCATTTGTTTTTGGAAAGGGGGGGCGGGGGTGCGTCCACGGCCCGCCGCGTTGTATCGCACAATATCAATCCCGCAAATGGGCTTGCGTAGAACACCGGACGCTGCAAGTGGGAAAGGAAATAAGGAGACCCTTGAAATGAATTATTTTGTGCTTTCAGATCTTTCTCGGAACCCCCCCCCCCCCATCCCCACCTCCAACCCTGGTATTGAGAAACTGCACAAGGAGGTTTAAGTATTTCATCACAGACAGAAGAACGTATAGTGAATCTTTCTTTCCATTAACTAACTTTCATTTCGATGTATCAAGGTTAAATGGAGAAGGTTGTCTGGAGGGGAAAAAAAAAAAGGACAGGAGAGAAGCGGCATGTTACTTACTGTATGTGCTTGCCTCTGAGTCATCATACAGCAGGTGGAAAGTTCTACTTTGCTCCCTGAAAAATCGACTTTAGGACAATACCTGTTTGCGTCTGTACGTATTTGTCTGACAACCTTTGACCTTTATTCACTATTTTGGAAAAGCCAGATTTTGTAATCACTAACTCCTTTGTCCAAAAAGGCTTGTTACTTTTTAACTCATTCAGTACCAGCCAATTCTAGACAAAGTCTGAAAAGACGTTTAAAAACGTCTTTGGGAGTGAATGAGTTTAAAAAAAATTTTTTTAGCACTTCCACATCGTATCAGACTTTTTTTAAATTTTTTTTTTTTAACTGTTCTTTACTGACAATTACAAATCTCAGAGATCCTTCTGTGAGCAATTGTAAACCCTCCATATCGTTTGCACGCCCTTGGAGGGAGAGGATAAATCCTTCCTTCTCAAGGAGGTCATGTTTGCACTCACTTATTTTATTTCTTATCTCGTGTCTTTGGAGGTTTGTGGGATTAGGGCAAAGAAACAAACAAACACAAAAAAAAACCTTCCTCCCTGACATGATGATAACTAGCTGGGCAGTATGAGCCAGGAACGTATATATTAAACATTGTACTTATTATATTTTCAGTCAGACCTCAATCATCGGACGAAGTAGGACTAATTTCAATTCTCCTTGTACTCACTAAATTTCGTCAAATGTCGAGTCTAGTAACGAGCCAGTCGGTGTACATTTACACTCAAGTCACATTTTCAAGAGATTGAACTTGTCAGTGTGGTTTGAATGCAATCCGACGAGTACTTAGTCACTCCCGAGCACAATTTTTGACAGCTCTCCCCGCCTCCGTCAAGAGGCTATTTTTGGTGAAGGTCAAGGTGTGAATATTGTCTGTCTGCATCGAGTGTCCTGTGACCAAGTGGCAGTTCGGTGTCGTCAACCTTCACCCTCAGTCCCTGTGTCCCAAAAGAAGACAGGCACGATAAAAAGGGGATGGTTCACTCTAATTTTGGACACGGTTGGAATCGGTTGGGGGTGTGTTCATTGTCAACAAGTTGAGAGATTCATTTCCTCTCCAATGAAGACCTGAGGAGGCAATTCTACTGCTGTTTCATTGGTCCCAAGGGACATCAATCTTGTCTAATGTATATCTGCCATGCATGTTTTTGGAATGTGGGAGGAAACCGGAGTACCCGGACAAAACCCACACAGGCACAGGGAGAACATACAAACTCGACGCAGTAAAGCCAGAGCTGGAATTGAACCCACGACCTCTGCACTGTGAAGTCGACGCGCTAACCGCTCGATCACCGGGCCGCCAAAAACATCGAACATGAAAATACACACCCGCGTAGCACCATAGAGTGATGGCTGGGACAACCTATAGTTATTTTTCCGGGGTTGTTTGACTGCAACACAAATAGAAAGAAAGTAGACTCAAGCGGAGTTTAGTGGAAGGTGACAATTCTGAAGGTGAGCATAGCAAATCTGATTGTAAATATTGTTACCTTGTACAAACTGTGCTGACAACACAGGCGTGTGAAAAGTGAATTTTGGTCTGCCGGCGATAGTTTGAGGTGTGCCCTCGGCATCAGGGCTGATTTGTCCCTTGGCTGCTTTCACACCGACATGTGGAGTCTGCAATTTTTTTCCCCCCATAATTGTCAGTTTTTTTCCGGGCAGTGGCACGCAAAGGTGGGCGGCAATGCAGCGCCGGCCTTATGTTTCCTCTTAAGAGCACTAGGGGTCGCAGTTTTACTGTTGCAGCAAGTAGGTTAAAATCGGAAAAAAAAATCAATAATAAATCACAATGATCATGTCGCATCTGGCTGTGTCACTTGGTGTGCGGTAGGCCTCAGTGTTACATTACAAAAATCGCAATACAACAATAACAGCTTATTATTATTATATTATTATATATTATTTTCCCATATCATTGATCAAGGAAGTTCCTTCAAGTTCCCATCGTTCGTCTAGTCCAGGGGTCAGCAACCCATAATGTTGAAAAAGCCATATAGGACCAAAAAAAACAAATATGTCTGAAGCCGCAAAAAAATAAAAGCCTTCTATAAAACTTAGAATAATGGATGCTGTATGTATGTAGGAGACTCTACTGTCTCAGAAATGTTGTGTGTTCACAAACGCCCCCATAGAATTGATTTTGTAATTTCCTCGCTCGATATTTTTGTTTTGGTGCATTATTTTCGCTTTTCTTAGTTTCAGTGAAGTGATCGTTAATTTCCGTTTTTCGGAGGCTGTCTTTGAACGCCTCTCGAGTGGAAGAGAAGAGAGAGGCGCGTAGTCGGAAGTAGACGTGTCTGTGTTCGTCGAGACTTTTAAAAGCATAAATAAAGTGTACGTTTTAAAAAACCAACACCACAGCTCTCCATTTTCGGAGCTGCAACATGTATCGATATCTATTTGAGCGATATTAACCTTCTATCAAAATCTTTTTCCATTTTCAAACATTTTTTATAAAGCTCCAGAGAGCCACTAGATGTCGCTAAAGAGCGCATGCTCTGGAGCCGCGTGTTGCCGACCCCGGTCGAGTCCAAAATGAACATTTTCTGACAGAATCTGATCTTCCAAAAAGTGTCTCGGGAAGGTTTGCCGACGCCGAGGGAGGGCGGCCGTCTGACTGAGGCCTGCCCACAGGGGGTGGTGGTCCAGCTGGATGAGATCTTTCCGTGGCGCTTGTCCAGTTACATTGATGAATCGCAGCCCGTAAATCTCCCCTGACCATCTGCAAGCTCTAATGTTGGCTACTGGGGGTGGGTCCAGGAGGAGACGGATGAACTACAAAGATAGTTCCGGGTTGAAGCCGCTTCAACTTGTTTTTCTTTTCGCGACTGGCTGTGGAGTTGAGATTGAATTTGGTGTTCAAAAAAAAAAAAATGTCCTGGGGTGAACGTAAGACACAAAGCTCACTTCCTGGCAGTGCGGCAGTCGGGCACACTGGCAAAACACACACTCAGGAGGCAAAGGGAAGGAAGCAAATATTGCATATGGGTGGGGGAAAAGTGCAGCATTGTGTTACTAATTGATTTTCCGAGTGCATCTCAAAGAAGGTTTGTTTTGCTACGACGCAAGAGGGAGGCGGTTGATAAGCTAATGATAAAAGACATATAAAATGGAAAAAGCTTTCAGCAGGCAGATGGCTGTTGGTCATGACAGATAGAGAGGATGTGATGAGAGGATTGCCACTTAGGCAGGCGCGCGCGCGCACACACACACACACACACACACACACACACACAAACACACACACGCCTAGGAGCGCGTTCAATTAATCCAGACTAATTCAGGAAAGATGTGCGACTCCTGCTCCTAATAATTAACCCAGCCCATCAGCGGTGCAATCAACAGCTCTCATCGCTACACTCCGCACATACCTATTAGCTTAGGTTTGCTGGCGGCTGTACCAAACATTACCGAGAAAGTGTGTGGAGCTGCCGGAATAAATGAACAGCAGCTTGACACTCTGAATGGTTAATGGATGCTCTCATTAGCCCCACAAAAAAAAAAAAAATAGACAAATCTGGTTCCTTCTACTTTCACATGCAGATATTTGTCACGTAGCAAATAAACGGTAATATCGCAAACATGAACTGTATAATTTGACTGCATTGTATTTAATGCAATGTATGTTTCTATGTGTGTATCATGCTGGATTGCTGATGGTTCTCTTAAGAACATATTATCACTCCATGATGATGATGATGATGCACCGATATGAAATATCATATCGTATTGTCGTTTACGGTTGTGATTCTCATCGCTAATATGATAATTAAAGCAGCCATATGCTAAAATGCTAAAACTACCCCCCCCCCCCCCACACACACACTCAAAAGTTAGTTTAAACCAATCTGAATGAAATAATAAGAAGAGCATCTTTGTCATTGCCACAGAACCCCAGACACCCTACTTTAGTAGTCCAAAATAGTCAGGGTTCCCACGGGTCCTTAAAGTTAATAAAAATCCATAAAAAAAGAAGTTGTAAAATTATGTTCTTAATTATCCGTAATTTTCAGGGAAAACGTCTAAAATCAATAAAAATCCTTTAAAAAATATTTTTATTCCAAAATAAATTGAAGTTTTATATTTTCTAAATTAAAGTTTTTATTAGTGTACTTTATTTGATAATGAATTCAAGATTTTTCGTTTTCCTACCAACATTTTTCATTTAGGTAGGAAAATGACAATTTGACATACAGTATGTCAAATAAAGGGTTAGCTGATTGCCCCTAAAAATAAAGATGTGCCCTTCCTTTGGCAGCAATGATTTGAACACCAGCTCTGTGAGATGCTGCCTTCTGCTCAGCCCGCATATTGCTGAGCGGGCATTAAATTCACTGTGAATCCCCTGCTCATGGAGAAAAAGTCCTTAAAAATGGCTAAAGTAGCCCTTAAAAGTCCTTAAAAGGTCCATAAATAAAAAGCAAGTGGAAGAGTGGGAACCCTGATAGTGGTTTAATGGAGTGTATGTAGATTCTGGGCGGGACAAATTATGTCTTGTACTCACAGTCTTACAGATAAATCACCAAGTATGAATTTTGTCTCTGGTTAATATATCTCTATCTATCTATCTATCTATCTATCTATCTATCTATCTATCTATCTATCTATCTATCTATCTATCTATCTATCTATATATATATGCGTGTCATCATTAAATGTTGCATGGTATGTATGTTATTCTTCCATGTTCCACTGCTGCTCTGAATAACTGACCATACATAAACTGTTCCTGAAAATGAAATCTTCAGAATCATTGTGACTGTAATAATAAAAAGGGCAACTTCGTCATTGGCACAGCAACCCCCGGCTTCATTGATTTTAGGCCCGTCGGACTTGGAGCCACGCAACCGTAATGGACTGAACTGTCCATGCAGTTACTGAGATCTGCCACTTAATTTTCATGAATAGTCCACACTCGGCCAATAGTTTGGCTGCCAATATTGAAATGATATTTCTGGTTAAAAGTGTCAATGAGACCCAGCCGGCTGGGGGCCACGGCAGTGCCGCCAAGCCGTACCCGTTCCCGTGCCTTAACTTAACATGAGACTTGCAAGTGGTGACCAGCTTGGTCACCACTTGCATCTCAAATGATGTCTTTTTTTGGGGGGGTAAAAAGTTTGCTTGAAATGATTATTAAAAAAAAACAACAACAAAACTGTTTATTCCATGACAATAGAGACAGTGTGATTAGCAATATTTGTTAGTGTTGGCAGCTCAGTGGCTTTGACATTAACTACCCTTCACTGACACAAAGCTAACAACTATTTTCTCACCGTTGATCCAACGCTTCCCCGTACTTTGGGGTCTTGCGGCCATTTGACTCTAAGTAGGCTTTTCTTGGGCATCATGCCAGCGTAATGGAAATAACCCTCATTTGCCTTTTAGTACGCACGCGGCACACACACGGGAGTGAAAGGGAGAAAGGCGACGATACCGGGAAGCACGTAGAACAGTTCAAATGTGACTGGAGACCTCTGCAGGAACAGAGAAGGCTGAAAATAAAACAAGGTAACAGTGAACTGTCCTCAAGAGGAGGTGGAGAAAATGTATATTGTATCTGAAATGACATGTTTTACCTTCCTCCCTTTTTTCCCCCAAAGAGAACCATCTTCTTTTTCAAGTAACTGCATTCCATCAGCCTAATTTGAATCGTGCATTTTATATATCATCCCTGACTCAAAGGACGCAAAGCTGTAGATGGGTGGGGCCGAGGGAGGGTCATCCCAGGTTAGAAAAGAGGCTATTGACTCCGCATATGTTTCTCGGTAATTTGGAAAAGTGCCAAAACTTGGATTTAATATGGCCCTGGGTGAATGCGCAAGAGCTTGTTAGGAAAGTCTTTAGTCCGGACCCTGAGGAGCATGTCAAGTGTGGCTGTGTCAAAGGGCTCATCAGTCATTAGCACCGCGCTTTGCCGCCGCAGCGGGGTCTGCATTAGGCACAAAGAGGGTCCAGGATGTTATCTCGCGTCAGCTTCAGAGGGCAAATCATTCTAATACATCTCCTCAGAGGAAGAGTCGACCAGCTTAACTGGAGTTCAGAGCCGGAAATGATTGCAGTGAAGCCAAACCATCCGCGTGAGGATCTTTCGACGACAACATTTTTTTGAAGTTTGTGTGGATGGTGGTTGGAGTGCATGGTTGAGATGGGGGGGGGGGGGGGGGGGGGGGGGGAGTCAGGCAGAATTTAAATGCCTTGCAAACCCTCTTGAAAATAAATCAACAAAAAATGAGCATCTGCACTTTGCAAACCTTCACATCTGCCAAAGTGCTTCTATTAATTTGTACCCCCCCTTCAAAAGTTGAGTGTTTAAATGTAAAAATCTAAAGGTGACCGCTTTTAAAATAAACTTTCAACAAAGATTTGTCAAGTAGTACTCTTATGCGCTTGTATTTCTTTCTTTTCTTACATTTCTACACTCTTTTTATGACGACACAAAGGCACCATTTAAAAAATGTGCTCCGGAGATGAAAAAAAAAGTGGTGGAACCTTCAAAGTCAAACACCACCCAAACATTGACAAGATCGAGTTCAAATCAACATTTTCAGTAAAAAGCAGGTTCAAACCATAGATTTGTGCCACAACAGTGTAGTCAGCAACTTCTTCTTTTTTGTGGTCACAATACAGTCCATACAAAACGCAATCTATCATGAACTACTAAACGGTACTTTTTGTGGGTGTACGTTTTTGTGTGTGTTTTTGAAGGGTGTGTGAGATCGGTGACAGTTTCTGTAATGTATGAAATCACTGCTACATGCCCTCCAAAAAATACGACGTTAAACAATTTCTTATTGGTATTGTAACCTGTCTGTCAATCATGTTTGTTTTTTTACATGGGGAATTTGTGCCCCCTTGTGGAGATATAGAGATCTTCGAGACATTTATTGTTGGAAACGTCGTTGTCAAGGAAGTGCGAAAATGGCTAACGTTACGATGTTCTCAACTTCTTCGGTTCAAATGAGCTAACATTGAATCAGAATAACTCAGAATCTCAGAATCTTTACAACATGTAAGGAAAAAAATAGCCACACAACAAAGTGAAGAGATCGGCCATCACTTCAAACTGAATATTTAAAAAAAAAAAAAAAAAAACGAAGTAAGCTTCAAAAAGCGTCTAGGAAGGGAAGAACCGATTCCGCAATCCGCACCAAAAATGAGGCACACACACAAAAGCTTGACGGTATTCAAAGCCAATCACGTCCAGCCTAACACATTCAGATACCCTCACAGCCCCGATGACGCGAAAGCCACGTTAGCCGCGCGTCGAACGGACTTCTGTGTTAGCCTAAGTCGTGGTAATTGTAAGGCGGACAATGTGAAAATGTCAACCATTTCAACAGCATGGCGCGCACGGCCGTGACGCTGCTCCTTTTTTTTTTTTTATCTCCCACCAGCCGCGGATAGCCGTGGGTATTTAATTGGATAGGAGGCACGCTGAGCTGAGATGAGAAGCTTAGTGGCGAGGGTTAGCAACTCGCACTTAAAGATGTTCAGCTTAATTCCCGGAGCGACCCCACTAGTCATCATTCTCAGCTAGCCTCTGCCCCTAATAAGTTCATTAGCTCAGCGTTGGGTCAGAAGAGCACAATATATTTCTTGTGGAGCATATTAGCAATTGTACGTAATGATCACTGAATGTCTTTACTCTGCCTGCTGCGTGGAACCGGCCATTCGTTTCGGCTTTGGTGAGGTTCTGCCGCGGCCGCGTTGATGTCGTGCATTGATGATGGAAACCAATTTTAATTACAGTCAAACCTCGGTTTTCGAACGTCTCGGTTCTCGACCGATTCGGTTTTTAGACCAAAACTTTCTAGTTTTTTATGCCTCGGATGACGGAACAAATTTCGGTTCTCGAAGCGTACTTGAATGCACCATTTGACTCCTCTCGCCTTCCTTACACGAGGAAGTGACGCTTTCTCGGGTAGGCGAGGAACTGACGCTTCTTGTGTTGCTTTCCATTGTGAGCAGACGTGTTCAAGAAACATTTTTATTTTAAAAAGAGCGTGGTTTTGGTTTTTGAACAATTTCGGCTTTCGAACAGCCTTCTGGAATGGATTATGGACAAAAACCGAGGTTTGACTGTATTTGCGTATTCTGATTTGCATTTCTGTGTGCTTTGGTGCTTTGTCTGGCCGACAAGGTGACGCAGTGTACAACCTAAGCTTGTTGTGGATGAGAGAAGCAGTTAACCTTGCTTGCTTCGGCTATTTCAAGGCTTTGCTAGTCTTGCAGAGAAGTTGTACGAAACAACACGCACAAACATCGAGACACTTTATGACACTGAAAGCCACGCTTGGCCTTGCTTATTGTAATGCTTGTTCTGCCACACAAAAGAAGACCAGTTAGCACACCCGCATTATTCTTTATGTGTGGCGTGTCTCATATTGACGATCTTAAGAATCAGTATGTGTGACGGTGTACAGATACAGGTACCTCACTTTAGAGGAGCCAAGAGGGTCAATTAAGTATTTTTTTTTATTTATTTGAGGCATCTCCGGTACTGGAGTTATTCCGCACCAAGGACGCGTTTGTAATCCACACCTTCAGTTCAACTCCACCAGAGTGCAAGCTAACCAACCAAACTTATCGAGGAAGATATGATGTTATATGTGTAGCCTTCATTGCAAAACCACAAAAATGATACGAATGCATGAAAGAACCGGCGGAGCTGCGGAGGAAAGGGAAAAGGATTCATTTTCAGAGGTAACTAAACTCAGTGGGGCGAGACGCTGTCTGCCAACGCCACGTGCGGGACCGTAAATAAGACAAATGTTCCTTCCTATTGCACTCCCTACGCTTCATCTTTTTTACTTTGTCTGCATGCGGATTGTATGGCATTCAGGAAAATGAGGCGAATACGGTACAGTATTGGCCACCACTCTGTCTCCTCTTTCATGGGCCCGGAATTGGATTAGCTGCCTATTTTCCTGTTTTCTGTGATAGGACTTCTGAATGGCCGATGGATGAATGGATGGATGGATGGATGAATGAATGAATGTACAGTCAAACCTCGGTTTTTGCACGTCTCGGTTCTCGACCAATTCGGTTTTCGACCAAATAGTTTTTTATGCCTCGGATGACGAACACATTTCGGTTCTCGAACAAACCGAGCGCACTTGAATGCACCATTTGACTCCTCTCGCCTTCCTTCACGAGGAAGTGGCACTTCCTCGGGTAGACGAGGAAGTGACGCTCCCTCGTGTTGCTTTCCATTGTGAGCAGACGTGTTCAGGAAACATTTTTATTTTAAAAAGAGTGTGGTTTCGGTTTTCGAACAATTCGGGTTTTCGAACAGCCTTCTGGAACGGATTATGGACGAAAACCGAGGTTTGACTGTATTTGAATTAACGTATTTGCTGTCAAGAGTTGAAGGTTTTCCTTTCATTAAAAAAAAGTGTGCAAAACGTTTTTATTGCCATGTATTAGATGCGCGCGCACACACACACACACACACACACACGCACGCATATATAGAGAGAGAGACAGACAGACAGACAGAGAGACACACACACACACACACACACACACATACACCATTAAGGGTTATAAAATAAGTATTCCATGGCGTGCATTGGGTAAATAGTTGGTGGTGCTTAATGGACCATTAAACCGGGTTGCTAGCTCCCAAAACATGACCGTGAAGGAAAAAACAATTGGTTCAGTTGTTCGCTGCTTGCATTGTCCGTTTTTGTGGACAGCATATGTTAATACTGTTTTTTTCTTTTTTTTGTACAGTAAATTACTGTTGAGTGCAGTTGTTCTTATGAAGAAACACTTTTTTGGGGGGGGGGCAGAAGAATGCAATGTTCATACAAGACTTAAATTCAAAATTTTTTGGGAGATTAACATGGCGGTTACAGAACCATTTGAAGTTGCAGCTCAAAGCACCACCGCATTACCCCTTGTGGCATGGCGACGACTGTTTTTTTTTTGAGGATATCACCTGCTCCAAAATATTTGTGCGGTTAATCCTTGAGAAGCTCACAGAGTTGAAGTCTCCCATTTTCATTGTTTGAAAAAAGTTTTGATTGAACGCGACATTTTTCAACTTTTGGGGCTTTGGATTTGGATAGAAAGGCACTCATGCACGGAAAATGTAAATGTATGCCTCTCAGGCAGTCTGTGCCCATCAAAAATGAGCGCTATGATTATTTTCAAAGGCAGGATTTTGGCGGGAGAACAGCGGAGTCGTGGTTGGCGCACATGCCACGCTCGAGAGGTTCTGGGTTCGAATCAGTTCAGGCGATCGGTGTGTTGAGTTAGTATGATTGATTGATTTTCTGTCCAGTTTCCTCCCACATCTTAAAAACGTCCTAAATTTCATTGAACTCTCTCTCTCTCCATTGTCCATCGTGTGCCTCTCGCCCAAAGTCAGCCGCAAGCAGATGGAGAAAAGGAATGTTTACGTTCGGAACGATCTGCTTCATACTTTAATGACTGCATGAAGTTGGATCTTAAAGAACAATGTTGTCTCATTGGCCACCGCGGGAACTCATCAAACATGCGCATTGTGCCGCTGTCAAATACATTTCGTACCCCCCCCCCCCCTAATTTGTTACAACATCCTTGGCATCCGTCATGCGAGCGGTCATCAATTGGGTGATACCAGCGCCTGTGAAATGATGATGGGGAGATTAAGTTGTCACATCTCTTTCTCTCCAATCACTCAGGCGCACTTGCTCCGCTGCTGGTCGCTGAGTAGAGACACATTAAGCTTTTAGTGCATGTTTTACTTTTGCCTGTAAAAATTCTATGCCGTGCTTTTAATGTTTTTGAGGGGCAGCAGTTTTCAAGGCGCTGCACAAAGCGCTTATAAAACCGTTGATGAAAGACCTGTCGGATTGATGGCTGCGGCTTTGTCTCCTGAAAGAACCCAAGGTGGCACTTTTAAAAGGACGGCGACGCGAGAACACGGGTAATACCACAAAACATCATTGTATATCACTTTGGGCTATTATACAAACTGCGACGGCAGCTATAGAGCTCGCATTTCCGCAGTATTTCATCTCCTGAATGTTTATGGCTACTCCGACAAATACAGTGAAAGTGAGGATCAACAAGCAGGGCACGGGCCAGCGAGAATGAATTTGACTGAACGTAATTCAAAGCAAATTTCTGAAGTCCCGCGGAGAAAAAAATTGAAATGATGCCATGTGAAAACACAACAACAGATGACTGAGTAATTATCACATCGAATTGGAATCTCCGCTCGCCTTATACTTGCGGCTGACTGCACTTCTTACTCCATTTGCGTGCAGCGTCACGGCTAAATGCCACTTCACCATGTTTGCTTGGAAAGGCATCGTTTCTCTCTGGCTGAATGAAACTCACACATTGAAGTATATTTGTGTTCCACACCACACAAGATCACAGTTTCTGAGAGTTTGGTTATTTGCCATTTGCAAGCTAGTCCGTGCTTGGGCGTTACTGGACCCCTGAGTAAGTGTGATGTCATTTTCAGTTGACAAGAAATGGCAAAACCGTGCCTGTGTGGGTTTTCTCCGGGTACTCCGGTTTCCTCCCTTATTCCAAAAACATGCGTGGCAGGCTGATTGAACGCTCCAAATTGTCCCGAGGTGTGAGTGTGAGCTTGAATGGTTGTTCGTCTCTGTGTGCCCTGCGATTGGTTGGAAACCAGTTCAGGGTGTCCCCCGCCTATTGCCCGAAGACGGCTAGGATAGGCTCCAGCATCCCCCGCGACCCTTGTGAGTATAAAGCGAATCGGAAAATGGTTGGATGTTCTGCCACAATTTTTCCAGGGTACTACTGTTGAGATGAAGTTCACTTAAATTGTATGCGTGGTCACTTGCGAGTGTGAGAGATATGCAGAAAGTACGATGCAATACGGCATGTCTTCTTTTTTTAGGGTTGGCCTTATGCACATCATTTGGAAGAAAAAAAATAATTAGGCAGTCGGAGTAGTTGCTGTGCGACATGGCGTGCGCCTGCAAAATAGTGCACACAGTTGTCCGGCATCATCAAATCAAACGGCGCTCAGAAAAGAACATTGCCTTCATTTAGGTCAAGAAAACATTTATTTTATTTTTTTTTAATTGTGGCACTGACTCGAATTTTGAGTTAATTAGTTAATATTTTGTGAAGTCGGGATGCCAGTCGCCAACATATCAACTTGCCATAATTAGCCATTAAATGTATTTCGTGAAATATCAAATCGAGCGGAAGTAACGGGAATGTGATTGCTTCAGACCCAGCTTGCGGTTCAAATGATGAGGCGCTGATTCATTTACATATAATGACTTAGTTTCTGACAGGTTGCAATGCCTGCAACCCTGTTGAAAATGTCTTTAACTTGTCAATTAATCTGCGCATTAATGTCTGCGAGACAGAGCAGGAAAAAAAAAAACGCCCAGGCAATCTCATAGCAGACACAATTCGCAGCGATTACACAGGGCGAACATGAAGACCAAAAGGCTGCTTTTCTGGTTTAAAATTGAAAACTGTGAGAGTGTCGACGGCAGAACGAGGCCCATTTTTGTCATGGAACCAACATTTGCTGATCGTCTGTTCAGCCGGCTACCTGCAATGACTCCTCGAAGTCATAAGAGAAACGGACAAATAAATAATCAAGAAAGCAGCGCTGGAAAAATAAAAAAAATATATTCAAAAAAGAGACTCATTTAAGCCAACAAGTCTTCATTGGGAAGCAAGTAAAACAGACATTTTGTCATTTTCGACATGATTGTGACGCCAGCACAGGTGCATCCTTGATTTTCCATGTTTGCTTTTGCCTGATTGTTTAATCTTGCAGTGGTTTCTTCAGTTTTTTTTTTCCAGAGCTAGATATTATCATCGCTCAAGTCCTGGATAATAGGGGCCCGCATAATACAGCATCACAGTATTTGGCGGTGCAATTATGAGCTAAAGCACAGGTGTCAAAGTCAAGGCCAGATCGGGGTTGCCAGACATCATTTTATGTGGCCCGCAAAAGCAAATCAAACATGGCAACTTCCATGATGCTTGCTAAAATATGGACCAAAATGTCAAATTCTCATATGTAATAAATAAGAGAGACATTTTAAGCATTTTCTTGTTGCCAAACACCCCATTACGGTAACTTAAAGAATACAGTCAAACCTCGGTTTTCGTCCATAATCTGTTCCAGAAGGCTGTTCGAAAACCTAAATTGTTCGAAAACCGAAAGCACGCTCTTTTTAAAATAAAAATGTTTACTGAACACGTCTGCTCTCAATGGAAAGCAACACGAGGAAGCGTCACTTCCTCGTCTACCCGAGGAAGCGTCACTTCCTCGTGTAAGGAAGGCGAGAGGAGTCAATTGGTGCATTCAAGTGCGCTCAGTTTGTTCGAGAACCGAAATGGACGAGAACAGAGACGTTAGGAAAACCGAGGTTGTTCGAAAACCGACTGTAGTTATTTTTGACTTCTTTATGTGACTTCAGTCATAACGGCTCTCCAAGGAAAATGATAACTAAAATGTGGCCTGCGATGAAAATGAGTTTGACACCCCTGCGCTAATAGTTTTTGTCTTTCCATAGTCGCAAAGAGGGATTGGATTTTTAAAATGTTTCCAAATTTCATTTTTTTTTTTTTTCAGGATTGCAAAAAAAAGCAAAAAAGATTGATAATTTATAAAAAGAACAACAAGAGCAACTAATTCGGTTTTCGCTGCACGTGGCTACATTTCATGTTTTGAAAGGAGTTGAAGCAGACTGCCAAGTACGCAGCAGGCGCCGCGGGTCTCCTCTTTGTGTTGGATATAAAAACGAAAACGTGCACTCGCACAAAGATTCTCAAAGTTATCAAAGCCTTGCCTTCAAATGTTTATGCTGTGCATTTATCATCGGAATTCAAACTTTGATGGCAGCCTTACCTGATTTAGACTTCTGTGCCTCACACTTCATTATGTTCATAATTCAAGGTTATCCGCATGAGGGTTTTTTTTTTATAATAAACGATGAGACGGCGTCCTTCTTTGATGGTGTTATGGTTTTTGTTTGTACTCACATTGCATATTTGACTGCACGTGTAGGTACGCAGTGTTGACAGACCATGGAGGAGATTTACATGATATAAAATTGTCAAACTCATCTGTACGTACATAAGCTAGCGCCTTTCAAAGCAAAGTTGTCATTCTTTTGTTTGATGTTTAGTTTGACTCTAAACTTCACTTGGCAGTGGCAATAAATGACCCGAAGGCCCCTTTTAAAGAAAATGTCTGCCAAGCTGCCGCTTGCTGCAAAGAGAGTTGAGTCATGCAGCCGAACTGCGCTCGCATCTCAAATTTCTGCTCTCAAGTCAAAGCATAACATTTGGTATTTCGACCGGTTGCAGAAAAAAAAAAAGACGTACACGAAGGTATCCTCTCACTTTCATCGCATATTTGTCAATACTAAATCATCTTTTAAGCCATTTATATATTAATATTCTCACTGTTTATGATGTTTTGTTTTGACGGCACGCCGAGAGGTTTTTGTCACGTCAAATGAGTGCCTTGGCCCAGTCAATTTTGGGAGCCGCTGCGACAGTATGTCGGGCACTAGTGGATCGGGAACGATGCGGAACGCAGCTCAGCTCTCAACGAGGATGCATTTGTCAGTCCACACATCCAGTAAAGGGTCAGCTGCAATCACTCTAGGCCTGTGATGAAGTCATCCGTGGGCATGTTGCAGCTAATGCAGATGAAGTCATTGAGGGCGACTAGTGTTCTTGTTCTGGGGACGGACCCCGCAGCTTCAAGTGACTCATTGCCTCATTGTCTGAGTGCATGTGAAAATAACCAAAGAGATGGACAGGTCTGAGTAGAACAAATTGAAGCAATACCTGCGGCATTGCTTTAAAAACATTGCCTTGAAATTTCTTGCAGCACCAGTTGTTGATAGAAAGAAAAAAAAAAACAAGATTCATTTTAGTCAAACCAAATCAGAGAAACGGATTAGTTTGCATTCTTTGGAGAGCTGTAGGTTTATAAGTTGATTTGAAAGATCATTTTGTCGAACAGCAGTGAATGAGAACTGTTTGTAACGGGTTATCTCTGATCATATAGCGACATAAGGTAACCAAAACTGCCCTTAAATTGGCTGCCAATCAGTCCGCCTCAAATCCATTTGGAGAGGCGTCATCTTCATTGTGACGCTAATAAGGGTAAGTGTTTTCCATATTGATGGATGTACGCTCACCAAAAAACATGAAAAACACCTGACAGGACACCATTCATCATGCATTCTAAGAGTTTCATAAACAAACCCAGTTTTTATCACCACGATCCGAAAGAACAATGCTGCCGAACATACAATTGGATATCTGCTCTCCCGTAGATTTCTTTCAGGCCCCCCAATCAATTATTCTGCGAGCTCAGAAATGATAAATAATGAGCTAAGCTGGCAGCGTAGCAAATTCCTGCGAGCAAATCCGATATTTCACCTTGGGGAAAATGAAGGAAAACAGCTGAATCAAAATGGCTGGCTTAATGACTCCCCTGTTACATCTTAATCAACCAAGTACACCGTAGCATACGCTTTGTTCGCAACTGGCAGTGCTGCAAATTGGCATGCGATGATCACACATTTGGCTGCGATTGACATATTGCCAACTTCGACTTTGATTCTCAATCATCGGGGCAGATGACATCACACCTTTGTAGGCACTCTCGCTACTTTGCTTTTTCATTCATAAATCACAAAGGGAATTATAATGCAGGGTCCCTGAAGGAAATTTCCACACCAAAATGGTCCAAGTGGAGCCTCCACAGTCAGAACAATCGATTGCAGGGCACTTCGACTTCTGAAACATTTTTTAATGATTATTTTCATAATTTAAAATATTGTTTACCCTGCAAATTAGAGGAAAATATATATAATCAGTTAAAATGATCATGGTGAAATGATCCAGTCAGCTTTGAGCATGAATCTTTCGTCTGTAGTCTGGACAGTGGCAGTTGGTCAATAGAGGGCGCTAGAGTGCCACCTCACCAGCGGCGGTGATGACGATGACAGGCCAAAGTGAAGAAGAATAAAAATAAAAATAGCGGAAGCACGAAGAAGAAAAATAAAAAATAGCGGTAAGAACGAAAAAAGAAGAAAATAATAGAAGAGATAACAGAAAATGGAGAAACGTAGCGACAATCTGGAGAAAAGTGGGTCGAAGATCGGCCAGGTTAACCGGCAGCTGAGGAGAAGTTATGATGTCATTTACATTTCAAAAACCAGAAGCCATTCATTTACGAATGTGATTGCACTTTAGATTTGAATGAGGCAAAATAACATGTTTTTTCTTTCAAATATATTGTTATAATCATTTGTTTCAGATGCACTGTGTGTTCAAAAAGTCTTTTTTCAAACTTGAGTCTTGAAAAAGAGGGTGTCATCTTATAATCAGGGCAGTCTTATATTCAGGCCAATACGGTAAATTGCTTTATCCCCTGTTGACTTGTATTAAAATGTTGCCATGCGCAGTAGCTTCTTTTCGATGCAATGGATTGGGCCGAATTTGGACACTCGATTCCCAGACGTCACATCGAAACACAGACTCTGACTCCACAGATATCTGCTCACACACACCAAAGTAAGTCTCTGGATGTCGACTTTTGTCGATGCTGTCTCTTTGCATGCATCACTTCCGTCTTTTCTACTGATTTGTCAATACAAGAACGTCAATGTTCAATCGCTGTTACCTGATCGTCTCGCTTTTCGGTTATACTGTATGGCCAATTTGTTCAACTTTAAGGACAATGCACACTCTGTTCCCCTGTCATGCCCCCCAAATTCCGAAATAGTCTCTGGCCAGACATCCTTTAGCTATTCCAATCATCTTTCATTCCTCATTTTGTCATGCAAACATTTAATGCGAGACCAAGTGATGCACCGCTGATTCCAAGCTAAGGGGATTATGCAAAAAGCGTGCCTTTGTGCTACATCCCTACAAAGTGAGAAACAAGCGAGGGGAAAAAAAAATATGCTGTCGTTAGTGTTTCTAGATTGCTTTTGGCAAAAAAAACAACAACGGGGGTTTAAAAGTAAAAGAACATCCACTGGTAATGTCTTGACAGAAGAGGATGAAAGAGAACCAGTGGATGTGTGATTCTGTAGCTTGCAAGGCTGCAGCGGGCAGAAATCGTTCAACCTATTGAGCAACCCATGCGGCTTGAAAGTAAGATCTGCATTGATTAGTGGCACCGTGATGGTAACAACTGGTAAATTAAATCATCAGCTCTATGGCGCCTGCTGAGCCCAAGCTGTTTAATTAGTAAAGAGGAAATCAAACAGAACGCAGAATCAATACAATGTGGGCAATACAATGTGGGCTAGCGCTCGAGTTTACCTCACATGCCACAAGATGTACCAACAGCATCAGCACCAAACACACTTTCATCCTTTCGGAATTTACATGCACAAAAGTAACCAATCAGAAGTGTCGCTGGAACCACTCGCTCGGATTCTGCGTACAACTCGAACATTTTTGAGAATTAGGTGGTTCTCCTACTTGTGTCGGAACAGTTTAGAAAATCTCTGTGTGTGTGTCTGTGTGTGTGGGCGGGGGGGGGGGTCTAAATGTGGCCATTTGCATAATGCAAGGACAATAATAAAGCCATTCATAAATGAGTTTAGTGTAGAGGAACATTATACCTTTGACCCCAAAGTCGTATCGTAAATGTATTCAAATAAAAACTGTACAGTCAAACCTCGGTTTTCGAACGTCCAATTCGGGTTTCGACCAAAAATGTCGATTTTTTTTTTATGCCTCGGATGACGAACAAATTTCGGTTCTCGAACAAACTGAGTGCACTTGAATGCACCATTTGACTCCTCTCGCCTTCCTTACACGAGGAAGTGACGCTTCCTCGGGTAGACGAAGAAGTGACACTTTCTCGTCTTGCTTTCCATTGTGAGCAGACGTGTTCAGTAAACATTTTTATTTTAAAAAGAGCGTGGTTTCGGTTTCCGAACAATTTCGGTTTTCGAACAGCCTTCTGGAACGGATTATGGACGAAAAATGAGGTTTGTCTGTACTTTCAAACAGTATTTTTGTACTTTGAGTCCATTAAAGTGTGTTCCTAATTAAATGTTTCAAAACAAGCCATTCCAAAAGAAGAAATGAAAATCTATTCCAAGTTAAACATAACTGACGTGAACCTAACAAATGTACCATACTGGATTAAGAAAAACAACCAAACAAAGAACTGAAAACTAACCCTAACCCTCACACATGCGGTGAACATTTAATTCAGTGATTCTTTTGCATACCACTAGAGAGCATGCGCCACACTTTGAGAATCAATTGGGTGTATGATCCTTCCATAAATATGAGAAATATTCCAATTAAGGGTCAGTGAGTGTCAAAGGTTGGTTACCTGAGGAGATGGAGGCCAAGCGGAACGCATCCTGATGACGGCCGGGTGCTACCGGTTCATATGGCGATGAGTCGTCCATGTCTCCGTCTGAAGGGACACAACGAATGGTTGAAGCACCTCATCGAAACCACTTGTGATACTGAATGCGTCTTTATGAAGGGACATTTCTCCTTGAATTCACACTGACGATTTTTATCGTGTCTGAACAAAAGGTTATTGCATTATATGTATGTTTTGGTTTAAAAAAAATTAAAATCTATATTCACGGTCATGTACCTTTCTTTTGGACCTTGTGGGTCGATGTAGGTGTGCAATGTAAATAGCAGCACATTTTATTCGCTTATAAGATAGATGCTCTTTAGAAAAAGAACACGAAAGAAAAAACCAAGGGTTCAAAGAATCTAATTAGCACCGCGAAGAGCCTCCTGTATTCTCGCTGTCGTTTCTAATCCCGCAGTTAACATTCACGGCCATTGAGTGTGTCTGGGAAACTGTCAGCCACCAGTGAGCAACAGTTTTGCATTCAAGTCTTGATGGAACTATGAAAGCTGGGAACAGTAATGACCGGGCAAATGACCCAGCACACGACTGAGGTTCTGGGGGCCCGCATAGGGTCACAATATCTAGTGAGGAGTGGACACGGCGGAAGAGCTCGCTGTTCTGCCCACAGTAAAAGTTTCGGGCCATTTCATTCATAGTAATTGTGTTTTGAATATTCATTTAATAATCACGGTGCATTGTGGGTAACAGACGCCATGTTTCATCAGACGAGTCGTTACAGAAAGCCTGACCGTGGTCGTTGCAACTGGCCCTCGTGAGTTATATTCCTTTCGTTTCACCTGTAAGTTTGCTTGTGTTTAGAATTATTTAGAAGTGTGTTTCGGAGATCGTTTTTCCTCAATTGTTGTCATTGAAACTCGCTAGCTCAGAGTACTGCTAACGACGTAGCGATGATGCTAAATCGATGCTAACAACGTAGCGACGATGCTAGGTCGCTGCTAGCGAGCTAATTAGCATGCGAAAGAATCGCGAAAACGCATTATCGTTGTTTGTCACTCTTTGAGCTGCATTTATGTCTTTTGTTTTAACACCATTCGATTTGTGTTGTATTTATGTACAAGATGTTAATGCATGTTTTAAATCTGTTCATTTCAGTTTCGCTCTACATTTCATTGAGCTGATGTCACAGTTTTCCACTGTACGCCGTCAAGAAGACCGTAATAAAGGAGCAAGACGCTCAGTTTCCTGGCTCATGAATAGCCATCTTCGGGCAGTGAGAATTGGTGCCAGCTTGCTGTTGACCTGCCATGTTCACATGCACCCACACAGGAGTATCTAACTGTGACCGACGTAACCACTGGACTACCGAGTAACTTGCTGTTGAGTATATTCGCTGCGCTGCCCGGCCGTCCGTCCGGAGGCACCCCGGTTATCTTATGTATTCATAAAAAAAATTAATCTGGTTAATCGAAAAAATTATCATCAGATTCAGCGATTCTGAATGTGAGTTTTGTCTCCATCAAAATGGCGGCCTCAAAGTCAATCGACAACTTCCTGTTTATTTGACGGCATGTTTTGTACGTCTGGAGACGACAACATGCGCTGCCTGCGCAAACAATCAGAGAGGCAATCAGTAGCGACGGAATATTTTTGTTTTAATGTCCGGGCATTTTACTTTTGTAAAATTCCCTCCGGGAACGCCTAATCAACTAATCAGTCAGCAGAATTGAAGGCAATGATGGCATCAACCACGCGTTGATATTTCACAAAAACAGGAGTTGTAAAAGTTGAATGCAACTATTGAAAACTGATGAAAAGGAAACAAAAACCACCAAGAGAATTTTCACACGTGTGTCCAGAGGGGGAAAGAAAACACAATCTCTGGCATGTGTACGTCTGTAAAGTCATTGCTTTATGTGAAGCTCTCTGTCCCCCCCCCCCCACCCCCCCCCCCCATCAATATTGACAATCATAACAAGATCGAGAAGCTCTCATGGAGCCGCTGGCAGGCGAGCACAGTGTGCGAACGCTAAGAGTGTGCGCGCGGGTGTGTGTGTGTCGAGAGGGAGAAATGGAAGTGAAAATGTAATCCTCTAATCCTAAAAGTTTGGAGTGTGTGCACTTTTCTCTTTTCCTCCTTTTTGTTTGTACATGCTGATCAAATTGTACATCTGAGCGTGTTTGGAAGCGTACGCTGGCTTGCCTTGCTCGCTGGAAACATAGCGACAGATCCCACAGCGTGTTCGATTACACTTGCATTCTAAAGTTGGGCGACACTTCCGAAGCTTCTCGAGAGTTTCGGAATTTGCACTCGCATGGCAGACGTTTAGCGTTCTTTCATGTCAAACGGCTCACCGGTGGCCGCAGCTATTGTGTATTCCCTGAAAGCGTAAAAAAATGATCTCTAGGTGTGCTAGAGATCAATATGCTTTTTTGCTTTACATCCAGAACATGTTGCACTGCAACTAGCAATCTGGAACAAAGGCCCCGATATCATTCGACAACACTTACTCATGCTGCAATTGAAAGCCATCACCAGAGGTGGGTAAAGTTGCCAAAAATTGTACATTAGTAAGAGTACTCTTATTTTTTAGAAGATGACAAAGTAAAAGTGAAAAGTAGTCATCGGAATAATTGTTTCCACCGTTGTTTCTGCCATGCGTCGTGTCCTTTGGTCACTTTGCAAACTGTGCTCAGCCGAGACTTGGGTGTGGTCTGGCTTTATTCGATTGGTGAAATGAGTCAAAGGTTGCGGGTGGGAATGTTGGTTCGGTGAAGTATTGCTGACAACAAACTGAAACAAACATAGATGGACATGAATAAAAGCAGCTTAAATTCAGTGTTTATATATATATATATATATATATATATATATAGTCCATAGCACGTACAGTGCAGAGGTACCGGGTTCAAATAGCTCCGGCCTCCCTGTGTGGAGTATGTTCTCCCCGGGCCTGCGTGGGTTTTCTCCGGGTTGCTCCGGTTTCCTCCCACATAAAAACATGCATGGCAGGCTCGTTGGGCACTCTAAATTGTCCCTAGGTATGAGTGTGAGCGTGGATCGGACCAATTCAGGGTCTACTGGGAGACGGCTGGGATAGGCTCCAGCACCACCCTAGTGAGGATCAGCGGTTCGGAAAATTGGATGGATATATTACAGTACAGTCAAACAACCAATTCGGTTTTCAACCCAAAATTTTGAGTTTTTTTATGCCTCGTATGACGAACAAATTTCGGTTCTCGAACAAACTGAGCGCACTTGAATGCACCATTTGACTCCTCTCGCCTTCCTTACACGCTTCCTCGGGTAGACGAGGAAGTGACGCTTCCTCGTGTCGCTTTCCATTGTGAGAAGACGTGTTTTTTTTAAAAAGTGCCTGGTTTCGGTTTTTGAACAATTTCGGTTTTTGAACAGAGGTTTGACTGTAAATGTATATATACACACACATAATTTGGGTTTTTTCTTTGTTTAGATTCTCAGTCATTCACGTCACGGTAATCCGTAAAGTTTGAGACTGGACTCTTCTCATTTGTTTAAATTTTCTTATTATTTTTTTATTAGGGGGGATACAGATGTAGTTGAACCCAGAAACGGATTGCCTCCGTTTCCACGCTTCAATTATTTTCTTTATCGGAGAAAAAAAATTAATTTTGAGTAATTCTGTTCACATATGCTTCGTTCTGCAATAATTTCCGAGCTGTTAGCCACAATATTTATCACACTTGGAAAGCTCTTTCAAGTAATCCCAAAATATGTCAATTTACGGCTCATTCCAGTGCATTTGCCGACGGAATTCTTATCAAAGGGAAAATGCGCTTTGATCACATTAAGCCCAACGAATTCCTTCAGAAACCGATTCAAAAAGCATTTTTAGTCCAAACACTTAACTGAATTCGAGCGAGTCCTTATGCACGCGAGCGCAAATGAATCACGAGCGCTCAAATATCACTGCTCTTTGACCCACAGCCAATCATGCGTCATCGTCATCATCATCATCATCAACACGCAATAGAAAAGTCTTCCGAGCTGTTTTGTCATATGATGTTTTTAGCTTCGGGGCGACGATTTATTGCTGTAATTAAGCCGCCATTTGCCTTCATTTTCTCTCTGCCCGCGCAAGGCACGACGACAACACCATCAGGCCCGGCGACATCAGTCATCCTCGCGTATGCATTATCAATGAAGCTCAACTCCCGAGGTGATGGAGATTGTCCCTTTTGATTTTCCGTGGCATTCTTGGCAACCTCCTAATGGCTGCGAGCAAAGTCCATTTTAATAACTGTCATTCACAGCTCCCTTCTTTTGCTCCTGTTAGATTGATTTCGCATTCGCTGTTTGTCTGCGGGGCCAATGTTGAGGGAAAAGTCACAACGTGGCCCAATCGTTAAAAAAAACGACACGATGCGTTCAACGACAGCATAATAGAAAAGCCGCCCTGTGTGACACCAAAAGACGAGCTCCTTGTGGCGCGCACTTCGAGAGAGAAAACAGTCCCACAAAAAAAAAAAAAGTGACAAAGTTTTGCTGTCAGAGCTAAAAAAAAAAAAAAAAAAAAAAGAAGCATGCAAAATGAGCTGTCAGATTCAAATTGCTTTTGAGGAGGCAGCGCTGCAATACGTCAACTTCATTACATTTGCGCGAGGTGCAAACACATGCTTTCTTTCTTTCTCGGAATTCCGCTCCATCAAAACGCATCTGGCAGCATAAATTCAGTTTACAGCGCCGCTTTTGATGTGATATTGACATTTTAAACTCAATTCCAAACCTGACAAATAGAATATTGGATTAACCCGTGATAATATTTCAAGTCACATATCCGAATGCGGCGGTGTGGCGTGCGGGCGGGCGGGCGGGCAACCTGCGAATGGAAGCCCCCCACCCCCATCCCCCTCCCCTCCGCTCACATTTCCTTGGGCAATGTGTAATGGTGATACGAATAGTTACACACTCACTTAGCTGAAATCACAATTTTTATACACGCCTGGCGCTTGGTGATTGAAAACAGGTTTCCTCCTGAAAAAAAGTTCGAAAAAAGAAAAAAATCATTTTATTGCGTCGCCGCAGGTCCGACGGATCATCAAAAGGGCCTCCGCAGCCTCGTCGTATCAGCCTCCCCATTTACATTTGAGAGCAAAACCGAATTTGGGTTGTGACAAAAGCAAAGGCGGCTTAAATGTTGCCATCAAGCACTTCGATATTTCATGCAAAACCTGATTAGTGTTTCTTTATGGCTGCGCCGCGTACCCCGCAGGAAAAGCATCCAAATAATTAATCCGTCTGAATAAGTATTTACCAAATAATTTAACCCCTCCGTGCGTGCGGAGAGGGGAGGCCTCCGCTGACAACAAGCGGGCAATTTCAATTAACGATGAGCGAGCGGCTGCAGCCTGCTGCCAACACATGCGCGCACACACACACACACACACACACACACACACACACACACACACACACACACACACACACACACACACACAGTCGTGATGACAGCCTGCGGGTCTGGAAGTTGACTTGAGAAAGGCACATTCATTTCGTGGCGCTGTGAGGACTGAGTCTTAATACTCCCATCATGACTGCATTCACAGCACAGGATGGACTGTCACTCACTTCCCCCTCCAGCCACTTAGACAGAAGCTTGTCCACTCAAGCCTTGGGGGAGGGGGTGAGGGTGGGGGGGGGTATATGATCCTCACATTTAAGGGGGCAGAGCGTAAAAGGTGGCATGACGAGAAAAAAGCTGCTCTGAAAGAATGTATTGATCGTGTCCCAAAAGCTATCGGCAGGTTCTTTCTTATGATGATGAAGTGGAGTTGCCATGTCGGCCGTGGGGGGTGGGAGGGTTGAGGGGAGGGGGATGAGGCTGAGGCGCAGATGGGAGGACGTATTCAGCATGCAAGAAGGCTGCTTCCCCTCTTGAGCCGCCTGACATGAGGGGCAGCCTGGAAAAATGTTCTGCTTATGACAGTGGATGGCTCAGGTAATGGCCGGTGACTGCTACCATTGCTCATAGTAATGATGGTTTCACCCAGGAATACTATGTACCTTTGTAAACCCCACCGCCCTCCTCCTCCTCAGCCTCCCCCCTTTCTCATCCTCCCCCCTTGCTTTCTTTTCTGTTCTCCTCCCTCATCCTTTTTTTTTTTTTTTTGCCTTTCTCTCGGTCCATCCGTGCCGCTGCCTCAGAGCATCCTAACAAGCTGGCGGCGGCAAGCGGCGTGTGATGCTAACATGATATCACACGTCATAAGCAACTTGTGATATTAACGTGATGTAATGGCCTACTCGGAGGGTGACCTTGCACTGTTGACATTTAAGAGAAAAGCAGAAAATAAACCAAGAAGTCAACATGACTTTTGTGTTTGCGAGACAGTCCGAGTGGAGGGTTTTTTTTTGCATCGTCGCCGTGCACTTACGGATTTGTTAACGCATTTCGACATGGAACGCGTGTATCGTAGCTCCTGTATCATATATGAAAACATGTCCGTCAATAAAAATAGAAGTGCGTTGTAAATTGGCAAACTCTTACAGATGTGGTGCTGCCCCGTGTGTATGAAAGTAGCAATTATGTTTTTATTTTGTCATTTTGACTTCAAGATGGCGCCGCGAGAGCGGCTGCCTTTCCAGCAGCGCTTATACAGTCAAACCTCGGTTTTCGAACGTCTCGGTTCTCGACTAATTCGGTTTTCGACCAAAGATTTGGAGTTTTTTTATGCCTCGGATGACGAACAAATTTCGGTTCTCCAACAAACTGAGCGCACTTGAATGCACCATTTGACTCCTCTCGCCTTCCTTAGACGAGGAAGTGATGCGCTGACGCTCCTCGTCTTGCTTTCCATTGTGAGCAGACGTGTTCAGTCAACATTTTTATTTTAAAAAGAGCGTGGTTTCGGTTTTCGAACAATTTTGGTTTTTTCGGACAGCCTTCTAGAACGGATTATTGACGAAAAACGAGGTTTGACTGTATTCTGTTCTTCTACTTCTTCCTTTCATAACTTTGCTGCTGTGAATTGCGAATGTCTCCATTGCGAAACTAAAAAAGGTTTTCTTATCTTATTTAAGGTTTATGATTGCCATAACATCGATGCTAATTTATATTAGCCCGCCGATGAGGTTTCAATCTCGGCATTAGTTTGGCTGAACATTATAGTTTTCGAAAACGGCGAGCTGCCCTCCATCGCAGGCTACACGTTCCACAATTTCGTAATTTATTTAATTTGTTTTTTTGGTCCAGTCAAAACTCAATTTTGCTTTGTTTAGTTTGGGTGTGATACCACTGTCGGCCACTACATTTTGGCATGCGTGAAAACAGGAATCATGTCTCATCCATCCTGCTTTTTACGCCCACGGAAAGCAACAGCTATTGGTTCATTTTATAATGTACAACTTTGATGATTATTGATGTATATTGTGAGATGATAAGTTAGTTTTTTTTGGAAAAATTGCATTTGTTTACTGTAAATAGAGTACTGGGGTTCCCGACAAGGAAAAGTTACTTCTTTTTAGAAGACATTGGTCAACCGATAAGCTAGAACCCCATTTCTTGGTAGCTTGAACTCATCAGTATGGGTAGTTTTTCCAGCAAATCAAAGGCTCATCCTGAGTTTTGGGAACAGCGTGTTTGTGAAGTTCGGGCACTGGCGCGTGGATGCTAATTTGCTTTTGAGCAATTTGCAGCTAAATTGTCATGTAGAAGATTGGGGTTGGTGGATGTGGGTGGCGGTCGTCTCTGTTCTGTCACTGCAGCTAGCTCTGCTAATTAAAGCACTCTGAAAGGTCCTCCTGAAAGCTCTTTCACGGCTAAGCCCAGGAAATAATGTATGTCGGAGGTGTGCGAGTGATCGTTTGAATGTTCTATTCGGTCGCATTGCTCTGCAAGGCCACATGCACACCAGGCCCAGGGCGCTAATGAAAGGGAACCATGGCCGACTCCCTATTGCTGCTTGAGCTCATGGATCTTTTTTTTATTTTTTTTTTATTTAGATAATGACTTCTGTTGTACATTCGGAGCAAGAACCACTCATTATTTTTTGATGACTGGTGCACTGAAATGTTTTATTTGCTGCCATTTCCCGTTGGAACTCATTGTAAATAGCTTGCCGTTAGGACTACTGCGGATGGCTTAGAAACCCGCATTAGAACACCCCCCCCCCCCGTCATTATTTCCAACTTCAAATGTCGATGAACTGTGAAATGGTGCGTTCACTGCATTGCTGGCTGCAAAGGGAATTGAGGGATGGACAGAATGTGGCTTGTCGGACGAGTCGAAACGGATTGTTAGCGAAGGGTGACCGCATAGCAAGCAAGATGTGCAGTTTGACGTTTTGGCACAAACAAATAATTTGACGGGGAGTTTGGCAACTTTGTCTACAAATGGTCACGACTCAGCAAAAACTCTCAAGTATGTTTTTCATGAACATAATTTAGTGTGCTGTGCGGCACTCGTTAGCAGAATGAGTGCTCAGTCTGCTCGTTTTTTTTTTTTTTTTGGCAAGAAAATAGACACAGTTTGGACTGCATATGTTACAGCATTATTGGCTACTTGTGTCATTATCTCTTTTCATCTTATTAGCAACTCACCGTGATAAAATGTTTTATTTACGAGTGCCATCATCTTACATTTATTGACTGTACGCGGTTAGTTTATCGTCTTGTTTGAGTGTCTGGAGCTTGCGTCTTATCGCTAACGGACGTTACGACCGCATCTTGCAATTTTAGGGCTGTGTGAAAGCCCGATTATTTGTTTTAATAAGCGGCAGTTATTATCGTAGATAAGATGGCTCAACCTTTTTGCAGTTAGCAGTTGTCAAAGTATATTACACAGCCACCATCACGGCTTAAAGGCCAAGCGTGGAAGATATTTCACGTCCAATATAATTCAGAGTTTTGTGGGGGGGAAAAAACTAAAGCGAGCCTGGTAGTTAACAGCATTGCTTTTTTTATTTTTTTTATTTGTACCTCTTTATAGGTCGAGGAAGCATGTTTGTTAAAGTTGAAGAAAAGGCACCACATGCCACGCTGTGAAGCGGCGAGACCATGAGATCTGGGAAAGGCTTCAGCACACCCACACGGCCCTTAATGAGGGGAAGCGGTGGTAGAAAAAGGACAGATGGAAGTTCTCCGAGCTGCGAGAAAAATCCAGCACCGGTGTCACAAACGGTATAGTTCCAAAATGCAAACTACAAGTATTCCTCTTGGGAATGAATTCCCTGCGACGCGGCCAGGAGTCCATCCATCCATCCATTTTCCGAACCGCTTCATCCTCACTAGGGTCGCGGGGGGTGCTGGAGCCTATCCCAGCAGTCTTCGGGCAGTAGGCGGGAGACACCCTGAATTGGTTGCCAGCCAATCGTAGGGCACACAGAGACAAACAACCATCCACGCTCACACTCATACCTAGGGACAATTTAGAGTGCCCAACGAGCCTGCCATGCACCGGAGCACCCGGAGAAAACCCACGCAAGCCCGGGGAGAACATGCAAACTCCACACAGGGAGGCCGGAGCTGGGATCGAACCCGGTACCTCTGCACTGTGAAGCCGACGTGCTAACCACTGGACTACCGGGCCGCCTCGGCCAGGAGTCGTCTTCCAAAATCTTGCCTCTTCCCACGCACTGAACAAAGCAGACGCCACATAGGACCTCTGTATACTTGTACTGGCTGATCAGCTGGCTTCAAAGAAGGTACATCTCCTGTGAGAGCAGTCTTGACACGTTTCTACCACACTTGACATGCTATATGGAGTAAAGCAACAAGCATCCGACATTCAGGGTCAAATTCACCAAAGTATTGCGTGGCTTCTGCACGGCGCTAACCGGTCAAAATGGAGCCAACAGATCGCGTTTAATCCACACAACACGCGCAGACGGTTAAATGCGTCACGAACTGAGATGCCAAGCGGAATGCATCTCGTTGCGCCGGTGGTATTTGCACGTATTCAATCGAAGTACAGTCAAAACTCGGTTTTCGAACGTCTCGGTTCTCGTCCAATTTGTTTTTTGACCAAAAATTTCGAGTTTTTTTTTATGCCTCGGATGATGAACAAATTTTGGTTCTCGAACAAACTGAGCGCACTTGAATGCACCATTTGGAGGAAAACTGAGGTTTGACTGTACAGTCAAACCTCGGTTTTCGTCCATAATCCGTTCCAGAAGGCTGTTCAAAAACCGATTGGTTCGAAAACCGAAACCACGCTCTTATTAAAATAACAATGTTTACTGAACACGTCTGCTCACAATGGAAAGCAACACGAGGAAGCGTCACTTCCTCGTCTACCCGAGGACGCGTCACTTCCTCGTGTAAGGAAGGCGAGAGGAGTCAAATGGTGCATTCAAGTGCGCTCAGTTTGTTCGAGAACCGAAATTTGTTCGTCATCCAAGGCATAAAAAATTTGAAATCTTTGGTCGAAAACCGAATTGGTCGAGAACCGAGATGTTCGAAAACCGAGGTTTGACTGTAATAACAATAAATATAATTGCCTAAGGCATTCTATTCAAAGATATCTTTCTTGGCACTGAAGGACACCGTACAATATGTTACATTATGTTCATTAAAATAATAAAACAATAAAAAATGGAGGGCGGCACGGTAGTGATTGATTGGGTCCGCCTCACAGTGCGGAGGTGTAGGGTTCGATTCCGGCTCTGGCCTTCCTCTGTAGAGTTGGCTTGTTCTCTCCGTGTCCACGTGGGTTTTCTCCGGGTAATCCGGTTTCCGCACGCATTCCAAAAAACATGCAAGGTAGGTTCATGGAACACTCGAAATTGTCCTTAGGTGTGAGTGTGAGAGGGAAAGGTTGTTTGTCGATATGTGCCGTGCAATTGACCGGCAACCAGTTCAGGGTGTCCGCCACCTAGTGCCTGAAGACAGCTGGAATGGGGTCTAGCATGCCTGCGACCCTCGTGAGGATAAGCGGATTAGAAAATGGATGGATGGATGGATAAAAATTGGAACGAGAGAAATAACTATTTTTTAAAAAAGACAAACAACGGAAAGTGGCAGAGCAAAATGACAGGTGGAGTAGGCGGGTCTGAACAGATGCGTTTTGAGTTGCGATTTGAACTGAGCGAGAGTCCCTTCCTACCTTGCCATTGTTGTGCCACCGTCACGGGTGTTCTTGGTGCAAAGCCTGCATTTATAATTTGCCATGTGTGCAATCAGTGGGAAAACAGGCGCAAACTGCAACCAGCCGTCAAACTTTGTAGGCGTGTTTGCGCTGCATGCCATTAGCGCCGTATCCCGTGTGAATTGGATATTAAAAAGGCACAAAATGCGGGGGGAAGTAAAGAGCAATCAAAAGGTGCCATCTGCGGCCGCTCGCTGTATTCTCTGTCACGCCTGCAGCGGTGCAGTCACTTCCTCTTATTTCAGTCGCCTGGTGGGATCCCACTGCAGGCGTCAAACCTTGATCGGCAAACCACTCAAAAGGTGCCAAATCAACTTTTGTCAAAGTGAAGTGAAAAAGGCTCCCTGATGGCGACGCTTTCTCCTGTCACGTTCCGGTTGAGCCTTAAGGTTATCTCAAGGTCATTTCAGATCCAAAAAGGAGCTGCCGAAAATTGTCGCGTTTGAGGATGCGGACTTTATCAAGGTCAGTTCGAATATCTGTCGAGCTGTGAACCGATCTACCAGACACTTTTATGTTTCCTGCTCCTTCAGATGGTAAAGTCACTTTGTTCTGCAGAATAAAGATGTTCGTGATGAGGTTACTTGCTCGTTTGAAAGGTTTTTTTTTGGGTTTTTTTTGCCGCTGTGAGAACAAATGAGCCGTGCTATTCAAGCAATTCTTGTCTGGAACTCCACTTGCCACTCAAACTTTTTCCGTTCGAAGCATTACATTTTTCTTTTTTGTTTCAAACGTTGTATATGTTATGTACCCTAATGATTGAAATTTTTTTACACCTGCAGTAATGTCCTTGTAATGTCCTCTCATCTAATTTCTACTGCTTGTTCTGTTGAGTTCATGGGTGACCCGGATTCAATCAAAGACTGACTGACTTTTTGGGCAATGGGTAGGGTAGGCATATAGAGAAACAAGCATTCACACACACACACACACACACACACACGCACACACACACATGGGTAACTTCATTGACCCAAGCATGCATGTTTTCAGATGCAAGCTGGGTACTCAGAGGAAGTTGCTCATTCATTCTCATTCCCCATTTCAGAGAACATATTATGAAGGAAAAAAAAAAAGACCAAAAATATTTCAACAAATGAACGCAACCAAAAATCCCGGTTGTACTTTTGAAACATGCATTTTTCTGGCTGACCTGAAAAATAATTTTGTGACCAGAATACTTACAATACAGTCAAACCTCGGTTTTCGTCCATAATCCGTTCCAGAAAAACCGAAATTGTTCGAAAACCGAAACCACGCTCATTTTAAAATAAAAATGTTTACTGAACACGTCTGCTCACAATAGAAAGCCTTCCTAACACGAGGAAGTGACACTTCCTCGTGTAAGGAAGGCGAGAGGAGTCAAATGGTGCATTCAAGTGCGCTCAGTTTGTTAAAGAACCGAAATTTGTTCGTTATCCGAGGCATAAAAAAAAATCGAAATTCTTGGTCGAAAACCGAATCAGATGAGAACCGAGACGTTCGAAAACCGAGGTTTGACTGTACTTGTTTATTTCAGGGTGACTGAGTTGAATTTAACATGTTGCTTAGGAATGAACTATTGTGCTTAACTCGCATATCATTTCAATTTGAATTTTGACACATTGATTTTGCACATATTGTCAGTTAATGTTGTTGTTTTTTTTGGTTTTTTTAATGGCGTGCCAACCGAAGTCATACAATAGCACACATTTTAATATAATTCAAAACAAGATCTGCAATTGGCTGGCCACCAGTTCAGGGTGTACCCTGCCTACTGCCTGAAGGCAGCTGGGATGGGCTCCAGCACGCCCGCGACTCTCCTGAGGATAAAGTGGTTTAGATAATAGATGAGTGGATTAAAAAATATATATATATTTACAAACATGGCATTAGTAAAAACATATCACCCATCCCGAGAGCTAATCCTTATCCCTTCTGTCTTTCCCTAATAGGCTTCTCATCCATGCCTTCTGAGTTGGTGATTCAAGCCGATCCACTTAAAGGGGGAGTTTGCAAATGTTATCTTGTAGTCACTTTTTTGTAGCACACATTAAAACTGTGATTTTTGACCTGAGAGTAATACATGATGCATATGATGTATGGGGGAAAAAAAAACAAAACCTGCCGTCTCCTGTCCCCATTATATGCCTTAAATATTCCCGAGAAAGAAAGCGCCGTACCTGAGAAAAACAACCAGTTCAGAGGCGGAAGGCATGATTTACGAGGTGTCAATACGTAAGTGTGTACTTGTACAAGTGTTACATTTTGAAGTTTTGCTTTCTTGCTGCCCATCCCCGATCACATTTATCATCTACTACTGTCAGGTCAGATTGACAGTTTTAACAAAGGTGATAAAGTGTTATGCTTTTTTTTCTTTTTTTAATTACTAACTCTCTTTTAATCTATTTAATGCGGGTCCAGTATACACCAATAGTTTACGGGTTTTCCTCTTTGTGAAAAAGGTTCTTTAACACCCTCAGAAAAAAAATGGCAGATTCTGGCTAAATGATGACAGCATGAATGCAAGACATGGTTTGCTTCATGTTCCATCTCCTCTAAATCACAGCAAATTGTCCATTTGTGCCCGTGTTTGTCCTCAAACCAACATCCAGACCCCCCCCCCCCCCCCCCAAAAAGTAATCCACAATCTTCCAACTTTCATCTTCTTTTTCTATTCTTCTTAACCAGCGTCAAATCCACATTGCATTGGTGTAATGTCGCGTGAGAATAGTGTCCAAACAAGGGTGTCGTAGCACGCGGATTGTTCATAAAAGCATACTCGAGTGCTCAGCGGATGATGATTTGATTAAAACTGTGCTTAGTTTGTGCCGAAGCTTCATTTCTCCAAGGGCGACGGACGGAACCGAAAAGCAGGCCACTGCTGAAGAGCAGACTCGAAGCAAAGGACACGCCGAGGTAGCCAGATTCAAATAATGACAAATATCCCCCCCCACCACAAAAAAGTCACTAAAAACACGGCGCTAACGACAACATCGTCAAACAGTGCGAGACGCGATGCCCGGAAGGACGTGGCGGGGGGGGGGGGGGGGAGCACCGCACTCATGACAGGGACCCTCTGCTGCCATCAGTGTGATGAAGTGAAACTGGCACTGTGAGCCGGGGAATCGCTTCACGGATCACGACGCCAAAGTCCACAGCCCTCAAAAGACGTCGCCACCATTAGCCCGCTTGTCACAACAGCCCGAGTGCGGCGTGTTCCTTACGCCGACCTCTGTGCTCTACCGGCAGGCAAGCGAGTTCATCTTGAGGGCAAACCTCCCTTCAGCCTCATCGACAGGACAACGCGTGACCCCCGGTTGTCGTTTTAGTGGTTTGACACGAAGCGCTGTGGGCCCGCTCACATGCTGAAGGACGGACGGCATTGCGGACTGATGTCGCTCAAAAGTGAGGAGACTTTTTTTTTTTCTCCACCCCGTCAAAAGTGTTTTGCCGTAAAAAATCCAGAGAGTTGGCGAGTTACAAAAAGAGTGCTATTTTATGTGCCGCGTAAGTGGACACATAAGGGCCATTGGGCAAGACAAGCGTAACCTAATTACATGGTAATATGGAACACTTTAGGTGAAAAACAATAAGTCTACCATAACAGGTCCTCCTAATGTAATCCCATTATGGCTCCATTACCTTGGAGAGGATGGAGCGAGCAGGAAAAGCATGTATTTTATCCGGGGGCCTCAAAGCATCTCCTTAAGCGGACACCAGGGTGGAGTGCATCAGCGGGGTGTGGCGCTGTACAGCTTCCAAACCTTTTCAAGGTCTTCGACGACTAAACGTATGCTGGAAAAAAGTTGTTGTTGCCTTGACTCCCATTTTATTTTAAGTGGTTGCATTTCATAAAATCACCAGGATCCCGATACATTTTTTTTTTCAGTAGACTATGCATCTACAGTCATACCTCGGTTTTCAACCATAATCTGTTCCAGAAGGCTGTTTGAAAACCGAAACCACGCTCTTTAAAAAAAAAAATGTTTATTGAACACATCTGCTCACAATGGAAAGCAACACGAGGAAGCGTCACTTCCCCGTGTAAGGAAGGTGAGAGGAATCAAGTGACGCATTCAAGTGCGCTCAGTTTGTTTGAGAACCAAAATTCGGTCATCATCCGAGGCATAAAAAATGTTTGGTCGAAAACCGATTTGGTCGAGAACAGAGATGTTCAAAAACCGAGGTTTGACTGTTCTTCCAAAAAATGTATCTGGATCCAGATGATTTTATGTTGTCCAGCCACTTTACAAAATCAAACTGAGGAAATTCAACACGGTGCAAAGTTGTTTTTTGGTTGTATAATTTGCATTTCATTCTTAAGATGGTTTGTTTTTAATCTTCTATTTAGGTCACATTTTTATGATATGTTATGACTTGCAGGATGTGTATTAGATTTTAATTGTATAATATATATATATATATATATATACATACAGTGAAACCTCGGTTTTCGTCCATAATCTGTTCCAGAAGGCTGTTCGAAAACCGCAACCACGCTCTTTTTAAAATAAAAATGTTTACTGAACATGTCTGCTCACAACAGCAAGCAACCCGAGGAAGCGTCACTTCCTCATGTAAGGAAGGCGAGAGGAGTCAAATGGTGCATTCAAGTGCGCTCAGTTTTTTCGAAAACTTGTTCGTCATCCGAGGCATAAAAAACGCGAGATTTTTGGTCGAAAACCGAATTGGACGAGAACCGAGATGTTCGAAAACCGAGGTTTATATATATAGACAGTATGTACCACGAATAATAATCTATTGGTATCCTGTCAGTCATGAAAAAGGCAACAACAAAAAAAATCTATAAATTGTTGAACAAAATGGCGCGGGAAAATCAATGGCGGACGAAGGAGAAGTCACTTTCATCAGCACAAGCCCTTGAAATTGCCACAACTGCATCCGAACTGACAGCTACACTCTGGGGTTCATATTTACCTCCGTTCAAGCACAAGCGCGCCACGTGACGTGTTTTGCGTACACGCGCGTCACTTCACGGACGCATTCTATTCAAACAGCAGTGTGAACGTTGCCTTCGTTCATTTGACTGTGACTCATGCGTTCATGCAGCATGAAGACAAACCGGCCCAAATGAATGCGATGACGAGAAGTCAATCATAAGTCAAAAAGTCCAACTCGGGCTCTACTCAGTCATGAAGATGACGGACGAATTGATTTATACCGCTGCAGATAATGTGTCTTTGTTGAGCTATCTATGCCGGTGATGTATAGTGACAGGCAGGACGAGGGAAATGCTCTTCCAGTAGATGGCAGGAGGTACAATAAATCTGTTGCCAATCATCCAACCATTTGTGTTCACGTAAACGGACGCAAATGTTGCCAGTTTGGGAAAAAAACGGTGCTTGACTCAGTGAAACCACGTCCCTCCTACCTTCAGTGAGTCCCATGTGGATGGTCCAGTAGTTCTGAAGACACTGCAGCTCCTTCTTCATGCCCCTCTTGCAGCGGCAGTCGAAGAGCGGGCTGACCAGCAGCACCTCCAGGGCCGCTCGGCACTCCCGGTTGTTGTCCAGCATGGCTTCCTTCTCCTTGCCCACCAAGCACTGGCGCATCACACGGTACCGAGAGCTGCAGTGGGGGTTCTGGTTGCACATGTCGCTCGCTTGGATGCAGTCCACCCATTCCGATGGCGTCCCGGCCACTTCGGACCCGCCGGGGTGCCCGTCGGCCAACAGCACGGACAAAGCCGAGGAGCTGTCCCAGGAACTCACGCTTTCATCTGCAGGGAGACAAAAATTGTTTGTGGAATTACCGTTTGGGGTTTTTTTTTTGTGTGCAAATTCAAGTCTTTTATGCTATTATGGAGGCAACAGGTTGAATATGACCAAAAAAAAAGTGCTTGATGGTCTGTGACACTGCACAACATCTTGTTCAATGTTTGCCGAACACGTCACACCAGAATCTTGTTGCTGTATCTTGCAGGTAACGAGATGGGGATCACAGGGTCAGACTTCTCAGGTGCTGCGTGCGGGTGACACAAGACTCCAAAGATCTAAAACCCGCTCCACACCTGCGTACGGTGGGCGGGGGGAAAAAAGGTCGAAGGACAAGAGCGACCCCCTGTGGCGATCCGGATAATTCCAACTGCCGTTGAATGAGACCGACCGTATCATCAGGTACGACAGTGACATGAAGTTGAAGCGCGCATTTATGCGCTCGCTCTTATTTTTAGACGCGCGAAAGTGGATCACGCTGAATTTTTTGGAAGCATTTGCTTCAATCGAAATAAAAATGACACCCTTCCCGCGAAACAATTGGCAGCGCGTTGCATATGTGGTGACTTCATTAGTGCCGTCAAAATGGTCACACATTTCTCACAGGTATTTATAGACATACATGATAGTTTCAACACTGCAGGTAAATAAACATTAATATAAGCAAAAAAAAAAAATATACACCCGCACGCACGAGAGCATTATTTTAGACATGAGGTTGAATATTTTAACTCTCACCTAAAAGCAGAAGAAAGCTGCACAGGCAAATCCACGCCGTGAGGGACCTCATGATGGAGCGAGGAGATGTATCGTTTCCAATTAGGTGCTCTTAAATCTTTTTTTTTTTTTTTTAAATTATTATTCCAAAGGATAATCCGTGTTTTAAGAGTGGGGGAGGGGGGGTAACAGTATCCTCATTCAACTCCAAAAGAACGGCCCATTGATGCCACGATAATCCCGTTTTAAATTTGGATCAATGATACTGACCACGATTGTTGAAAAATGAAAACATGAAAAAAAAAAAAAAGAAGTTAATGGAGAGGAAGCGGGGGGAAAAAAAGGTCAAATGCCAGTCACTGAGTCAATCCATGAACGCATCTCGTCAAGGTCCGTCTGCGCTCACGGCGATCAACTAGTGAGACTTCTTCATCTCTCGGCATTCTCAACTCCTTCGACACGGATTTGTTCCGTCGTAGAAATTGTTCGCCTGCGATCAAAGCAATGAGTATCTCGCATGGAGTGGGGGGGGGGGGGGGGGGAAAAGTCCGTGGTGGACTGAGCGCTGGCAAGCGAGAGTGCGCCTCGCAGTGAACGCAGCACTGACTGCGCGCGTGTGGAGGCAAGGCAAGCGTTTTATTGGAGGGGGGAGGAGGAGGAGGACGGGGGGGGGGGACGCTAGAGGGCGCTGCGAGGGTGAGCTGACCTCATTGGAGAACGTGTGGAATGCAAGAGAGACTTTATTCTACCTTTGCCTGCTGGTGGCTTAAAAGAATGCTCCCGAGGAGATGGCATCAAGCGACATTAGAAGGTACACACACAGGGGACACTTTGTTAGGTACAGCTGCGCAATCCATATATTCATGAGCGATTGTCCTCATGACGGGGGGCCCTGGGTGAGCTGGACTCTAGTTTATGGCGGGGAAGTACAAGGGCTCTATTTTCGAAGAGAGTAAATACGGGCACATCTTCATTTCCGTGCTGGGCGGAGTCCAGTTTACCGTGTTTGGGAATTGGGCAGACCACTCGAGGGGATTTTGTATGACACACCCCCCAGCGCATCTGATGATAACTTGATGAGCGAAAGTAGACTTAACTTTAGACCCGGTGAAACTAGGTCTAAGTTGTGGTGCAACGTGATTGTGGTGGATTTGATCCAGACATCATTTGAATTGAACTTACTAATTTGGAAAATAGATAGCAGTACAGTCAAACCTCGGTTTTCGAACGTCTCGGTTCTCGTCCAATTCGGTTTTCGACCAAAAATTTTTCGACAAAGTTTTTTTTATGCCTCGGATGACGAACAAATTTCAGGTTCTCGAACAAACTGAGCGTATTTGAATGCACCATTTGACTCCTCTCGCTTTCCTTACACGAGGAAGTGACGCTTCCTGGGTAGACGAGGAAGTGACGCTTCCTCGTGTTGCTTTCCATTGTGAGCAGACGTTATTTTTATTTTAAAAAGAGCGTGGTTTCGGTTTTCCAACAATTTCGGATTTTCGAACAGCCTTCTGGAACGGATTACGGACGAAAACCGAGGTTTGACTGTGCTTTATGCTCCCAACATTGTTAAAATAGCCTTGGTTACTTTATCAACCTCCGCAAATTACGACACTGCATAAAAAAAGATGTCGAAGGCGAATGCTTGTTTGCTGATGCACTCCTTCCACTGTGAGTGACCGATGACCATTTCAGAGTTTACTTCATTTTCTTCTTACCACCATTTTGAGGCCGGTCAAGAACATGATGACTCATGGCCACTTGGAAGACTCATTTAGCTGGTATTGAGGGATTTATTTGCTATGTTGTGATGTATTAACCACAAACTAAAGGTCAGCGTTTTTTTCCCCCCCTTTTTGTAACTACAAATCTGAAAAACAACAACAAAGAATTGAAGATTCATGTTTAAAAGACGTTAAGTGTTGTGGTCAGAGTTTGCAGTGGTGTTGAAGTGCACTTAGAGGTGTGGCCAACATTTTGCTGAACTTTTTTTTGTTGTTGTTGCTATTTGACAGGCAAATGGAAAACTTTAGAAACCACCTTGCTGTTTTTCAATTTATCTTTTGTACATTGCAACTTATTAGCTCAGCCGTTACTTCAATATGAAAAATAGGCGGTGCATTTTATGCCGTCTCCCATTGTCTATTTTATGCTTTCAGACTCAACTGAGAAACCGATGTCATTATTTACCTTACTCCACTGCTATTACATTGAATACATTTTGCAAATATCATAAATTAGACCCACAAAATGTGTGCCTAAAGTGGTCATGTCAGGTGTTTCTTTTTTTAAAAATTATTTTTAGTGTAATTGACATTCCGAAGCTCCATGAGTGGTTCAAAAAAAAAAATGCAGCGTGTGAGAAGCAACTGTCAGTATGATGCAGTGCGGTGCCACGCGGCAATAATAAACTTATTGTTGAGCCAATACCTCTCTGACAGTGCCAATGAAGCGTATCGCTTTGTCCACCAAAAACTGTAGTTCACTTTCCACTTCCTCCACATTAAATTCATTTCGGATTGACAGAAAGAAATCAAAGCGATCCGGAGGAGATTCGTTACAGTGGATTCCGAGTCGGCCCGGCCGAATGACATCACTCATTTCAGCAATATCCTGGCAATGGCGTCTGTGTTTCCTTTGATGGAAAGGGGCGATTAAAGCTATGGCACAATGCGTGGCATTGTACAGTATTTGTTCTCGGGGAAAACGGTCAAGCTCGCGGAATGTGCCATTTTTCAAAAGTGGTTTCACATTAAACAAAATGACTTTGTTGTACATCATCGCTCAGATGGCGGCGAGAATGTCATCAATCTTTACGAATCTTGAAAACAAAAGTCTCCATTTAAAGACAGTGACAGTGACAAAGTGCCGGGCGACTGACTCATATAATGATGCTTGACTGTCAGCGCAGGCTCCCTTCCAAATTGGGAATTCTTCAATTCCGGCCATGTTGGCGCTGAGTTTTTTTTTTGTCATCTCCCCCAAGAGTTTGACGGTCCGTCATAGCGACGACGCTCGGTTCTATCCTTGCCCTTCTTCAAAATACGCTAATAAACACTCAACATACGTTTTGCTTGGATAGATTCATTTGCCCTTTACACTCAGCCGCTAACGAGTATATCCTAAATGTAACCGTTACCATCGTACTGCTCAGTTTTAATGAGGTAGTCGTTTCACAAAGTGTTTATGTTTGTGTCAGTTTGCAGTGTACCGCATCATATTGTTTCTAATTTGCTCATTTACGCCACGCTTTCACAGAATACTTCACTTGCGTTGAACAATTAAAACAACACCCCAAACATCACCTCGCTGTGCGGGTGTGACAAAGAGATGACAGATTCAGTGAAATCAATCCATCCATCCATTTTTTAATTCCGATTCTCCTCACAAGGGCTGCGGGTGCGCCGGAGCCCATCCCAGCTGTCTTCGGGCAATAGGCGGGGGACACCCTGAACTGGTTGCCAGCCAATCGCAGGGCACTTGTAGATGAACGACCATTTGCGCTCACACTCGCACCAAGGGACAATTTGGAGTGTCCAGTCAACCTGCCATGCATGTTTTTGGAATGTGGGAGGAAACTGGAGTACCCGGAGAAAACCCACGCAGGCACAGGTAGGAGAGGGTTTTTTTCCCCAATATTTTAGATATCATCTTCAAAATATTTGAATAGTGAGATTTTTATCCATTTGTAAGTGAAAATATCTATTTTTTGTGTTGTTTTGAAAAAATACATGACATTGAGCAATCCTATTTGAATTCAATTGCCCACAGTTATGGGATTATTTTGTCACATAATGACACAGTTCGGGAACGAATTGAATGGCGATCGGGACACACACAAAATCTGTACAAAAAATAGATATATTTTTTCAATCACAAAAGCGCACCAACAAAGTAAAAAATGGAAATCGCTGGTCAAAAAGAACCCGGACAAACGATACAATAACAAAAAGCGCTTGGGAATAGTGTTAATGCATTAAGATTTTTTCACATTAGGGGGTATTTTCGCCCATGTAGGTTTCGTTCTAGAGGAGTTTCACTGTACTGTTAAAAAGGCGAGGAAATTGTCAATCCGAGATTCAAAACAAAATGACTACAGTCCAATTTCACGAAACAAAAACAAGAGCACGATCAAAGCCAAAATAACATAAGTACTTTCAAGGCGAGTAACTAGAGAGCAAAAAAAAAAAAACTGATGATGACGAGATCGAGAGGTCTCAAAAAAATAAGACTTGAGCATGAGCACCAAACAAATTCAATAATCCAACAGAAACTTGGCGCTTAGAAAGTCCTTAAATACAATTTAACACTTAAAACTTGAACATATTGGCAGCAGGTGTGCACGCTGGAGGGAAAGCCCTCCTCTGCTTGAGACACACATGTACACAATCATGACACAATGTGACACACAAACTGTTGACTCTAAAGGAAACTCAGGTTCAAATCTTTTTTTTTGGGGGGGGGGGAGTATTCACTGATGAGCACTGCACAGTTACGACCGAAATGAATCATTCCTGCAATAATTGTACAAACCCAAGATTCTCTTTTGTTGTTTGACAGTCTTCTGAATTGCATTCTTAAATGGATAATGCATATATTTTAGTCACAAATTCAAGCATATACAGGAGACGAGTATGTAAAATGGTGCTGATTTAAATTAGTATGGGGGTGGGGGGCGATTATTTCCAAAGGCAGACTTTTGCTCCAGCTCTTGAGTTGAACCTTATGAAATGGTGTACCTAATATTGTGGCTGATAAATATACGGCTCCATAAAACATGCGTGTGCGTCTCTTTATATGGACTGCAAAGAGAGTTGCGTACACATCCATCTGCATGCCGCCATGCTCATATATCCTATTGCGGGGACGGGGGGGGGGGGGGGGGGGAGTGAAAAAAAAATCACCCTATTGTAAGAATAAGCACACGCAGAATTGCATCTAATCAGCACGTCAGCGGTTGATGGAGACGCTGAAGATAAATAGACTAAGTGTGTGTGTGCATGCGCGCGTGCATGCGCGTGTGTGTGTGTGTGTGTGTGTGTGTGTGTGTGTGTGTGTGTGTGTGTGTGTGAGCACGTCGGCTTCAGCATCTGCCCGTGATGCTTCTGACAAGTGTGGCTAATATGCTGAATATGGAACGTATCGTGATGCCTTTGCGGGGGAAATAATGATGGCGACAACAGTTAAGACTTCTTGTGGGTCAGATGAGATGAGTGTCGGCATTCAAATCAGGAGAGACACGCCTGCGTGCAAATTCAGTCACGCCGCGCGTGTTCATGCGTTGCGGCACGCGTAGCAGTGCAAGGGTTTACGCTCTCACAACTGCTGGGTCAAAAGCAACCCAGGACTGGGTCCAAAAAAGACTGAACCAATGCTGGGTTATTTATAAGCAGTGCATTGGGTTGAGGATTTGACCCAGCATGTTGGGTTAAGATTCTGATCCAACAAAAAGACACATCTTATCAGTTGTGCGTGCTGTCGGCGTCGTAGTGATCCGCGGATCGTTTCTGCCGTGTCTCTGCGTGTGATGTGGAGCCATCGAGGTAAACAGTAAATAAATACGGTGATCCCTCGCTATTTCGCGTTTCGTTTATCGCGGCATTGCGGATTTTTTCAAACATTAAAAAAAAAAAATCTTTTTTTTTGGTGAAGTTTTGAAGTTTGAAATCAGTGTCTAAGTGTTGTTTACTATGCGTGCTAGTGTGTGCGCACTCTGCTCAAGCGCGAAGGTCCACGTGGGGCACGTGTGTGTGTGTGTGTGTGTGTGTGTGTGTGTGTGTGTGTGTGTGTGTGTGTGTGTGTGTGTGTGTGGTGTGTGTGAGCGTGCAAGCATGCAGGTGAGTGTATGTGTGTTGCTGAGAGAGAGAGAGAGAGAGAGAGAGAGAGAGAGAGAGAGAGAGGCTTATAAGAACAAAAGCAGGTCTCTTTCATCCTTAATTGTCTTAAGTGACTAATCATAAACACATCTGCTGCACAAACGGGATTGCTGGCCTGTGTGTGTGTGTGTGTGTGTGTGTGTGTGTGTGTGTGTGTGTTAGTGCGCTCTGCTCAAGCACGAAGGCCCACGTGGGGCAATTTATTATTTTTTAAAATATGTTTATTGGTCGCTACTTCACGTATTTTTGTTTATCGCGGGTGGTTTTGGTCCCCATGAACCGTGATAAACAAGGGATTACTGTAAATAGATAAATGATTTCACAGCCAACATGTTTGAACAAGAAGAAGCAACTTTCAGAAGAGTCACTTGCATGTCATGTTTTTACACCGGACGCCCTTCCAAAAAACGCATTTTACGTGGGTGTGTCATCTGCCTGACCGGCCTTTGAACCCCAACCCCTCTGTGTGCCAAATTTCCTAAGAATCTGACATCAAATCTACTTCGGTGCACGACAGTCAGCAACGGCAACCGGTTTCAGCTCTTCGGCACCACAAAAACAAATCTGCAACGCAATCGGCTGGGTCAAAATAAGTATCACACCCTCGGGTGAAAGTAACTCAATCTGCTCAAAATCCACAGCGACCCAAACAAGCGGGTTTGGAAAACAAGCCGGCATTTTATCGTGTGCATGCATCGTTCTCCCACAATGTTTTTTTTTTTTTTCCATTTATTTTTTTTATCCAAAACACATTAAATTGACCATTGATTCTTTTTAGCCCACAGTTCAAATGAACTGCATGCATGGCTCACTTGATAAGGTTTTGCTTTGCTCAAGTCAAATTAAACTTCGGGTGAACTGAGTGCAAAGGTCTCCTGGATATGCCTGACACGCACATCACACTTGTACTTATATAAACTGAACATTACGCGCGCGTGCACACACACACACACACACACACACACACACCGAGAGGCAGACTGTCAGAGAGAGGTTAAGCATGACTGATTAGATTAGAAATTATGAGCTAATTAATGCGTATCTTGGGAGACTAGTGCAGCATGCTTATTAGGTGGTCGGCAGCAGAGGAACAGAGAACAGTTTCTAATTCCCGCTATATTAGACGTGGCCTTACATCAATTGGAACAATATGCCGCCGCTCAGACCTGCCTGTGTGATGAATAAAAAGCATATGAAGATGAGACATCTGCTAGACTCCGCGCGGACACGGTCCCGAAAGTAGAATGGCGTTCGGCTGAGAGCATTCCGAGGCCGAGCGTTGCCAAATTGGATCAACTTCAGAGACAGACACTTTTTATTTGCCTACATTGTGTCATTAAAATTCCTTTAAAAGACTTTTTTTTTTTTACTAAAATATTTTTGTTAGTGTAAGAGGGGAAGAGAAATGGTTTTCTGACACTCGCAGAACTTTTTTTTTTTAACATTTCAGAGTAACCTTTTAAGCAAGGCAGCCTTATTTATATACAGTTAAACCTTGGTTTTCGAACGTCTCGGTTCTCGACCAATTCGGGTTTTTGACCAAAAAGTTTTTTATGCCTCTGATGACGCACAGATTTCGGTTCTCGAAAAAACTGAGCGCACTTGAATGCACCATTTGACTCCTCTCGCCTTCCTTACACCAGGAAGTGACGCTTCCTCGTGTTGCTTTCCATTGTGAGCAGACGTGTTCGGTGAACATTTTTATTTGAAAAAGAGCGTGGTTCGGTTTTCGAACAATTTCGGTTTTCGAACAGCCTTCTGGAACGGATTATGGACGAAAACCGAGGTTTGACTGTGCTACGTTTCATACAGAAGACAACTCAATGTGCTTCACGCAAGCAAAGATGCAACATCTAAAAGCAGGAACAAACAGCAGAGTTGAGTCAGAAGCAAAGCAGAGAAAACAAACGTAAATGACCAAAATGACGAAAGGAGAACCTTTCAACCAAAAATGCTGTCGTCGACTATTGTGTATTTGTGTTCATTTGTTAGGAAGCTGGCCATTTCCATCTTCCAAGAAAATACCATAAGCGGTAATTGCGGCAAGTTTGTCTGCCTCGTTGTGACGTGGTTTTCGGTCAGGGGCCAATGACATGGTGCTTGCAAGTACTTCATGTGTCACGTTGCAAGGTGGTGGTGGACCCCAAAAAGCAGGCAGGAGGGAGGGAGGAAGTGTATTGATAAAACACAGAAAACTAAATCCTAAACAAAGTCCTAACAACAAAAACGAATCCAAAGTATCAAAAACAAAACCATGACTGAAGCTAAAAAAAAACAGAAAACAATGACCCGACACTGAGCGGTCGTGCCGGGAGTCCTTTGAAAGCATTAATTAGATAACGACCAACAGGTGTGCAGCTGCAGGGAGAGCCCTACAGTGCCACCTGTTGGTCACAAACAGAATCATCAATCAACCTGTTGTAAAAAAAAAAAAGCTCACCAGTGATGGACATTGCGATTTCCATGGATGCTGGAGAAGGGATCGTGAAGATGTGAACACTTGCAGCAATTTACAGAATTAATGTCATGAAAAAAAAACAACAAGTGAAGCAATGCTAGCTTTGCGGGGGGGATCATGGTGAGTAACATGTGACGGCCGTATTCGATTCATGAGACGTTACCATTTGCATTCTGGGTCTGGCTGAATGGGGCCTTTGTGACTCACAACAACGGCGTGGCGTGGATAATCTTTTTTTTTGGGGGGGGGGGGGGGGGACGATAAGACAAAGCAATTCCAGTTGGCACATTTCTCTAAAGGCTCTGGACGAGTGAGTCATGCAACATTTAGAGGGAATCTTTGGTGGCTGTGCGAGGCGCAGAGCCTCAAGTCAGGTGAAAGTCGTCCGCGCGAATCAATAGGAGGGTGAAAATAGCCAATGGAGTCAATGGTGAGGAAGGTGGAGTGACAGGCACCGCCACAGGCTACTTCATATTCAGTCCAGGCTACGGCTAGCCTTGGACATTCCCTATTACGGTTGTTTATTTGTTGTTGTTATTGCGACATCAAAGTGCTTTTGTTCCCACATCAGGTCTGACATGTCGGGCGTTTAAGTGAATGTCAACGTTGTTTTGCTCATTTCGACAGCAACAAGTTTGTGACGTGACTTCTGGCAGACTCTCAGGAGGCTATCGACCAGTCGGATCCATTTGTTTTTCCGGCCATTTCTCCACGCCGTCCATTTCTATCACATTACCTTTGACAGAAATTGAATTTGCTCTGATGCATTTTGATGTCTCCTAAGTGCATGCTCCGCTCGCGCTGGAAGTGTCGTGTTTCAAGTGGCAAAAAAAAACAAAAAAAAAAACACTTCAGATTTAAACAGATTTCATTTTATTGTCTTCTGCTGACATTTGTTGACGCGAATTCTGAAAATGATTTGTCCTTCAAAGACTTCCATTTGGGTCAGAGCGAAATTGCACTTGGAGACAAGTTGTGCTTCCAAAGACCGCCATTGTTATAATTGCCAGGTGGACATTCTTCCCACATGCTTTTGTGGACTGGACCTATTCCAATCAGTGGAATCCATAAACAGTATTCAAACACTTATTTCTTCTCTTGTTCAGTTCAACAGTTCATTATTGTCACAGGGCAAGTCGTTTGTGGCCGGGTTGACGGGTCCCGTACCAGTGGAACTTTAACCCATGAGATTGAAGACACCGTGGGTCCCGTATGGAATATTGACAGGGACCTCCGCTCTGCCCAGTTCACTGAAGGTCTTAGCATCCAAAACGAGAAGGAACGTACTTTTGTCCTGCAAGCAAAACCGGAACACGTTAGTGTTTGCCTAACAGTAATCGGTACTGGGAGTATAAAACTAAAGTTACGAATGACCACAGTTTTTCAATTTATTGACTTGTTTTTTTGTTTTTTTTGCTTTGACTTCAAGCCAACATTTGAGGTTTGAACTGCAGTTTGACAGATACTGAACAATTCTTAACAAAATAAGCATCAAGTTGTTTATCGGCATTTCCAGTTGAAGTTTACTGTCAAAGTTAACGTAAAACAAAGAGAAGTGGAGAATTCATGTTGTGCTATATGCTAAAACCCAATGCAAAAATTCATCGACAGACTAACTAATACAAAGTAGAATGGGTGTTGTGATGCTTTTAACCTTGGAAAACCCACGGGGTCAAATTTGGGCCCTATAAATTCTGCTACTCAAATGCTACCCTTAAATCCCAAAGGGTCAAATTTGGCCCTAATCCTAAATTAGGATTAAAGTAGCGAATATTTGAAAAAACATAATTTTGGTGTTCAGTGAACATATAGCAGTCATTTAATGTGTAATTCATCATTTTCCAGAGAAGAAAAGGGGTCTTGGGTTCTCCAGTTGTAACTGATATTTGGACACAAATGGAAGCAACACATGTAGACAGACAATATAGCAGTACAACCACAGCATACTCACGGTTCGCCAACCACAGATTTCACATTTGCAGATTTCTTTTAAAAATGTTTTCATTGTGTTTAAATATTTATTTTTTTCATTTCCCTTGTTTTTAGTGGAAATCATATGCAATTTATCAGCATTTTGGAATAATTTGGGGGGGGTTATTCCCCCCCAGCCCCCACATTATTTTTTGCAAATCTGAACTCACTTCTCGTGGTGTGATAATGACTGACAACACAACGCCATCATCTTCCTCGGTCGCCTCGGGCGAAGCAACGAAAACAGGCTCAGACGGGAACAAGCCAGGATAGCGCCACACCTAAGGAGGAAATATTGCATTCAAAAGTGCCCGGCACTAAGAACAACAAAACCTCCTGGTCAACCGCTTCCCACTCCAGCTTTCGTGTAACACAGTGGTTCTTAACCTGGGTTCGATTGAACCTCAGTGGTTCGGTGAATCGGTCTCAGGGGTTCAACAGAGCCATGTTGGTTAAGACACGCCCAACTCAGCATGTCAATTAGTTATGACGCGCCCATCACTGGCTGGTTCATTTTGTGCACAATTCAAAAACGTCTACTTCATAATTGTGTTTACATTTTTTTCTCTTACTAATAAATCCCTTTTTTTATGTCTTTTTTTCATATTTGGAGCTTATTCTAGGTTTTTGATGCGGATATGTTTGCTATTTATGAGCAGTGCGTGATCAGTGCAGACCTTAAGCTCCTTGGTGTGAACGTCCATTTTGAGCAGGGAGTCACTGAAGACATGTCCAAAACCACACGAGTAGAAGTAGCGATAAGGTCTTCCGTTGTAGTGCTCGTAGTTGATCTGAGGGAACTCGAGGCCGCCGTATTTCAGCAGTTCGTCATCGTGAAGTTCCTCGTGGGTCATGTAAACCTAGACGAGGTCAAAAGTTCACTCACATTGATGCAATTGTATTTATTTATTTTTTACACGTTTAAACGATGTAATTGCGTGATTGGGGCTATGTTCTGTCTTCACCGTTAAGCCCCGGTACAGTTAAGACACCTGTCAATCAACCAAAGCAGCTTTCATGTCAGGTTTTTATGTTTTTATCTCATCCAAACTAATGAATGATATTTAATTTGTGTTTTTAATGCAAATAAGATGTACAACTATTCTCTACCTGCTCTTATCCCAAAAATCATTCTTCGACGATGAAGGCTACCTACCTCTCCAGGTTTGGTCATTTTGGCCGTGGCTTTGTAGTTTTGCAAGGTGACAAGGTTCTGGTCCAGGGGTGTTGATTTGTCGACATTTAACGGCAGAACGTACCTCCTTGGCAGGTTTCTGCACAGTGAGTTGTAAAACTGACCAAAGAAAGCACAAAGGAGTTGGACCCCTGAGAGTTTAGCACAACAAAATATGCTTTGGAACCACAAAAAAATATTTTTGTCAATAGTGGAGTTAGTAGTCATCAAATCTAGACACACTCAATTTTATTTTAAATCGGTTTGTAATTTAAGGAATCAACCCTGAAACTGAATTATTTACCATTTATTCCAAATGTACTAATTTATATTCTAAGTAAATAAAATGAAATTTAAAATTAAGTAGTAATAGTGAATAGCATTTTTCTTAAATGCTAATTGTTGCTAATTTGGATGTTTATTTCAATAGAAAAAACACACACTCACACATATTCATTTGGCCACAATTTTAGCTAACAATATGCACAATCTCATTTGATCCAATACAAGAACATTAGCAAAGTTCTTGTCGTTATAAAAAAAAAAACATTTTATATCCAAAGTACATCCATCCATCCATCCATCCATCCATTTTCCGAACCGCTTTATCCTCACTAGGGTCGCGGGGGGTGCCGGAGCCTATCCCAGCTAGTAGGCGGGGGACACCCTCAAATCGCAACACAAACGAACAACCATCCACGACCTCATACCATGGGACAATTTAGAGTGCACATCAGCCTGCCTGCTGTTTTGGAATGTGGGAGGAAACCTACCCGGAGAAAACCCACGCAGGCCCGGGGAGAACATGCAAACTCCACACAGGGAGGCCGGAGGGATTCTCCAGCACTGTGTGCTAACCACTGGACTACTCCATCCATCTATGCATGAATTAATTCAAAGCAAACACAAACTGACCTTGTCCATCTCCTCTCCTGGGCCTCTGCGGAGGTTCTCCAAGGTGAAGTCTCCGATGACCTCGCCGTCATCCCCGCAGCACATGTCCATAACCAGTAAGCCGTTGTCCTCAAAGGCGTTGATCTGATGCAGCGTGAACATGGCAGCTGTGCGGTACTTGACTTCACTCTCCTGTTTACAGGTACCACATCACACACAGCTAATTTAAGATGTTGGAATTCTTTGCATCGGATGGAGAGTTTTTGCAGGTGTTTCTGAATACAAGTGTACCAAATCACGGACGCGCGTGTTGGTGACCCTTAAGAAAGGCTAAAAAGACGAGATGGACCGTGTCGAAGTTCTAAATCAATGATGCCACTCACTTTCCCGGTGTGCCGGTGGACCAGGTGGAAGATGGTGTCGTAGTGGGGCTCCCAGCTCATGACTTTGTGAAAACTTTTTCCTTGGATGCGGTACAGCATGAACTTGAGGAGATCCAATTTAATGGGCTGCTCCACAAACACGAAGTAGTTCTCTGACATGACTGCAGGAAAGAAAGAAAACAATTCGGAAAAAGTACATGTTGCCACCGCTTGCCTTAAGAAAGTCTGTTTAGCTTAATGCTAAGAAACAATATGAAAAGCCATAGATGAGTGCAAAAATTAGCATCCTGTTATAACCCTTGAGGCAACGAATATTTGAACACATTTTAGATCCACCTTATGTCTGTTTTATACTGCCCCCAGGTGGCCACGGCATGCACATCAGAAGGAGCGGCACAATGGCCATTGATTTGAAACAAAACAATTGTGGCAGAAACCGTTGAATTCTTGACATTCAGTTTATGTCATGGCATTAAATGTCATTTTACTATAATACTGTAAGTTCTATGATCCTTATTATTAATTATCACATGATAAAGGCTGAGTTCTGGACTATGTGTTCACTGCTAAGCCTCAATACATTTATGACTCAGTACAGTTAATGCATTAAAAAAAAGTAGTTGTTTTTTGCGGCGGGGGCTCCATTTCAAAAGGAAGTACAAGAAGATCGCCACTTGATGTAAAGTTGGCCACTGTGGAGTCGCTCGAAATCATAATCTGTCTGCCTCCATCTCGATCAAATCCATCGCATTACACCGGCTGCGCCACAACTTAGACCTGCTTTTTTAGCTGCTCTGAATTCTACTCTTCCCTCTATCATCAAATTGTGGGCGTGTAATAGAAAAAGCCTTCAGTCTACCGTAAGGCCCAATGAGGCACAAAGCACAGCACATACATCGTCTTTCCAATATTTTAAAATGCAGTCAAAGCTCGGTTTTCGTCCATAATCCGTTCCAGAGGGCGGTTCGAAAACCAAAATTGTTCGAAAACTGAAACCACGCTCTTTAAAAAAAAAAAAAAAAAGTTTATTGAACACGACTGCTCACAAAGGAAAGCAACACGAGGAAGCGTCACTTCCTCGTTTACCCGAGGAAACGTCACTTCCTCGTGTAAGGAAGGTGAGAGGAGTCAAATGGTGCATTCAAGTGCGCTCAGTTTGTTCGTCATCCGAGGCATAAAAAACTCAAAAATGTTGGTCGAAAACCGAATTGGGCGAGAACCGAGGCGTTCGAAAAACCGAGGTTTGACTGTATGAAAATAAATTAATGCCTGGAACAATTTGTGTTTGGCTTTAACCGTCCCAAAAATAAGAACAATGAACAATTTATTTCTGTCCTATCCCTTTGTCTGAGAGGAACACATTCCGCAGTCCGCACCCTGACTTCTTTGGCGAAACAATACAAAGCGATATTACGTGACACAATCAAGGGAATTGGGACACGAAAAATATGTGCTTGCGTGCAAAGAAGTGAATGTGGAAATAAACAGCTACTCTGCTTCTACTGCTAATCTACCAAGTGGGCGCCTTGAACCCCTTTGCAATGCTTTGCTCTTGGCAAAAAAAATGTCTCGGTGCCATCCAGGAATAGCACGGAGGTCTACGCAAAATTGTATTGTTTATGTACAGAAGCAACCACGGAAGGAGGGCTATCAGGTCACGTTACATATCAAAACACACACACAAGCTGCTCTTGCCCGTCCCGACTTGCTTATTTTTTGGCTTTTTCAATATTTGTCCGGAGTTTTTGGAGGCGAACAACTATTGGGAATTGGGAGGAAGAGAGACAATCAAACGCGCACAGCTGGTGAGAACTGAACACCATACAAAGGCACTGTGATTGACAAAGGGAAGCAGGGTAAGACTAGAATTTGAATGAGCAATTAATAAGAGTCTGGAAAAAAAAAAAGAAAAGTCAAGTGTAGGCTCAAGCCTGTCAAAGCAGGCAGCCGCCAAAGCTCTTCCCATAGAACGCATTCGTTCTACTTATCCCTTTTGGCGACGTGCTGCGTCTCACCGAAGCTGTGATAGTAGGAGGGTTTTCTGGGTTCGCTCGCACGGATGGAGCAGAGGACTTTGGCGCCGTACAGCTCCGCGCAGTCCTCGCTCACCCCCGTCTCCTTGGGTGGGGGCACGCGGATGATGTTGTAGAAGAAACCTGAGGAGGTACACAAAGACATCGGTGCGCACGCGCGCCTCGCCGGCGTACCGTAGGTGTAATAACAATGCGTATAGAAATAGAGGAGGCAGGGAATTGAGAACATGAAATTGGATTTAACACAAGCAAACATAATAAAAGGCGTAAATAAGTCATCATATGAATAATTAATATTCTTATTAAATACAGTCAATCCACAAAGGGAAACTAAGATGCGCGCGCAGGCACTCGTCGGCCACTTTATTTGGTATATCTGCACAGTGTAATGAGATTCAGCACAAAAGAAGCATTAAAAAATCATGATGCTCGGTTTCGGTTGAAACTGTCGCAGGGATATTTAGGGCAGCCTAGTGGTGAGCACATTTGCTTCACACTTCTTAGATTCCTGCTTTGAAATTTTTCCTGTTTGGAATTTGCACGTTCTCTCTCATTTAGTCTAAAATAATCATGTGTTTTCCACATATCCGACATACAAATAAATATATAACAAGAATGCGGAACGCAACCGCTCTTGACCCCAAGCGTGGATATCCGATGGCAGCTAATAGAATCAATCGGCTTTCAAGCCAAAATTCAAAAGTGCAACACCGGACATCCAGGGCTCCAGACTTCATCCCCGAAAATAGTGCCTCATGTTTGGATTCAGAAGCCATTTCCCCATGTGCCACATGGGGAAATGGAATTTGAAATCCAACCGCAGGTCGAATTCTGGTGTGGGTGGACTCTCCACTGATCCAAGCGGGTAAACACCATAGCCCCAAATATATATATACAGTCAAACCTCGGTTTTCGAACGTCTGTGTTCTCGACCAAATTGGTTTTCGACCAGAAATTTCTAGGGTCGCGGGGGGTTTGCTTATCCCAGCTGTCTCGGATAGGCGGGGGACGACCCTGAATTTTGGTTGCCAGCCAATCGAGGGCACAAACTGAGCGCACTTGAATGCACCACTTGACTCCTCTCGCCTTCCACTTACACCTAGAGGACAATGACGCTTAGACGAGGAAGTGACGCTTCCTCGTGTTGCTTTCCAATGTGAGCAGACGTGTTCAGCCCGGGGAGAACATTTTTATTTTAAAATGAGGCGTGGTTTCGGTCGAACAATTCGGTTTTCGAACAGCCTTCTGTGAACGGACGTTATGGTCACTACCGAGGTTTGACTGTATATATATATATATATATATATATATATATATATATAAATGTGTAATAAAAAGTTGAGTAAAAAAATTAAAATAATAGATAGATAGATAGATAGATAGATAGATAGATAGATAGATAGATAGATAGATAGATATTCTTTTTTTCTTTGTCAAATGTATCCTAATTAGTATTTTGAATTAATACAAACACAAATAATTTCAAGTTTTTTCATCAGGTATCATTCTGCCGGGTATCATTTGCATACCGGTATTGATATTTATGCAGGCGTAGTATTTGAGTCAACAACTTCCTTTTACAAGTCATATTGTTTCTTTGGCAATCTCGCCATGTTTTTGTGGTTCAGTTAATAAAAATAATACAGTCAAACCTTGGTTTTCGTCCATGATTCGTTCCAGAAAGCTGTTCAAAAACTGAAATTGTTCGAAAACCGAAACCAGACTCTTTTCAAAATAAAAATGTTTATTGAACACGCCTGCTCACAATGGAAAGCGACAGGAGGAAGCATCACTTCCTCGTGTAAGGAAGGCGAGAGGAGTCAAATGATGCATTCAAGTGCGCTCAGTTTGTTCGAGAACCGAAATTTGTTCGTCATCCAAAGGGCCACTTCACTCCCGTAAGGCCGAGTCACTCTGTCTAAATGTTCCGGGTTTGTTTGCGTTGTGTGAGTTGTGTTGGCTGTCACCTCCTTTCCCGTAAGAGTTGCCCATGTTGTACGTGGCCCCTTGGCGGTCATAATGCGGGTGTGCCGTGGCTGCATTGATAGCAACATACTGGCTCCAGTCCACCTGAAATGGTGCAAACGTATTGATGTCACCTCCAGGAGAACACCAAGGAGAGGCCCGCCCGTATTGTCTCGCTACCTTTTCTTTCGTTTCCAGAGTTTGAGGATCAATTCTCCTCATGTAGTTGGTTTCCGTGCTGACGAAATAGTCTCCCTTGTACTTGACAAAATGCACATTTGCGTTGTCAGTGGCCTCTGTTCGTCGTAGGAAAATGACATAACAGCAGTGTATGGAAAAGCGAAGGATGATTTGGACTCGCAAGCGCAAGGCGATTTCGAGACTTGTATTTTGCCTGCTGAATAGATGACTGAAGGGAATAGCCAGACCTTCAAACACAAACAACTTCAAAAAGCTCCTGGGGAATTTTGGGCAAACGTCAGAAATCAGCCTCTTTGTTTGAATGCATTCGGAGGGGTGTGTATCTACACTGCACATTCTAATCCCGATCAAACCACGGAGAAAAATGCAAGAAATGTGTAATTCCCTTAAAAAGTTGAGTGGGGAGGGGAAAAAAAAAGAGGAAAAAAAAGAATAATAGGCTGTTGAAAAGATATTCCTTTCCAACTTAAACATCTGCTGTTTAAACTGAAAGCAAATGTGCAGCGCTCCCAACGCGGCCGCGGGTGTGCGAGATGAAAGCCGTCGTCAGGGATTTTGAAGCTTTATTCTCTTTTTTTTTTTTTTTTAAACACACTGATATTCTGAATAGAGCTTTACAGTAGCATCAACAATGTGGCTTCCGCATGAATTAGAAGAATTTGGATCACCCCCTCAAAACATGCGTACAGTAACGGAACAAGGTTTTAAAATGTACCTCCGCCAAAGATGTTATGGATTCTCCAGATGATTGAGATTGTTATGCAATGCTTGGCTGCGGTTGGCGATTTGATTTTGTTCAGCAAGGTCAAGTTCAAAGACTGATCTGTGCATTGTGGCTGATTTGAAATCAATGTTGCATTGTTAAAATTTACCGCATTTAATTTGTATTAAATCAGATTTTTTTCCTTTTTTTTTTTTTTTTACATCTGAGAATTTTAATGCACAATTTAGATCTGCGCGAATAACAGAATAAAAAAAAATACAAGGGGTTGTTTCATATGAATAGAAATTCTGATGCATGTTTTATGACCTAAAAAAGTCACACTGTATTTGATTCACATTATAGATAAAAGTTGCAGTCTTACAAAACTATTTTTGAGATATAAAATATTTATTTTTTAAATTTAAGAGGGGAAAATAATCCTGCCCCGTTTGTTAATTTTTGTAAATAAATTCAACATAATCAACTCCCAAACAGATTGTTCTTTTTCCGCCCCCTCTGTTTTACTTTGCCTGTGTTTCTGCTCCAATGAGAACAATAATGCATTCTTCGATGGCAGGGATACATTAGGATGCAACGAAAGGGACCTCCACTTTAGCGAGCATCTACTCAGCATTTGAATGGCACATACTTGGGACCTGGAAACGTGAGAAGAATCGCGCAAAGATGTTCTTGCAGGGATCCGGCATGGCCAGCGTTCCAAATTCTGACACCACGATGCGGTTCTTCTCAGAGTTGCGCACGTACGAGTCGCTTCTCAGGAAGCGGCTGCTGTACGTCACATTGCCCTCGCTGATGTGAAATCTGTGCATCATGGCCATGCCGTCAAACCAGTGGGTGTATCTGGGCGTGACGGGAGGGGGTGGGGGGGGGGGGGCATTTAGTTTGAGAAAAATCCAAACATTTGTCTTGAAAGAGCCAAGAGAGGCATGCTGCCTTTACCTTGGATGACCCATCCATTTTTTATTATTAGCATCAAGTAGTGCAGTGTGCTGTACTGTATACCTGTCTTGGCCAAATTCAAACTTCCCTGGGCCGTTCCTCAAGAAGCTCCCGTTGATCCATGTTGGGACGGTTCCCTTGATGGTGGTGGGAATAGGATCGGGGCTTTCCTCGACAGAGTTCACCAGCGGGGCCAGACCCTCCAAGCCTTTGGCCTGGGGGCATCTCTGCCTGCTGGACACTGGAAGGAAATTGTTCAACATCATCACCATATTCATATTCGTCATTATCATGATAAAAAAAAAATGGGTGAAAAAATATATACAGAAAAAGACAAAGAATGGCAGCATGTCTTCGCTTATGTAAAACGGTTGTTTAAAAAATAATGCAGCATGCTAGCACTTTTGGAATTGTTCTCATGCTAACGATAGTAGAACACCAGTGCCTGCTAATCTGTCAACACTCTCATTGAACTGTCCGATCAAAAAAAGTGCATACATGAGCGAACCATTATCTATTTTGTGCTTTATATGATTCTGAAAAAAATCTTCCGCCAATGGCACACGGCGGCCGGGGTGCCGCACTGTGAATGACACCTGCTCTATCTACCGCCTTATCTGTCATCCAATAAGCAATTTGTATTCATTGCCTGCTATCACCACACACAGTATCCCCATAGCTGCTTCGGATTCACACGGTAAGCAGAAAGCAAATCATTGCTGCGGTTCAATAGTGCGCCATCATGCTAAACTCAGGTTTCACCTTTTTTTTTTTTTAACGATGCTAAGTATTGGCATAAAGGGCAACAAAAAAAAGGTTGTTCCTGAGATACTAATAACAAGGACAATTAAAACAAAAGCATATGCAAGGGAGAGATAAGTGCTGCAGGCTCGTAGAATGTCAACAACGTCAGGTTCAGTGGCAATTACCGCAGCATGCTTCGGGGCTGAAGAGGTAGCCGAAGTATTTGCCTGATCAGAATTCCCCCAGCCATTTAAAAAAAAAAAAAAAAAAGAATAAATGAGACCAAAACAAGTAATTTTAAAATGTTTTCCTCATTACTAAAAAGCTCCGTCGAGCAAAAGATAAATATAAATTAAAAACTGAGCCGATTTGTTTGCACAAGTGTTCACACCCTTTTATAACTGGGGATAGGGCTATGATCAGAATCAACTAATCACATTCAAACTCATGTTAATGGGAGTCAGCACGCACCTGCCACCGTTGAAAGTGCCTCTGATTAACCACAAATAAAGTTCCGTTGTTCTAGTAAGCTTTTATTGACATTTATGTACAAGTACAGCATCAGAGGGATGCCATTGTTCAAAGGTGTTAATTGGGAGAAGGGTACTAGTATCATTTTTTTCCCCCCAGGGCATTTACATATGCCGTGAAATTTATGATGACCGTGAAGAAAATATGGCACGATGTCAGTGACATTTCCAAAAACTGAACACCGCTCCAAAATTGATGAAAAGGAGGCTGCAAAGAGGTGCACAGCAAATTTAAGGAGCCGCAGCAACGATTCTCTGTGTAGCATGTGACAACAATCTCCATTCTTCCTTACATGTTCGGCCTATCTGTCACATTAATGGTGGAAACAGTTTTGAAACTGTTGGTCTCATGTTTCATATAAAAAGCATACATTCGTAAATACCAGTATTCCGAAGTCAACAAAGATTGTAACAATAGAAAACACCATTTCATCCCGTCGAGTGTATTCAGGCTGCGATTCAGTGCTCCATAAAGTCAATGCGCTTCCTGGTATTTGATGTTTCGTGTACATGTTGATCAAATTCCAAGCGCACCCTATGACCAGTGCTGTTGTTATTCCAATTAATCCTAAATGCCAACCAAATACTTTAAAGCCCCCCTTCCCCCTCCACCCCTTTTTTTTTTTTTTTTTGTCCAAATGAAGCTAGAAATGAATTCATAGGGCCTCAAGAAAAATGCTTGCCAATTCCATCTCGCTGATATACGGCGCAATGTCGTCTACTCACTTGGCTGTGGCTCTGCGGTCTCGGACATGCTTGGCCTGTTGCTGTGCAAATCAAATGAGACTTCACGCTGCACTTTTTATTACAGACACTCTGAAGAGGAGAGCCTTTGGACTTCTGGGACGGGTGCCAAGTTCAAGAGGTGATCGCTCGACATTAAAAAAAAAAAAAAAAGGTACATCAGTCACGTTATCAAACAGCTGCTCGTAAAAATGTCTCAAGACTCTTCCTACTGTTTCTCTTGTATGGATAAAAATGTCAAGTTCCACCTGACTCTTTATTGCTTCAAAATGTTGCAGAAGGCCTCGCTGGTAGAATGGAAGCTTTTATTTCCGCATTTGACTGGAACGAGTGATCATGCGAATAATTAGTGTCGACTTAAAAAAAATGCCATGTCTGTACATAGTGTACATTCTTTGTGTGATGTACGACCTCGAAGATCATGTTGTGAGTTGTGCATCGCATTTTTCGGCGTGGATCTTGCCTGCAGCTCTCACGTCAGAAGGCAGAATTCATGCACGTTTGTTTTTGCGGCGTTTGTTTACTTTTTGTTTGTGCGCTGTTCACACCAACGGACGTTTTCAAAAGGGGCGGGACATGGCCCCAAATCTTAATGACCTGGGTTATACTCGATCTGTGCCTCGGAGCCGGTTGGAAAGAAAATATTTTTTGTTGGGTCGTCCTCGATGGAGTAAAACATACAAACCAACAAAAACACAGCGAGGTTCATTCATATTAAATGTAGCCTCACGTCCCGCCCGCATGAGCCGTACGCCGACTCCCGAGTAAATATTAAGTCGCCATAACAGACAGACAGCCTGCGTGCAGCCGTGTTTCCCCTTCTCCCTCTTGACGCGAAGGGAGTGGAAACGCGGCAAGTCGGAACAAGACCTGCAGGAAGACCAGTCGGGGCACGAGGCCCTTCTGAAGATTTAATTAACTGACTGGTTCCTTGCTGCGTGTACTTTCAAGGCGGGAAATGCCAGCAAATGTTGAGCCCCAATTAAATCACAAAAGGGACGTGCCGATCCGATCTGCAGGCAGTGAGAGGAGGAGTCTATAAGTTGTCGGTTTCGCTAGCATAGCACTTTTACGATTCGAGTCAAGTATTAGGAACACCTCAGGGTAGTTGTCGCTGTCCACGACAAAAATGAAGCGCTTTTAAGAGCAGACGACTGCCAGGGTGAAAGTGTGAAGAAAAAAAAAAAATGAAGCGTCGTGTTTGTGTTTGTTTGCCCGACCTCCAATGTAGCAACAAGTTTGTTTCTGCAACCGACACGAACGAGGCAGTCATGGCAATGAATGGACTTGATGTTGCCAAGAATCTTTGAACTCCTTTCGCAACATCAAACCCCGGCCTTCACTGATGCTGGGAAAATCGTTGCGAGCAGGAGGACATCCGACACCTTAATCGAGACTGTGGCTCTTTGGAACAAGAACAATGTCAAAAGTCCCGAGTGGAAAAAGAGGTTGGAGTCGAAGTGGTTCTGGTCCCGAGGAATTTATTTTCCAAGGCAGAAGAACAAATTGTTGAGCTTGTCCTGGGAGAGACTGAAGTACAACATGCCAAAAAAAAAATACAAAATCCTGCGCATAAACAAAATGATGTCGTTTGGGACACCTTCTTTTTTCTGATTCGTTAATCCCGGATGGGCTCGTTTCTAATTGTGTCAAGGCAGCGACCATATTTGGCCAATCTGCCTTATACTTGTTCCTTATTGGGGTGATACATCTTGACTAATTGTCAGGCTGTGTGTAGCTCACGCACCTATTTTTACTATTGCCCGGTCTTCTTGACATTTGCAATTTATTATTTTTTGTGTGTGTCTTGTGTTTCTCTTAATAGGGTCCCACTTGACTTCATTGAAGGTCCTTCTTTAGCTTCAACTGAGATTTGCATCCAGAGCCTCTCCTGCTCCAAATGGGGCCACAAAATGTCAGTGTTCATAGTTGTGTGTTTACATGCGCCCTGCGATTGGCCGGTGACCAAATCTGGGTGGACCCTGCCTCTTGCCCAAAGTCACTTTGGATAGCCTCCCATACTTTCCTGCCGCCCACCCGCCCTCACTGCCAGCCCGTCAAAGATAAGAGGTTGGAATCTATTGCGCTGTTTCCCAACCCAAGTCTTTCCCCGAGTATTAAAAACGTACATATTGATAATCTTGTTTCAATAGACTCATAAATTGACCTACTCCAGGGGGTGTCAAACTCATTTTTGTTGCGGGCCACATTGTAGTGATGGTTTTTACTTGGAAGGCCGTTACGACTGTGAATTTTGTCAAACCTCGGTTTTCGTCCATAATCCGATCCAGAAGGCTGTTCGAAAACCGAAATTGTTGGAAAAACCGAAACCACGCTCTTTTTAAAATAAAAAATGTTAACTGAACACGTCTGCTCACAATGGAAAGCAACACGAGGAAGCGTCACTTCCTCGTCTACCCGAGGAAGCGTCACTTCCTCGTGTAAGGAAGGCGAGAGGAATCAAATGGTGCATTCAAGTGCGCTCAGTTTGTTCGAGAACCGAAATTTGTTCGTCATCCGAGGCTTAAAAAAATCGAAATTCTTGGTCGAAAAACGAATTGGTTGAGAACCGAGACGTTCGAAAACCGAGGTTTGACTGTAAATATTTAAGCACGTCCACATATTACATACACAGCGAGCTCCAAATAAATGGACAACTCGTTTTGACATCAGAAGTCAATAATGAATTGTTTAAACATTGTAATTATGACATGATATATGAAAATTTGAAACGTTGGTTCAGACCTTAGCAAGCATCATGGAAGTTGACATGCTTGAATTGTTTACGCGGGCCACATAAAATGATGTGGCGGGCCCAGATCTGGCCCCCGAGCCTTGACTTTGACACCCGTGACCTACTCAGTGTGAAATCTGGGCTTGTCCTCATGTTGTGTTTTGTCCTCATAGGAAGCCATGACTTATTCTGTTGTATGAATGTCCAAACTGTACCTAAACGCAGTCTGCACGATAATTAAATCTAGTTTTCAGGGATAAAATAACATTCATGGTTCACAAACACTTTGGCCTTCTTCCATATCCTGTATTTTAGCTTTGGTCATGATCGTGGTACTGGGCGAGCCAAGTGTTTTTTTTGTTTTTTTTTAAAGATGATACTTGATGAACAACTGCATTAGATGATGAAGGTGTACCTAAAGAAGTGGCTGGTGAGTGTACATTGCGATAAAATGCACAGTATGCCAAAGTCGTGTCTGTTCCTCCTGATATTTCCAGATCATATCACTCCCTTTGCTCCGTGTGAGGAACTATCATTGAAGGGCAATGTTTACTGCCACAAGGAGATAGAGAGCAACTATAAACACAGAGTCACCCAGAGTTCAGCACTAGTTCCTGACAGGTAAAGCAGGCTGGGACGAAGATGCTACAAAAGTCCAGAGGGGGGGGGTCCCTCGCGAGGGCCGGGCCCCTGCGGTAGATCCATCACATGCTCCGCGTTGCAGGTAGACCAGCAGTGTAATGAATACGAGAGGTTTAATCATCACACGGTGGTAAGTGTGTGTGTGGGTGCGTGAGGGGTAGGGGGGGGGGGGTGGGGGGGGGGGGGTCATCTATTGTGGACACTGAGCAGCGATAAGCACAACAATGTTTTACAGATTGGACAAAGAATTTTAATTAGCTTTCAATTAATTTCATATCTGGGCCGCGGAGAAGCTCACAGAGGGATGCTGGCTATCTGGGCTTATTCTCTTGTTGTCATGCTTCATCTGTCTCCGCGCGGCCACATGAAAAGGGTCGCCTCAGTCCAACTTGCAAAACAGAGCTTTCGGGAACCAAACTGGCAGACTTTCCTCTGGAACCAGTATCCGAGTTCATCTTCCTCTGTTTTAACAAGAGGAGGGAGAAAGTAAAAAAACGAAACTGCATGGATATATTGTCCCATCTAGTGGTGAACTGATTGAATGGTTCAGGTACTTTTTGTTTCATCATCATCATCACGTCCATCCCTCCATTTTATCAACTGCTTGTCCTCATTAGAGCCTCATAAGTGGGCCGGGGTTACATCCTGGACCGGATCAACATTGCCTTTGCAAACAATCATTTCAACAACATTCCAAGGAAATTCCAATGTCCCATAACTGATAAGCTATTCTGAGAACAGGCCCCAGGTTGGTAGATAGAAACAACTACCGGTATTTACCGCCACATTCACATCAATGGGAAATTTGAAATCTTGAATCGACTAATAAAAATAGTCAGGTAATCCTCCATCAAGTGTCTCCAGTTGGTCCAAAATGCTGCTGTTCGCCTCTTGCCTGGTACTCGTAAGACATTTTAGAGTTCTCTTTTAGATTCTATTACAGTCAAACCTCGGTTTTCGAACGTCTCGGTTCCTCGACCAATTCGGTTTTCGACCAAAAATGTTGAGTTTTTTTATGCCTCGGATGACGAAAAAATTTCGGTTCTCGAGCAAACTTGAATGCACCATTTGACTCCTCTCGCCTTCCTTACACGAGGAAGTGACGCTTCCTCGGGTAGACGAGGAAGTGACGCTTCCTCGTGTTGCTTTCCATTGTGAGCAGACGTGTTCAGGAAACATTTTTATTTTAAAAAGAGCGTGGTTTTGGTTTTCCAACAATTTCGGTTTTCGAACAGCCTTCTGGAATGGATTATGGATGAAAACCGAGCTTTGACTGCATTTGTTTTCAAATCTTGAGATGGTCTCTCCCCGCCTTACCTCTCTTAGCTCCTCCACTCCTGCGCACCTGCCCGGTGCCTCAGGTCTGCGGACCAGACGCTATTAGACGTAACGAGTACCAAGTGGAGGCTCAGAGGGGATCATCAAGCCTTTTCCATTGTTGGTCCCTTCTCTTTGGAAGGACCTCCCACGAAACGTTCGGCAAGCCCCCTCACTGCCCATCTAAAAACTCATTTTTATTCTTCTGCTTTTGACACAGTATGAGACTTGGTTTTAGTTGTATCGTTTTTGCATTTTTTACTGTCTTTGTTATTCATTTATTGTCTTATTGTCTGCTGTTGTCTGACTTATTTTTGCTCCATTTACAGCACTTTGTAAACAGCAGTGGTTGTTTTAAAGTGCTCTATGAATACCGCTGAGTTGAGTCATAGAAGAATTATGCTATGAGGCAGAAGGAAAACGTACAAATATCGTAATTCTGAATACCGTGAGCTTGTTGGAAGAAAAAAATAAATAAAAAGACGCGGAACCAAGGGCATACGACAAGTTCAAGCACACTATTGCACTGAGACCAAGAATGAATTCTCCGTGTCATTATCAATTGTAAAAATGCTGTGTAAAACAATCCAAGGAGTATATAGTAAATAAATGAGATTATGAGTTGAGCAACATGTTTGCAATGAGTCATGATTATTCCATTAATGGAACAAAAAAAAAAACCCAACACCAATGCCATTGCATTGACATCTCAGCATAAATGTGCGCTAACTGACTGTCAATATTAGCCGCACCAATGTCACAATCTGTTTATCATCATTTCATTTATTATTCCGATGCTTCCTTTTGGTTGGATTTTCATTTTTTGTGTTTCACAGCAAACACACCCACGCTTGCCAGTAATCCAGATGTTGGCTTCTCATGCTCTTATGCAAGCAGTTAATTCCAGGTTACACTCAACTGACATCCAACGGGAATATACAAATGATGATTCTTATTCAGGAACAATATTACAGTGCTTATCATTTTTTATGAACCCTTTCAGGGACAGCGGTTACTACAGTGGACAGCTTCCCATGTTATCAGGTGACAGGATTTCATTATTGCTGCATGAAAGTCTTTAAAAAAAAAGTCAGCAATGTCTTTAGCACAGGTTTCGCCAACTCAGGAGACATGAGCGCAGCTCCAAATGAAGGTCATGAGAAATGTTCCAGAGGAGCCACCTGTGTGGGCCGCTTTGCCATTGGCTGACCTTCATTCCTTGGGGGGGGGGGGGGGGGCACCGCACACCAATCGCGCGCGTTACTGCATTCCCAATGGTGGGTTGCCTGCGGAAGAACGTTTAAAAGCGAGTGAGTGTTGAGTGGGCTCTTTAGAGACGCATCAATCAACATGATCCCCATTGTGTTGGCCTCGGTTCTCATTGCTGCTGGTAAGAACATCTGGCCTCCTTTGCTCCTGCGTGTGTGTGTGTGTGTGTGTGTGGGGGGGGGGGGGGGGTGTGCTGCATGCCTCAGAGCAATGACTCCACATTAAGGACAGGGTATGCACTGCCTCCGTAACCGGCAGATGGCCCCTGATAGTCCCTCCCCACCACCCCCGCCCATGTTTCATATTTTAATTTTTAAGGGGAGCATAGTGTACTAGTGGTAGCACGTCTGCCTCGCAGTTCTGAAGTTCAAGCGTGATTGGCTGGTTATCTGCGTGTGATTGGCCAGCGACCAATCCGAGGCTTCGCCTGCCTCTCACCCAAAGTCAGCCGGGGTTGGCTCCCAACCCGTGACCCTGATGTGATAGAAAATTGATGGATGGATTTTTTTTTTTTGTACATGGTGATTCAATTGCAAAATTAATGATGTTTTTTTTTTTAATGTTTTAAGGCATCACTGAAAAGAAAGTAGGACAAGTGAAATGATGGCATTATACACGCAAGTCATTTTTTGGGGGTCTTACTAATTTGCCATTCAAACAGCCTAGCAGCTGGCATACTATATGTCGTTTGCGTGTTTTTTTTTTAAGAGAAGCTTCTGCCTTGCAACAAGTAGCTATTGCATGCAAATGAGTGTCATAAAAAGGAAAACAAAACGGAGCGACACCAAAAAGCAGACAGTCACCATTATTTTCCTGTGAATAAGCCACATGTCTAATCACACTCGTCAACAATTTTTTTTGTTTTACAAAACTTTTTAACCATCGATGCAAGTTAACAATTCTCAAAGCTTTTTATATCCATCCATCCATCCATTTTCCGAACCGCTTTATCCTCACTAGGGTCGCGGGGGGTGCCGGAGCCTATCCCAGCTGTCTTCGGGCAGGAGGCAGGGGACACCCTGAACTGTTTGCCAGCCAATCGCAGGGCACACAGAGACGAACAACCATCCACGCTCACACTCATACCTAGGGACAATTTAGAGTGCCCAATCGAGCCTGCCATGCATGTTTTTGGAACGTGGGAGGAAACCGGAGCACCCGGAGAAAACCCACGCAGGCCCGGGGAGAACACGCAAACTCCACACAGGGAGGCCGGACCTGGATTTGAACCCGGTACCTCAGCACTGTGAAGCCGACGTGCTAACCACTGGACTACCGGGCCGCTAAGCTTTTTATTTATTTATTTATTTTTACGCCGATTCCGTATCGGCCCTGCTTTAAAAAAAAATATATATATATATTTCTGAGAGGTCACAGCTATAAACGACAACGCATGGTAAAATCCCTATTGTGCATGTGCAATTTAACATTTGGAAAAAGGAATGTTTCGTCCACCTGTTGCCCTTCCCACAGCCCTCGGGTGCGGCACCCCGCCCATCGAGCCCCAGACTTCCCGCGTGGTCAACGGCGAAGATGCCAAGCCTCACAGCTGGCCCTGGCAGGTAACGCTCACGCACATCTGTCTTTTGGCTTTTCAAATCCGAGCGTCGAGCGGCTGGCATCTGCTTCTTAGCTGACACACTCAAGGGCTGCTGAAAGCAGCAGTAATTAGATGTTTGCCTCCGAAATGAGCCGCCAACCGTCGCCGAAACCTTTTGTGTGTGCGTGCGTATTTGTCCTCTGTGCAGATTTCTCTTCAGTATGAGAGGGATGGAGAGTGGAGGCACACTTGTGGGGGATCGCTGATTGCTGACAACTGGGTCATGACTGCCGCTCATTGCATCAAGTAGGAGTGTTAACATACAAGAACTCACGTATGCGGCCGCATTAGCCAGCGGGCACAAACAGCGGCCTGTGACAAAAGGGGCCCTCGGGTTCGATTCTCCCCGGGTGGCGGCTGAGGGGCTCTTGACAAAGCAAAACTAACTCAACGCTCCTTTTCTTGGATTGGGGGGGGAGGTGCCAATTCTTGAGCGTGATGCTGTGATGTGAAAATCAAATCAATGCATGCAAGTCAACGAAATGGCTTTCATTTCCGATGAATTAGAATGCTCCCGCATTCACGGCGGATGACTGGTTGGCACATCCGCCTCACAGTGCAGACGACGAGGGTTCTAATCCGGGCAAAGGCGGAGTTTGCATGTTTTCCCCGTGCCTGTGTGTTTTTTTTTTTTTACGGGTATTCCGGTTTCCTCCCACATTCCAAAGACATCAATGGCAGGCTAATTCCCTGAACTGGCCCTGCGATTGGCTGGCCAGTTCAGGGTGTCCGCCGCCTACTGCCCAAAGGCAGCCGCGATGGGCAACAAGCACGCCCCGCAACCCTCGTGAGGATCAAGCGGATCAGATTATAGATCGATAGATGCGTGCGCCATAAGCATTACTGTAATTGAATACATTCAAAATTGCATCCAAATGAAATCCTCTAACAGCTTGTGTGTGTTTATGGCCCACAGCAAAAAGCTCTCCTACAGGGTGTTTGTGGGCAAACACAACCTGGTGGAGGAGGAGGTCGGCTCCAAGGCCATCCTGCCTGAGAAGATCATTGTGCATGAGAAATGGAACCCCATCTTTGTGGCTTTCGGGTAAGACGTGCATCATTTTAACCCCTCCCCCCCCCCCCCCCCCCCCCCCCAAAAAATGGGAGAATTAACATGGAGTGATTTAAATCCAAATTCAAATGGTTCGTTTCCATTTAATTTGCCATTCAAATGGTTCGTTTCCATTTAAGGGCCACTTAAGGTAGTTTGTCTACAATGCTAATATTTGGGAACTGGTCACAAAATGAATAAATGCGAGTAAACATTGGTTACATTCGATTGTGAAAAGGCAAGAAATGCATTCAGTCGTTCGTACGTCGCAACAATAGCGGACGAAAGCTTCTTTCGTTACATTTTTCTGACCCAATGCAATGCGTTTCATCATTCTTCTCCAGTGGAGAACAAGCAGAGAGATCCCGATTGTACTTAAAATTTATTTTCTTTGAAATAAAATCCAGCCGAGTGTTTCATTAAAAAGGTGGCATTCTGACCCAGCATGTATATCACAGCATTTTCATTTTTGCAAATCCACATTAAAAGTAGTTTTGAGCAGTTTCGTCTGCACTTTTGGAAGCTTTTTCAAAGCACAAGAGCATACTCTGGATTGGTGTCCAAAGTAGCAGCCGTGTATTCCCAAAAGTAAGAGAAGGCGCGCCACTCGAAAAGCGATGCAGCCAAAGGAAACTGAACTGGACAATCATAAAATAATGAGTAAATAATAATCATAATATTACAGCAGGCCAGTCCCCCCCCCCCCCCCCCCCCCCTGCACATCAGGCAATTGACCCGCGCACAATCCAACTCACTGCAATGGGAAAACCGCGACCCCTAGTGGTTTTATTGAGAAACAACATTTTGAGGCTCAAAGTCTTCCGATGACTTTATTTTATTATTTTTTTAACAACATGGACATTGATAATAACATTCTCAAGGAAGAAGCCGCTGAAGACGTGTAACAATAAAAAGAGAGAGAGAATGGGTAAGAATAAAGGACATCTTAAAGCTCAACATTTGTGATACTGTAATCGCTTTTATTTCCATACACACAAATGTATAGAAAACACAGCAAGCTCATGATGGGAAACGCCATAGACAGGCTAACGAATAGCTTCTATGTGACGAGTGTTAATAACGCTAAATGTAACGTATATTTGTACACAAATGGTGCAGCAACAAATATAGACAGACAAGCCAGCATATTTGAACAAATATTTATTTTTATTCGATTTCCGAAAGGGCATACATTTTCTTCTGTTTTGATTTGTATTTTAATGGGCACTGTTTTGAATACATGCATGGAAATAAAAGCTACTTTAAACTCAAGCTGGAGTCCTACTTAAGCACACCACTATTATTCTGAACACAACTTTGCTTCTGGTGTTGTGCCCTGCGCTGTCCGGTTCCAAATGTACCCTGCTACAAACAATGAACTTCCCTCTTGTGTGTCTCACGTAGAAACGACATCGCCATGATCAAGTTGTCTGAGCCGGTGACTTTGAGCGACCAAGTTCAGCTGGCATGCATCCCCGCTGCTGATACCTTGCTGAGTAACCTCTACCCCTGCTTCATCACTGGATGGGGTAGACTGTACAGTAAGTGTTTTTTTTTTTTTTTTTGTGGGTTGTTTTTTTTTCATCTTAGAGATAAGCAGATCCTGACTCTCGCGCCGTCTTTTGGACTGACGACGAGAAGGCAGTATCCCAGGGAATCCTCTCGAGTTGCGATGAAAATAACGTGCGTTAGATGCCGGCAAATTTATTGCTGGCAGTTAATGCTCCTAAATTGAACACTTGCAATTGCCCTGTGGAAGCCGCTGGCAGCGGGTAGTGCGAGCGGTGGCTCACACGGTGTGATGTGTGTTCTAGCCGGAGGCCCCATCGCTGATAAGCTGCAGCAGGCTTTGATGCCGGTGGCTGACCATCCCACTTGCTCGCAGCCTGACTGGTGGGGCATCGCTGTCAGGACCACCATGGTGTGTGCCGGTGGGGATGGAATCGTGGCGGGATGCAATGTAAGTCTCTCGATGGAATGGATGTGAGGAGAGGGCAATGTGCGGAGAATATCGCTGGTGTCGGGTCGGAACCTCCTATGTCATAATTCGGGAAATCATATAGTCATATTTTTTTTTCCACACAAGTGCCATTTTCAGGGTATTCCCGAAAAGTGATGATTTTGGAGGAACGCGGATTTCCGCCCGACGACATTGATGTATTCGCGACATAATTAGTTGTGAATAATTTTCACAAAGGAAATAATGGAAGTATGAATATGACAATGTCTTACGTCGGTTTGAGTTTTGTGTGACCTTTGAAGCGTATTTCCATGACAATGCGGTGCACTTTCTGAATTGTATACATTCAGGGACTTAAAATTTTCCACTACAGTATCTACTATATTTTGGTTTGGTGACAGCAATTATTTGAAAATGGCCATTTTTGTAGTCAGTGATTTTGTTATTTATTTTATTTTTTCGCTCGTCATTAACCCCATTTTACCTGTCAGGTTTGAGCTAGTCCTTGTCAGCCTGCCTGTAACCATGAGCAGAATAAAACATGTTGTCTTGCACCTCAGGGAGACTCCGGCGGTCCTCTGAACTGTAAGAACATGGAGGGTGCCTGGGAGGTGCACGGAATCGCCAGTTTCGTCTCGGGCTTGGGCTGCAACTACGAGAAGAAGCCCACCGTCTTCACCCGCGTGTCCGCCTTCAACGACTGGATTGATCAGGTACAGGCCACACAAATTCGACTGTACTTCATTTCAGGTTTTCTTTTTTTAATCTAGTTTTTTTTTTTTTTTTTAATCTTTGTCTTTTAGGTTATGATGAACAACTAAAGACAATAAAGTGTCAATATATCCACCAAACTCTGCATTCGTCTTTTGTTATGAAGTCATTCGGAACATGACGTATGATTTAACTGCCACTATAGGTGTGTCCAGACCATTTCTTTGGGGGGCGGGGGGTGTTCTGAAGCACCCCTAAAGTTAATCCAGGCACCCCAAAAGTTGAGAGACCTTGAGATTTTATTTACTGTAAGCCCTTTTTCAACAAGGCGCACATGTGTTAAAACCATACAGATCTTCGTAAAAATGTAATATAACAACAAAAATGAAATACAATAGCCCCCCTTCTGGCTCAGAATGGTTTGATCCATCCCATCACCTTTTCTCAACCGAGTTTTGACCAAGTACACGGTCATGTGGAGTCCAGTACTGTGACTGAGTAACAAGACGTTGCTTATACGGGGATATTTGGCAACATTCTACCACTCAATAGCAACCCATTACCTAATTTTTGCTCCGTTGAAACAAAAGTCATTGTTTGTGTTTGTTAGGTAGGAGTTAATCAACATTTGTTTCTAGCTAGGAAACGTCACAGCAACCTTACGTGGGCATCCCAACCACCCCTGAAAGTTAGACAATCAATGGTGGGGGGGGGGGGGGGGTTCTGAAAAGATTTATGTTGGTCTGTTTTTTTTTGTTGTTTTTTTTAATGTATCACATAAAGATAGCATTTGAGTTGCTGTGTAGACTTTCCGTATCCCCTGGTTATCCTTTCTCGGTCATTTTCTTGTTTGGAAGTGTGTGCCTTTGCTCGAAAAAAAAAAAAAAAAGGCCAACAGTAAACAAGCGATTGGACTCAATATGTAAGAACAATGTCAACAATCATCCAGTAGGTGTCCTCACTTGCTCATGTTGTGAAATTGAGCCTGACTTCTTCACACGCTCTGAGATTCGCCAAAGTGAACAAATGAAAGACAACAAAACAGCTCTCCAAAAGCAGGCTAGCTACAATAACATCAGTGAATGGCGTCGGCTCCTTTATGAAACGGACCCTCAGTATAAAATATGAGACTAATATCCCTCCACGGCCCGTCTTTAAGAAAACCATAATGCTCAGCTGGGGATTCCGCCCTCATCTTCTCGTGATAACGGAAAATGAAGAGGGTGACAATAGCAAAACTGAGATTAACACTTCGCTCAGTTTATGTGCCGCACAGTAATGAGAGCGTCGTGTGTGAGAGTCATGGGTCTGAAATAATAATATTGATGAGAAAATGAAATAGTCTCCTGCCCGGCGCATTCAATTGGTCACATTTGTAGGACATTTGGACAGGGGGATTTATGACGAGGGCACGAGAGGTTGAAAGAGCAAGATATGAGAATTAATTAAAGCGCGTGTGTGTCTAAGTGAGAGAAAGAGAGGAGGGAGGTGTCGATAAGTTTGGATCCTCTCAAGTGAGTTAAAAAGAAAAGAAAAACTGGCATATTGATTTGAAACTAATTTGGTTCAAAATGCCAATTGGTGGCCACACGGTGCAGGAGTCATTAACCCCCATGCAGTATTATCCCAAAATTGGACATTTCGGACACTTTGGACGATTTTGGACTGTTGGACAAATGGACACCACAGACAAAACAGTGAAAAATAACTCCACCAAGCTGAAATTTTGCATAGGATGTATATCTATGTCTTGGCCAATTCCCACTGAACATTTTGAGGGGTTGAAAGTGAAAAAAAAATTAAAAGTGAAAAAAGTTGTTGCACATTGGAAGAGGGACATTTTTGGGGCGTAATACCCTTTATGCAGCCGCTTAAAAATACTGCATGAGGGTTAATAACTGTTTTCAAAGTATGGAATGAATTAACTGTAAATACTTTCAACAGCAGCTCCGGATGAGTTTCTTTCCTGAACTTTCTCACTTTCAGTCTGAAATTTGTGGAGGAAGAAGAGGCTGTTGGCCTTGAAAGAATGCTTTTGTCTGCCGGACTTACAAGGTCATGGTACTCCTGCTGAGCTCAAACACACACACACACACACACACACACACACACGCACACAAAGGAATTAGGACAGGGAACCATGTTGTTGTGCTAGGAAACCACAAAAAAAAGGGGAGGGAGAGGAGCAAATTATCTTCCATGCCAAATAGCTACAATGGGTTGTTTGTTGTTGTTATATTTTGCAACGTGTCACGAGCGTGGTGGTGCACCGTTATGACGGTAAAAATCAAATGTGTACAATCTCAACACGCGCACAACAAATGGATGCATTACAAATTGCCAAATCAGAAATCCAGGGTCATAGTTTGTTCAGTTATTGTTCAAGTGACTGTAAACAGGGTAACAAAACAAATCTTGCAAAAATCACACGTGACAATTTGAAAATTTTGGTACAGATTTTAGCAATGATCATGGAAGTTGACGCACATGCTTTGCATTTGCCCGGACACATAAAAGGATGTGGTGGGCCAGAACAGGCCCCCGGGCCTTTAGTTTGACACCTGTGGATTTTACACTGTGAGGGAGTCCAGCATCTCTCTCTCTCAAAAAAAAAAAAGATTATAGGAGATCACCTCTGTGGACTTTTATACAAGGTGTGTAGAGTAAAGCACTCTAATTGGATGTTCCAAAAGTGTCTGACAATTAACAGCTCAGTGGAGAGCTGAAAAAGCAGCTGAGAGACGGAGGGAGGGTGTGTGTGTGTGAATGTGCATGTGTGTGTGTGTGTGTGTGTGTGTGTAGTGGGGGAGGGACCGATGCACTGATGCACGGCCCCACGATGTAGTGACAAGCACTTTCTCAACCCGCTGCCCTGCAGCCTGTCAACATTTACTGTGAAGCGACTGGGACACCTTCGGGGCTGACCGCCGGCATGCTGGCTCATCAAGCACACGCCCACCAGGGCCCGGGCTCACTTCCGTGACCTACTTTCACCCCTCCAGACTTTTCTCACTATCCTGTAAGAGTGGACTTGCGGTGTGGACCTCTGCTGACTATGAGTCCGTGCTTTGCAGGAGAAGAGGAGGACAACAAAGTATAAAGTAGAAGTCAAGCGGGGGGAAGGATTTCTGCACCCAAGAAACAAGTAAGTTTCCTGCAAAAAATATGCTGCATTTTTTTAAATTTTTATTTTTTTAAAAAAAATATGTATTTCTGTGGAAGGAATGCATGAAAAGGCTGCAATTTTCTTTTTAATTATATTTTTTGTCGCAGTTATTGGATAGAGTAAAACAAGACATGCGTAAAACATAATATGGGGTTAAATTTGACTTGTAAAAACTTTTAGCCTATGACTTTTGCCTTTTCGAGCTCTATTGTCAACTATCTCTTTTTTATTGTTGTTGTCATTTTCAAACACTTACAGTGTACACAATGAGACGAAACGCGTTTTTCCGGGTCCTCATTCAATATAGACATGCTAATGACACAAAAACGAACAAGACAATCCATAGTTAGCCTTCATTCACTTAATAGACTGACAAATATGTGTTTAAATGGCTATTATAGCTTTGCTAAAACAACAAATCCAATGGTCGCCTCCAACTTTTGAACAAAGGAATTTCAGCACTTATACACAACATTTTTCCTCCCTAAAAAAAAACACATACAGACCACCATGCGATATTTGACTAAAGCAAGTCTCGCTTTTGCATCTGAGTTGCATGCGTCCAGGTCCTACTTCGTCACATGAGATGAAGTCGCAATGGGGGGGATGCATTATGCAAAAGTTCACTTGATTAGCATGCTCGGCGCGAGAGCAGCGCGCGTTGCGTGTGATGCACATTCGGACAAAGAGGGCATTCTCGGTCGCTGCTAATGTTTGCATCCCATTTCCATTCAATTATTGGCCTCATGTGAACATAACCACAAAAGATGCTTTTGTAAAAGTGGAAGAGAAACACGCACGCAGTGAGATCTCTTCCCTGCGTGTTGACAGTTGTATTGACTTGCGCGTTTGTAGACTACTGATTTTTGGACTTAGAACAATGCACCAGTAGACGTCTAAGTTGAGGGGTTCGTTGTTTTTAATGCATGGCTCTACTTTACGAACGGCAAAAGGAGAGATGGAATCCTTTGAATGGAGTTTCATTGAAAGAAGAAAAAAAAGACGTCGTCTGCACCGCAGCACGATCGAGAACACACTCTTCGCAACTAAAATCACTTCCGGCTTCCCTTACTTCAACAGCCAATCAGAAGCTAGCAACATAAAAACACGTCTAAGCAATTATTAAACAACGGAATGCAATTTAGGTTATCCTAACGTGAAATAATATGATGCTCAAACATAAAATAATAATTAATAATATAACATAAGCTTACAGACGTAAAATTCAGCACTTGTTTTGACTTGGGTAATTTCTAAAACTAATAATCGTGCTAACAGCTCGCGTTTTTGGTCCCATTCAATTATGCAAGTGTACCAAATATTATGGACAGTGTTTGTATCGTTTACCACAGTAGCCATCCATCCAGCCTCAATACCAGTGGTCCCCAAAAACCAGTCCGCGGACCGGTACCGGACCACGGCCCATTTGGTACCACGGCCCATTTGGTACCTCGCAGCACAGAGACAGACGTGCTAGCTGTGAGCATACTTACTACGTCAGACGTGGCGGAAATGTGCGCGTCTCTCGGCAATCGGAGTCCTCCTTCTAACATAGGGTTGCAAGATGGAATAAACATAATTCGCCAATAAATGAAAGAAGAAGTGGTAAAGAGAAAGTATAATCGTGACAAATTGACGAATCGCACAGCTGAACGCGCGGCCGACGGGCAGCCATGACTTTCGAAGATGAAGTTGTTTTGACAAGAGAAGTTCCTCCCGGAGTTCAAAGAGCTACGTGGAGTAGGAAGCTGTGGTGCACGCGAATGTCGTCAAAAACAAAGCACGACTAGAAACTTGTTGAATCTTTTGAACACGTAGCACCTAAGTGAACAAGTGGAAAGCATGAAAAATGCGAGCACTTGATAGTCTGCACAGCTAGCCCCCTTTAATTGTATTTCACCTTGACGAAACAACGCCAGAGAAAGATTTCTTCATGGGCAGCACAGTACCCTAGTGGTTAGCCCGGCTGTCTCACGGTCAAGAGATCCCAGGTTTGAATCTCGGCACCTGGCCTTCTGTGTGAAATTTGCACATACTCATCCCTTATTCCAAAAGACAAGCGTGTTCGTTTTATTGAGGACTCCAAATTGTCTTTATGATAATGAGCCGCGCGATCGATCTGACAACCAGTCGAGGGTGTACTGTGCCTCTTGCCAAAAACCAGCTAATGAGAATCAACGTTTATAAAGTCAGTAAAAAAAAATGGATGGCTGGGTGGTTTTCTCAAAAGATTTCAACCACTGCATGAGCTTAAGCTGTCCAGAAGAAGGCCTCATTAGAAATGCATTAGGCATGTGTGCGCATTTGTGTGTGTTCTGTTTTTTTATCTTGAAGTACAGACACACACACACACACACACATACACACACACACACAAGCTCTCTCTCTTTCTGTCAGACACGCACACCTGCGTAACCTGATAACATTCTCATGTTCTCCTTAAACACTCTGCAGCTAAAACGTCCAAACATTTTGACAGTGCCAAATGTGTTTTTAGCATCTTCCTTAACATTTGTTGCGTTTCATTTTTCCTCACATACATGCATACGTATGGATGTATAAATACGATTTTAAAATGAGTCGGCAAAACAATTTCTATTTATACGGAGGCGTTGAAAAATTCCCATGAAGATCTCATTCAGAGATTTTTCTAATAAAATCTCTGTTCTTCAAGAAATATCACACTTTGTCCTGCAATGCACATTGTGTTGTTCATTTTGGTGTGCACCAAAAAAAAACCCAGATGGATGTACCATACAGGAGAATCATCTCAGTATAGCACAAATATTAGTCGCTCTTTGCAGAGGATAAAGAATGCACGCCTGCGAGTACTGTTATATTGTCTACACATATTGCTGCACCGTTTGTGTTCCGATATCCATTGCTTAAAGGGGAACAACACCGCCACATAGATGCTAACTGTTAGCCAGTTTCCCAGTTTTCACGGTACCACTGCACATCAGTTTTATTCATGAATTGTTGTCTCGCTTAACATAATGAACTTTTAAAAAAGGGCCCATTTACCGTTACCAGCGCAAACACATTTTTCAAATCCTCAAACTAAATATTCGCAGAATATAATAGTACAAATACACTTTTGGAAGGGACTACGAATTAGTTCTTGATCCTGGCACGCTTTGCAAATGAGAGGGTTTTTTTTCCCACTCTTGAAGCATTTTGTAAATTGGGACACTTGAAAAACTTTAGAAAACAAGCAAAACACAAACTCCCTTGATATCGCTTGCAGTCCCTCTCGTGAAAACTGAGAAAGTTTCCACCCCATTGTAAATCATTTTTATGCGCCCGAGCTGACACAAAAGATGCTGTTGTGTTGCTTCTAACACGCACAAATGGATTCAAGTTGAGTGTCTGCGGGGATAAGAGCACGTTGGCCGTGTGACAAACTTGGCTGACACAAAGCAGTCGTTACCGAGCTCATCTTTCTTGTGGACTCAGCAGATCCACGTGACAGGCTAACCCTACCCAGACACGTCTGCGTTTGTGTGCGCTTGTTTGTGTGTGCACGAGCCTGGAAATGAAAGCCATTGTGTGTGTGTGTGTGTGTGTGTTTTCTTTTTGTTTGTTTGTTTGTTTGTTTTCAGGCTCTCTCTCAGTGATGTGGCACAGGAAGTGAATTTTGCGGAAGCATCCCCCTGAGCTCTTTTCCCCCCGTGCTCTGGTTATGGAGCATGAAGCGAAGATGGGGCTGTCGGCGTGGGCCATCGCCGCCATCGTTTGCAACTCAGCGGTCGGCGTCCTCATCCTCATCCTCTTTGTCATCCTGTACAAGGCTTGCCAGGTGCCATCCAAACCGACGCCCGACTTCACGCCCGAACCGGCGAAGACGCAGCCGAAGCCTGAGCACAAATATCTGCTGGCCGCCTGATCACGGCCAAAGTGAACCTTAGCGGCCCGCTGGAACGGTCCGGAAAGGAGCTCCTCGTGCGTAAATGTCTCGAGGCGACGTCCTCACGTGCGGCGGCTTTGTGCGCAAATACTTGAAGCGAGACCAAGAGCAACAACAAGCTGTCCCAATCCTCTTATCTCTGCCGCGCGTCGCTGGGACTGTCCATCTGTTAGTCTATTTGCTCTGCTCCACGCAGGGTGGACCATGATATCCTCCACTCATTTTGAGAGGAATACAACGAACTGCGGTGGGCAAGGGGAAAGTACACCCTTAACCCTCATGCAGTATTTTTAAGCGGCTGCATGAAGGGTATTACGTCCCAAAAATGTCCCTCTTCCAATGTGCAACAACTTTTTTCACTTGTAATTTTTTTTCACTTTCAACCCCTCAAAATGTTCAGTGGGAATTGGCCAAGACATAGATATACATCCTATGCAAAATTTCAGCTTTGTGGAATTATTTTTCACTGTTTTGTCTGTGGTGTCCATTTGACCAACAGTCCAAAATCGTCCAAAGTGTCCGAAATGTCCAATTTTGGGATAATTCAACTGCTCAAACTTCTCTGTGATATTTTATAATTTCAGGAGCAAATATGACTTCGTCTTAATGTGCCTTTCTGTCATTACCGCCATTTATTCAGTGTAGTACATGGGGTGTCAAACATACGGCCCCGCGGGCCGGAACCGGCCCCCAAGGAGGTTCGATCCGGCCCGCGGGATCATTTAAAAGTAAAAAAAAAAAAAATGCATTAAAGACACAGAAGGAATATTTTAAATCAAATGCAATTTGTGGATTATCCGCTCGGGAGGCACACTGTTTTGATCACAGGAGAAGACATCATTGTTTTGATCGGGGAAGACAACGGCAGTCTCAGTCCGTCACCGAGAACGACCCAATGCAGCAAATGATATGAAAGCGTTTCTTGAGACCAAAACAAAGGAAAGAGATGATATTTTGGCGATTCATAGCACAGTATGGTATCATGTCGATGGTTCGGCCCACTTGACATCTACCGAGTCCGTATGTGGCCCACAATGTCAAATGAGTTTGACACCCCTGGTGTAGTAGAAAGAATAGATTGATCAAAGCAATAAGTTGTTTATATTGTGCGGTAATGAGGACAAATTGTCATATTCATTGATAACTGACACTCATTACACTCGAATGTCATCCCTGAGAATACAGTTGGAAATTGTATGTCAAGTTTAGCCGTTTTATGACTGGACTTCGTAGGAAATGGCCGCAACACATTCCATAAACACGGCGGATTGGCTAAAAGATTTATGAAAAGCATTACTTTGGAGGGTTCGGACCGTGCGGTTATACTCGCTCGATACAGACAAATGTAGCTGTCACAGCGCGTATTATTTTGGTTTCAGGTGATTACAAAACTCTCCATATGACTAAAATGTCAACGTATTTGCTTCTGTGACTGCTCTTTATTGTTTAACAGACACGATTTCTTAAATTCATCACTCGAACGATGTGACGTCATTGACAGTGACATTCAAACTTGAATGTTATTTTCTTTGCTTCTTTTGGATAGCTTGACATAATATGGAAAGATATCCCAGCATATTGCAGCAGATCTTGCAGCGGATTTGATTTTTTTTTTTTTTCCTCTCTTTGCCCCCACTGACTCGTCGCCCTCTCTTTGGCCTCCTACGTTGCCTTGTAACTGGACTGGTGCCAGACACCTGCAAATGGGCCAGCGGCAGCCAGACTCACTGATCTGCTTCAAAGTGGCACGCGTGACTGGTGAAGGTCAGCACGTTCCAACTCAGTGCAGTGCGGGAACCACTGCACTGATCTTGATAAATGCTTATTGATTCCTCGCTGGAAGAAAAAAGAAATAGTTTATGATTCACTCTGGTGCAGCACCAATGGAGGAAAATTAGAAATGAGAATTCGGCTCTTCTTATGCTCCGTTGCACTGTAATCCCCCACCCCCCACCCCCACCCCCCTTTGGGAGAGAGCTATGCAGTCCGGATGAGGTTTATGATGACTCTGAGATCAGGCTCTTGCCACTTCCTTACATCTCAAGAGCCATCCGGACCCACACGGGGCAATTTCTGTTGGGTGATGTGAGCCGAGATGAAAGTGACTCCGTGAACTCACAACGGCGTTATGTAATGATGAGGAGAACTAGCAACGTCGAGATTACTAATAAACATTGGACATAGGGCCAGTAATCTGCAGCTCCATCTGGACCCCTGGAGGGGTTGCGTAACCCACATCGGCTCGTAAAACCCATCACAAAAGGAATCAAAAGTTAATCTGTCTTTTTGGTCATGCATGTGCGTATTGTTGGAAAGGCAATTTGTTCAATGTTTATACTAACACAAAGACATGCAGATGATGGGTGTGTGGTATCTTATTTTTGCTACGAATGAATAATTGATAATAAAACTGTAATCACTTTTAAAAGATGCCCCCCTACCCCACAGAGTTGCTAGTACTGATTCCATAAACACCGCTCTTCAAGTGATTTTTAACACCAGCTCACGCAGAGAAGTTAATGAAATTCATTTTGCGGCCCCACGTATGGCTGTATGTCTTTAAATGAGACAAACTAGTATTAAGCATTTTTTCCCCCACAAGTTAAAACTGTTACCAGTGGTTTTATTAAGATGTCTGTGTCACGTTTTTGTCAAAAATATACAAGGCATAACGAATGGCAGGACACTTACAATATGTTTTGGAGAGGCGGTTCTGTCTCCTGCAAAAGCAGAGTTTAGCTTGTGTTGCCATGCCAACTAGGGCGGAGCTAGAGCACGTGACAAAATGAGCAGCCACTCTGCATGGACTAATTAGTGACTTTTCCGACCCTTCAAGCAACTATATAAATATTTAAAACTACATAAAACTATATATTTTATTTTTAGACCTCACAATGTTTTGATACTTTCTACTGATTATTTTTCATTTAGTTAATAAAAAAAAATCTCGGCAAAAATTTGTTTCCCCCCCCCCCTACTGTGCCGTGTTATAAATTATTACATTTCATATTCTGTCGGGTTTTTTAATGCTTACAGTACTTATATTTTTACCGGTCTTTTGTTTAAACTCAAATATCTGTACTTATTAAACACAGAATGCGAGTACATTTGCCACTTCCGTTGAAATCATATTCAAAACAAGACCCAGATGATCTTTCTCAGAAACAGTGAGAAAATTGTAGAACAAGACTGCCGCCTGCTGGCTTAAGTGTGAACTAAACAGTGTCGAGCGCAATTTCGGCTGAGTTGTGAACTCGTCAATGGCCCGTTGAACTGCACAGAACATGACGCTGCTGCCCTCTGCTGGCAAACATGAATGTGCACGCCAACCGAACTTGGTTTCCATCCATCCATCCATGAGATTTCTATCTCACGAGAACCTCTCCGGTTGATTTATGGTGGGTACAATTTGACTGATCACCAATCAATCACAGCACGATCGTGAATGTGGAATTAGGTTGACCGCAAGCCAACAGCTTTGATTAGAATGTTTAAAATGAAGTGCTTTTGGGAAGTGAGCTGTCTAGGCAAATGATGACGTCTTCCATTACATTTTTGCGAAGCTTCCTTGAAAAAAGGCGTCTGCACCGCAGCACGTTCGAGAACACAACTCTCGTAACTCAAATCATTTCCTGCTTCTCTTACTTTAACAGCCAATCAGAACCTATCAACATAAAAAAAAATGTTTACGCAACTATTAAACAACATAATATAATTTAGGAATGCTTAACATGAAATAATATGATGCTCAAACATAAAATGATAATTAATAATATAACATAAGCTTACAATAGTAAATGCACTACGATGAAGCAGGGGAACAGCATGCTTTGTCTGAGCCAGTCTGAAACAACCAAAAAGGATCATAATAATATTGACAGATTTCTAATTAAATACAGTGGTATGATATTATTACTTTGTATCGTCATTAAAAGTAAAATAAATACAGTACGTGCGTGCGTGTGCGTCGAATCAGGTGGCAATCGTAATGTCATCTCATATTCAACTTTAATTGAATTTTGAATTGCTTCTTTGAGTTACAAAACATTTGCATGACTGAATGAAAACTCAGGACGGAAATTATTTTAGCAATAGGTTTAATATAAATATTTCCATCACACTGTACATAATCTTTTCTCGAAAGCTCATGATTAATGTGAACGGGTGGAGGGCCTCTGCCGGCTTCCCGGTCCTCATCTTGGCCCACCCTATCCGGAAGTGGGTGGTGGCCCAGCGGTCACCCCATCACCACCGTCGACATTCGCACCAGCTGGGATGAAGCTCGACTTCGCGGGAGCGCAGCGGTTAGTATTATTTCACGTCTGATCGGAACCCCACGAACGTCACCTTCCAAACGCGATCCGGTCGTTGGCTGCGTCGTCTTGTTGGGCGAAAAGGAGGCGGCATGATGGAGGAGATCGACAGATTCCAAGTACCCAACGCCGTGCAGGAGGGGGAGATGCAGCCGCTGGTAAAAAAAAACCCAACAACAACCATTATTGTAATGTTGTTTTCATGTGTAGTTTGTTCTGAAAATACTCCAAAATCCGCAAAAAGAGAAAAGCACATTTAGCATCTGATCGGAAATGCGCGTGGCCTTGCTGTGCACACGAGATGTGTTCTGGTTCCGGTCAATGTTGCGGATGTGTCCAACCAAAAATGTGTATTTTGTCTCAATGTTAAAGTGACAATGAGATGTTTTATGGTAAATTTCACTTATGAGTTGTGTGCCTCCGTCCATCGGGATGTGTAGCGAGCCGCAATCGTCACGTCCTTATCCCCCTCCTCCTCATCTCATCATCATCATCCTCACCCAGAAACCACATCACCAGCATCCACGCAGCAAGTTATTCCGGCCTGTATTGGAGTTGATGATTTATGGCTTAAAAATATGATGGGCAATAGTGTGTGTGTGTGCGTGAGTGTGTGAGAGGAAGGGGCAGTTGAGCGATACGTGCTTTGTAAGTGGGGCTGGAGACATAATTGCAGTCCACAGACTCCACACGGTGGCCCATTCGTATTTTTACGTCATGACTCATGTACAGTGTAATGTATTTGTGTTTTACGCTTCCCTTGGCTTCTCCATGACCTGCTTGGTTACATATATCAAATTAAACGTGCCCCAAGGAAAACAAAATAAGTGTGTACATCATTGACAGACAAGTCAGCGTTATCTGATCTCTTTGTGCTTTCTCCACAAAGTGCAGTAAAATGGATCTCTAAAACGATTCATTGCAATAATTGTGTATTTGTTGCTAATTTAATTTTTATACACTCTTAAAATGGATGAGATGAAAGTAACCCAATGTGGGGGAAATATTTTGTATTGTATTCCACTAGATTGCGATGTTGATTGGACTTTGATCAGTTCTCCAGCCTTAACTGAACCCCAAAACTGCGACGTTTCATCCAGACATGCTAACTATTGACTGATGCATATTTTTGGCCTCATGTTGCCAGGACCCAGCCTTGTCCACGGCCTCGGAGGCCGACTCGGACAACAGAGAGGGCGAACCCGTCACAATCAACTACAAGCCTTCCCCCCTGCAGGTTAAAATCGGTGAGAATTGAAAGTATCGCTTGATACGATCATGTTTGTGTCTTGTTTTTGTTCTACCTTAGCCCCCAATGCAATCCAAGGATGGTTGAGTTTCTATAAATATTTATTTTGTCGTATCCAAATGCCTCAACACTCATCCAATTATTTTTTTTTCGGACGCAAGCTTGATTATTCAGTGACCTTTGAAATAAACCGATTGAGCGACTGCAACGTCGCAGACATTTCGCTCACTAGTTCAATTCAGAGTACAGGAAATGAGAGCCAATAAATGAGAATCTGAAATTGGAAAAGGTGTCACAAACGCTTGGCTCTGAACTGCTCCAAACGACACTATTGATGGATTGCCTCAGCAAATGCAACCAGTATAGCACAAGTTTGATTTCTTTTCCAAGGGAAGTGGTTCAAATGTATCGCGCATGCTAACCTGTCGCTCCTTCATTCCGTTTTAATGACCTTGTTCAGGCTTTTGCAGACATCGTTTGTACTATCTTTCGGCTTTCCCGAACTGCCATCCGTGTAAGCAAAACATTTCCACATCTCATTGTGTGCCTCGATTTTCTCAACGAGCTCAATCTTGTGGCCATTTTGGGAGGCGTTTCCCACTACAGAGAACATTTTATGCTTGTCTAAAAATATTGGAGAGGGAGCCAAAAATGTCTTTACAATATGTTCTATGCAGCTCCACTGGTCTAAATAGGGCATTCTGATTAATATTATATTTGTGGAATATAAGTTAAGCAGTAAAATCCATACGTTTTTGTCCATCTCAGGGGGCGGCCATTTTGCCACAGATTCTCGGACCTCAGGTCGCTACCAATCATAGCCCAGCTTCAGAAAACAGGTGAGCTGTGATTGGTCGTTACCTGAGCCCAACTGTGAGGTCATTTTCAGTTGACAAAAAGTGGCAAAATGGCCGCCCCCTGAGATGGACAAAAACTGGGTGAATTTGCTCCTTAAAATATTATTTAGATTCAGATTCAGAAAACTTTATTTATCCCCGTGGGGCAATTAGAGTTATGTCACATCAGAATGAAAAAAAATTGTGTTGACTTCCCCCAGGTTCGTCTGATAGTGAAAATGACATTTTACGATTCACAGCGTTTCACCTAAGCAGCAAGAGAAATGAAACCCAATTCCCTTTTCTCATCATCACACTTCCTGATGAGCGCTCGTTTTAATTATGCTAATCTTATTCCGCTTGTGAGTAGTTACACAAGGGCATCGGAGAAACATTTCAAGTCTGTAAAAAGACCAACGCTTGATGTCGGAAGCTGGAGAAGCGCATGTGACAAGCCAAGCCAAGCCAAGCGCGCTGACCTTCAGGAATTCGTTGGACGTCTTTTGAAGTCGATGTCGTGTTTCTGTTTCTGCAGAGAAACAGAGAGAGCTGGCCAGGAAGGGCTCATTGAAGAACGGCAACGGCGTGGGCAGCCCAGTCAACAATCAGCCCAAGAAGAACAACGTCATGGCCAGAACACGGTGAGCAGAACGCCAATGACGGAAAATTCCGGGCTCTGGCTTCTTCTCTCGACTTCACCGCTTCATAACTTGGGAGGAGTTCATTCAAAGTTGAGCGCTGTAGTTGGCAAGAAGTTGTTGTCAACAGATCGCCGGGGATAAGAATTCTGACATCATTTAACGAGACCCTCCACCCCCAAGCAGCTCGCTGTTAATATATAAAATCTGGCTCTTTTTTTTTTTATTTTTTTTTTTACATGTGGCAACCACATCCAGCCAGAAAAAGGCGAATCGGAGCTTCTGGTTTGTGCTAATGCACTCTCATCTTTCCACTCTGAGACACGCTTCCTTGAGTTTAACTAGAGATGCTATCTCACATCCATTATGTGGGCCTGTCACATGGGCTCTTATGAGGAAGGGTTTTCATTGATTGAAGGTTTCCGTGACGCCGCCCGCTCCATCTGCCTTCTCGCTCACTGTCTTCTCCGATATTTTTGTTGTCGATGTGTCTGATATTTTGCCTCCTCCCTCATCCTGTTCTGCCCACAAGCTTCTTCTTGATGAATCCCCATCACTCGCTATTACAGTCAAACCTCGGTTTTCGAACGTCTCGGTTCTCGACCGATTCGGTTTTCGACCAAAAATTTCGAGTTTTTTATGCCTCGGATGACGAACAAATTTCGGTTGTCGAACAAACTGAGCGCACTTGAATGCACCATTTGACTCCTCTCGCCTTCCTTACACGAGGAAGTGACGCTTCTTCGGTTGGACGAGGAAGTGACGCTTCCTCGTGTTGCTTTCCATTGTGAGCAGACGTGTTCAGTAAACATTTTTATTTGAAAAAGAGCGTGGTTTCGGTTTTGAACAATTTCGGTTTTCGACCAGCCTTCTGGAATGGATTATGGACGAAAACCGAGGTTTGACTGTATATCCGCTTCTTGCTAACAGGTTGGTAGTGCCCAATAAAGGCTATTCCTCGTTAGACCAGAGCCCGGATGAGAAGCCCCTGGTTGCGCTCGACACAGACAGGTGAGCTCCGTCCACAATCTTCCGATTCGTGTTGCAAATCGAGCCACGTTTCACGTTTTGCTCCTGTTCAGTGACGATGACTTCGACATGTCAAGATACTCGTCGTCGGGATACTCCTCTGCCGAGGTGAGTCGTAGTCTTGCAAATGGAACGGCGTCCGCGTTTGGATCTTAATGCCACAAGAAATGATTAGCGGACCTGTGAGTAAAACGCTGTCGTGTCATTTCGACTCTCGGTCTCGGCGTTGCATAACAGCAAGCGAGGAGTGCGCCGTGGCAACAAAATGATGAGAATTGTAGGTTGCGGAAGGAGGGAGATGCGGAGTTTCTGCGTCGTCATCGCATTACTCTCATCAGTATGTCCAAATCAAAGACGGGCACATTGGAAATGTGAGCACTTTCCTTAGCATCTGCCAAAACTAGAATCCTAAACTTATGAGCATAAATTGGGAAATGTTATCTCTATATAATACAGTGGTACCTCGACTGACGAACGTCTCTTCATATGAAATGTTCAAGTTACGAAACGCCTCAACAGGAACTATTGCCTTTTGTTAAAAAATACATTTCAAGATACGAAAGGTAAAAATACAGTATACTCGCAGCTCCGAGTTTCCTGAACGCAACATACTTATAGCTGCTCTGCCATTGGCCATTACCTAGCATCTTCCTGGCATCCCATTGGCTAAGAGGGACCTTTACTGTATGCGTCAATGTGTATCGATAGATTGTGTCTATGCAGCATCCTCGTTATTCGCTCCTCGAACCACGAGGCGTTCCGATTGTTTTACATAAATGTGAATCACACAGAAATAGTGCTCACCAGTCGGGCGATTGCTCACAATGCTGATGTTTGCCTTGGACATTGTCAGAGGAGTGTAAAAAGCCGAAAAAAGCAAACGTCCTTGGATCAGTTCTTTACAAAACGCCATGCAAAAACCTCTTCTGAGACATGAACCAAAGAGGGCAAAAAACGACGACCATCATTTTTATTCTTTGTTCTTTGTTTTACATGCACAACTCTCATTATATTGTGCAATAATCTAATTGTAACATATATTTGTTACATATTTTGATGCATTTTTATGCTTTGTAAAACATTTATGTCTGAATTTTGGGGAGCTTGGAACGGATTAGGCCAATTACATGGAAAACACGTCTCTACTTCCAAAAGTTTCTAGTGAAGAACTTTCTTCCAGAATGTTGTAAGTCGTGGTACCACTGTAATTGTAAAGCACATGAGCACGACTTGCATCTCTTGCAGCAAATCAACCAAGATCTCAACATCCAGCTGCTGAAGGACGGGTACCGCTTGGATGAGATACCGGACGACGAGGACCTGGACCTGATCCCGCCCAAGTCAGTCAACCCGACCTGCATTTGCTGCCAGGCGACGCCCTCCACCACCTGTCACATCCAGTAGCCCGCCCGTTCCTGAGCACAGCGTAACCCCCGATGTTCATCTTCTCATCAGTTTTCTTGGTTGTCTAGAGTGACAGCGGTGACACACCGGTAGAAAATAGATGACCGACTCAAATGTGCTAGAATAGGAATGACCAATCCATTCATTCATAGTACGTTTTGCTTTAAACTGTGAGAAGGCAAAAGATAAATAGAGTCAATATACACGAGTCACAAAGAGTTAGCAGCATTGGGCTTTCCGTGAAATTTCAGGATGCAACTCAAATGCACCTTTCAATTTCATCTGCCTGCCTAAACGGAACCGTTTAAATGCCCTTCCAACTGTTCATTGTTTCCGCGTTTTTTGCCCAACTTGCTGTTTTCGAACAAAAAGCCGACACGGCGAAATTCTGAGTTGTTGGTTCTATGAATGCACTAAAACGTTTCCTGGTTCAATTCGAAATATTTTAACAGTCCTCTTCATCGAGTTGTTCGCATTTTGATATCCTGAAACCCAGATGACGCCCGAAATTTGATCAGCAGTAGCTGGCCGTTGCCTGGCTTCAAACAGAATGCTCTCAGACCAGTGAGCATCATCGGCAGGTGGAAATGGAAAGACTGGCGGAGTCACAGAAATGCACAGAAGGAGAAATTTTTGGAATTGTTTTTTTTTTTTTTTTTTAAATCAGCTGCTCTGTTCTTTGTTATAGCACAGCGAGTGACAGTGCCAAACGTGACCGCACTGGACAATTGTGAAAACAAATACAGCGGCTGACTCACAGCCACATACCGCCTCTCGCACAAATAACGAACATGCTGGAATGGGAAAACTGCAGCCCCTGCTGTTTTTATTGGGAGCGCATCGTTTAAAGGCGCCAGATACAGTATATACTTGCTTTTTCAAGCATAGCCCCATTTACTGACTGTACTTATGCAACAGAGACTCTCCGCGCTTCACTTTTTAGCCACAGGTATGAATTATAACTGCAGTGAAATATTGTAAAATACTGCATTGGTCAGCCTCGGTGGCACTCAGTCTTTGAACATTTGGACGTGTACATTTAAAAGTTTAGAACACTTCAAAATAAGTCCAGCTGTAGAGCTGATACTGCTATTGAGTTTTATCCTGAAATTTCACACCCAAACCTGAATATCCCTAACTTTTTCTGACGACTGTGTAGAGTATATACATATATATAGAGTATATACCGTATCTATATATGGGATATGAATGCCGGTGTTTTCCTCCTATGGTAGGACATGCACTTCCCCTCAACATGATATTAAAACAGTGATAATGATATTGCTGACTCAGCTGCTCCGCTTACCTAAAATATGGTTTACATGTGTAACTACCGTTGTACTGTTTTTGTTGTCATGAATTTAACAGGTTTAATTGCTGCGTGTTGATGAGGCGAACGACTGCAGTCTTGGCACTCCAAGTACTGTAATATTGTACTGTACAAGGTTGCGATGTAGCACAGTGCGGGCCACACTTCCCCCTCCCCATCCTCATCCAGTCCTCTGTCCGACTGGCTTCGAATGTATCCTGACAGGCTTTAGGGATGAATGTAGGGACACGGTTGAAGCGCAAACTGCATTATGATCACCGGACTAGATAACTTGGAAAAACAGAAGTTCAGAAGGAACGATTGCACATTTCATTTCTCCCCTTCCCAGCATGTTATGCGTTGTATCATTTCAATTTGCACACGTTGTTTTCACCTTTTCGGGCCTGTTTCTTGCACAGCTGCGATACTGTTTTTCCCCCGAAGTAGGAAAAAACCGCATGAAAAGGGAGATTGCTGAAGGCATGAGAAAAAAGGGCAAAGTACAGTATTTTATGTCATTTTCCCCCCAAAAAGGTTTAAAGGTTTGTACATTTTATAGTGTCCATCATGAGACGCAAAAAGGATTTGACTCCTGCCTCTGCACACACACATACACACATGCATGCATGTACTGTACATAACCACCATGCCAATGTGAATAGTCTGTGGGAAACTGTGGGTCTTGCGGCTTCAGTTACTGACCTAGCTCCCTTAAATGAACTGATTATTTGCAGTTAGAGTTGCCTTAAGTACAAACAAGCTAACGATATGTGTATCATTTATTGCAATGATGTTGCCATGAGGAGTTACTTTAATAAAGCTGGTGTAACTTTTTTTTTAACCTTTAAACCATTAGCGTTGATTATTTTTTTCTCTTAGAATCATTTTGGTTTTCTAAACACTCCCATTATGGTATTTAACATTGTTATTGTTACGTGTGGTCTATGAAAACAAATAAACACACAGCTAATGGAACATTAGCCCGACCATCGCTTTCATTTTTGTCACTGCTCTTCTACAGCGATAAAAGGAAGTTATTTGAGTTAATGAGAAGTAGAACGATGTGGTACATGTTACACGTGCCTTTTATGTACAGTATAGTCCACACATCAAATTCATTATTCATGGGCCATAATCTTTGTGAGGTAACCAAAGTATTGGGAATTAGAATGCAGCGCCATTAAAAGCGTGCTTCGTATTTACATGAAAAATCACTGGTGGAAAGTGGGTTAAATACTCAATATATTTAAATAAAATAAAATAAATGTCATCCTAAAGTGGCATAAACACAAAACGATTCGCAAAAAAAGTTTTAAAGTTGAGTGTCCGTTGATTTTTCACCATTTTGGAGTTTATTCTAAATTTTTTATTTTTAATAAATCAAATTGAGCTGAGTTTTTAAAAAAACACTCATTTGTGGTGTGTCAAATTTACAAGATATTCCTTTTCACTTTACAGGGACTTGAAAAGCCAACAAGCGAACAAAACAAACAAGCTAGCTTGCTAGCAGCTAACTAGCTTGTCAACGGGGAGTCCAAAAGAGGACAGCATATTCGTCTTAAAAACAAAAAGCCTCTCTTTCATTTGTTTTCAACGCTTTTCATCCATTCCTCTAAATAAAGCCTGGAATGTAGATTGTCAGATCAGGTGAGCATGCATGTTGAGTTAAATTGCACAGGATTAGAAAGCACATTATTTTTAATGTTAAAATGTCGGCGCCTTAATTATTACATTGCTATGGCTAACGCATTAATACAGGGTCTACAATGACCCTCATTACATTGCAGTAGCATCATAAAGGCTTCAACCTGAAAGGCACCAACACAGAATCACAGCTGTCAAAAAACAGGAAAAGAAATCTTAACTCTAAGGATTGCTTTACAAAACAAAAACATATGGCTCGTGTAGTGGATTGGAGCCCCCTCTCGGCCTCATTAATGACATAAAAATATGAACATGAAAAACACAGTGTCCCCAATAAATACAAAGACATATGCTACAAGATGGAATTGATTTCTGAACTCAAGAGTCCCAGCAGATACAAAAGTGACATGTTGTGCTTCAACATCACCACTAGGAGGTGCAAAAATGTTCATGGAAACATCCCTGATAAAGTACAACATGCGGACAAAAGAAGTCAAGTGTACAGCGCCTGGCTGGCACTGTTGGTCTTGAGACAAGTCACTTAATATTCACTCCACATTGCTGAATATCAGTGTGAACAATTTAACGATGATAATTATTCGTTTTGATCGTGGCGAGGAGGGGGCGGGCCTCCACAAGGCACAGTCCTCAAGTGAAGAAGACAAGTTTGCTCGTCGTGTCTGATGAACTTAACATTTGGCACGAAGCTTGCGTTAACTAAGTCTCGCCAAGGTATTCTTCAAGCATTGATTAGGCAGGTTTATGCATATTTCACGTTTCTTCGTATGAAGTTAACTTTGTAATTGGCTAAATTCTAATCTACATAATAATTGTCTCATTTCTCGCTAATAACTAAAGGCTAAATAATCCATCTACCCTCTATGTACATTGTAATACTGCTCTATTGTACATACGCATTATCCTTACCGTATAAACATGTGTTTAATATTCGTTCTCTTTCAGTCATGAAATGGAGCCGACACGTGTTCACAGACTAAACATAGTGTTGCTAACAATGGTATATAAAATTAGAGTACGGTATATAATATCACAAATAATCATCCACATTCTCACCATCGGGCAATTTAGAGAATGTCATGAACCGAATATGCGTATTTTTGGAATGTGGGATGCGAGCCATGCTAACCCCACACAAGATTCGAAGCCAGAACCTCAGAACTACAAGGCATACCAATAACCACGATTCCATTGCACAGCCTGATGTTATATTATTTGTTTAAAAAAAACAAAACACTAATACTAAAAAAATCTATTGGAAATAAGTCAACCTGACAAGAAAAAAAAAAATTATATAAATACCTGTCACATTGGAACAGACGTTCAACAGTGAGAAAACCTCCACAATAATGTTGGCGGCACACAAGTGGGTGTGTCCATGTGTGTGTGTGTGTGTGTGTTGGCCTCCATTTTTAGACCCCCTGAGGACTTTGGTCTCCGGAGTCGGACGACGACATCGAGACGGAGCTGCGGCGTCTCTTGGCAGAGCCGGCGCCCAGGAGCATGCTGGGATGAAAGCCGGCGTGGCGGCGGGCGTGCTTGGTCAAGTGGTCGCTCCTCATGAAGCACTTGTCGCACAGCGGGCAGGTGAAGCGCTTCTCGCCAGTGTGCGTGCGGTAGTGGCGGGTCAGCTCGTCCGAGCGGGAGAACTTCTTGCCACAGGCCTGCCAGTTGCACTCAAACGGACGCTCACCTGAGGAAGAACATGGGAGTGTTTTTTTTGAACAGAGGGCAACAGTTCCCCCCCCCCCCCTCAAGAACCACATGAGAAGCCAGTGGGCCGTGGGTCTGAAATAAAGTAGCTTGTGGGATGAGCCTAACTTTTGTTTTCGATGTGGGTTGTGATTTCATATTGCAAGAGAAACGTGTAGAAAATAAGCCTTAATCTAATATCACAGTAAGTTCTAAGGTACTGTTTTTTTTTGCTTCTTGAAAATGCAATCGAAACAAACAAATAATGGATGAAGCAATTTACGAGCAGGCAAAGTACGGTCTGTCTCCGGGCATAAACAACATTTTGAGGAAGTGTGTGTACGCGCGCGTGTTTTCTCGGAACAAAATCAGAACACGTTGATTTTAGAACAAGTGAGTCACGATAACAGCCATGAGCATTAAAGAAAAAAAAGTAAGAAAACCACTCAGTCTCCTCCCCCGCCACGTGCGCCACTCGACCACGTGTTTCCTCTTGTTGACAACAAGGCGCACGGGGGCGGGGCGGATGACGTATGCGGTAGTAGCGGCTCGCTCGGCATGGGGAGAGGCGGGGCCTGGGAGCGTGGCTTTTTTTTTAAGGTTCGTCTTGCGGTTTAAGAAATTCGTTTATCAGTTGTCCTTTGGAGGGAAGGGAGAGTACAGGATGTTATTAGACTGTGGCACACACCCCCATATACCCACGCACCGTCGCGCGCACACGCACACACACACACCACCACTACTTCCTCCTCCTCCTCTTCCCACTTGCTGAGCACGATGCTTCATATTCTTAGTTATCGGTTTTTTTCTCGGGGGAGGGGCACGACCACCCCTAATGTCACGACATGCGCTCACGAATCTTTATATCGTGACGCAGTGACGTCACTTCATGGCGTCGTGTACCCATTTGAGCAGTCACGTCAACAATAGATGTACTGATGAAAGGGCGGTTCCGTAACAAAAAATTAACGACCAGGTGAGTTTTACTTACCGGTATGGACCCTCAGGTGAGCTTTAAGATGGGACGACTTTCCGTACATCTTGCCGCAGCCGCTAAATGGGCAGCGGTGCCTCTTCTCGGAGGACTCCTGCGGTTCCCCCGCCCTCCTCTTGCTCTCAGCCGGCTTGTCCTTCTCCTTCTTCTCCACGGCGTCGGGCCGACATTTGTTCAAGTCCAATAAAATCATCGCCACCATCAGCAAAGTTCGGTTCTCCGGGCTGTCTTTCAGCTCGTCATCTGTCCGGACCGCGGGTGGTCGCGCGGGGATGGGGTCCGCAAAGACCTCGGACATGACTGCTGCAAGAGCGCACTGGCGACGATGAAAAAAAAACCAATCCTCACTCGGTGAAGAGGAGAGGGTCAGAGCGAGGTGGTGAGTTTGTTCTTCCACACACGTGTCGGCGTCAATGTGACTATCTGTATCGCAAAGAGTGGTCCGTTCAAATAATATTTTTTAAAAAGCATTCAATAAACAGGATTTAAGCGCAACTTTGAACTGTGTCCTTATATTCTCCGTCAATTTCTTCGTTCCGGCGACTTCCACAAGATCTCATCGAATGCTCCTCCACACACGCGACAACTTGTCCTGGCTGGTTCTGTGTCCTCGCAGTCCCGAGAAACAATTTCGCGGAATCCCACGGCGTCATCGTGGAATTGGACGCCCATTGGCCCACGAGAAACGTGACCCGTTGTTTTAGGGAATTGCCGATTCACGGAGGCAGCGGGACCGGGCCGTGTGAGCCAATCAGAGGGCGACGTTGGCGGAAAGGGGCTGGATTTGAAAGATGCCGCATTCACGTACGCCTGTTGACTGGGAAAACGTGATTTCAACGCATAGCAGATATAACATGCATATAATTATGGAGTTGCACTAAAAATAGAGGTTACGATATTGTATTAAGGAATACATAAAAAAACTAAACCAAAAACAAAATCAATAATACAGTAGTTTATTTTTCATTCAAGCAGCATTACCATGGCAAGCATATTTAACATCTAAAAACTTGTTTTGACTATGCACATTCAAAAAATCTCAATCAAATCGTTCTTGTTAGTCATAATACAATTTTTAATAGTTAAAACTCATCCACAATGTCTTGTGACCTTTCGAATACAGATTCACCTCTGCATTGTCAACCTGGAACTTGTTTCGGCCTGCGACCAATGACGTCACTTTGCCATTCATTTGTAGGAGTTACTCATTAGAGTTATCTACAATTCAGGTGCAGACAGCCAAGAGAATCCCAGATATCTGTAACTCCAGTTTAAGATATCCACAATTTGATTCTGACTCGTCTTGATTCCAGTTACATATATGTACAACCTCCTTTCACCTAGTTAAAAGCTAAATGTGGTGCTATTGCCAGCCAGAAGTACATGTGTGATGTCGGTCATAATGTCTATATAAGTGTCTATAGTGAGCGCTGGGGTTGCTATGCTACATCAGGATGCATTCGCCAACATTATAAGTGCTATGTGGTGTTGCATTAACCAACGTTATCGAGGCGTCTGCATGTTCCTATGAGATGATGTAATAACCAGCATTAAATCTGGTCGTTCTAATGAAGTATTATGATGCATTAACCCATATTTTAGTGTGGCGGTTGCTATGATACTCTCTTACATAACAGCGTATAGGTTTGAATGCACCAATACTACATAAATAACCCGAGGCCTGTTTGATACGTCTGTTCATTGATAGGTTATCATGCTGAGCAGCTACAATGACATCATGAGATACACGTGACCTGTAAATGTGTGACAGGAAATAGATACATGCTTTGATTTTTCAAATGTAATCCAAGACAACTGCTATGATGGGCTCATCCTAAATTAGCTCTCCAACATGACATGACTTGACTTAAGTCTGCATAGAGGCAGACATCTTGTTTTCTTGCTTACAAGTCCAGACGAACTTTGCCCTGTCTCTCAATGCTTCTTTGGTTTTATTTCATATCCCGATACATTTAATCTGCTAAGAGAAGAAATGACACCAACAAATCATCAACTAGCATTGATGTGACATTCTATTTGCTGACTGGGTTTGTGAGTCATCATGTGGACAAACAGGATACTGGTTCAGGACGTCCTTCCATTTCAACAACATGACCCAGCCACACAAGATGCAGATTCGTGTTGCAATTCGGTAAACGTGTGTTCGGAATGGCACATACATACAATGTTTGAGTTGCACCGGCATGTGTATGCTGACCGCCATTGTGCAATTCAATGAAATGTCAAAAAGAGATTTATTGTTTATACTCCCTGGAAAGTGAAAATAAATATCTTGTAATTTGACACCCCGCAGAGAATCTTAACAACCTTGGAACTTTCGAATGACTAAAAAAAAATGCAGGTTTATGAAATGAAGCTTCATGAGTCTTCGTGAGCTAATTTTGCCTTTCCTTTCAATGTCTTTAGCTGTTTGTTTGTAAATGCTCGTCGGTGTTGTGCTCTTGGTTGTGTGAAGCACATACAGTTAACTGCCTTGTGTATGACATGTGCTTTAGAAATAAAACATGCCTTACCTTGCCTATAACAAGGACTTGTACACCACTGCAAACTCCAACCACAATAGTCAACTTAACGCTGACAAACATGACATATCAAAAAAGTCCGTATTTTTTTAGCCTTCCAAATATAATATGTATGATATTTTCTGCTGTGATATACCGTGGTTCATATTCATGACCTAAAAACGAATTGGACGCATTCCCAAACACGTGCGCGGGGGCAAGATCTGCTGGTTTTGTTTGACAGGCAAAACATACATTCAAGGTCTCGTCTATACAGCGCAGACCGCAGAGGGGTGGGGCTGCTGTGTTGCTCAACAAGTACGGTAGGTTGTTCTTTCATGTGTAGAACATTCGTAGAAAAACCCCATGCAAGATGACGGGGTTGTGCAATCTTTAAGTGTGCACACATTTTAGACGTTTTGTGATGCGTTTAAGTACCCCGGAGAAAAGAGAAGGAAAAAAAAAAACCGTAAAGGAGGTTTTTTTACTGCTTCGGTTGCACTCAGCACATATGAAGTGGCCATTAAGTGTACTGCGCTGTAGGCTATCACTAACCTACACTTAAAGGGAGTAATAGTGTCATCAACACAGTCACAAATTAAAGAATACTTAAAAAATAAAGTTACGGCGTTAACTGAGCGTGCCTTCTTCAATCAATCTGAGTGAAAATGGAGCACTCGCCTCCCCTCCTTTCAGAAAGCAGCGAACCAAAGCCCCGCCCCCTTTTCCTCGTGGGCCCCAGACTTCTAGGAATTAAGCTTTGCAACCTGGGTCATCCTGCCCCCGCTCCTTTTCCTCCAAGGCTGTAAATAGTTCCTGGGAAGAGGAGGGAGAGGGGGCGGGTGATCTCCCTGCCCCCTCCGTCTCTCTTCTCCTTCATTCCTGGCGCCGAGTTGTGTGAGGCGCACATGTGGGTCAAGAAGACGAGTGTGTCGTCATCACGTTGCTTGTTGACTGTCAGCACACGCTGCAACGAAGAGGATGTGTGTGTGTGTGTGTGTGTAACGCAGTGGCCCTTGAGAAGGGAACATAATGTCCTGACACACACATACACACGCACACACACACACACACACACACACACACACACACACACACACACACACACACACACACACACACACACACACACACACACACACACACACGTCTGTGGTCTGGCTTTGTCACGGTAAGTATGGGCTGTGGGTCCACAGAGGTGCCACTCAATTCTCCAATCTGGCCCACTAAGCATTCACATGATCAAGATCACAGACTATCATATTAAATAGAGTAAATATTCCACTGATCAACAGCAAATTGTTATCAGAGATAGCTTTGTGTGTCCCTGAACATAATTTTGATGTCGATTAAAAAAAAAAACGTTACTTTTTTCAAGCACATCAGATTTTTTTTGGATATATACTGTATATATATATATACTGTATATATATTTATATATATATATATATATATATATATATTATATATATATATACTGTATATATATTTTTATATATATATATATATATATATATATATATATATATATATATAAATAAAAATTATTATATATATATATATTTTATTTTTTTTACCGTGCGCTGTAATGTATAGTTGCGCCCTTTTTTTAAACAAATTCATCTGTTGCTGAACCTGATCCTATTCCATAAATATTAGTAAATATATTACATATTATATTGTCGTTATTATATTCCTCTTATGGAAATTTGAGGTGCTAGAGAATAAATAAGGGCAGATTCGGAATCACATGAAAAAAAAAAATCATCCAGAAAAGTTTACTTACATCTCTGACTAAAACATTTACAAACAATGTTGACCAGTTTTATTATAAGGGATAGTTCTTATATTGTATTAATTTAGCCATCAGTTCCCCTTAAACTGCTTAATATATTGGTGACATTCCAGCTTTTTTTGCACAATACAAATCACAAACAGAAGACGTGGCCATGGATTTGGCAATCTATTTGTTTATTTACCAATGCATGCCTGACATGATCCTATTCACATGTAAGAATACAGATTTGTATTTGCATCCAAATACTCACTACTTTTGATTTCATAGAATAACCTCTTTCTCTGTCTTCACAGGTTCATCTCTGTACACTCTGAGTGGAAGAACTGCATGCATCTCAAGGACTCGGTTGAATAAATAAAGTGAGAGCGGGAGGTCGGCGGGCGGGTGAAGTTATTGCGGGGAAAGGACGTCTCCGCTCGAGCATCACGGGGAAGGAATCAAATGTGCTGGTTGTCGTCGTATCGGCTCGGGATTTCACAGGCGAATGTTTTGGGAAAATATTTAAGAAAATACTGTACATGGAGAAAACGGGTAGATAGCCGTGAGGTGACTGCACGCACATTTCACATTTATAGCATCATGTCGCTGTGAGAGGGTTCAAGTTCATGTCAGTCTCCACCCGGACATCTGTTTCCGAACTTGAGTGGAGCTATACGACGACTGCCTGGAGTGAGGCCTGAGCTGCGCACGCTACATATCAGGAGAACGCCACTCAGCTTCTTTGGCCCCAAAAAAAGAAAAAAAATAATTGCTTCGCTTTAGCACGTGAGGGGCCGGCAACGGGCGTCTGTTCCAGGAAAAAAAACACAAAAAAAACGACCTCAAACTCCCCCATTGTTGTTTTAGCTATTCGGATGGAAATGTCTGTGATTTCATCAAGTGACGACGTTCATTTTTGATGTGATTCTCAAAGACATTAAACAGTCAAGATTGTGATGTTATCCTTTCTATCACGCAAATAGCGCCATTTCCTACTCTATATCTTGGGTGTAAATCAAGTCACATGGCTCCTGATAACCTTTTGCTAGCCTACATCACTGAAGTATTCTTGTCCCTGAGCACTGACTTTGGGTCCCGCTTCTCGCTTTCGATCCTGTACAGTGGAACCTTCAAAGAAACTCTTTTGCCCTTTCTTTGGCTTGACTTGAAACACTCGCGTACGAGACGTGATCAAAGTTAAGCCGCGGGGGATCCTTAAGCACAAAACGCACTCGACCTCAGACTTTTTGGCAGTTACGACGCAAAACCCGCCAGTAATTACGGAACAAATACGGGGTTCGACCTATAACGTCAAAACGAACGGTATTTCGTCAGTTTATCTATGCTAGTGTCGTATAGCGGCAGGCATGAATCCTAATTACGAATAGCAAATATTGCTATAACATTGAATGTGCCAGCAGTGGTCAAAAACGGTACCGTATTTTCCACACTAAACGGCACACTGGATTATAAGGCGCACCTTCAACGAATGTCATATTTTGTAATTTTTTTTCATATATTGGACGCACCGCTTTATAAGACGCAATCTACAATGCATCCACTAGATGGAGCTAGGTTCAAGGAAATGCCAACAGAACGATCATATGTCAGTAAAACCTAGTGAATAAAGCAGCGACACCGTTCACTTAACCAACAGCAAGGTATAACATCGACTCGTTAACGTTGAACTCTCTTGCCGCTGCTCTATTTCCGTGTTCAGCTGCGAAACCGTTTGAACTCTGCGTTGTAAGCATGTTGCTAGCAAGGAGCCATTTTGGGGTTGACATATTACCGTAATGACCATACACAAGGCGCATCGGATTTTAAGGCGCGCTGTGAGCTTTTAAGAAAATGGAAGGTGCGCCTTTTAGTGCGGAAAATACGGTATGGAAGCTTTAGAGCATAGGTGTCAAACTCAGGTCCTCGTGGGCCGCTGTCCTGCATGTTTTCCAAGTCTCCCTGTTGCAACACACCTGATTCAAATGATCAGATCATCAGCAAGCTCTGCGGAAGCCTGACATTGAACCTGTTCATTTGAATCAGGTGTGTTGCAACAGGGAGACTTGGAAAACATGCAGGACAGCGGCCCACGAGGACCTGAGTTTGACACCTATGCTTTAGAGAGAAAACGAACTGAGGCAGCCAAATGGTGCCCTCCATTTTGTCCACTTCTGGTCAAGACACAATTAGTCAACAATCAATGTTACCTCTAACCCTCATGCAGTATTTTTAAGCGGCTGCATAAAGGGTATTACGACCCAAAAATGTCCCTCTTCCAATGTGCAACAACTTTTTTCACTTTCAATTTTTTTTCACTTTCAACCCCTCAAAATGTTCAGTGGGAATTGGCCAAGACATAGATATACATTCTATGCAAAATTTCAGCTTCGTGGAGTTATTTTTCACTGTTTTGTCTGTGGTGTCCATTTGTCCAACAGTCCAAAATCGTCCAAAGTGTCCGAAATGTCCAATTTTGGGATAATTACTGCATGGGGGTTAACTTCAACTGAACAATTTTCCCAGATTCCCTTCAACTTCAAAGGTTCCACTGTACATTCACAGTTACGTGGCATCTCTTAAATCGATAACCCAGGTACGAATGTTATCTACTGGGGGGGCGGGTGGTTGAACATGTCGGGGTGTTTTAGCTTTTCAAGAGAGTCACCATACAGGTTATTGTGTGACACAAAAAAACGAATCACTCTTCAACAGAGTCGTTATTACACTTTGAATTTGTCCGCCCATGCAAAAAAACGTACGCGTTTGTCCTCGACGCCTTTTGGCTACAAACAGATGTTCAGACAAGCAATGTTGCTGCCAGCTCATTCCAACAAGCGTCCTCTTTGTGCAGTTCAAGAGCTCAAGCAGATGTCTGCGCTGAGGCCACATGCTGACATCAGTCATGGATATTTCCATTTTTAATGACGTGGGGGAACATATAAAGTAAAAAAAACAAAAACAAATATATGTGTGACTGAACTCCAACATAATTCATCCATGCCCCAAAATGCACCCGAAAATTTGGTATCCAGCCAAGAGTTGCCACGTCATTCCATTTCTCACCGTATGATAAAAACGACTTTAAATATTTCTAATAGACAACTATGTTTTTCATAAATACATAAGCATTTAGTGCATGTGGCTCTCTTTCATTTCATTAAAAAAAAAAAATCACATCCATATTAAGAGGTTATAAAAATTATATTTGCAAATCACACAAGTACTTTATTGTCAGTGATTGGAGACGAAGCGTTAAAGAGTGATTTGAAATGTCGCACAGAATAATAACATTTGATGAACGACACTGTAAAGCGTTTGGGATTTATCGGTTGGAAAATTAAGCTGAAGATTTATAGTCATGCCCTCATTTGAAGAATTTACATCCGATGAAAAAGAAGCCCTTTGTATCGACAGAAGGTCCTCTTACACGGGGGCCCACCAGGCTTGCAGAACCAACCAAAAACCGATGAGTTGCGTCTTTGCGGCACCATCGCAGTCAAGCACAGCTCTGAGCCGTGCGCACGCAAACCTTGGCCAAAGTTTGGATTTCCAGCAACACTTTAAAATGATGCCTTGTCCTTCCCATCCTCCGTCAAATCTTCGACCCGTCAGTGATATGTAGCGGTGTTTGGAAGGCACTTTCACGTGTGTGCGTGGCTCACGTTTGCGCAATTTAAAAAAAAAAAATCATTCACTAGCAGCGTTATAGTTTAGCCTCACAACCACAAAATTCTACCTTTAATTTCGCCGATCAGAGCTTCAGCAAAAATTCTGTCGGAAAAAAAAAAAGCAAAAGACAGAATGACCCCCACCCCTTTTTCCTTCGTAATCAAAAACTCATCTATTGTCTAATTTTTATTGTCTTGTTGATGTATCATCGGACCCCACCCATGAACATTTCTCTGCAAAACTCTTCGGCCACTGACTTAGTAAATTCACAAATGCGATAATGACCGTTTCCTGTATTGTGCAGATAAAAAAAAAAAATAGAGACTGCATCTCCAATAGACCTCTGCCAAGGCCACATCTTAAAGGTCAAAAAGTGCCATACTTGATTGATTTATTAGTTTCCCACTGTTAGGTACGACAGTGATGTGAAAAGCAAATTGGGCATCCGCGCCGTTATGCGTTCGGTTTCCAGGACATCCTTTCAAACCATCAAATGTAAGAATTCTCCTTCAACAATGGGCGACGCATGCTCAATATTCGATTTGTTTTCAATCCCATTTCACAGTGAACGCAGGTTGCAGTTTCGTTAACATTAGCTATGACCTACTCTATACCTGGTTAAAAAAAAAAAAAGACATCCATCCATTTTCTATAGCGCTTATCCTCATTAGGGTAGTGTGTGAGCTGGAGTGTATCTCAACTGTCCTTTGGGCGTGACGTGGACACACCCTGGACTGGTCCAGTGGGTAGAGCACATACAGTATCGAGGGCTTTGGTAGAGACTAGAGTCACTAGACCCTGGATGGGCATCCAGTTATGAAATGTGCAGTCCTATGTAGCCCCGCCCCTCACTCCCCCACTAGCACAGATAATAAAATTGTGGCCTCCTCGATCGTTTAAGTTGCCCATCCCTGGTGTAGACAAACAAGCATTCACACCGATGCGCAATTTAGAGTCTTCAAGGCACCTAACATGCATCTGTTTGGGGTTTAAGACCATTGAAAATGTAAAAAAAAAAATCATAATACAGTCAAACCTCGGTTTTCGAACGTCTCGATTCTCGACCAATTCGGTTTTCGACCAAAAATTTTGAGTGTTTTATGCCTCGCTCGGATGACGAACAGATTTCGGTTCTCGAACAAACTGAGCGCATTTGAATGCACCATTTGACGCCTTTCGCCTTCCTTACACGAGGAAGTGACGCTTCCTCGTGTTGCTTTCCATTGTGAGCAGACGTGTTCAGTAAACATTTTTATTTTAAAAAGAGCGTGGTTTCGGTTTTCGAACAATTTCGGTTTTCGAACAACCTTCTGGAACGGATTATGGACGAAACCCGACGTTTGACTGTATGTCCGGTTGAACGAAAGCAAAAGAATGACAGTGAGGGGGAATGAAATGAGGAGGCCTCAGATGTGGCAAAACATCCCTTTTTGGGAAGCTGCCATTTTGGTTACAGGTGAAGAGAAGCAAAAAGTGCTGCTGCTGCTGATGAATAAACAAACAGATTAGCGCATGTAGCGTCATGTTGCCATTCCTCATTTTATGCGTTGCCTTCAAAAAGCTACAGTAGCACGAGCGTATGTGTTTTCCGCTGTCTTATCACGCGGCCTTTCGGCCTTGTGTTTACTGCTCGGATCAGCGCACGCGCAGAGTGCTAGCTAGCGTAACTTGACACCTGACATGTCATAAAGTTGCCCCCTTTTGCCTGCTTGTTTGTTCAGCGACTGCTTTCGACGAAAGAAACAAGCTAGTTTTCAGGAACGGCCAGGAAAAGGCGCCACTGGCAGCGTTGCGGTTGGTCGAGCCGACAGTCAATTCCCACAAAATGTCCCATCACAATCCTCCAGTGCCCGACAGGCCTAAACAGGATAAGCGCATGGATGGATGTCAAGTTAGCGGTTACCATGACGACTACGTCGTACTGCATGATTCAGAAACGATTTTCTTGAGGAAGCAGCTACATGAGTTTGTTTTATTGTCCCGTGAAGACTGCGCGACAAAATGAACGCGATGCTACGTTTTGTGTCGTGTGAAATGTATTATTTCCTTATCTCTTGTCTTACCTTTGTCGTTCCGGCTTCTTACCTTCCGTGTGGTGGCACAAAGATGATGTAAAGGTTAGTGGGTGGAAGACATACAGCACAAACGCAGCTTCCACTGAGAGTTAAGTCAGCCACAAAAAGGGGGGAGGAAGTGAAAGCTAATTGATAGCGCTTTGTTTTGGACACGTGGACAGATGGACCCGACCCGCTCACACACTCTCTGCTGATCCCGAATGCACCGCAGATCTGTTTCAGGTGGAATTTTAAGGGTGAGGTTGTCCTCCTTTCATGCCTTCCCTTCTTCCCGAGTTCTTTCAGTGTGTAGTGTGTGTGTGTGCGAGTGTGTGTGTGTGTGTGTGTCTTGTCACGTGTAGTTCTGTCTATCGAAGCTGCGGAATGCCGATGGAGCGGCCAGCTTCCTCATGGAGAGGCTGTCAGTCTTCGCTGCGTCGGGCCGCGCCCCGGACTTGCTCCTGAGGAAGGGGTTTCTGGTTCCTGCCAGACCCCGACCCCCGGGCCCGGGCCCCCTGTCTGCCCCCAGACCCGGTCCCCTCTCCATCCTCTCACTCACCGACAGGCTCTTCCTGTGCGGAGGGGCCAGCGTGAGCGAAGGATGGGAGTCGTCTGAAGAGCAGCTGTTGGCTCGCTCCAGCCTGGAGAAGGGGGAGCAGAGAGGGGCCCCGCTGCCGGGTCCGCCGAGGGTCCCCAGGCGAAGGGTGTCCGGGGCTGGGATCAGGTCCTCCGTGTCAGATTCCGTGTGACTGAGCTCGGCCTCTCTCTCTGGGTGAGAGGAGCCGATGTCTGGGGGCTTATCAAAAGGGAAAGACGTGGAGCCGCCGGGGGAGTGCGAGCGTTCTACGGGGGTGTACGGCGAGGAGACGCAGCGCGTGTCGATGCAGTCGGTGATGCTGGTGTACTCTGCAGCTTTTACCTGGACGCCCGCACCCAGTCCGCCGTAGCAGCTCCTCGCCGGGAACATCAGGCTGTGGGACTTGACCAAAGGAGGCTCTTCCAGGAAGGACGTGCCCACCGCCGAGAGGAGGCGGCTGCTCTTCGAGCGCTCCAGCGGTCCGGCTGAGGGGGGCGGCGACGGTTCCGCGTCCCAAGGTGGGAGGCTGGTGTCCGGTAGCAGGTGGGCGGAACACAGGGAAAGATCAGCCGCCGCGCTGTCGTCAAACACGGCTCCGGCCGTCCCGCTGCTGGCCCCGCCGCCGCCGTCCGAGTGCCTGTCACCCAAACCGCCGGCGGTGGTGGCGCTGCGCAAGTCCCGGCCTCCCGGCAGCACCGCCTCGATGATGTCGGACTGTAGCGACGCCTCTCTCTGGAGGGGCGGGACCACGCGCAGGGAATCCAGAAAAACCTCGGCGGGTGCCACCTCCTCAGAAGTCGAGACGTAGATGTCGATGCAGGATGACGGACGGTGCTGCTGGGAGACGGACAGCGTCGCCAGGGGCAGGGGCTTAGACTCTTTGGTGACGGCGGACGACGACACGGACTGCGAGCTGTTGGCTCGATGGAGACTAAGCGAGCGCTCTTTGAAGAAGCTGTCGGCCCGTTCGGCGCCGCTCGGGCGTTCGCCGCCGCGACCGCCTCCGACGTAAAACGAATGGCTTCTTGTCCGTGGCGCCGCGTTGGTTGGCGTTGGAGGGGACATGGAGCCCTCGGCGGTGCACTCCAGCGCCTCCTGCAGGCGGTACGTGTTCCCCTCGGTGCTGTTGAAGCTGCTTTGGCGAAGAATGTAGGCGGCGTCCGCGCACTCCCCTTGACGGAGGATGTACGCCGAGTCGGTGCAGTCGGATGACGTCCGTGATCGAACTTTGTTGACTTCCCCGCGTTCGACGCCCGTCACGCGCTCCAACGCCACCGCGATTCGTCCGATCAGCTCCTCCATTTGCGCTAGGCGGACGTCAACGGTCTGCAGCGAGGCCTTCATAAAGTGCTCCCTTTCATTGACTTCCTCAAGACGCATGGCCATGTTCTCCACCCTGACAACAGGAATTATGAAAACATCAGTGCCAAGTTCCCCCCCAGGAATTTGTAGAAGAAAAATTCTGTAGAGGACAATCCTGATTCTGCAGAGAGCAAATCTGGATTCCGCGGCTTGAAAGTTGATTCTCCATGGGCATTAAATAAAATGACTGAAAACAATCATTAAAAAAAACGAATTAATCTACTAAAGAAGTAGGAATTCTTTTTGGAAATTATCTGTCAAACCAAAACATTGTGTAAAATGGTGTTTATGAAATAATCAAATAATCAATCAGTATCCTATTTGTCCCTCTAGGACAGAAGTATTTAATAAATAATAATGATAATTATTATATATCATTTTATTTTCATTCAAATGCAAAACTGAACTAAACAGGGTTTGAGGCAGAACAAGCGATATTAAAACAAACTGTAAACTAACACCTGACTGTCGTTAACATACGTATTATATTGACAATAAAGTTGACTTGATACTTGATATTATTACAGTATTACGCGGGCAAATCATGTGACGCCATCTTAAGTAGCCGTCTGCGATGCGTGACGTCATATTTACCGGACATCCGCATGAAATGAAGAAAAAGAAAACCGTCGCCTCATTCCCCCATGTTTCCCTCACACCACGTAATGCTCATCTGTCGAAATTAGATGATAAAAACACGCGACGTCGTGTTTTGTGCGCATGCGTGTCACATTTAGAACGAGGATACTTTTTTTTTTCGTAATGTGAAGGAGAACATAAAATGTGGATTAAAAAAACTGAACGGGGCATAGTGCTCTACAGTATGGACGTGGCCTGTCTCACAGCGACATCTAGCTGCCAAGATGAAAACTACATTAAAGTAAATTTAAATATCTGCACCTCTCCTTTTTTCCGCGCACTGCTTTCAATTCCGCGGAAATCTTATGAGATCCACGACAAATTCCGAAACGAACAAATTCAAACGAATAGCGAGAATTAATGGCCCAGCTCTGCCACAAACTAGTCGGGGCTAAATTCACAGTACCTCCGCTAGTTGCGGCAAAGTAGTCAATCAATTCTCTACAATGCACAAAAATCCATGATTAGATTAGACCCATCCACCAACAGGGATAATGACATGAAACCTTGTTTAGTTGACAAACCTTTCCGAAGTGACTCTGATCCTTTCGTCATTCGACGAGTGGAATCGGTCATCCTTCTCTCTGAAATATTCTTCGATGCACTGTTCTTCAAAGTCGTGGACCTTCTTCAGCTCATCCTCTGTGATGAAAAGCTCTGCGGATGGCAAAAGTTTGAGGGCGTTACAAGGGCGGCGGCATATTAATGAAGTATTTAACAGTGGCATGTTTAAAGTGGCCTTGAACAATAAGATTGTGCTGATTGATCAGAACAAAGTAAGAGCGTTTATTTTTTGATTTATATGTAAATGGAAGCTATCAAAGGATGGCGCTGTGATGTGAGAACTGGATTCCTTTGCCAGCAAAGCTCAGTTGACATTTCATTTAACACCTAAATGTTTCTGTTTTTGACTTCACAGAACATCGGCTCTCCATCGCCACTTACTCAGTCCATAGTCCCTCTCGTCGTCATCGTGCTTGCGCCAGCGACAACACAGGTGCTTGAGCACCATGGTGATGTGACTGAAGATGATGAGCGGCGGGGGAAGGACCGGACGCTCGTGGAAGGTCATGATGAGCTGATAGCGCTGGAACTTCCAAACCTGGTTGGAGATGGACTTGACCTCGAAGAATGTGTTGCTATGGAGAACGCAGTCAAGAGTAGGAGGAGCATGATTAGATGATACCGCATACATAGTGCAGTTAAAATATCCGTTGGTTTTAACGTACAAGGTATGTTCAAAGTGCCCAGAGATAGCATGCGTTGTGAAATGGCACTCACTACACGATACGTTTTTAAATTTTTTTTTATCTTATTGGTGCCGAGCCCTTTAGGAATTAACAGCACAAGACATTTGGAGAGCAGCTGTTGTCACAAACAGATTGATTTGTAACATGCACAAGATCAGGATGGCTTTACGTACTTGAACACAGCGATGAGGAGATTGACCAGCAGTATGTTGGCCACCAGCAGGTAGCAGGCCATGATGGCCGGCACAATCCAGGCGCCCGTCTTACACGCAGGCAGGGCCACCATCACTCCATCCTCAGTGGTGATGTTCTGCCCACAGGGAGCTACACGACAAACACAACGACGTGAATGCACAGGCCGCTTAGAGAGATCTCAGATGACATCCGGCGATCGGAATTTTTGCAAAAGGACACAGAAATAAGCCAATTTAGCAAGACATGGCCGTAATGTTAAAAAAGGTGACAGAAGCAAGCAGAACAGAAAAAAAAAAACTGAAAGAAAGACAAAATGCAGTTTCTCCCCGTCACAAACGAACAAGAAGCATGTTTATTTTTCGCTTCTCTTAATGAGGGAAAAAAAACAAATGTTGACAATATATTGAAACACACGTTTCAAATATATTGTCACATCTGGGGTAGCTTAGCCATAGCTTCACCCAATGGCTGCTTTGGAATGTATTTAAGATACATTCGGTGTTTTTTCCATCTGTGATGGTTCAGTTGCTGTGGATTACCAGCGGAACATTCAGCCTCGGTTCTTGCTTTGTTTGCCTTTTATTCGGATTCATTCTCGTCATGCTCGTCAATTGTTCACACCGTTGCAGCCCAAAGACAGAGAACTGAAGTAATTTTCTGCTTTCAAAATTTGCACGCTCAAAATCAAGAACTCGGACAACTGAACCACGTGAAAAAACAGTTTACGCATGATGGCGGGTGATCATGATGCACTGAGTTGCTTATTATGAGTTTTTTTTTGGGGGGGGGGGGTCTGGCTTGTGCTGCTCGGCTCCAGTGAGAAGCTGAGTCAGCAATAAAGGAGACCTGTGGTCTTGTGTGAGATTTTGGTTTGGCACGGCAACTATATGATAGTTCCCCTTGCTGTTGAAATGATTAAAAAAGTAAATAAATAAATAAATAAAATAACCATGACAGACAGTTAACACCTTTTCTAAAAAGTGTACCTGTCACATAATAATGGCTATAAGGCAGCCCAGTGAGGGGTAAAGTTGCACACTTTTGAGGTAGCCTTCGGTCAAACTACAAGTGGACCAAATAATGAACATATGTAGTCTTAATCTAGCATCTGCCATAATTCAAGGCGTCCCAAAAAACTAGCATCATTTTACAGTCGAATGACTAAACCAATTCTCATTCGAATGTGCTTTTGAGCAAGATGTAAAAAAAAAAAAAACGAAGCACTAGCTACCACTTCTTGTTTCTTTATGCATAAAAAAATTCTGGCAAAATTAAATCAACGTCATTGTGAATTTGATAAAAAATCTGAGTCTGTTGCGGGAATATTTTAAAAATAAAGTCTATGGTTCAAATCCAATTTTCTTCTGACATATACCGCCGTACTCAGATATGGATATGATTGACGATGTCACATTTTTTTTGGGACACCCTCTATTTTTATGGGGTAGCTGACCCAAGACACCCAACATAAAGGCAACTTCAACCAAGTGTTTGGCGTTGCATGCACACTTGTGGCCTCTAGTGGCAAGAGTGGGGCATGGCGTGGAGGTCAAGTGAGGATGATGAAGCAGGGGCGGTGAATTAAGGTCAATGTCATTATTCAATCTATATCGTGTAGATTTACTGGAATTTTGAGAGCACTGGGCAATGTGGGATGCACCACTACTACGCCAGGTTCCGAGAGTTCGTAAGTAATTTTCGACCAGCCAGAGTTTTTCATTCAGCCTTTGCTGTAACTTCCTACTATGCATATCTGAAACACAGAATGAAAACATTATTTCAGATCTCTTCTCTTTGGGCCACTCCTCCCGTAATGGACGAGCAAACATTTTCACAAAAGGAACAGCAAACAGATACACTCTCAAACAGACTCGGCACAGTCTATACTACTGGGTTCATGTCTTTCAACGGCAGGGATGGGCAACTGGTGTCTTGCAGGGCCGCATACTGAGTGGCTCCTTGAAAATTCCCACCCAAATAATAATAAGTAAAAAAAAAAAGCATGGATAAGCGGTTCAGATTTTTTTATTTTTTTCTTACAAACCCGCCAAAATCTTCACCCAAAAAATGCAGATAATCATGCATTACAGTCAAACCTCGGTTTTCGTCCATAATCCGTTCCAGAAGGCTGTTCAAAAACCGAAATTGTTCGAAAACCGAAACCACGCTCTTTTTAAACTAAAAATGTTTATGGAACACGTCTGCTCACAATGGAAAGCAACACGAGGAAGCATCACTTCCTCGTGTAAGGAAGGCGAGAGGAGTCAAATGGAGCATTCAAGTGCGCTCATTTTGTTCGAGAACCGAAATTTGTTCGTCATCCGAGGCATAAAAAACTCAAAATTTTTGGTGGAAAACCGAATTGGTCGAGAACCGAGACGTTCGAAAACCGAGGTTTGACTGTATATGTTTTCCATGAAAAATTAGGGCTTTTGGGGGGGGGGTGGGGTCATAACAGGAAACATCCCAAATATGATTTTTTAAAAAAAGAAAAAAGTCTGCGAATTTGCAAAGCTGTCCACTGTAGTTTTATGTTGTAATATCGCCAATCACCACTTGATGGCAGACACATCTTAGTTGCACTTACACTTATACTCCCCAAACTTCAATGTGAATAAACCTCATAATTTTTTTTGGGCAGATTAAGTTGCCCATCCCCACTCGACTGTGACATTAACAATAGAAGAGACAAATTGGTACCCAAATGAAATACTGATGTAGTAACTTGACAGAAATTGCACAGTTTATGGCACAGAAAACAGCATTGGATTATTTTCCTCCATGAGCAGTCAATTTGTATACTTGGAGAATACTTCACTATTAGGTTAAAAAAATATCGAAATAAAAAAAAATAACCATGACTTGCATCTCTCCCTAGAGTCAAGAGCTCTTGGTGGTGAACTTACGGTCAATCTGATCAGCAAACACTTCCCCATAGATCATCCAGTAAGGCATGAAGAAGATATTCCGTGCCAGCATCCACGAGGGGTCTTCATTGGGGTTGAGGATGGCCTGTCGCGCGACCCCAAAGCTCATGAGCACCACCAACATGATGATCACAAAGTACATCATGTCGATCATCTGACAGAAAAGGGGCGAAGAGGACAGTTAAAAGAGAAGGGAAGGACGAAAAGAAACAATTCGGACCAAAGCGCACATCTGAAACAGTTTGACCAAGGGTTGCCTTCTTATGCACTTCATGCTTCACATTTGTCTCGGAGTCTCGAGTGATCAATCAAACTACAAATTAATGACCACAGAAGATACACCTTGGCTTAATATTCATTCAGACGCTCCCATCGCTCCTGAAGCGATGAAGGAAATTACCATAACTTCCTTCAGAACAATTAGGGAAACCCAAACAATCGCAAAGCCTTTCAGACTCAAAAGTACATTCATTTGTCAGAATTAGCAACCACGATTCACATACAGCACAGCAGGGGGGCCGGTGACTCTTTTAAAATTTTCCAGAGGTGTAATGTCCCGCCTCTCGCTCAAAGGCTCAACCATAGCTCCAGTAAGGATATAAGAGCTATCAAAAATCAATTGATTGATGGATGCCCTTGGGTCATAGTAATCCCTCCGCCCCCTCCCTATCTAAACTTACAAAAAAATGATGTGAAAATAATCATTGTACGTTTAGGTGTACAATGAATGGCTTGTGACAGGGCTAGTACCCTCACAGGTACGACTTGTGTACACTTGACTTTTACGGCTTAGTAATCCTGTAATCGTTTGGCCCCACAAAAGGTACCTTGGAGTCCAGTAATAAGCCGCATGGGATACATTGGTGTAGATTATAAAAATCGATAGTGGCGAGACACAATCTCATCTTGTAACAGTTTACAACATACAGGGGAACCTCCAAAAGCAGAAATCAGGGGTACTCGCAATCAAATCTCACAAGGGCACAAATAGTAATCTCAATAAGCTAAAAGTCCATTCATCGAGTTCGGGTTTGGGTTCATTTTCCATTTGGACATAAATATGAATAAATTGTTTAATTCGTTTTAGTAAATGACATATTCAAAATGAATAAATCCAGAGGGGGTAGAGAAATTTTTCTTTTGAAATATCAACACAAAGAACCACAAAGAGAAGGAAAATATGTATCGGGGCTTCACATTTGGAGTGCGTTCCGAGAGTGATAAAATAACATACGGATGGTTAGGTCAACCCAAGCATATTTTATCTTAATAACCAAATGAGTGCACTTAATTAACAATATCTATCAAGAACGATGTTACGTTAGCAACATTTAAACAATTAAAGCAGAGCTTCCTGAAAAATGCTCTTATTCTGAAAGACACAGCGCACCACTTCCAGAAGCGGAAGCACCGGAGCTGACTTAGTGGACCCATCGACAGTAACTTGTCACGTGTCAACGTCACGTAAGACACCGCACACGTGACGCAACGCTGTTGGAAACCGAGGACTCCTGCTACCTAGCTTTTATCAAATAGCAGTTATCGACGAAGCACAGAATGTGAAGCAACCCCAACTGTATTTGGTGTTAAGAGTTAAGGGAATCACCTCTCAGCAAATCCCTCTCACATTCGCAACTTCGTCTACGCTCCGCGCAAAGACTCACCGACATAAGCACTGATTTTGTGCCATCTTAGTGTTAGGGAACTACGCTGAAGTGAGTTGAGACATTTCACTGAGACGTAGGTATATGCTTTGGTTCTATTTCAATCGATGCCATTCTGCGTTGGTTTTTAACATGAAAGTTATGGATGTGAAAAAGCACAAGATGCGAGCAGCTGTCAAGTTATCTTGAGTCATTTTCTCTTCGTATTATCATCCAGCAGCGCTCGTCTTCCTTCAACGTTGAAGGCATTCCTAGGTATCAAAGATCTTTTCCTCTTCTGCCAAGTGGCTCCAACAAAAGACACTGGCGGCTTTTCAAAGTCAGCACTGTATTGCTTACTCATGTACCTGATTCGATCCAACACAGTTTTCTAAATGACCTTACAAGTCTTTTGTTTTTTTGTGTGTGTCAGGAATTTTCAAAAATGTTACTGGCTCTTTCCCACAAACCATCTGGCGTGTCAGGTTAATTATGACTCCCAATTAATTCAGAAGCCATTTGTGTTTGTTTTTTTCCTCTGAACTGCTTTGATTTTACGTACCTACTTTCATTAAGGCAGCCACAACATCATAAGAGTACCTGTATATGCCAATTACCTGACAAAATTATTCCACCCACTCTCTAAGTGCTGATTGTGTTATCAAAGCGAGCATGTGTACAGCACCACATAATCACCTCAAATCACCACTGTCTTGAAAAGAAAGTGTCACTAGTTCCGTTCCCTTCAAACAGAGCTACCGTGGTCGCTGGGAACATTTCGAGGCTCAATTAGGATTCAGTTGCCGTAAGCAAACGAAACGAAATTGGCGAGCCTTATGTCACGTAACACAAAAGGAGATCGCGCTCCAGCTACATCTCACCATCTTGCCAATCATCATCACATAGGGACCCAGGTACTTGTTGACACCAAAGATGTCGAGCAGCCGGATGTACCAGTAGATGATGTTGATGCAATAGATGACCCGTCCATAGCTCATGAGCGGGGGCTCCTGGAGACGCAGAACCATGCCGACAGAAAATATGAGGATGGCCATGAGGTCTGTGATGTTCCAATACTCCTGAAGCCACACCTTGACCTTTTGTAACAACTTCCCTGGCTCTGACATAAGGATCTAGAAGAGGGTTGGAGAGGAATTAGATCTGGGAAGGGAGACCAGAAGAGGATGCTGAAATATGTAAGAAACAAAAAATGGGGGTTAAATACATTGTGAGTAAGGGGATGACATAAGGCAAATATATACATGGAACAGATGTAAAGGCTCAGTATGACACTGCCAAAGCGGTTGGCGTTGGAACATGTGCATTTCTGCGGAGGCAGTGGACAGTAACTACACTTGACGTTCAACGAGGTCGTAAGATTCTATATTTTCAGGAAAAAAATCTTGCACAAAGCACATCATGCAAAAAAACAGCCGCACTTGCAAGATCTCGATTCGGCATGAATTAAAGTTAGTTTGCTTTTTCTGCAACATGTATTTAAAAAAAAAAAAAAAGAGCCATCACAATGGAAAATGTTATGAAATATTTTCTTCGATTTTGCGAGACAGGGAATGCTAAAAACGCAACATGAGTCTTATATCGTGCTGTGTTTTGGTATGCTGCCAGTGCTTAAGTGTTTACACTTGAACATTTGCAAAAAGGTTTTAAAATAGTTTCAAAATTGAAGGTCAATGACAACCTTGACCGTGTGTGTTTGAACCCAATGTATTTCTAATATTTTGGGTACATTGTTGTGCAAATCAAGACAATTATGAAAACATCTCTTTCGGATGCACGACAGCAACCTATTGTGTCAGTGAAAACTACAACCACTATTAACTCCATAATACATTTGGAACAATTTGGATTTTTGTGAGCGCTGAAAGCGGTTAAAATGCATTGCAGAATAACTGCCAATAGAGGGCAGTGTGAGCTCACCCATTCAGAGATTTCGTTCAGTCAAGGTGGATGTGACAAATTGATGAATGCTTTTCATACAATACAACACAAACGGGTCACAACCGAACGTGGTAGTCTCATTTTGTCCGTTGTTCAATTTTCTCTTTTTCTTCTGTCCGAAGTAGCACCATGATCCCATTTTGTCTTCCCTCCCTCATCATGAATCATTTGATGAAATGGGAAATAATGCTCAGCTTCAGCCCTTGGCCACACAACTTTCTTCAGTAAACATGCCCCAAAGTCATCAGTTCATTGGGTGAAATAATTCTTTGAACGTACTGTATTAGTGCATGTGTCATGTCAGCGTGCACATGAGGAGTACCTCTCTCATCTTCTCAATGCCATTGGTGAAGATGTAAGCGATGACAATCCACTCTTGAGGGGAAGGCCATAGGTCCATCTTTACCAGGACAATATAGTTGAATAGCATTAGGTAGCCCACGTAGGCCATCTGTAGTGGAAAAGAAATGCTGAGAATTGATAACATGCTAACATGTTAACAGCGCTTTTGCTAACAAGATGGTAAGCAAGACAGAGACCAGAATAGAGAAAATGTTGGGGCACTTGATAGGGTGTAACAGGTTGCTCCGGTATATTTCTAATGATATTTGATACAGTGCTAACATGCTAACAGTTGCTATGCTAAAATATAGCAAGATTGCAAACTGTGTAACAAAAGCCCCAAGATAGGTCGAGAAGGACTTTACATCTTGCTCTATGTCCAGGTGCTACTAACGAATGTGCCAATACAAAGCAATACAGATTTTACATATTGTAGCCAAGTACCGTTTCAAACAACAGATACAATGCTAACATTTTAACACTTGGTATTCAAACATATAGTAAGATATCGACATGAGTAATGAACACGGCGAGGCAGACCCAAAAAGATTGCCCTGTATTCCGCTACTGTTTCTAATACGAATTGATAAAATACTAACATGCTAACAGGAGCAATGCAAACATCGAGCAAGACAGCAGCCTGAGTAACAAAAGCGCCAAGACAGACTTACAGTATCGATGAATTGACAAAGTGCTGAGGTCATTTTCTTAGGACAAATCCCACCCAGGCGCTCTTTCTAATGATATGAGATGCTGACATATGGCAAGACAGAAGCTCGAGTAGGCCATTGCATTAACTAGTAATTGGTTGGCCGCTGCGACACTTGCTTCTTTTAATGACTGCTCATTGAATGAGTGACACGATCCCTCCAAATAGAGATTTCATGTCAAGACACCTCACCGGTATACTAGCACACCGAAAACATGCATTACGCATCTCCAGCAGCTGTGCTTCTTAACATCAGTCATCGACTGACTGATTTGATTTCTATGGCACTTGTAATATCGACTGCAGCTCATCACCATGCAGACCGGAGGAAATAATCATATTCAAATCAGAAGTTAGGTCTTGTGCGGAAGGAAAAAGGGAAGCACAGAATCTACTTTGCTGTCAGACATCATGCTGTAATTCAATTCCAGTCAAATTTCTCTTCTGCTGTCATAAAACAACGGTAACTAAATTGGTAAAAAAGATGTGTAAACGGATAGATTTGGCTGGGCGACAAAATTGCTGCCACGGTGCTAAGGGGTATACGTACTGCAGTAATGCTAAGCCAAGGAAGACCACACAAGTGCATTAATAGAATTCACAAAAGGAAACAGAGGAAAGTAAATAGCCAGAGGCGGCAAATGGGATGAAAGAAGCATAAACGGTGACATCTCTTCAAGCAAAGTTAATGCAAGCTAATTTATGTGATATCCGGAGGAATAAAATCAGCACGTCAGGCCATTAAGTGAAACCCAAAGCTACCCAAAACCACTCAAAACATTTCACATCATATTATTGTTTTTGTTTTGTAAGTCTGACACACAATTCAGAGATTCTGTGTGTAAATCTCCAGCTTCATTCCACATTCCACTAATGAGGATGATGTGTTTATTCCTTTTGGTATACATTCTCTTGCCACGACATTAGGTACACCTGTACAATTCAACAAATGTCTAAAAAATTCTGAATTTGTCAATTCGTTAAAAACAGGGCAGTGTATTTAAAGTAAGTCAGTGGTACCGACCAGGTAATGTTTTAAGCTTTAATTTGAAGGTAATGAGAGAGTCTAAATTGCGGATGGCCAGCGGCACAGAGCTCCAAAATGGAGGGGTGATGTTGTGAATGGGCTTGAAGGTATAAAGCAGGAGTTTGAACTGAATCCGCTTGTTTGAATATGAGCCAGTGAAGCAGAGGGTGTTTTGGGAATGATAGGTGTAGCAGAGTTCTGCGCACCATCTGAAGCCTAGGAAGGGGCCTGTGTGGAAGGAAATAAGAAGAGTGGTCTATGTTACTGATATGTGAAAGGAATGATTGTGTGCTTTTGAGGATGACACCCAGACTTTTAACCTGAAGGGAAGGGAGGATTAAGGAGTGACCTTCAGGTTTGGAAATTTAGATTTGGTGTCAATTAGGAGAATTTCCATTTCATCCCTGTCTAATAGGATGAAATTTGAACCAGGAGTTAGTATCTGATAACCATAAATTGAGGGCAATGGGAGAGAGAGCTAGAGGCCATCTGAAAAGCAATAAAGGAGAATCAAATTTATGGAAAATGACACTGAGCAGGAGGAGGTGGATAATAATGAGTAGGGTCTTCAGGACAGAGCCCTGGGGCACACCTAAGTCAATATGGAAGGGGTGGATCAAAAGTAATTTGAATGAACTGAGTGTGGTCCAGTGTAGGCGATGCCAAATGGAGGACAGTCTCTTGAGGAGGGTGCGGGGGTGCGATGGGGTCAAAGGTCACGCTCAGGTCACGGAGGAAGAGCATGGAAAATGAGTGGGAGTCAGATACAACGAGGAGGTCATTGACCATTTAAATGTAAGCAGTTTAGACTGAAAAAGCTCAGGTTAAGTAAGTGTGGAGTTGGTTGGCAATTATTTTTTTCAAGAATTTTGGAGATGAACAGTAAATTGTAAATTTTATACAGCCCTCGTACTGGATCTCATTAGAATGTTCAGGTGTACCAAATGTTGTGGCCTGGACTCCTCACCAGTGTCCCCCATGTCTACAATGCCCAATTTTAGACATGGGGGCCCTGTGTAGGCACATGCAACCAGTAATTGAAGCAGCTCAGAATCAGCGAGCCCACGCAGGAAGTCGAGTACATTGGTGTTGTCTTCTGGACCACAAACTGACCGTATGGAACCAGAACTTGACGATGGGAGCGTTGTAAAACTCGTAGATCTTGCGTCCCATGGGAATGAGCCTGTGGCGGTTCTGAACCTCCTCAACATCTTTCTTCCTGGACGTCTCTGTGGCTACCTTCCCCAGCATCGCCTGGGGCGCGGAGAGGACACACGCGGACCCCACAATGAGCGAGGTGGGCGGGAAGGAGAGCGAGGAGGGAGGGATAAAGGGACGAGGAGAGTGGGAGGAAAATGTGATGCGTCAGAAGAGGAGGAGGAGGAAGGAAGACAAGCATGTCAAAGGAAAGCGGGTGGATGGGGAGTGTTGAGTACAAGAGAGAAGAGAATAAACACACAGAGCATAAATGGTTACTTTCGAGGCAAGTGCACAACTTTATCATTTATCATCATGTCAGACCCCAAGAAAAGCAAGCACAGGCAATGTCTTCATTCCAAAATGTGAAATGTGTGTTTGAGGTGAGTGTTGAGGTGAGTGAATGTTGGTGACACAGAATGACACACAGACGCACACTCATGGATTGTGTCTCAGACAACAGGACGGGCCAAAGGAGACAGAAAGAGAAGACAGAAAAGGAAGACATTGAAATCCGGTTTTGGGACACAATTCCTCAATCAATGAGAGAGGGTTCATGCCCCGTTCTCATTATGGGTCATGGACTTCACGTGAAAGCAACACCAGGCCGCTGAGAGAGTTTATTCTTGGAATTTGTAGTAGGCTCACTGGACACTTTATTAGGGACACCGACACAATCTTACGCAATCCGATACAACAGCTGTATGAAACAGTTTGAGTGTAAAAAGAGCCGTTTTGATCGACACTGTCGGATTGGCACGGATTTAACATCTAAGTCATCCCTCGTTTATTGCGGGGTATACGCTCCAGACCACACCCGCAACAGATTACTTCCGTGAAGAGGCGACCTAATATTTATTCTATTATTTATATACATTTCAAATCTTCATTCATATACAGTCAAACCTCGGTTTTCGTCCGTAATCCGTTCCAGAAGGCTGTTCGAAAACCGAAATTGTTCGAAAACCGAAACCACGCTCTGCAAAAAACACCGTCTTACAGTCGGGCCAATACGGTACTGTTTTTCACTCTTGCCACTTTTCCTACACTGAATGATACCTTTTGACGAACCGACTTTCTTCTGGTTTCTGACTAAAATGGCTTTATGGTTTGTCGTTACAGAGATTACAATTATTGTGCATCGTACTCTGAATTAGGCGCACGTTATTCATTTTTTTTAAGTCGCTGCGTGTCTTGCAACTCTGCCTTGTTTCTTCTTGAGTCGCACAAGCTCCGGTCGGTTTCTTTGTGCCGGCTAGCTGGACGTGCTCAATGCGGATGGGAAATCGAGCGGTGCTGAAAGGTGCTCAACTTCAATGCAATCAGTGAAATGGACAATACAAGATCCAGCTTGCGAATCTCAACAACCTGGATCCCGATATATCTCCTCAACTGATTAGATTGAACTGGAAAAAGTCCAAGTGCTGCCTGGCATCCAAGTCTAAATACGACGATGGGGCAACTCTATGGCCGTGAGAAGGTGCTCGCTCAGACTCTGGATGATTTCGGATGTGCAGCGGCAGCCACGCACGGGAACATAAATGCAAATCCCGGGGGCCTGCCCATGCTCGGCAGCCCGCATGCGGAGTGGCCCGCTGCAGCAAGCCATCGGCAGAAGGAGAGCGGGAGAGAGGCAGCTGTCAGCCAGCATTGTACTGTACCTCATCTTGGAGAGAGGGGGAGGGGGGGGGGGGTGAGTGAAGGGATTTTGGAAGAGAGAACAAGAGGGACCACGGGGAAAGGTGGAGAAGAGGAGGATCGATGGAAGGAGAAACATTCACGAGGAAAACCCACAAGAGACGCTACAACTCCACGACCGATATCTTGGCTTGAGACAATGAGAAACAGGAAGGTTGGCCATGTTTGTGTGCGTTTGGAGATTTGTACTGTGTGAGTGTGTGGGAATAACAAATTCTCATTGCGGGCAGAGCGAAAAACCGCGCTAGTTTTGGACATGAACCACCTAATGCATAGGTGTCAAACTCAGGTCCTCGTGGGCCGCTGTCCTGCATGTTTTCCAAGTCTCCCTGTTGCAACACACCTGATTCAAATGAGCAGGTTCAATGTCAGGCTTCCGCAGAGCTTGCTGATGATCTGATCATTTGAATCAGGTGTGTTGCACCAGGGAGACTTGGAAAACATGAAGGACAGCGGCCCACGAGGACCTGAGTTTGACACCTATGACCTAATGCGTCAATATCGTATGTGCACAGGTTCTGAGATGCAGGGCTGAGGTGGGTTCTCTCACCACGGAGTTGTACTGCGCCTCACAGTAAGATCTTACTGTGAACTCCATGTCCTCCTCCTCCTTCTCCTTGACAGGCTTCTCGGGCTCCTCTTCCTCCTTCTCCTGCAAGTAGGCCTCCTGGTCCTGAGGCATGTACGACATCTCATCCTTGTTCTTGAACTCCAGGCTCAGGATTGACGGCGGCAGGAGCAGACCCAAGATCACCTGTTGTGGAAAAGGGGGGGGGGGGGGTCTTTTCGTGACGGATGTGAGAGAAACGAGCTCTTCCACGAGCGTGCAATGCAGACATTATGATATCGAGAGAGAGATGCGGCTCGAGGCCGACATTGATCATCAGCGGTCGTAAACTGCGCCGAGGCCGCCATGGAGGCCCTCGGTGTGGAGGTCATTGATAGAACTCCAAATGTGTTACCGAGGAAGCTTTGTTGCAGTCACACAGACATGAAGCAGAAACAGTACAGCGCGCTGAAAACGATTCAAACGCTTACTTAATGGTAAAACGGGAAAAAGAAGATGGATTGAAGTCGCCGGAAGCGGCCATTGGAATTGGTTCCAGAGTGGATCTGAGGGCTTTTTAATACACAGAACATTCATCCGAAAAAGGGTCATTTGTAATCTTTGGAACAAGCTCATGCCGATCCATCTTGGATCTTAATGGTTCTATTCTGCCAGCAGCGAGCAGCACCCGCTCAATGCTACATTACATCGACATCATTAGGCCTGCCGCACGCCGAGCAACGCGGCCGAACACGACTGAAGTTGACCGCTGCCAAAAATGACAGTTGCCGACTCACACTCATCTCCCGACGATGGAGAAACTGCGGCGCTGTACGAGATTTTGAGGCGATGTCATTTTTTTTTTTTTTTTAATCAACCACAAAACCATGGTGCGATTGTCAAGGAACCAGTTGATTAACACAAAGACAGGAAATAAGTAACAAAGTCAAATAGGGCTTGCAGAGCTACCAACATAGAGAAATTGAATGTAAAAAATCCGTACGGTGTCGAATGTGGTTTCTGCGTGTCATGACATATTGCTGTACAGATCGTCACGCCGCAATATTGAGGAACAGCAATACCTGGTCGGGACAAGCCAGACCATCAATCCGAAGGAAGGGAAGTCATTCATTCCTACTCCACGCTCGATGACAGCACACAAAAAGCGTCTGCGTGCATGTCGGCTACAACCCGGGAGCAAATACGTGTGTCGCCGTCGTCGGAAGCAAATACGTGTGTCGCCGTCGTCATCAGTCAAGAGAATCAAAAGATGTCACACATGAGTCTGCCTTCGACATGGGCCGGAAATCGATATTGTCAACTCGGGTGATAGAGCTTTCACAGCCCGCGGTGACTCCATCCTGATGAGTTCCAGCGTCGGGAACGGAATGCTCGCCATTGTCGTCGCGCCCACATTATTTTGACAATATTTGGACCGTGTTATTACGCGAGATGTCACGATACCCCGAGGGCACATTGTCTTGTTTGTTCAACTTGTGGCATGCTTGCTGTCTTTCCACTCCCCTGAGTACAACTCAAAGGTCAAGGAACAGCAAACCAGAAACCAACTGCGTGTCTAAATGAATCCACCCTCTCTAATCTGCCTTCATCTTATTACCGCAGGACATTATAAAGTCAAATTTGATGAAAAAAAACCTCACCAAGCGTCTTTAAAAAAAAAAAATAAATCCAGAATCCCTAAGAGTAAAAGATCTTGGTTACATTTTCAGCTTAGAGAGGTGAATTTGCACAATTATTAAATAGCCGCTGAAAGTGAAAACGTGTCCGCGGCCCCAAAGCACAACGTTACAATATGTGGGACACGGTTTGAAGGTTTTCTAGTAATTAAGGTCAGTTCTTTCGTTCCCTGTGGCTTCAGAGGAGAATCGGTGGTCTTCAACGAACAAAATTATAGCAGAAGGTTCACTGCTTGTGGCTGATTAGACTCATTATTCTCTTTAGCGATCGACTTTACTTTCTCCACAATTAACTCAAGGGCATTGTCCATAAATTATTATCTGAAGTGCCGTAGCGACAAGTAAAATGGAGTCATGTGAAGTCAAATGTACTCTAGAATGAGATACAATACACTTGAGCTTTTTAGACACAGCTCTTATACTTGATCTCATTAAATATACAGGTGTACTTAATGTTGTGGCCTGCGAAGATACGCTACTTGGGTTTGTTAAACCTTTTAGTTAAACCATGTTATAACCATGTTATAACCATGTTATGTTGTAACATAGTTAGAACATAACATGTTATAACCATGTTATAACATGGTTATACCAAAAAACGACTGTAGCTCAAAATCCTGATCATTGTTTTTCGTGTTTATTTCCATACCCATTGCACTTTTTAAACCGCAAATATTTTAACCACAGGCTTGCTGTATGAATTTCAAGATTTTGCTTTTCCTGTGAATCATTGAAATAACATTTCGTCGGCATAAACAAGCACGTGTTTTGAGAGCTGTTTCTCATCGGTGTCGGATAGCTTCTTTTTGGTTAAATAACAGAATCCTTTTGTCCCTGTTTACTCGACTACTAAAAATATCAGGAAGGGGGGCAAATAATATATAGATTTTTTTCCTGTACCTTCAGTCCTGAGTTCTTGCGCATGCGCAGACGTCCCATCCACATGTCGGTCAGCAACATCTGACTGCAGGTGTGGGCGATGAAATCGCGATGCTTGGCCGCTACCGCCAGCTGCAGGCAGGTGGCGTTGCTCCAGTTCTTCAGCTCATACGTCAGGAGCTTCATGGCCATCTGCTCATCCTGTTTATAGGACTGGTCCAGAAGTTCCACAGCCAGCTGGCCAAACTCTCTAGGAAATAGTATGCAGGACATAAACGCGCGCATCAAGCCATGAACAGAGGGAGTGCGGTGTCTTGTCACAACATGTAAGGAGTACATGAAACCGGTCCAGGCATCACTGACCATCTGGTCCACATTCTAAATTAGATTTGCATATAAACACCCCCACCCACGAGAGGGGACTTAAAAAAAAGTCAGCACAGGCGCAATCTTTACACATGGCCGGAGTGGACACACAGGACATCATGCTGAGAGATGTTTCCATCACTCCCAATTTGTGTTTGGGAAAAGGGGACATTGAAGACATCCATCCCATCCATTTTCCCATCCGCTTTATCCTCACAAGGGTCGCGGGTGGGCTGGAGCCTATCCCAGCTTCCTTCAGGCTGTAGGCGGGGGACACACTGAACTGATTGCCAGCCAATCGCAGGGCACACAGAGACGAACAACCATCCGCGCTCGCACTCACACCAAGGGACAATTTAGTGCGTTCAATCAGCCTGCCATGCGTGTTTTTGGAATGTGGGAGGAAACCGGAGTACCCGGAGAAACCCCCACGCAGCCACGGGGAGAACATACAAACTCCACACAGGAAGCTGCCGGAGCCGGGATCGAACCAGTCGACCACCGGGCCGCCCTATCTTTTACGTTTGACACAGAATTGCCACGTAAATAAAAAGAGGCCTGAAAATCATGAAACGTCAAACCACGTCTGAGCTCCGGTAGCTTCAATACATCCCACGGCATCATTGCGGGACAATGAGGCGCTCTAAAATGGTCAAGTCATTGTTATGTCTTGTGACTTGTTGTAACTGTCATACGCTTGTTGCTGGGGTTGTTTTTTTTTTCTTCCTGGACTCAAATTATCCTCAGATGAGGATAGTTCGAGCGGGTTTTTTTTTTTCTCCCCCCTCTCCCTCCCTTGTGCTTTCTTTCTGACTTCCGGGTTGAGTGAACGCTGGCACGTTTGGCTGCCGCTGCTCAACCCGCATTGTGTTTTATTGTTTTTGATTGTAAAGTGTCCTTGGGTGTCTTGAAAGGCGCTTATAAATAAAATGTATTATTATTATTATTATTATTATAAGCCAGTAGACTATCCAAAGGGAAGATGCATTTTCAGGGTGTCGGCATAGCTAGCTAGCACGTTGCCGCTAACGCAAATGAAGGCAAGCCTTTGAAGATTCCTGCCCTAAATGAACAGTTATTTCTGTAAGCGGCGTGCTTTCCTCGAGGTGATGACTCTCGTCTCCATTGCATGTCCTTAAATAATGATGATGCATGTTATTAGATTTCTCTATGTATGTCACTTCTACCTCCTGGGAGCAGCGAGAGGAATCGGAATCAGGTCATTTTGATGGGAAGAAGGTGTGCTAGCGCGCTCTGGGGGGCCCGCGCGTCTGTCGCCCACCTGGAGTTGTGGTTCAGCTCCTGCGAGATGTCGTCCACCATGTCGTTCTCGGACGCCTCGTGCGCCATGGCTTTACACAGTTTGCAGGCGACCAAGGCTTTGGCCATGGCCTCTTCGCCGTGCTGCCAAAAGAAGAGCGCCATCTTCTGACGCTTCATCAGCACGGCCCACACCATCAGCTCGTGGAAGGGGAAGGGGAAGTGGTTGATTTCAGGGTCGTCCAAATCGATGTCCACCTCCTCCTCTCGCTTGCGTGTCGTTTTCTGACGGCCCCTTCGGATGGGCATGTCATCCTGGCGGGGGGTGGGGGGGGAGGCGTGTGACATGTGACAAGGAGGGGAGGAAAAGATAGACAGCCATGTAGATTCTTTCTGCGGGCAATGATTATGCATGCTGCTCATTAGCATAAATTTGAACTGCAGATGTGGCGGCCCTGAACGCTTTCAATTCTTCATACGGTAGGTTAACTCCTACGTATGAATGAAAATGACTTGATGCCGTTTCTCCGTGTGACATATGTTTTTTATGTTGCTCATCTGCACATGAGTTTAAAAAGGAGGTGGAACAATCCGCCTCGGGAGACCGTGAACGGAAATCGGGAGTTCTGCGCCTTTTTGTTTGAAAACGCTTCTAGGTACCGTTTTCCTTTGTTCACTTGCCGTCTCCAAAGAGAGTGACACTGCCGGTTGGAGCAGCAGGTCATCATGGAGGTTGTCGACTTCAAATCATGTCGTGAGTCAGATCAAGCTTCAATTGCAAATATCTCAAGGCTAAGCTGTTGCGCTCTAGATACGGTACACGCTTTGAAACAAAAACAAACGATCAAATATGCCCGTAGCACCGCTAGGTTGTTCGAGATAAATCAGTTGTTGTCACCCTGTAATGGCTTCCAAGGTACGTTTTTTTTTTTTAAAGCTTTTATTATGAACAAGGAAACATTGACAGACACATGTGAAGAAAGGCAGAAAATAGACAAAAAGGTCATGCATGTGTTTTTGTTTTTTTAAATACATGATTCACAGAAAACTGCAGCTACGTCACACATAGGGCCAGTCATTGCTCATTCAGTTCAGCGCAACTGTGAGCTCTGACTGACGTATTCTCACAAGAATTTCATAGAAAGTTGAACAAAATTGTCAACTGATCTGCTGTGACCATTTCGGGACGTTGAAAGCTGCAGGGTCAAACTGTCAACATCATTCATCTTTCATCAAATGCTGCGGTCGGATAAATCAAAGTCTGGGTTTATCTGTATCTTTTTTAAAAACAATTTTATACTCATAACTTGGCCGATCTGTGGCCCTTGAGCACAAACGTTCCCCCCCAACCCGCGCCTGAGCTAAATTGTGCCAGCAGGCACAGATCTGAGAATTGTATCGCTTGGTGTTTAAGTGCAGACGACATGGAAAATGTCAAATGATCAAGAAAAAAAAGTACTAATAAATACTGAATGTGTAAAAATGATCCCCGGGTGTGCTTTGTGGGCAACTTGAACCTTGTTCTTTTTGCTTTTGGACGTTTCTCGTCTTGTTTAAGCTGCTCTTGCAATTTGCAAAACAAAACACGGTAAGCCAAAGAAAAATATCATGTCAAGGTCTTTACAGGTATGCTAATAGTTAGCGCAGGGGTGGGCAACCCAAAATGTTGAAAGAGCCATATAGGAAACCCCCCTCCCCCAAAAAACAAATATGTCTGGAGTCGCAGAAAAAATAAAAGCCTTCTATAAAACTTACAATGAAAGAAACACAAGCTGTATGTATGTAGGAGACTGGACTGTCTCAGAATTGTTATTCATTCCTTTGTTGTGTGTTCACAAACGCCCCCATAGAATTTATTTTGTGATTTCCTCGCTTGATTTTTTGTTTTGGTGCATTTTTTTCGCTTTTCTTGGTGTCAGTGAAGTGATCATGAATTTCTGTTTTTCTGAGGCTGTCTTTGAACGCCTCTCGAGTCGAACGAGAAGAGAGACGGCACTGAGTCAGACGTGTCTGTGTTTGTCGACTGTTAAAAGCATAAATAAAGTGTACGTTTTAAAAAACCAACACCACAGCTCTCCTTTTTCGGAGCTGCAACATGTATCTATATCTATTTGAGCTATATTAGCAGACTATAAAAATATTTCCATTTTCAAATATTTTTTATAAAGCTCCAGGGAGCCACTAGATGTCGCTAAAGAGCCGCTTGCGGCTCTGGAGCCACGTGTTGCCGACCCCCGGGTTAGCAGCAACATTGGACGATAAATCAAAGGTTCTGTGCCACTTCAGAGGTAAATTTCGTCCAGTATTTTGGTTTTGTTGGAAAACAGTTTGAAGTGCTAAGTAGAGTGCATGCCTTCTTTTGGATGAAATTCTACTCAAAACTCTTGTGAGAAGAGGCACCTCAGACATGTACAATATTGGGACTCACATATTTAAACAGTGCGGAGCCATGAAATAGTGATGATTATTTTTGAGAAAAAAAAAATAGACATTGACTGACAGAGACGAAACACGGATCAGCACATATTTGGAAGAAGAACACTTCAGAGGAGGAGGAGGAAGAGGAAGAGGAGGACGGGCAGTGAAGGAATGACCACGATGGGAACACTCACCTCCATCCCCAGCAGTTTCAAGGCTTTGGGCTAAAAAAGCAACAAGAACATGAGCAGACTGAACAACACCTTTGGGGGGGGATGTATTTTCATGGAGCAATGTGTTGCTGGTGAAAAGACAGCTAGGCTACGTGTACAGCTACAACCTCTCCGGTTGTGGTAAAGCAGAGTGGTGGATTTCATACAGTGTAAAAAAAAAAAAACAAGGCCGCGTTTTGCATTATGCATTCATGAGCTATCATCTCAGTTGGTAAAAATAGGCTCGGTTTCCTTGGGGGATTTTTGATATCTGCATCTATTTAAAGGCTTTGTTCTTTGTCAACATGTTTATGTGCTCGCGTGCGTGAGCGTGAGATCATGATCACAGGTTCTGCTTCGTCTTGAAAAAAAAAGGCAAAAGAACCGAGTGCCTCTGCCTCCCCATCGATATGTCTCGGCATTATCGCCATCTTCCTCCATCATGCTGCTTTTGTCGCTTGCGTTGGAGACATGCAAATAGATGACGGCAGCTCACACACACACGCAAGTACAAAGTGCACCATGAAGCAAAATGATAGCTTTTGATCCACTGCGATGTTTTTTTTTTTTCCATAAGAGCCACGTATAAGGTAAGAAGCCGAATGAGGGGATGACACAGGAATGCATCGCTCTTAACGAAGGTGCGCATCAGACCAGTAATGACTCTTTCGCTAAGTGGTTTCTAATGGTTGGTGAGATGACTGGTCCTGGCTGCATCGACAACACTTATCAATAATTATCAATGTGAGTTCAATGACACACATGCAATTGGAACAACATTGATGCAAACCATCAGAATGCAAGAGTTTGACCTCAATTAACCTTGTATCAAAACTACAGCTTCAAAATAATGTGGATAGGCCACTCGCTCGCATCTCTGTCGTTACCCTTGGAGACAACAGATCACAGATTTTTGGGCGCTGTCAGATCAATGCATCAGACTGGACACCTTTTAGGTTGTTTTATAATTTGCATTCGTGTCAATGATGAAATTCACAATACAAATTTAAATGTTAAAATAATCAAACTATGTTTATTTTCAAACACGTTACATCTTCACGTTCTATCCCCACTCAAATGCTATTAATGCGTGAGCTAAAAGCAACTTCCCTAAAACACTAATATGACTTCTATTGCCTGCATAACTATGGGCTAGATTTGAACTTGCTGCCCATTCAAGCATGTCACAAGTAAAAATTAAATGCACATGCTAATATACCCTGGAGTGCATATTGTTTTCCCTACTTTGCAGATTAGTATTATTAAAATATAAAGCATCCACATTATCCATCATGTACTTGTCAAGGTTAATTTGCCCATCCGGTTTATTTTCCGCAGAGTGTAAGTATCAATATTATTGATTCATGTTGAGAAAAAAATAATAAAATAATGAATGTTGAACGTTGAAGAACAATTTGCTTACCCTTTTGGGCCCAAACAAGTTGTGGTACAGAGTCCTGAATCTCTTCCGAGTGTAGTTGCAACGATAAGCTCCGCCCATTAGGTACTCAATGACCAATCCGATGTCGATTAGGCTGATGCGGTAGTCCGGGGGCAGGTTTCCCTACAAAAGTGCGCGGCGTTAATGGGCAGCGACTTCTTGGCAAGGCAAGTAAAAGATACACTCACTGCAACAACAACAACAAAATCCACATCAAACTGAGTTTGGCTATGAAAGAAAACGTGATTATCGGATTCACCTTGAAGTAGATCCAACTGAACCCTGGATATTCTCGCTTGGAAAGAACACACAGTTGTCAGTGAGTAAAACGCACGATAAGCACGAGCAGGGGAAATGAGAAACACAGAACAAGGACGGACAAGATCTCTCTTCCAGCGCTTAGCACAAAATTGTTTTCTCAACAAGTCCGTGCTTTACATCGAAAGAAGAGAGAATTTTTTTGGGGCTCGTCGCTCAAGGGATGAGACATAGACAAGATGTGCACGTCTGGCCACAAATAAAAATTCCCAAGCTATGAGTATGTAACGGTGCAGAATGATTTTAAAGAGCTCGTTTGATTTTTGAGCGTAATTACAAAAGGTGCCTCATTTGCTTTTAGGGACTGAATAAGAAGAAAGAAACATGTTAGACTGGCTGGAATGGACGGCTAATATGGAGAGAGAGAAAGACTATCAGGGAATAAGTAATTAAAAGGAAGGACGGTGAGCACCCCTATAAATACAATAAGTGAAAATGATTAAAAATACAACTCACCTTTACACGGAATGTAGTTACAATTCGTGCGAGCTCTTCGCATGTTTTTCTCTAGCCGGTCTGATCTTGTGTTCACTAGCATAGCTTGAAAGAATGTTTATTTTTTCTGCTTCGTATTTCATTTGTTTTTTTAATTGTATATGAAAACTGATTTGCTTGTAGCACAGTAAAGCCACATGCCATAATGCGACAAGTGTTGTGGCACAATGCCGTAAAGTGACCCGAGTGTCGTGACATCGCAACATGGTTTTTCCTCGTCACCTGTGAGGTCCGTCACATCTAAAAAAGTTCATTAATATGTTCATTATTATGTGTTTTTTCTCCCCCTTTATACATCTGACAATGGCCATAGTCCTTACTATAGTATCTAGTGGACACTATTAGGTTGTTTTTGACCTGTACTGAGTAAATGTTATCAAACACCTTGCTAACTTTTTCCTTTCCTTTTTTCCTCCTAATTCCTTTTCAGGTCGATGCTGAAAGGCTGAGAAGCTTCTGCTCTTAACTGCATAGAGCATCACTTTATCTTTCAACTCAAACAGAAACTTTGGGGAGGCCATAGCTGCTGAGAAGACAGTAGCTGGTGTATTATGGTACATTTACCTTTGAAATTGCTTCAATACTAATTGTTGGGTCAGTGGAGAACCAAGTAAATCTTCGGTTATCTGCTTTTTCTTAAAATGTATCTGTGAGCAAGCCGCTCTGCACTTCAGCCCCACCGTTACGAAACAGTGGGGCTAATTTACATAATAACCACCCTACACTGTACTCCCAAGTTTCCATCAATCTCCAGAGCTTCAGTCAAGTCACACCGCCAGAACCAGCAGTTTTTGTTGATTGCACAGATTCGCACCAGCGCTTTTGATGAGCTCCACATTCTTCAATGCTTGATTAAGGTATCGAGACGATGGAGGCCCGTTTGTGTTTGCCGACACATACACAGGTCTGCACGGGAATTGGCAAGAAAGATGCTTATTTGGCCGCTTGGTGCTGCCACCACAGGCAAAAATGGAATCTGTCTTAGGTGTAGAATAATTCTTGATCCTGGGGGTATTTTAGCGAAAGAATGTGACAGGCGCCGGATCACTGTCAAAATATATCACCTTCAGGAAGGTAACCTGAACAGGCAATCATGCCATGTAAATATTTGCCTATGGATTAGTAAATACATTTTGATAGTTTCACTCGAGCTCAAACAGACAGGTTGCCTTTCCTGCCGAGATGTGGAAGCACAGTGACAACCAACATGAACCGTCTTTGTTTATTTACTCCTCCAGAAAGTCCATTTCTGCTTGAGCAGCTGCAGCCCACAAAGCCAATCTGTGTGCGTGAGCTTTCTCGCCGTGGGTGATTGGAGCACATTACACCCGAGAGCAAGCTTCAGCAGCAGTTAGCAGAAGAACACCTGCTTCGAGATCAAAATATCAACAAAAGGCCACGTCCGCAGAGGTGAACGAGAACGGCGGCCACAAAGACTCAATCTGTGGGTGGTGTTGAAATCTAATTGACATCGGCGAGGTGCGGTGTGGTTCGTCACCACTGTCAACCACAACAATGATAAACATATTCCTAAAATCAAAACGCATAGGAGGTGAGGTGTTGATTAACAGTGCTGTTGAGATTACTATTGAATTACTCCATCAATGCAATTAATTACCAGGGAACGTAACCGTTGTGTGACTTCATCTCATCGTTTCAAACTCATTTTACATTACCCTTCAATGTAGATGCCTTGCAAATGATTTGATTTAGAAAAAAATACACCAGACGTGTATGTGACGCGAACGGCGAAGACTCTTTGCAACGTCTGTTATCAAGCCAGGCTAAACTTCGCTATCCTCCAACAACCTACAATGATCTTAGAATAGCAACTTAAAGTCAAACCTCGGTTTTCGAACGTCTCGGTTCTCGACCAATTCGGTTTTCGACCAAAAATTTAGAATTTTTTATGCCTCGGATGATGAACAAATTTCGGTTCTCAAACAAACTGAGCGCACTTGAATGCACCATTTGTCTCCTCTCGCCTTCCTTACACGAGGAAGTGACGCTTTCTCGGGTAGACGAGGAAGTGATGCTCCCTCGTGTTGCTTTCCGTTGTGAGCAGACGTGTTGAGTAAACATTTTTATTTTAAAAAGAGTGTGGTTTCGGTTTTCGAACAATTTCGGTTTTCGAACAGCCTTCTGGAACGGATTATGGACGAAAACCGAGGTTTGACTGGACTTGGTTGACACCGATTACAACTCACACTTTTCTGTTAGCCTACTCTTTGGCGCCACATTGTGGCAAGTTAAGGCATGGCGGAAAGAGCTCAACACTACGCAGAGACTGTGCAAATGAGTTTTTCCTCTGCGCTAACTCCTAGCGCACTGTAAAACGGCACGGGCGGAATGTAAAGCTCAGATTGTTGTTTTGTTCATGTGACAATCAAGTTGTGCACACGACACCAAACACAACAAACAAAAAAAAGTAGACAAATGGTGTCAGTTTAACTTGCAACAAGTCGATGAAAACATTTCATCACCTGGGTTGAGTGAACGCTGGCGCGTCTGGCTGCCGCTGCTCACCCGCAATTACCGGTATTCTTTTTTAGCGTTTTTTTTTTTTTTTTCACGGTTTACTCTCGTCATGGGAGAACCCCTACACTCCTTCGTTGTAGTTTTGGACTGTCAGTCGTCGCACGGTTGGCCTCGGTCGCGGCGTCCTGCCTGTTCGGCTGTCGGACGAGGCTTCGTGCCTTCTCCACCCCTCTGCGGTGGGGGATCGACGGGGCCTGTGTCTGGGCTATGCTGCTGTGGACCGCCTTGTCGCTCCGCCGTCTGCCCGTGGGGGGACTGCTACGGTGCTCGGTGGCGGGGCTTCTTGCGCTCCGCTTCCGGCGGTCGGGCTCCCCGCCTGCGCTGCACCGCTTCCCGGGCGTCGCTCCTCGTCCTTCCCGGAGGTGCATCCGCCACGGATCTCGTCGGGGCTTCCACCTCGATGGCTCCAGGGGAATGCCCTCCTTTTGGTCGTCCTCCCGCCGGCCACGCAGAGACAACGGCAGAAACGGCTGCCGATCCGCGGACCACGGCGTGTTGGCCGGCCTGGCTGGGTCGGCTAATGCTCCTCGCGACGGCGATGTTGCCGGCGTCAACTATTTAAAATCGCATATTCAGTTTAAATTAATTTCTCCTTTTATTATTTATAATTTTATCTGTGGTTTTATTGTTCTTGTTTTGACTGTAAAGTGTCCTTGAGTGTTTTGAAAGGCGCTTGTAAATTAAATGTATTATTATTATTATGTAGTATTATTATTATTATTATTACCTTCACGATGAAATTAGCGTGATTGCGATGCAAAGAAAGGAATCACAAATTCTCGCCCGGAAAGACACACGCCACGACTCTAAAACACAAAACAAAACACATTGAAGTGACTCCTTCTCAGCCTCACAGCAGTTCCACAGCTGTTTTCTCCAATTCAAAGTCTGCGGATAAAAGACTGTTTAATGCCTGCGCTGTTGGTTTGCAACGGTGCTGTGTGCCTTCGAGAAAGAACAGAGTAAATAACTAGGGAAGGAGTAAATGCAAGTCGACAGAGGGATGAGAGTCATGCACAGCGCTACGCAGCTACGGCAGCCTGCAGCTCCAGCTGAAAGAGAACAGCCAGCCTCTATTTTTGCGGTTAGGAGCAACTAGGACTCGCAAAAAAAAAAAAACCCCAAAACAAAACCAGACAATACAATGCAAATCAAAAGAAGCTTCATGTGGTCTTTCAGACACAGACATTCCAGCCAACATTCCCAGAGGCTCGTGTTCTAGAATGACGGTTAGCGATGTTCGTACCTTTTTGACATCCCTGACAAGGTGGTAAAGCGTGTTGGATGGGCCGTGCCTCTGCAGTGGAGAAAAATGAAATAAAACAATGCGATCAGGATGTCCGCCGCCGTGGGACGTGGTCCGCCAAACACCCGAATGATGTTCTTACCGTGTTGTAGAGCTCCTCCAGCCTGGACAATGTGAGGAAACGGTGCATACTGACTCCGTTTTCGATCAGTAGCTTGACAAAGTCCACCCGGTCCAGAACTAAGGCATCCAACATGGCTTGCTCCAGGGAACCAACCTGAGCAACACGGAAGTGAGGAGTCACACACTCACATTAGCATAGTCGCTAGCATAGTCGTTAGCATAGACCTCTCGGCAACGGTGACTGCTGACACTACTAACTGAAGATTTTTCGTTACGAATACAACTGAAATAACGAAAACAACGGCACATTTGACAAGAAAGTTGTATTTGACTTGACTTGAACCAGACAGCAGTAAAATTAGCATCGTGTCGTCATTTGAAACACGGCGGTAATTTTCGGCTCATTGACGTCTACGAATTTTGGCTTGTACGAGGAATGGATGGGTATTTTTTACGGAAAGTTGTCAGCCAATCAGAGAAAGGGTTCGCTGAGTAGAAGACGAAATGAAAGGCTTAAGGAGATATAAGGAAGTGATACCAGATTTTCAATAGGCTCAATAAGACAAAAACATTCCCCAAAAAGGCCCATTTTTCCCCAATTCAAAAACTCAATTTCTCCAGAACCCAGTTTCCGATTTTCAAAAATTTTCATGTGTTAATCAGATTGAAGTGGCCATTTTGAAACCTATAATTTTTGGGAAAATCTTGTCAATTACTTTTTGTCGAGCCACACATGAAACTCAACTACTGAAGTCATTGACAGGTCTTGCTGCAGATTCGGAACAAATTCAGCGCCGTACTGTTTTTACAATGTCACACATTCAACCCTCCATCCCTTTTTTTCTAATTTCCAGTGAAAGTAGAGCAAAAAACAAAAGTGAATGTTTGCCTATTGTGTCAATTTGATGTTTGGCAGTTACTTGGGACTGGATGACCCTGTTTCCTCTTTTTCAACCAGTTTCTTTCAGTACCTTGCCAAATCGACACCACCAATTTTCCGGTTTATGCCAATTCTTTCAATCATTTGAAAGGTTTCGGCCTGACTGAAAATTTCAGCCCAACAATTGCGTGGGGTCCAGTTTGGGCGGCCTTCTTGCGAATGTTTGGTTCCTTACGGGCCACTGTTGTCCGTAGATGAAGATCTGACTGCGGGCGATGTCGACTCTGTTCCACGCAAGAGCCAAACTCAACTGGTCGGGAGCTGAAGCGTTGGCACCTGAGGGGAAAAATAGTTTGGCTTTCGGGGTTGAAGCGATGACACTCTGACCTTTCTAAAAGCAATCGTACAACTCTGTCATGGAAATTTGATGACGAGGCATCGGTTCTTCGATTGATTTCGAGGGAAGAGGTTCAGTTTTGATGTCAATGGCTTGTCGCTTACTTTTCAAAGAAGGAACTTGATTTTCTCAACACCCTATTGCAATGCGTTTTAAAAACCAAAGCAGGTTCAAGACCAAATCCCAATAAGCAAACTCAGCCGCTGCGTTGGGGAAACCCACAGCAGCCTTCAAACAGGCTCTTGGCACGACATCGGCTTCATTGGGTCTACCGTCAACATTCATTGGCATTTTAAGAACAAGGGAGATTCCTTTTATACTTGTTGAATTTTGAGGTGTGTATAGCACAATGATAATGACGTATCTTGAACCTCGAAAAGCCGTTTCCAAACAGAGAAAGGAGGGCTGAGGCATCCCCAATCGTGTAACAAACGCGCTGACAGCCTTCCTCCCTTTTGTCTCATTCCAGCCACAAAAGCTGCCCTAAATGAGCTGTTTTGCCACCAGCCATTTCAACGGCTGATTGGTATGCCGGACACAGTCGTTCGCCGCCGCGCTGAGCAACAACAACAACATACTCCTTCCTTGGTATGTAGAGAGAGATGCCACCTCTAAAATTGAGAACCGAAGAAACCTTTTGGATTGACGGTAAAACTTCCATTATTACCGCAAATTGCAAAGTACCGTCAAACCTCGGTTTTCGAACGTCTCTGTTCTCGACCAAATCGGTTTTCGACCAAAAATTTCGAGTTTTTTATGCCTCGGATGACGACCGAATTTCGGTTCTCGAAAAAACTGAGCGCACTTGAATGAACCATTTGACTCCTCTCGCCTTCCTTACACGAGGCAGTGACGCTTCCTCGGGTCGATGAGGAAATGACGCTTCCTCGTTTAGCGTACCATGGTGAACAGACGTGTTCAATAAAGATTTTTTTTTTTTTAAAGAGCGCGGTTTCGGTTTTCGAACAAATCGGTTTTCGAACAAATCGGTTTTCGAACAGCCTTCTGGAACGGATTATGGTCAAAAACCGAGGTATGACTGTCCAGTCAAACCTCTCCTTTCTCATGAGCACTTTGAAACCGTAATTCTTGCCTTCGTCACATCCTGGCTGGATGACTGTAATGCACTTTACTTTGGAGTCAGCCAATCCTCCATTAAGCGTCTCCAGTTGGTCCATAATGCTGCGGCTCGACTTTTGACTGGTACTCTTAAGAGGGAGCACATAGCTCCAACTCTGGTGTCCCTTGACTGGCTCCCTTAACATTTTAGAGTTCTTTTTAAGATCCTCTTACAGTCAAACCTCGGTTTTCGTCCATAATCCGTTCCAGAAGGCTGTTCGAAAACCGAAATTGTTCGAAAACCGAAACCACACTCTTTTTAAAATAAAAATGTTTACTGAACACGTCTGCTCACAATGGAAAGCAACACGAGGAAGCGTCACTTCTCCTTAAGGAAGGCGAGAGGAGTTGGTGTGCATTCAAGTGCGCTCAACTGAAATTTGTTTGTCATCCGAGGCATAAAAAACTGGACATTTTTGGTCGAAAACCGAATTGGACGAGAACAGAGACGTTCAAAAACCGAGGTTTGACTGTATTTGTTTTCAAATATTTAAAAGGCCTCGCTCCACCTTAGCTCTCTGAGCTCCTCCGCCCTACAAACTCTGCCTCAACCAGACGTCATAGAGGTACCAAGAACCAAGCGGAGGCTCAGAGGGGACCGATGTTTTTCCATTGCTGGTCCCTCTCTTTTGAATAACCTCCCACTGAACGTTCGGCAATCGCTGCCCATCTTCAAAACTCGCCTCAAAACTCATTTGTATTCCAGACTCAGACTTGATCTTAGTTTGACTGTCTTTGTGCTTTCTACTGTCTTTGTTATTAATTTATTGTTTATTGTGGTAAAAATGATATTTGCTCCGTGTACAGCACTTTGCATACAGCGGCGGTTGTTTTAAAGTGCTCTCTGAGTACAGTTGAGGTGAGTTGAGTTAAAAGTGACAATTCGACTTCAAGTATTTGCAGTCCGCTGATAAGTCGAGCATTTTAAGCGACCTAATAAAAAAAAATGAGTCTGCCCTGAATGAATCCATAATAATCCTTTAGTATTTAAACAAGAATATTCAACGAGCCCAACAGCATAATCACTCTACAAAGTGCTCCGACTTTAAGGCCTGCACACGCACCACTGGAGCCTCACGCTGCGATTTCACATGGAGCCTCACTAATAAAGGGACAAGATCGCTAATAAGCACTTTACCGGAGATTTGTGTGCATTAATGCGCAGGGTGGACTTGTTTTATTCAAAGCGTGTGACCTTACATTGCATCTCCGGGGAGGCCAAATTGCAGCAAATGATCTTTATGGACCGAATCCTCAATTTATTGACTCCCTCAGTCAGCGCACATCAATGATTCCAACGTCTGCTTTGTTCAAGCACTTCCCGGAATCTCACAACCTCCCGGTTTGCTCTGCCGCCACCCCGCGCTTTGTATTCATGCGTTTGTCGCGCTTCGGGCGGGATCTCTGTTGTGTCAGTGAGGGGGTCTAATCCAGCGTTTTCAAATGCTGCTGGGTAGGATGTGACAGTGGCAGGATTTCACTTTACACTAAAAGCCCTCACGCGTCTTTTCTTGGCGGTGCGGCACAGAGAGAAACGTAAAATGACTCTCGAGCGGCTTACGTGCATATCTTTTTGCTCTTCCGCGGCATGACTTTAGCGAAATGTTGCCTAACAACTCTCAAAGTACCGACGGATAAAGAAATGAAAGGCAAAGCAAATCAAATTCAGAAAGAATGGAGAAAACAGAATACTTGTACGTTTGTTTACAGGCAAAGCAATAAAGGACCAACTCGCGGAGCGACGCTTGAGTCGAAGGAATTATGCATGTGGACGGTGCTGCAATAATGATGACAAACATTTCTCCCGCTAATCTGCTCAAAACTCTTTGCGAGTGTGCAAGATAGAATGCCGCAAACTGATGTCGCTAAAGAGAGCCGCGTGTTGCCGACCCCCGCACTAAGCAATAGTCCATCCATCCATCCATCCATTTTCCGAACCGCTTTATCCTCACTAGGGTCGCGGGGGGTGCCGGAGCCTATCCCAGCTGTCTTCGGGCAGTAGGCGGGGGACACCCTGAATTGGTCGCCAGCCAATCGCAGGGCACACAGAGACGAACAACCATCCACGCTCACACTCATACCTAGGGACAATTTAGAGTGCACAATCAGCCTGCCATGCATGTTTTTGGAACGTGGGAGGAAACCGGAGCACCCGGAGAAAACCCACGCAGGCCCGGGAGAAAGGCAAACTCCACACAGGGAGGCCGGAGCTGGATTTGAACCCGGTACCTCAGCACTGTGAAGCCGACGTGCTAACCACTGGACTACCGGGCCGCCCTCTAAGCAATAGTATGTGAATAAAAGAATAAGGCACATAAAAACCATATTCACACTGTATTGATGAACATTTCGGGGCTGACCTTGACTTTAATTGATTTTTATGTGATTGTCGCAATGCTAGCTGTTTGTTGATGCATTTTTTAGTCTTATTTTTGCATAAAACATCAATTTTTTTTAACAAAAACACAAGCAAACTCCCAATTCCCACACATTCGATTCCGAGTGAGCTGCATGAACAGTGTAGGAATGGACTCAAGAGCAGGCTGATGGAAAAATTGAGCTGAACAGAACCAAAAGGGGATTGCTGTTCATTTCGGCGCCTGGTTATGCTTCAGTTGTGCCAGTCTACGCGCGTGTGGTCCAATCCCATTGGCCCTCGAACGATCCCCCATGCATGCAAACCCGCCGATGGTGGCGTTTATTTGCTTCGGCAGACAGCAAATCAATAAGCGGCCGGTGAATAAAGTTAAAACACCTCGGTGAGCGAGGGAGATGGATGGTTTTCTCTAAGGATGGTTGAGTCCGCGGGGCCAATATGGAAGATTTCCTTAACCGTCTTTGAATATAATATGTTAACAGTATCAGGCCCTTTTCCGCCAGGAAGCAAATAAAGGGCGCCCTCCAGATGGGAAAACAAGCGTGGCAACACGCATACGGATGGAAAACACAGTTTGTGTGCCGTGGACGCTTTTTAAATCGAGACCGCTTGGGCCTACCGAAGCTGCGTGCCGAATAACAACTTGCCTGGAGGGCAACATGGAAGCTGCATACTGTCGAGTGACACTTTAGCACACACTCACACACACACACACACACACAAGGGCCTACCTTTTAGGAGTGCCGTGAGGATGGCGAGGTCAATGTCCTGATGACCTTCGGACCCCATTCGAAAGACTGTTATCTGGGAGAGACGGGTTTGACAGAAAATGTGGTGAGAAATGGAACTGCTTTTGTGGGTTTTTGTTGTTTTTTTGAAGACCACAGTAAAAAGAGGAATGCGCTGTATTCTTTATCTTGAGGCTGCATGTTTCGACGCCGGCATGCCTTGCTTGCGCCCAAGGGAGCGTAGGTGCACGTCCATGAATGTGCTCATGCGTGGAAGGGCACCTTGAGGAAGCCAAGAAACCGGGGGGGGGGGAGCGTGTTCTGAATGCCTGACGAGGAACTCCGATAATCCTGCAATCCAACCATCCATCTCCCCCCCTTCCACACCCCCGCCCCCCCACCACACTTTCCCTGCAGCCCATCTCCCACCCTCTAAATGGCTTCATTTCATAGAGCGCCGGGAACGTGCAAGCTTCCTCCGCATGCTGCTGCTTCTGTGCTCTTTTGGCAATGCAGAAAATCATGCAGACCCCCCCCCCCCGCCACCGCCCCTTCCCTCATTATTTTCATACAAACATGACTGTTTAAAAAGTCATCCCATCCTCATTGGTGATTTATGCCATCTATTATCTCGGCCCATTAATCATCCGCGCGCCATATGCTGATGCCGTGCGGACTCGTCCCTGTGAGAAATGAGGAGTGAGGCCCGGAGTAATACCTTCGACGCGTGTCACGCAATCACTAATAAGGAAAGCAGTTTCAATACATGCGCGTGTGTGTGCGTCGAACACACACACACACACACACACACACACACACTGTGTAATCAAAAGGTCTTTCTCCAGGTGGAATGAGAGTGCAATGGGATGTGAAGGTATCGATTAGGGGTCTTCATGAAGGTGAGCACAGATCACTTGTGCGTAATTGCGTGAATGCCGAGAGGCGCCGCTGCGCGTCCAAAATATTTTTTTTTTCACTTTAACCCTTCCATGCACCAATCATGATAACCTGTACCCTGATAACATGAGTAACCGCTGTCCCTGAAAGAGTTCATATAATCGCCCCCTCGTTTTTACAGCACCCTCGGTGCCGATCCCTCGGTCGCGCCGCGATGAATATTTCAAGTCCGGCGTCGATCGCAATCGCCGAAGCTCACGAAGCCGACTGCTATTCTCGTCCACGAGCATCTTTTTTTTTACGTACTCTCGGGCTGGCGCAGATGTATGAACAATCGGAGCCTTGCTGCTCCGCTGAGCATTTTAGTCCGTGACGGCAAGCGATGAGCCAGTCGAAATTTCTCTGTCAATTGGCCGATTGGAAAAGGAGATGGCAAAAATGCATGATTAGCGATGAGTCAACTTCAGGCTGTAAAGGTCGATGCAGACCAGTGAAGTCGACTAAACGATTCAACCCCCGGGCGTTAAGGCAATTTGTAGCATCCTATACCATCCCGGCTCATTAAAAGCCCCGTGCAGTATTCCCATATTGATCTGATTTTCTGCTGCCTTCAGGACATAAGATGGATGAAATTGTCATTTAAGAAATAGCACGATAATTGAAGATCTTCATCTTAATTCCTGTCCCCCAGATGTGTCAACCTTTAGCTCGCCTTCTCCCAGCCAACATGCTCATGACCAACAAATCTAACCGTGAATCTTCCCATAGCCCCCCCCCCCCCGCCCCCTTCGCCCCTTACCATTCCCCTCCTAGTTTCTTCCTCTCTCTTCCCCTTCTCCAATCACGTCCCCAAGGTGACACCCCCACCCCCTGAGTGTCTGTGCGTCCCGCTCGTAATAGAGAGCTTCTGCAACAAGGCAACCTGTGAGAAAATGCAAGCTTGCTAATGTAATTTGAAGGAAAGGTGATGTCGGCTACTTGTTCTCAGAATCTGCTTTTTTTTGAGTAGCTTTAAAATGGACTCGTGTCGAGCGGGCCTCGTTAGACAGTGAAGGCAAACAACAGCGGTCCCTTGTTTATCGTGGGGTGGACATTCCAAAAATAACCCACGATGGGTGAACTGCGCAAAGGAGGAAACGTAGGTTTGCACGCTGTGGAAAACAGCATGCAGAATTACACTGTAAAAAATTTAGGTAGTCAATGAGGACAAATGCGGGTGGAAAAAAAAAGTCTGCTGAACCGCATTATAGCGAGCGACCACTTTATTTGTGAAAGCAGGACTATCACGACATTGCAACTCCTGGTCGTACCGCCGAATCGAAACAGTTTTTGACGTCTTGCTTTTTCTTTGGCTTATGCTCATCATCACAATAAATGGTGAATTTGACTACAGTAAAAACCTCGGTTTTCGAACGTCTCGGTTCTCTTCCAATTCGGTTTCCAACCAAAAATTGCGATTTTTTTATGCCTCGGATGACGAACAAATTTCGGTTCTCGAACAAACTGAGCGCACTTGAATGCATCATTTGACTCCTCCCACCTTCCTTACACAAGGAAGTGAAGATTCCTCGTGTTGCTTTCCATTGTGAGCAGACGTGTTCAGTAAACATTTTTATTTTAAAAAGAGCGTGGTTTCGGTTTTCGAACAATTTTGGTTTTCGAACAGCCTTCTGGAATTGATTATGGACGAAAAACGAGGTTTTTGCGCTGGTTGCGCATTGATAATGTTGCTTTATAAATGACCTATTTTTCAAGTTGCTGTTTTTCTAACGCCTATCGCTGGAGCATGTGACCGATTATTCAATATAAGAACGTCTAAGATGATTGCGAAATGATTGTCTTCTAAAATAAAACAAGATTGGTGTCATTTCGGGATTCAAACCCACAACGTCAGAACTGTGAGGCAGACGTCCTAACCGCTCGTGTCCACCCTCAGCTTTGAGCAGACCAGAATAAAGAATGAGCGTAGAAATGCAATAGTAATGAAGTGGTGTTCGGAGGCGGTGGGATTGGGAAAACGGAGACGAGAGGAAAGAAGAAATAGGAAGTGAGCGAGGAGGGGCAAAAGACATGACAGGAGACGTGTAAAAGGCAGAGCAATCTTCCTCCCTGAGTGCAGGATTCCCTCATCTTCATACTTGCTAAGCTGGACGCTTTGGGGATCATGCTGCAGTGAGTCAAGCTGATTAGAAAATATGCATCGTTTCACTTAAAAAGGGCGTGCTGAATGTGACATGCACACACGCCAAGAGCAGCTCACATTTTGGCGGCCAAAACACCAAATAAAGGCAGTCAGCAAAAAAAAAAAAAAAAAATTCTGGTGGGTATAAATTGAAGTGGATTTTTTTATGTGAATAAAATCGCAATTTACAGTTCGACTGCCCAAACAGAGGGAAATTGGACTCTAAATTTCTCTCCTCATACATTTTTAAACAGATAAAACCGGCCAACCAATAATAAACTGCCTCTTTGGCTACTTTATCTGTTTTTTTGTTTTTTTTATCCCCTTTTCGCTCATTTCTCCCAAAAGCTCATTGTTCTCGCTTTTGTTTTTTAAGTCACATCTTTTCTTCTTTGACTCCTCTTCTCCTAAGTGACCACTTTGCTTCCCGACTCATTCTCAGTTGCCGTTGTCACGAAGCCGGCGAAACACGGTTGATCTTCGTGAATATTTAACCGGAATTAAACACATAAAGGGCTGTGCTCTGCTCAATTATTCATGCCAGGATGGGAAATATCAGGGCGCTCATTGAGGACCCCCGACTTGCATAACATCGCATTTGATGGGAGGGCGAAGAAGGCCCACCTCATGCATAAATAATAAGACTTTTGGTTATAACCTCGACGGGACACAACAACCCAAAAAAAACAAAAAGGGCATTTAGATCTTTTGGGAGTTTGCTTGACGGCCACGTAAAACGATTGCACTATTTTGTAAACCAATTGATAAGTGACAATGTGATTAATAGCCATATTTGGCCTAACGTAACGTAATTTTTTTAGCGCTACCGGGCTGTTGACTGAATACACACTCGGTGATGGAGTGATTTAATCAAAGTAGATCTCCTCCATTGCATTTTCAGGAATCGTTCCTCCGTCCTGGCCGTCAAGCAATCCGAGTGTGTTGCGTGTTCATGTCCAAAATATAAATAACATCAACCGTGCACGTGTGCGCGTGCGCAAGGTCGAGCCACTCACCAGCTCCTTCTTTTTCATGCACTCCATGAGAATGATGAACAGATGTTGGGCCTGCGTGCGGCTGTAAGTGAAGGTTTTCTGGATGGTCACCAGCAACTGGTCTCTCAGCGACTCGTTAATTATGCTGGAGGGGGGGGGGAAAGATGCCAGGGAGGAGCAGCATCAATGAAAAAGAAACAAAAGAGGGCGGTGGGGGGTGAATTAGAATTGTTGTCCTCTAAGTGAAACCAAGGTCGACTGGGACTCTCAGCTCTGTTAGGTCTGAGCGTCCATGGACACGCAGTGAGAAGCTATAAAAATCGATGATGCAAACAGCGTCTCATGAGAAACATTGCGCTATCAAAGTACTGCATCAGCACAATTTTCTAGTTACAATTTTAATTTGCTGCAATTGTTTTTATTCCAATAACCCGTTTTCCTTAAATGCATTCATTGGCACGGTCGTCGTTACCCAGGCTCAGCGGAATGCCAAATGGGGGGGTTGTACGGTATGCACAATCTAATGAGATTCAAAAACGTGGATGAAAATAATTGGCACATTATTGTGGTGGTTATTTCTAATTTGCAAACTTGTTAGAGTTGGAGTGCTTGTATGGTGGCGCCTCAATTTACGAATGACCTGACAAGCTATGGAGTGCCTGCTTTCTCTTGAATTGTAGGCAACAATTTTAGTAAGCAGCACTTTGTGATGACAGCAAACTTCACAAGTGGCAGATAGTAAACATTTCTTCCCCCCCAAAATTTGCAAGTTGGTACAGTTGACGTTTACTGTAAAGCTAAACATGAAACAAACAACGAATTGCAAGTTTTGGATCGAACCTACATAACTGAGCTAGCTAGCTAAAAAAAACCTAATACTGTATCAGTGTAGCACTCGTTATAATTATAGCACCTGAGGCGATTGAGATTTGAACACGTAAACAGACAATATAACAATATTTACAGGCATGTATTCTTTATCCTCTCTGAAAAACAACTGAATATGACTTCAGTTTACTGAGTTGAGAAGAGACCTTTTTTTTTTCATGTACAGTCAAACCTCGGTTTTCGAATGTCTCGGTTTTCGACCAAAAATTTTGAGTTTTTTTATGCCTCGGATGACGAACAAATTTTGGTTCTCGAACAAACTGAGCGCACTTGAATGCACCATTTGACTCCTCTCGCCTTCCTTACACGAGGAAGTGACGCTTCCCCGTGTTGCTTTCCATTGTGAGCAGACGTGTTCAGCAAACATTTTTATTTTAAAAAGAGTGTGGTTTCGGTTTTTGAACAATTTTGGTTTTCGAACAGCCTTCTGGAACGGATTATGGACGAAAACCGAGGTTTGACTGCATTTCATTTATTTGCCCAAGTCATGAAATAGTGCAACCGTATGCGAGTGCCTTTGATCCGGACGTTTTTTATATAAGCACGTACCCTCCCTCCTCTGAGTATTTGTGACCAAATGCCAAGATGTCGGAGGCTCTGCCGCTGCCGTCGCACACCACTACAGGGACTGGGGGCGTGTCCCTGAGGTACTCCAGCACAATGGAGATCACATTAGGGCCTCCTTCCACAATGAGAGCCACCACTGGTACGCCCTGTCCAATCCCTGTCCACAAACAAAGGCAAGGAGAGGTGGGGGGGGGGAACAAATGAGGAAATGCAAGTCGCACAATTGGGAAATCTGCAAAGCAATGAATATGACCGAGGAGATTTGCATAAGACAAGCGTCAATTAAGTTGATGGTTCTGCCACCGCAGGCGGGGCTGCGACTGGCTGGCGATCAGACCGGAATGGACCTCACCGCTTGTCCAAATTCCGCTGGGGATAGACACTCTGACATGTTTTTTTTCCCCACCCCGTCACTCCTAGTTTTCGTCATAACACAGAATATTCCTCGAAGGGCGCATCAGGCGTGACCGCTCAATATCCCGCCGCCCCTAATGTTCCAAGCCTCTTTGGTGGTCTCGGTCCAATCTATCGCCTAAAGCCGTCACACCCGTGTTGTCCTGTTCAACATGCCTTTTCTTTTTGCCGTTTTGACTCTTCTAATTCAAAAGCGTGTATTGCCGGATCATCCCCCTGGCCCCGCACTCTCATCCCCGGCCGGCTCTGCATAATTGAGGCAGCCTCTCCGCGCATACAAAGACACACGGGGGGGGGGCCCTTCGGAGGCATACCCGCCACCGTGACGTTTTGCTTCACACAGCCTTGCGAGCGGGGACAGTTACATAAGGAGAATATTTTCGGGACCTCATCCGCTTCAAAGAGTTCAAACGTCACCGTGCCGTGACGCGGCACAAGATGAGACACCAGCAGAACGGAAAAAGGAAGAGAGAGAAGCAGAAGGAAGATGATCACGTCTGTGTTGCTGTTTGCACGTTTGGGGTAGTGGCGATGACTGCGGAGGCAATGTTGTGGTTCGAAAAGCGAATTGTCGTTAAAGTAAAAGCCACCATGGGGCGAACGAGGAAGGGGGAAGCACAGCTGCGGCAGCTTTAATAGTGTAAGAAGCACTTTGCACACGCAAAACAAACCACCGAGTAATGAAATTACACTGAACTTGTCTAACCACAAACCCTTTTGGTCATGACCTTTAAATCATTTTTGCTTTCATTAATTTCTAACATTGAAATCAAAACGAGGTTAAGACTGCAGTCAACCAATCGCATCTTTTGAAAACAATTTCCGATTGAAGTCGTTTTCTGCTCCAGCCTGGCCTGAAATTGATCAGTTCACATTATGGGAGGAAGCCTCATAACATTTGAACATAAGTCCCATAACTCCAAATTTACTCACATAATTCAACATCTCGTCTTTTGTGAGGTCTCCATAATAATCTGGATCGGAGTGGAACCCACAAACTCAAGACAAGGATAAAATCGTTAACAAATATGTTTACTCACGAAACGCAGGACCGACAAAGTACAGCGAAAGACGCTGGTCACAAATAAGGAAAAAGCGAAACGAAACAAAATCGCTTGCAAAAGGCGAGTAACAAGATAAGCGTCAATTGCTTGTCGCTCAAAGGACAAGAAAATCCAAATACAGGAGAATACTCACCGAGAAATAACAACAAGAACTACTTGCATAAAAAAAATACAAAAAACGTGGCAAGAAGCTAAGAGGCAAAAAGTCACGCATAATCAGGCGTTTGGAAGCAAAAGTGGTAAGCAAGTTTAAAATAATTCGATAACCAGTTGTTGCTGTGGCTGGCTTTAAAAAAGAAGCTGCAAAACGAGGCAAATTAGCGACAGGTGCGGCTCTGGAGGGAACGCCCTCCACCCCTGTCAGGACAGGATTGTGACAGATTTATTTTATTTTCAATCATGAAAAAACAATACACACAATCTAAACACCCTGTATGTCACAAAACGCTTGACAGTTGCCATTGCCCGCCGAGAATAACTAGCATCAGCAAGTTATAGCATTGACAGACCAACCGGGACGCTTTGCTTGTCAGTATTTAGCGCGCAGGACTTGTTCATACTTTGCTGCTCACCATCCATCCAGCCATTTATTTATTTATTGATCGAAGACGTTTTTTTTTGTGACAGACAAGTTTGGTTAGCATTCTTTGGCTCGGCTTCTTTACATCCACTCATGTCTGCTGGTTGCTTTATGTCTTGCTCGAGGTTAAGTCACGCACTGGATCCGCAACGCACCGCTAGCTACTGAGTGAATGATTGATGACAACACCAACATAAAAACACCCTGAGTGGGGTCTGTCTTCACAAGTCCTAATAAAACATACCTTTGCTGTTTAATTTATAATAACAATAATAACAAATATAAAGGTTATAAAGGCCACGTACATGGTAGAAACGTCAATGTTTGTGGAGCCGCTTTTCTCCAGCAGCCCGCAACGTGTTGCTTTGATTGATTGACTTCTACGACTTTCCCTCTAGCTTGCTTCAAAATGATCAATAACGGCACGTGAAAAAGTACATGACGGAAAACTTGTGCTAGCAAGTCCCCTTTCGAGCTAGTTCGGAATATCTGATTGCTTTGACTCACATCAGGCATCCAGTAGTACAAAGTGTGCTGAATTAAATCAGCTCCTGAAGGAGCTGGAACACTTGTGAGGTGTGTAGAGATTAAAGGCAATATTATTTTCTCTTTTAACCCCCATGCAGTAATAATCCCAAAATTGGACATTTCGGGCACTTTGGACAATTTTGGACTGTTGGACAAATGGACACCACAGACAAAACAGTGATAAATAACTCCACGAAGCTGAAATTTTGCATAGGATGTATATCTATGTCTTGGCCAATTCCCACTGAACATTTTGAGGGGTTGAAAGTGAAAAAAAATTAAAAGTGAAATAAGTTGTTGCACATTGGAAGAGGGACATTTTTGGGACGTGATACCCTTCATGCAGCCGCTTAAAAATACTGCATGAGGGTTAAACAAAAAGATCATAAGTCACTTTCACCTGCGTGTTATCCCAAAAAAAATTATTTAACAAAGAAGCATATTATGCTAGTCCTAACCTTTTATCACTGGGGCATATGGCGAGGGAGTAATACACGAAGACTCTTCTGACCTTTTCATGTCTCTTGGTAAAGGTCTACGATTCCACAGTCCACACTGATGGCCACGCTCTTGTATTTTCTTTCCACGCCGTGTCACATTTCGCCATTCAAGCATGTGCCTCAACTGCTTCATGTGCACCTACGATGAGGCTCGCACACCCCAAGCGCGCGCACTTCAGATGATGATATCTCTGTGCCGCAAGGCAGAACACCTTGGCACCTTCCATTTATCACATGCGCCTTAGTCTTTTAAATTGTTTAACTCCACTACAGGGGGTGGGGGGGGGGGGGGCTGTATGCAGCACTTGGTTGTTTTTCTTTGTGTGCGCCGGGATAGGCTCCAGCACACCTGAGACCCCGACTGAACGCAAGTACGTCCGAAAGCTGGGTAGTCGCTCGCTTCCCCTTTTTGTGAGACGATTGTGTGGAAGGCACTTGGTGGGAATTGATTCCACACCATGATCAATACATGACAGCAAGTGTCCACACATTCGGATAGAGACATTTGCTCAACGGTTTTCAGTGACCTAAAAATGAAGTTGGCGTGAGGGCAAAAAAAAAAAAAATGGCCTCACAAAAATCACCAGTTTGCCTACACGGGGGTCTGAATGTCAGAAAATGGCGCAATATGTTGCGAAATGTGTCAGCTTACATCAGGGGTGTTAAACTCATTTTTTGTCGCGGCCCACGTTATAGTTAGCGTTATGACTGTGAAACCACATACGGAAGTAAAGAAGAACGGTTTATTCAACTGTAGTTCTAGTTACTATAATGAGGGTTTTGGTAAGTACGAAAACTTACAACATATGAGAATTCGAAATGTCGGTCTAAATTTTAGCAAGCATCATAGAAGTCAACATTTCTGATTCGCTTTCGCGGGCCACATCAAATGATCTGGCGGGCCAGATCTGGCCCCCAGGCCTTGAGTTTGACACCCGCGGTGTACACCAAGTGCCACTGAATTGAACAACAACAACAATGGCGACAACAAGCAATTTCAAATATTTCCACACTGGATTTCGTTTTACTTCATCCTAGAAGAAATTTTTTAAAAAACTGTTTTCATCACATTGATTTTTGCTTGACAGGCAAAAAGAAAGTTGTCTCGGTGTTGACGGCGCTGAGCCCGCCCCCAAAAGTTGAAGGCTCTTGGCTTTCCCAGTGCCATTGCTTAGCATTAATCTTCCGCCAACGGGCCGGTCCACGGAGGAGGTCACGATGTCACGGCTAATCTGCAACGCAAGGCCCGATGCCTTTCCAGATTCAATTACTCGCCTACTTCATGTTTTTTTTTTTTTACGTGCGCTGTGATTAATGAAACCGTTTGTAGGAGAAGGTTACCCGGAGTTAAAACACACGCATATACAAAGCACTTGTGTCACTCTTAATATTCCTGGTCATTGAAGTGAAATCAGAAGCGCCAGGCGCTCAAGGTGCTTCGATCGTACCGGTAGACTTGATTTGAACTTGGTGAAATGTTCTTTGACTGGATCTGGCAGCGAGGCGGTCGCTGTGAACCGGATGCTGTTTTCTTAAGTTTAAGGGAGGGGGGAGGGAGAAAAAAAAACGGATGAGCCTTTGAGCAGAATCTTTTTCACTGAAGACTCCTCAAGGTAACGTGTCATCTCAGTGAACGCCTTCTGATCGCTTCCATGCTTCCTTTTCACTTGACATTCCTGTTGGTCCCCCTTGAGCTCACCCCGTCAGACCTTTCTTTAGTACTCATTTTCCCCCGAATCCCCCCTCAACTTCTGACTGACTTGAAAGTACACGACTGAAACGCGACTGACTTTTGGCTGACGCATACCAACGCTCGTGCTCGGGTTGGCCTCGCTGTCATTTTATTTAATACGCCGTCGCTATCATTGATCTCTCCCTTTGCTCTCCAACGTGTTCTCATTATTACACTTTTACGCGACGTTCTATCTTCTCTTCAGTTGCGGAATGGTCACGCGCCAGTTGGAGCAGCAGGATTAGAAGGACATAATCACATCATAAAACCCGGAGCAGGGGAATCTTGTACGTACGCGACCTCACTTTCACCACATGTGATTATATGTGGAAAAACAGGCTGCAAGAGTATTGTCGCCAAACGTTCTTAATTCTTCATTTCTTTAATTGGACTGCAGGCTACAGCGGGATGCTTGCAGGAAGCCGTGCTGTGAGGAAAATGGATGCCTCCGATACTTGATTTTGTGGGTTTATATGGGCAGGTATTCGAATGAATCAAATAACTGTCTACTCACCCCGACAGTGAATGCGGAGGAAGCTAAAATAGAAATCGAGCGTTAGCTCAAGTCGAAGCACGCATATTGTAACTCTAAAAACTCGTGAGTCGGCTCACGCCTACCCAAAGGCGCCACGGGTACTTCCGAAGTGCTACAATATATAAGCTATTAAAAGCAGAGGACGATTGGCATTCGACTGGACAGCGTCCTCAATTCAGCAAGCGGGTGAGATTTCCATCTCGGTCCTTGGGGTCTTTTGACAAACGTTGGGGAGAAAATTGTGAATAAATTGCGCCTCCTTAAAAATGTAAAAGATTGACAATCTGGCATGCTGAATGACAGATAAGCTTGCTTTACCCTTGGTAGCAGTATTGCTTATCTCGTCTGCAGATGCCATCAGGCTAAGGTTTCTCCTTGGATCGAGTAAAAAAAAAAAAAAAGAACGTTGAAGCAGGGGGAAAATTCGGAATCCCATCAGGCACTTAGCCTGGAGTGTCAGGCGATTGTGTGACGGCTGGGCATCCCTTTGCCTTCCCAGCCCCTTTGATATGATTCCAGGCATAGGATGACAAAGGGAAGTCCACAAGTCACATGACTCGAAGGCGAGCGGAGCGCAAGTCTGCCACGTACATCGAACTATTTAACCCACAGGGCATTTCTTTACATGCTTGAAGCGGAGATATTTAGTTTTAGAAATGATCCGACAAGATACTCACCAAAAACAATCATCTCAAAGGTAAGGAACCCATCAGGTGATTGTTTGAAAAATGAATTGATCTCTTTGGCGTAGAAATTAATGGAGTCATATCGGCAAAAACTCTTTTGACATTTACAAATGTATTTTGTGTGCACGTTGACAACAAAAGGAGGGAGCGGCAAATAAATCATGGCTCCACACACCGCCCCCAACCCCGATTCAGGTCTGTGTCACATTCGAAACAATACGCTGAGAGGCTGTTGAGAAATGTATTGGAAGAAAGATGGAACGGGCGGCGTTGAGAGAGTGTGAGAGAGCATGAGCGAAAAATGCCAGAAATGCATTTTGTGTTTGTGATAATCCATTTGGCTTGCAGCCAAGACATTAAATGGACATTGAAAAGTGATAAATTTAAAGTGACAAGGGCTCACTAGCAAATGAAGACCGCGCAAATACACGTTTTAAGAATGTACACAGAGTACACGCACAAAATACAAATAGGCTATCGCTGCTCTTTTCGGAGCATGAGATAAGCTAGTAGCAAACATGCTATACTGGATGACTAAAAGGGGTGCAAAAAAAATGACACGAATAAAGCAATATCTTATCGCTTGTTAATCACCTCGCTGACAGCTGCCTCGTACTCTGGAAAAAAAAAACTCGATAGAACTGACCTTTAAGGATAGTGTGACATCATCCACAGCGCTGGTATGTTAGCATGGCTAAATGGATCTGAGCAAGGCAATAAATGTCAGTTTGTTGCGACGGCAACACATCTTTGCCCACTAGTTTTTGCTAGTGACATTACGACAGGTTAGTTCTAAAAATTGATGTGGTGGGAATTCAGACCTACTGCTAGTTAAGATGATCAATGAGGGGCTAACTAACTAGCTTAATGGCGCAAACAGCAGCTTTTGACTGCCAAGTGTGGAACGCACTCTTAGCAGGCTCAACATGATTCACTAAATTACTCACAGACAACCCAAGCCAACATTTTGTTCACACCAGTGAGAAAATCACCACATGTCTCTAATATTGGTAAATATTGTGATGTACCAGAAACAAGAAAATGTAGAATATCAAGCAGGTTCACTTAAGGAAAGGGTTCAACTAAGCTGCCAGGAAGCTCTGAAGAAAAAAATAAATAAACCTTTCCTGAAGGAAGGGAACATTGCAAAAGGCTCGTGGAGTTTGCTAAAAATATCCTGTGAGTGTGTAGCGTAAATCAGCTCCTGATTCGTCGAGCTGCAGTCGGACAATAGAGTGCAAACCGAATTGGTGCGCGGTGGTAGGATGAAAGAGTCCAATGACTGTGCCAATGACTCAGGCAAAGTGGGTGAATCGTGCACACTCACGTGTGTTGATCTTCTGTAGGGAGATGTGTTTCTCTAACTGTCGCCGTAGTTTGACCTCGGCGCCGTACTTCCCCGTGGTGCCGTTGTCGGCCAGGATGAAGTGTGAGTGGAGACTGTTGAGAACCGTCAGCTTGCTCATCGGGTTGGACATGGTCTGGTACGGACGTACCACCTGCGCAAAGAAAGCATCCGTGTGAAAAGTGAAACATTGCCTCAAAATAGTGGTGAGTGTCTGATCCTTATGAACACGAAAGAAAACAAAATGAAATATAAATCTGCTGAATAACTTTATTGACATTGTTCGAACTGCCAGCAGACACTCTGACAATCTGAGCGCCACTGACACCTACTGGAGTGGATGTGCAATTACGCTTTATTCTATCCATCCATTTTCTAATCCGCTTATCCTCACGAGTGTCGTGCTGTAGCCCATCCCGGCTGTTTTCGGGAAGTAGGCGGGGGACACCCTGAACTGGTTGCCAGCCAATCACAGGGCACACATTGACCAACAACCATTTGCGCTCACAATCACACCTAAGGACAATTTCGAGTGTTCCATGAACCTGCCATGCATGTTTTTGGAATGTGGGAGGAAGCCGGAGTACCCAGAGAAAACCCACCCAGTGTCTTTGTCGAGGAACGACAGTCTGTGAGAACTCCAATTGCAGCTTCATCACTTACGTCTTTGCCAACGAGATCCTCCTGATTTTCCACGATGCCCCAGGGCGCAATACCAATGGTGCAGATCTTTCCCCTGGACTTGGAGGCATGGTCTTTTAGCGCATCACCCACATGGCGAATGACCCCTTTTGTTAACATGTGAGGGCGGAGCCGACAAGGAAAACAACACAGCGTTACGCTCCTGACAATCAAATCACATCTCCCCCTGTCCACAATCAATAATTCATTGTATTTGGCGCGGCGGACTTTTGAATCAAGACAACATGGGGTTGTGGTTCACCTGTATTGACGCCTCCGGTGAAGATCCAGGCTCCGGTCGTCATGGCAGCCTTGATGAGCCCTTTGCCAAAAACCTGCTTGAGTTTTGGTTGCAATTCAAAGTTCTGCAGCCCCCCGTGGACCGAGATGAGAAGTTTGGGGAGCTCCAGCTGCCACTCCTTGGTCATCAGATGCAGCAGCAGGTCAGGCTTGGTGTCATAAGACACTCGCACGTACTGACAGACAGACGGACGCGTGTCAGTGATCGTGCTGATATACGGACGGACACAGTGTTGCTTGTTTTTTATGCTCCAAAGTTCTGAAACAGATGTTTACTAAAATTGGAGGCCACATGTAGCGGAATGATGAAAAACATCTGTTTATCTATCTAACTCATCCTCAGACAAGCGAGCGAGCATATGCGGGGCATGAATAATTCAACCCTGCCAATAAATTAGCTACAATTCACCTGTAAATCGACGTGAACTGCATGGAGGCTACAATTACCGCCGACGGTGACTGTGAGAATCCGATGCAAAAGTCATTCGAAACAAACTCGTTGCACTTGTAATTATGTCTTCAAATTACTTAAGTGATGATCCAGTTTTGAATTATTCTGATGATGAAAGGTGATCCAAAATATGAAATGTGGGGGTTTTTTTCGTGGCTAACTCCTCCTACGGTCTAATTTAGATAGAAGTGTTGTGGATGATATTTATGTTACTGTCAGAAATGATTAACACCATTAGTGTCCTCACATAAATTAATACCATCCATTATTTATATCATAATGAAAGGTAATTTTTAGCAAACGTGTGATTACAGAAGCGCGCATCGAACTGGTCGCCTTTTTTATCGATCAATACCCGAGATGCACAGCTCTCGCTTTCAAAAAGGCTTTGGCGAGCGGCTGATCGAGCGTATCTTGCAGGTGTGCGGTGTGTTCACCATGGCTTTGTTGGAATGTCCTCCTCCCTGGAACTCGATGGTGCCGAAGGCATCCGTGGGGCTGAGCTGAGTGTGTTTGCTGATGGACCACTTCTCAGACAGACTGTCGTTCTTGGACGCTCGTTCCGCCTTGTCATTGTGACTGGATGAAATGCCGGGGGGGAGCCCCACGTGCTGTCCTATGAGGCGACCGCAGCAGCACCTACGTGAGATGACAACGCGGCAATCAACGGCGCTGTTTTTTTTCACCAGATTGGATGTAGGCAAGCGGGATTTATTTGGCAAAACTCAACTCAACTGCATTCATAAAGCACTTTAAAACAACCGCCGCTGTATGCAAAGTGCCGGACATGGAGCAAAAATAATTCATACAACAATCAATAAATGAATAATGAAGACAGGAGAAAGAACACAAATCAAGTCTCATGTTGAGTCAAAAGCCAAAGAATAAAAATGAGGTTAACCCTCATGCAGTATTTTTAAGCGGCTGCATGAAGGGTATTACGTCCCAAAAATGTCCCTCTTCCAATGTGCAACAATTTTTTTCACTTTTCATTTTTTTTCACATTCAACCCCTCAAAATGTTCAGTGGGAATTGGCCAAGACATAGATATACATCCTATGCAAAATTTCAGCTTTGTGGAATTATTTTTCACTGTTTTGTCTGTGGTGTCCATTTGCCCAACAGTCCAAAATCGTCCAAAGTGTCCGAAATGTCCAATTTTGGGATAATTACTGCATGGGGGTTAAAGAAGCGTTTTAAAGATGGGCAGAGAAGGGGCTAGTTCTCGGGACCTCCTAATAGTGTCTGGCCCACAGGCCCACAGGCCCGAGGCAACGGGCAGGTGCGCAAGGGTGGAGGTAAGAGAGGTAAGGTGGGGCGAGACCATTTAAAGATTTGAAAACAAATAATAGGTTGTTAAAAAGAACTCTAAAATGTAGAGGAAGCCAGTAAAGGGATGCCAGAGTAGGAGTTATGTGACGAGTATCAGTCAAGAGGCGAGCAGCAGCATTCTGGACCAACTGGAGACGCTTAATGGAGGATTGGCTGACTCCAAAGTAAAATGCAGTACAGTGATCCCTCGCTCTATCGCGGCTTCAGTGCATCACGTTTTTTTTTTTTTTTCCCCCAAAGTACCGTGTTCGGAAAAAATTGCCGAATGACTCAGAGGTTTTGTGCATGGCTGTAACTTGATTGGTGCCCAGCTCCGACGTCCACCAATGGCAGCACAAGTGGCTCTATCCCACATGGGGTGAAGGGGTGGGGCTGAGAAGATACACAGCCAATCAACATGGCTTTGCATCTTCTCAGCCCCGCCCAGCACCCTCCCCTCTGTCTTATCACGTGGGTTACTCTTTGATCAGTGTCTAAGTGTTGTTTAAGATACGTGCTAGTGTGTGCGTGCGCTGTGCACGCGTGTGTGTGTGTTAGTGTGTTGTCTAATCATCCTTAATTGTCTAATCATTAACACGTCGGCTGCACGCTGGCTTTTTTTTTTTTTTATAAATCCTACTTCACGGATTTCACTTATCACTGCTTCTTTTTGGAACGTAACCCCTGCGATAAACGAGGGATTACCGTACAATTAACTCGACGGGGATGTGACGACGGCATGAATTACGGTTTCAAAGTGCAGTTGGATGTCTGCAAAGGACAAATGGAGATGATATACAGTAGCACGTGCGGTTGTAAAAATGAAGTGACAGTCTATCAACAGAATTGTCTCTTCTCACAGGGTCGTCGACAAGGACTTTTCGGGTTCTGCCGGACCTTCGCACTTCTTTCTCAGCGCTTTCTCTTTGCTCTGAACTCTGTCTGTTCCCCTTGTCCATCTGACAAGAGCCATTGAAATGAAAATGAAATTTACAAGGTGGGCCGTCCTGATTTGGATGCTGCTTTCATATTTGTTTTCCAGTCCCTGCGGGAGAAAGTGGCTTGGAATCTGATTCTGTTGACACTTCGTATTTCCGTCTTCATTGCTTTGCCTTTGCCTCCTGCGAAGCAAGTGTTTGTTTTTCTACTTGAAAGAAATGATGTGATCTCGAGGGAAATTGCCGCCGCGTCATTCGATGATAATCCTTCATCCGAACAAAGTGTAACATACTGTAGCTTGCCGCTTGGCATCAAGCCTGGTTGGAGAGGAATTAAAATCTCGCCTTTTCGGCTCTCTCGTCGGAGCGGCGACAGCTGTTGTAAGGAGAGGAATCGCGTCAAAGCAACGCACGAAATTGGGTCGCAGCACACTTGCGTCACTTATTTGGGTTGTTGTGAAAATGAAAAACCTCGTACATGTTGACGAATTGGACGCGGGGAATAATTTAGCCGATCCAGAAGCAGAAACAATTGCAACGGTAACCTTTACAAAACCTTTCCCCATCTTATTCATATTCAAAGAGGCTATTTGAATAATTACAATAATTAGTTCTGTTAGATCGCGCTTCATTGTCAGATGTTCTACTCATGAACCTGCACCACTTTAACAAATTCCGGCGAGAAACGGCCGTCTCTTATTGTTAGTCGCGTCCTCAGACCTGGTCCTGGCTGTCCTTTTGAAGTTCCGAACATTTGACGGAGGCTGCTGATGTGACCAGACGCTTGGCTCCACAAAACAGAGCGGTGACCATCTTGACCATATTTCAGCCAAATTTTGTGTCCCACCCAAACAGTTGACGTCACTGAGTAGTTTTTTTTTTTGGGTAGTACACTTTACATTTTAAATTTTCCTTTTTCCGTATTTCCGTATTGGCCCGAATATAAGACGGTGTTTTTTGCATTGAAATAAGACTGAAAAAGTAGGAGTCGTCTTATATTCGGGGTCTAGACGTTATACCCATTCATGACGCTAGAGGGCGCCAGATATCAATGACGCAAATTCTGAACTTGACTCCCCAGGCCAAAGTGAACCCCTGCCACGAAGAATACAAATAGAAATAGCGGTAGCACGAAGGAGAAAAATAAAAAATAGCGGTAAGAAGGAAAAGAGAAGAAAATAATAGAAGAGATAACAGAAAATAGAGAAACGTAGCGACAATATGGAGAAAAGTGGGTCGACGATCGGCTAGGTTAACCGGCAGCTGAGGAGAAGATATGATGTCATTTACATTTCAAAATCCAGAAGCCATTCATTTATGACTGGGATTGTACTTTAGATTTGAATGAGGCAGATGTACTGTCATTATTTTCTGTATAAAAATTAATTTGGTGTTCAAAAAGTCTTTTTTCAAACTTGATTCTTGAAAAAGAGGGCGTTGTCTTATAATCAGGGCCGTCTTATATTCGGGCCAATACGGTACTTCAGCAATCAGTAACGCCGGTTTCAGGACGTCGAGGTTAACCCTCATGCAGAATTTTTAAGCGGCCCCCACAAAATGCAGGACACTGCCGCTGGATCGGGAAATTGAGGGGCGCCGCTACTGAGTTCACTGGTTCGTCCAGAGTTTGGGGCCGGTGAGAGCCAAAAGAGATTTGTACGCCTTATCAGTCCACTCCTCATGCTTGTTTGGTCGGTGACGATAACGGGGCAGCGTTGAGCTTCCCCATCTATCCTTCCGGTCTGAGCGATCACCTCTCTCTTTACACCGAAGGTCATTCATCTGACGACTCCGCTTCTACAGATAACAGCGATGCCTTCGCACTCTGCTGGAGCGCCCCGATGCCTTTGGGAACTTATTGGTCTTCACCCGCGGCTACATTGTTTGTGCAGTGGTCCGCTAACGGCATTTGACTTCTCCTTGGACAGCGTGTGAACGCCATCCGTCTTATCTTGGGGAAAAAGGGGGGGCCACTGGTGATGACTTGGAAGCAGCGCAGCTGTTCATGGTGCATGAAGGAAATGTGCGTGGCTTGTGGATGTAGTCGCTTGACGCATGCAAGCGCATCGCAGCCTTCATTTCAGTTGCGGATGAATGTTGAGGCAGAGCATGTATGGAAATAAGAGCATGCGTAAAGCCCGACAAGTGCCCTCTGTGATTTGGCCCCTGTCTTTGTTGCTCAATTTTAATGCCATTTTGCCTTTTCGTAGGAAGTACTGTATGTGCTTACGGGTCTGCCACTTCTCCGTTGTGCAACGAGGCAAAAGGATGCGTCTGCCGGTCGCAGAGGATTTGCGTGAACTCATAAACGCCAGGCTCGCAAGCACGCAGGTGACAGATATGTTTCTTTGCTTTGGGACAATTTGCTCTAAGCAAGCGTGTAAAACAACAACCGCGGGCAACGCGGCTTGGAAAGCTTTTCCCAACTTCGGTTTTCATCATCATTACCGTTTCACACCGCCTGTACCGCTGTGCAGGAGTGTGTGTCTGTGTGCGTGTGTGTCTGTGTCTGTGTGTGTGTGAGAGCGAGAGGAATAGAAATTGAAGCTACAACACCCATCATTGAAAATCATGTTGAGGGAGATGGAGGCCTCCTAATTCAAATTAGGGTTGGAGTTTCTCCTTTGTGCTCCAATGGTAAACATAAATAACTTCAAAATGTTTGTCGTGTACCAACATCATTCCTGCAATCACCATGTCATTACGTCTATGCACGCAACAACTACTTTCAGCACCTTTTGTCCCCACATAAGGAGTGTGTGTTGCGTACCTATGGGGGTCTTTGGCGCTCACAATGATATGAACGCATTCTCTCTTGCTGAACGCTCTCTCTATCCATGATTTCTGTGCCTGCGGACACAAAAACAGAACAGTAAGGTTAATGTGGGGGTCCAAAAAAAACAAAGAAAAAAAACAAAACAACAATATGGAGTTCACCTGAAAATGGCAATGGGACTGAACAGCGTTTAATACTTTAAGCATTGTGTACATAAAAATGCAAGTTGCTTTGCGAGACAATTTGGCGACACGCAGGTTACTCAAGGGACACACACACACACACACACACACACACACACACACACACACACACACACACACACACACATTCCTGTACTTGTGCACAGTGAGGACCAAGTGAAAAAGGCCTACAAAAGCGAGGATCACACACACACACACACACACACACACACACACACACACACACACATTCCTGTACTTGTGCACAGTGAGGACCAAGTTAAAAGGCCTACAAAAGTGAGGACCGCACACACACATTCCTGTACTTGTGCACAGTGAGGACCAAGTTAAAAAGGCCTACACAAGTGAGGACCACACACACACACGCACACACACACACACACACACACACACACACCGCCCTCCAAACATGATTTAGAAACAAGCACACTGGAAAAAGCCCACATCACTTCAAATGGAGTCCCTCACACATAATTCAATCACTGTGACACAAATGCTTCATGCCGAGAGTCGAGTCCAAATTGGTTGAAAGAAGTTGCTGGGAGAGAGAGAGGGAAAGAGAAAGCGGATGTTAAATGCAACGAGGCAGTAAATGATGTCAGTCCATGTTGCATTGCTAAGTGAAGTGCAGCCAGCAAAGTGTGTGTCTGCTTACTGGGATGTTATGCACGCGAGGGACCACGTATGATAGAAATTTGCAGCACTGAGTAACTGCGCTGCATGGTAATGAGAGCCGTGTGTAATATTTTTGGTTACCTCCGTTGCTTACATAAGAGAGTGGTTGGAATCAAAGGCACACCTCACTCAAAGCGTCAATGGAAACTGTAAAAGCGGCGCGTTCAGCTCCAGCTCCAGCTCCTGTTTCGCATATCGTTCATATGCAAATAGGTCTCGACGTGTTTCCGAACGCGTGTCGACAACATCCAAATACGTAGCCGGCATTATAAAGTCGCGCTGGAATTGCGCATGTGGCGGTCGTATCCGTCGCAGGTCTGAGTGAGCGGGCCAATTATGCTGCTGCACACGTGCACGGTGGCTCCACAGTGAATGCCTGCGGCACGGGATTAGGGTGGAGATACATCTGTTGAGATCATCTCCAAAATCCAATGCACAAATTCATGGGGAATAAACACTTAAGAATCCACGCAAGAATCATCAAACCACGTATGAAAGAAAAGCACGGTGCGCTAAGCTTTTTAGTTGCACTCACTTTTGAGATGCCATCAACAGCCTCTCGAGCACAGGTGTCAAAATCAAGGCCCGGGGGGCCAGATCTGGCCCGCCAGATCATTTGATGTGGCCCGCGAAAGCAAATCAAAGATCTTAACTTTCTTGCTAAAATCTCTACCAAAATTTCAAATGCTCATTTGTAATCAATAAGAGCGATACTGTACGCAATTTCTTGTTCCCAAACGCCTCATGACAGTCACTTAAACAATAGTTGAATAAATTGTCATTCTTGACTTCTTGATATGGTTTCAGTCATAACGGCCCTTCCAAGGGAAACGGTAACTAAAATAAGGCCTGTGACAAAAATGAGTTTGACACCCCTGCTCTAGAGAGACTGGTGACTTAGATATAAGCAAGTCCACAAAAAATGTGACTTTAGACTTGGCGAAAAAGGGCTTTTGTGACCTATAACCTGCAACATTGTGCAATGAGAGTGGACGGGAAAAATAAATAAACAGCCACAAAGATGTGGTTGCGCAAGTGTGCACATCCGTTTCGAACTGGGATGCGGCTGTGTTGACAATCAACCAAACCCATTCAAATTTATATTAACCCTTTCATGCATGCACAAATAATGCTAACCTACATCAGGATTTTTTTTCTCTGGTTTTTATTTTAGGCGTAAAAAAACATTAATAATAATGACGGTGGATGGCAACAAACATAAGGGTCCATTGCAGTGGTTTGATGCACAACCGTGACATTAAGATTCATTAATATCAGATAAAAAAAAAAACATTTAAAGAGCTGTCCACTCTAGTCATCGCTGTCCCCTGAAAGTGTCAGCATACACCTGCCAGGCTGCCACCATTTCAAAGTGCCTCTTATTAACTTTTACACCGAATTCTAAAAATTCAAACGTGTTGTCTGATGATGTGAAGTGACCTGTGTTGCTGTAATTGCGTTGAAATCAGGATTAAATGTCCACGGGACGATCTGGCCGAAGCAAACGGCCAAATCCAAAGCAACAAAAAAAAAAAAAGGTCCTGCCTGCTGTTCGTTCTGGGAGAGCGGAGCTGGCTGGTCTCCCAGCCAGCAGCGCGGAGACTTGCTTGTACAAGCCTTTGACCGTCGCCGCCGCTACAACAACACAGTCCGCATCCGCCTGACTGAACCTGTCAAACCGCGGCGCCGCTAAACCCACCGCAAACACGCCACAAACCGGACTGGACCAAACCTGCATCGCGCACACTTGCCCTAAACATCAGACTTGGATCTGCGGTGAGCCAGCACTCTCGGGGGGGGGGGGGGGGGGGGCTGGGAGGGGTTAGAGATCACACATTGGACTCAGTGGGCCACAAAAGCTAGCACCAACCAATTGTTTCTACAACGTGCTGAACCTGAGTATTCATCCACCAGCAAAAAAACGAGACTGACTACAGGTGGCGGAGGTCGTGGCTTTGATAAGATCAAAGCGAAAATCAAACGCTGATAGGTTTGCCTTTCTGTCCGTCAACAAATCCTCGACCTTGATGGTTTACGTTACTTTAGCCAAGATGCAACACTCAAGACCGGCTTCTTTTAACATGCGCAAAAAGATGCTGCCGATGATCAAGCACAGTGGTTCCCAACCTTGATTGAGCCACGGCACTTTTATTTTATTTTTTTAAGTTCGAAAAAATTAAATGGCGCACCAGAAAAAAAAAATGGTCACCAACCTCTTGACAATTTCTGCATGAGGGTTAATTTCATACTTTCATATTTTTTGCCATTGTTTATTTGTTCCTTCTGTCACTATAGGTTGCTGGCATAGATAGATGGACAAAGATACATAATTGTGATGAAAAAATCATTTTCTCACCAATGAGGTAACATTTGATATAATTTTCCACAGCACACTGTTAGAGCTCTCACGACACGCTAACGTGGCCCCAGGCATGTATATGCATATGTGCGCGAGAAAATGACTCGACGGGATAAACGGAGGAGGAAGGCGAACTCTGTCATGGGGCAGAGTTGAAGGACGCTGAACAAGAGCTTCTGTCCACCGATGGAACGGTGAAGAAATTCATCTTTCTATCCTTAAATCAATCTCTATATAAGGCAGAGCAAACAACCAAGCGAATAGTTTAAAAGATATGACTCGGTCAAATAAAAAGGAGCATTAGATCTTTTCTGTCATTGGTTGAAAAACACAAGCCTTAAAAAAAACAGATTTTGATCGACCCAATGGACACAAAAAAAAAAGCAAGTCCATTTTTGAAAATCATTTAACCGACTCACCCGAATTTTGTGCCGGGCCGCGTTCTTGCGGGTTTCCCCACATAAAGCAGATCGCAGGTAGCATTTTGGCGCATGATTCTCGCCGGAAGCTCGAATGAGTGTATTATTTGCGCGCGCGTTCACGTTTACTGAGGGGGCAGCCCTTCACCGTCGCCAAAGGGATCAGTCTCCTCCCCCGCCCCGACTGCCAAAACGGCCCAACTGGCCGAGTCGCTCATGGCTCGACCTCGTCAAAGTTTGATCTTTCTGACCTGTTAGAAGACGCGCGTGCACAGATGTCTGCCTTTGGCCAAGAAGTTATGCTCACCTTCATATGCGGCTCGAGAAACTGGACAGGAGATAGAGGTCACATCAGAGGACACAAACATTTTTTTTTTTTTGATGGACGAGCAGGATCGCAATAAAAATAAGTTAAGAGTTGTTTTTATCATTAATGGCAGCTAGACGGCGATAAATTTGGGCAAATTGTCAAATTAATGACCTTGTATTTATGTTTATGATTAAATCCAATTTTGCTTCCGTACAAAAAAAAAAAAATAGTGGTTTCAAATTGAGGTTAAATGAAGAATTTATTGATCTTAAAAAGCACTTTACTTGACGATGATTCTGTATTATCGCGGGGCAAGTGTCACGATCACTTCCCGGGAACTTGTTTTATGATTTTGTTTTCTTCATAATTTTCTTCACTTTCTAGTCAAGTGTGACATTTCAAAACTAACTCCTTTCGCTTTTGTGTCTGCTCACCAGTTGCCTCAGTGCTCAACCGATTTTATTGTTTTCATGCCTTTTCTTTTTTTTCCGATTTCACTTTCGAGCCTCTTGGCTAAAATAGCCTTGCGGTTTGGGGTTCTTATATTAACAAGCGACCCAGTTCCAGCACGTGCAGTGTCAATTCAGCCTTAACCCTCATGCAGTATTTTTAAGCGGCTGCATGAAGGGTATTACATCCTCGAGGATTGTCCCAAAAATGTCCCTCTTCCAATGTGCAACAACTTTTTTTCACTTTTCATTTTTTTTTCACTTTCAACACCTCAAAATGTTCAGTGGGAATTGGCCAAGACATAGATATACATCCTATGCAAAATTTCAGCTTTGTGGAGTTATTTTTCACTGTTTTGTCTGTGGTGTCCATTTGCCCAACAGTCCAAAATCGTCCAAAGTGTCCGAAATGTCCAATTTTGGGATAATTACTGCATGGGGGTTAAATAAGGAACATGTGAAAAAAAGAGTCACTGTAGCTCAGAGACGTTTTTTTTTTTTTTTGCCTTGCTCCCTCAAACGTACGCTTACAGAACTGAACTGACATGAACTGAACGTCTCCCAAGCTTGTAATTCATGTCCGCCGAGGCCAATTTCACCTGATCTCTTCATCACACTCGGCTGCTTCTCCTTAGGAGTAGAATGTATTCAAGGAAAGCTGATCGGATTTGTGTTTGTCATAAAATAAGTGGCCGTCTTTGACCATGGAAAATCAATGACAATTTGTGCAAAACGTTTGCGTAAAATGGCTTCATTTAAATAGGATCTTGAGATTAATTTGCATGCTTGCATGAGAAAATGTGGCACGAAACTTTGTTTCAGTGGTTTGGAGGAGTGAGTTGAATTATCCTTATTTCTCTGTATAAAGTAGTTAATAAAAAGTTAACACACCCCTGGTCAAATGTCATTTTTCTTTTCTGATAAAACAAAATGAAACTTTTCCCACCATTCATGATTTTTTTTGGGGGGGGGCAGTCCTATCATTAGATGGGATGTGGCTGCGTTCATATTTAACCAATCGCATTCACACTCATCTTACATGCGAGTCAGCACACACACGCCAACATTTAAAGTAAGTAAGTAAGTAAAGTTTATTTTTAAAGCACATTTAACCACAGCTTGCACTGACCAAAGTGCTGTACATAGTGCATAAGCTAAAACAGGTTAAAAATAGAATAGATAAGTAAAAAAATAAAATACACATACAGCACAGTGATTTAAGCTAAAATGATAACAACACAACACTTAATTACAGACAGCAGGGTAAGACAATTAGGGCACAGGGAAGGCCAATGTAAAAAGGTGCGTCTTGAGCTTCGTTTTGAAAAGTGTTATTGAGGGGGCATTTCTGATATCAAGTGGCAGTTGGTTCCATAGCTGAGGGCCAGCAACAGAAAGCACAGATGAAATTTCTATGTTGTACATACAGCACATTTGACAATAGAGTTGTACTTCACTTGAAAGTTAAACAAATACAGTATTACAGGGCAAAGTGTTGTAAAACAATCCAATGTTCTGCTTGTCATTGATATCTTTGTCGCTGTAAAAACCCCAAAAATGAAATATTTTTAAAATTTATCGTCTGTTACAGTTGAGTAACCAGATGCCTTCCCTAGCCCTACATATGGAAACATATGTCCACTGATCATAGCCGAAACAATTGTGTGACTATGCCTGACAAGGGTCTGTCACATTGCAAATTGCTTGTCTGCATACGGTGCATGAATGTTTGCTGTGTACGCATGCAGATATGTTCAATGTGCGCGTGTTAAGTGAGACGCTTGCTTATTTGAGCTGCCGTCATGGCCGACTCCTCTCCCGGGGACAGAATAAGCAGATCTCTTTCCCACAGGCTTCGGTTAAGCCGAGCTGAGCATCTGGCCAAATAGAAGCTAATCGACGCTGGCGTGGCCATTCAGGGGAACGGGGAGGGGGGGGGCATGGGGTGGTGGGGTGTCATACTCTCATGGTCGAAGGGGCGGGCTCGGTGCACTTCAGGCGTCGCAATAGAAGAAAAGGTAATATGGAGAAAAGGGAGGATGGAGAGCGGGGAGCTTGATCATCACCTGTTTGACAAAGTGATTAGCTTTGTATCAGCCTTCTGCTATCGGTGTGCATGTGTGTGTGTGTGTGTGTGTGTGTGTGTGTGTGTGTGTGTGTGTATGGGGTGGTTCAGGCCAAGTGCTGTGAAATTGCCTCTTATGTGCCCTCTGCACAAGAGCCCAAAGGGATTTTGGAGCGTGTATGTGAGATAGAGAGTTAAAAAAGAAGCGACATTCACCAGGGTGTTGCCAGATATCATTTAAGCGAATGCTGAACTTGACTCCCCAGACCAAAGTGAACCCCTGCCACGAAGAATAAAAATAAAAATAGCGGTAGCACAAAGAAGAAAAATTAAAAAAATAGCGGTAAGAAAGAAAAAAGAAGAAAATAATAGAAGAGATAACAGAAAATGGAGAAACGTAGTGACAATCTGGAGAAAAGTGGGTCGAAGATCGGCCAGGTTCACCGGAAGCTGAGGAGAAGTTATGGTGTAAACTTCAAGATGCTTTTTCTCTCAAATATATTGTTAGAATCATTTGTTTCAGATGTACTGTCATTATTTTCTGTGTACAAATTAATTTGGTGTTCAAAAAGTCTTTTTTCAAACTTGAGTTTTGAAAAAGAGGGGGTCGTCTTATAATCAGGGCCGTCTTATATTCGGGCCAAGACGGTATGTCGCACGACACGGACTTTGAGCCGCCAAGGAAACTCAAAATCGGCTATCCGAGACGCTACGTTTGTCGGCGTCACGTCTGTCGGATCAAAATTGGGCGACACTCGCGTAGCCTGACAGCCATTCCGAGAGGGCCTTTGCGCCTCCTGCTGCTTTGGCCATAATTGCATATCATCGCAACGGAATTCGTATGTGAACGGAGTAACGGGGGAGATTGATTGGTGTGACTTTTTATCCGTTTTTCCGTCGGTTAAAAATGATTGTAAATGTCAGGTGATATTTGAAAAAGCCGGGCAGCGTCGTCGGCTCTAATGACACTTTGCATTTGCCTTCATTAAACAACAATGATGACGATAAAAAGGTTAAGGCGTTTAATGTCACGGTGATTTTTTAGAAACGATTGATATTAATGATGGGCGGATGGTCTTTCGATGTCATTCGGTCTCAGTCGGCGGCGGGTGTGTGTTGGGTTTTTTTTTTTTCGTTTCACACTAATGAGTCTCCGGTAGGACTTCAGCGTATTTGCAGAACTCGCAGAGGAAGCGATGAAGACATCGGGACAATTCCGTATGATGCAAAATAACTCCATTGTGGTTTTCCTTTCACTTTGGTGGAGCTCTCTTGTGTGTCAAGGCCATGTCTAGCTCGAGAGGATTCGGCATTGACCAGCTTGTCCCATACGAATTAATCACCAGAGGTGAACGCATTTGAGAGTTGCACTCATTTAGCGTGAGTGTTGAAATATTTAATCCTCTTTGAGAGGGATACTTTTGCAATGGGTTGCAATGGCAATATGGAAAAAAAACTGGCCAGTTTTTACAGTCCACTCCAACGTATTGCATGTGGGCGTGTTTCCGTTTGGAACATCAGGATCGATTTGGTCCGAATGATCAGGTTGATTGGCCAGATTGGCGCTAAAATGAAGCCGTGAATAAAATTATTCGCGCATTGCTTGTTTTGCACTCTGCAAAGCACACCGTTCATGTAAAAGAATAATAAAGTTGAACGTGCTTAAGAAGACAAAAGCAGCTTCAGAAAGATGTGAATCGATGTGCATTTGCGACGGCGGCTCGGGAATTAAGCCTGGAAATTTATTCTGCATCGCCCCTGATGCAAGTTGCCGAATTGCTGCTTAGCATTTCCCCATTTTGCGAGAGCTCCTACGACCGAGGATGGATAGCGGTGAGCGCAACCTGGTTAATTTTACACCCAAGTCCCCTCTGCCGTCTCTAATGAGGAGGAAGTTTTAGTCGAGATATGCGGCTGAGCTCAAGCTTTGATTGATACTTCTCGGACCCGGCTCATCCAAATGGGATGCGATCGTTAAGAGGACAAAAAACGATGAGGATGCAGTTAAACGTTAAATGACCATTTTTACTCTTAATTCTTTGTTTTTTTTACAGTATGCACAACTATAATTTATTGTGCACTAATCTAATTGTCACATGTATTTGTTACATATTTTGATGCATTTTTATGCTTTAGAAGACATTTTTGTCTGAATTTTATGGGGGCTTGGAACGGATTAGGGCATTTACATGCAAAACGCGTCTCTACATTCTCTAGTTAGGAAATTTCTTGCAGAACCAGTTAATTTCATAAGTAGAGGTACCACTATACAGTCAAACCTCGGTTTTCGTCCATAATCCGTTCCAGAAGGCTGTTCGAAAACCGAAATTGTTCGAAAACCGAAACCAGGCTCTTTTTAAAATAAGAATGTTTACTGAACACGTCTGCTCACAATGGAAAGCAACACGAGGAAGTGTCACTTCCTCGTCTACCCGAGGAAGCATCACTTCCTCGTGTAAGGAAGGCGGGAGGAGTCAAATGGTGCATTCAAGTGCGCTCAGTTTGTTCGACAACCGAAATTTTCACCCGAGGCATAAAAAACTCAAAATCTTTGGTCCAAAACCGAATTGGTCGAGAACCGAGACGTTCGAAAACCGAGGTTTGACTGTACTTCTTTGTACACTCACAATATATGACAGCTGAGAAAATGAAAAAAAAAAAATACGTGCTGCATGTAGCCCGTCGCCTTCAGCAAGCGCCCCCTCCTCACTCGTGTCACAGGGCGACGACTATTTTCGCTTTGTAAAGCCGTTAATTGATTTTGACATTGGTACGACAGATGTTGGGTGAAAATGGTGGGGGTGGCTCCGCCTAATATCCAGTTTGGCAGATCTGAATGTTATTCTTTAAAGAGAATCATCCCACAAAGCCCCAATTAGCAGGTTTATAAACTCACTCGAGAGAACATAGAATGAAGTGCGGCGGCTCCATTTTTTTTTGTTTTTGTCGTAGTGTGAATAAGTGAAACTATTAATCTGCCTCTTGCATTTACGCACACTCCTAGCCAAGCCTGTCATGTAAATCATCATAAAGCTCAGCCTGCCAGGCAGATGAGGAAATGGGAGCGGGACAACTGGTCTCATTAAAATGATGTGTTTTTTTTTTTTTTTTGCACAAAGCTGTCGAAGGCTCCCGAGATGCAACGTGGTCGGAAACGACACGGCACAACAACGACGGCGCTAAACAGATTGTGTCGCACCTGTCTTGTTTTTTGGGCTTGTTCGCAAAATGTAACCACAGTGTGTGTGCGCGTGATCCTTTCACCAGCTCGGGTCAGTCACGATCCCCTCAGCTGTGTCAAGAATAGTTGTGTCATTACACCGCAGCTAATGTCACATCATGTCAAGGGTGCCGCGATCCGCCCTGAAAGCTAAGTATAACCTTCCCATCTTCCAAAATTGACTTTCTGTTGTGCCGGTACCATGAATCATGTTCGCCTGTTCACGTTTGACATGAACGAGATGATTTATTTTTTTTTCTGGGGAAATAACACTCTGAGAGACTTTGCTGAAACATACGCGAAATATCATTTCACTCACATAGACGTTCCCATGATAACAGAATTGCATTTTGTCCTCAAATTCAACTATCCCGACGCATTACTCAGAGGGAATCTGTGAAAAAGCGCTTCATAAACTCACGAATGCTCGCAAGCAAGACAATACGGCATCATGTTAATTGGACTCATCATACAGGCAGGAAATAAAATGAGCCCAATTTGACGGCGAAATGAGGTTGACGGAAAGACGCAGACGCGACGACGCCGGCTTCAGCGTGGCCGCCTCGTCGCCAAAGATGGAATTCTAATTGCACCGCAAACAGAGTTCATTAATCCCGCAATCATTCATTATACATGTAAGCCGCGTGTCGTGCGTGCGCGCGCGAGACAATGCAAGAGCGAAGGATGCGGGCATGTTCGGCTCCTGCGAGCTTCCTGATTAAACGCAAACATTAAAAGCGGTCAGGTGAGACTCGAGATATTATGTAAAAGTGCTGAGCATGACACGAGCGAGAACGCTCACGCGTTTCCTGCCAGTAAATTCACGACTCCATCAACTTGGCGCCGGGAAATGATGCATTGAACGCAGCTTTGCGACTCTCCCTCCTCTCGTTGTTTTCGCTGCGCATCCTTCACCATCATCGCAAGTGTCATTTCGGTTCTAATGGTTGTTTGGCTGTTGCAGCCGTCTATGTCTAACCACGGGCACGGTCGGGTAATGAGGGCAAATCATGCAGCCCATGTATGTATTATACATGCATGCGGTGAGAAACGTGCATTAGCGACAGAAACGCTAAATGATGCATGCGCTTGTCGGACTAAGTTGCATCAAAGAAAATTGGACCATCACAATGATGATCATGCACAGTTTGGAATGACACGATCCAAAATTGTCATTTAACCGTTTTTAAATTGCCAGAGCAAGTTTGAGGACAAGTACTTCGGGTACCGTATTTTCCTCACTAAAAGGTGCACTGGATTATGAGGCGCACCTTCAATGAATGGCCTATTTTGTCATTTTTTTCATATATTGCACGCACTGGACTATGAGGCGCAATCTACAATGCATCCACTAGATGGAGCTAAAGGTATTTCCTTCAACGAACATTGAAAATTGAAAATACAGTAATGCATCAAAACAGAAAATCACAAAATAAATTCCATAGCCCCCCCGACAGAATTTATTTTGGCATTTCCTTGAGCGTAGCTGCAACAGAACGATCAGATGTCAGTAAATTAGGGGAGACTGAGAGTGTTTGTTATTTATTCCTTTGTTGTGTACTGTATTCACAAATGAGGAAATCACAAAATAAATTCTGTAGTAGGGCTATAGAATTTATTTTGTGATTTCCTCACTTGATTTTCTGTTTTGATGCATTATTTTCAATGTTCGTTGAAGGAATCGTTAATTTACGTTTTTCCGAGGCGGTCATGAACGCCTCTCGAGTCGAACGGAAGAAGAGAAGGCACGGAGACGGACAAAGACGGACCTGTATTTGTTGACACTGTAAAAACCCTTCCTAAAGTGTGCGTTTTAAAAAAAACAACAACACCACAGCTCTCCTTTTTCGGAGCTGCAAAAAAACTTATTTAATAAAGCAGCAACACAGTTCACTGAACCAACATCAAGTTGTAACATTGTAAGCATGTCTCCAGCACGGAGCCATCTTGGGGGCGACATATTACCGTAATGACCATACATACCGGATTTTAAGACGCACCGTCGTGAGCTTTTAAGAAAATGGAAGACTTTTTGGTGCGCCTTATAGTGCGGAAAATACGGTACATCCAGGAACCCGCCAAAACATGAATACGATACTTCATAATGCCATCTTGGAAACGATGGTGAAGAAAATGTGTTTTATTTTAATAAAATGTTGTTGACCCATTTTTTTTTCTTTGCTTTGACTTCGGCAGATAGTGAGGAAAAAAAAGATGCCCATTTAAAGTTTAACAAGTCTCCAGATGGGTTGTGAGTTGCTATTTATAGCAAAATGGAGTGCTTTAAAAAAAAAAAAAGGTTCTGTTGGGTGACGTGTGGAAGTAACCTTCAGGGACCAGGGACGGTCTTGACACATCTTTCAAACAATCTTAAAAAACAGCCGACTGATCTCTGCAGGGAAATAAATATTTCCTTGCAAGCAAACATCTTTGTCAGATAATGACTAGTTTTTCCGTCGCGTGTCCGTTCTCGGCGGGGCTTCGCGTCTTGCCCTCCAACTAAACAAAGAGGAAGCGTGGATGATACATTAAATGGTGTGTATATTCGCATCATTACTTCGGCAAGAAAAATGTCCTGCAGTGGAAAAAACCACAAACGCCTGCTAATTAGTGGGCTGACGAGGGAGGTGGAGGAGGATGGGGGGGGGGGGTTCTGATATTTTGAAGTACAGTACTCTAAGATCCGCCATGGCGTCGTAACACTGATGCACCGCATACTGTCCAATCATATTCAGAATAAAAGCAATGTTCAAAAGGGACTTGAAGCGCAAAATCCTTAAAATCTTTTTTTTTTCCCACAGTAAAGCAGAATCTTCAAGCATTTCTTGGGGATTTTGTGTCTTACTTGCTGTTCTTCAAAAACACTTTGAGCGTTCAGAAAGGAACTGTTGAACATAATGGCTGTGCTTTTTTTATTTATTTATTTTTTTATTTAGTGTAATCAGTTACATAACTAGTAGGTGGCGTTTGACTACATGATCAACAACCTGTGTGCCATCCAGTTGTAAACGCATTGAGAATAACGTTGATAGTATTAATTCACAAGGAGGATTTCAGGCGCAACGGTAAACAGAAGCCGCAATTAGACTTCGCCGCGCCAGCCGGGGACGTACAGAGAAACAAAATTCTGTCCTCTAATATTTGTCGATGGGGGTTGGGTGGAGGTTTCAGGGGTGAGGGGGTTGCTAGCGGACACGTACGCCGGCCGACATGCACCGATGACAATTTGTTTTTTTCTACATCACAACCCATTTTGAAAATGTTGCTTTATTTACCATTGATTTTCCTTTGGCATCCATGATTCTGTTCTTTTTTCACTTTAGTAACGGTTAAGAATGTACTCCAAAAAAAAATTGAGGCTCATCTGTAGTGCGTCTAGCCTTAACATCCTCATCTGGCCCTAACAAGTCCAGATGACTTGTTCATTGTTTGAATGTCCTAACACTAAAAATGCTTCTTTTTATAAAAATGTTAGCAAAAGTCAAAGCTTAACCCGGGATCAGACTGTATTTCTTTTCAAAGTACAGTCAAACCTTGGTTTTCGAACGTCTCGGTTCTCGACCAATTCAGTTTTGGACCAAAAATTTCAAGTTTTTTATGCCTCGGATGACGCACAAATTTCGGTTCTCGAACAAACTGAGCGCACTGGAATGCACCGTTTGACTCCTCTCACCTTCCTTACACGAGGAAGTGACGCTTCCTCGGTAAACGAGGAAGTGACGCGTCCTCGGTAGACGAGGAAGTGACGCGTCCTCGTGTTGCTTTCCATTGTGAGCAGACGTGTTCAGTCAACATTTTTATTTCAAAAAGAGCGTGGTTTCGGTTTTCGAACAGCCTTCTGGAACGGATTATGGACGAAAACCGAGGTTTGACTTTACTGTTCATTTTTGTGACTCATTTCAAATGAAAGCATTTTCAATTCCCGTCACTTCAGGCAAGAGCAAACCATTTTTTTTTCCTATCGAGCATTCTGTTTAAGACGGTGTAGAGTATGGGCACGCAAGTAACTGAAAAGGTCAATGGTGTCAAATGAGCACTTTGCCAAAGGAAATGTACCGAGGACAGCACCATTACCTCCATAATGAGACAATAAGAATCACACACACACACACACACACACACACACTACTGTCTCATCTGAATCCACTAACCCTACCCTGCCCCTACCCCTCACCATACACCAGAACCCTAACCCCTAACCCCAACCCCAACCCTAACCCCTAACACCAACGTTAACCCCCCTAACCCCTCACCGTGCCTTATTCCACAGGACCACTCAGCTTGAAAAAACCCCACACTTCTCACTTCCAAAATACTCTACACAACCGCACACAAACACTCTTGTTTTTTTTCTTCTTTAATTTTTTTTTTTGGGGGGCGGGGGGGGGGGTGGCAGAATCCAACTTTTCATCATCAATCTATCCACTGTAATACATTCTCGCCCACTCAATACTCCCCACGCAATTTTTCTCACTTCAGGCTATTTAAAAACATGCGAGAAGAGCAGAACTCTCTCGATTGCATCTCCACTAAGGACCAGAATTCTCCCATTGTGCATTTTCTATTCACGGTCACCACCAAGGCTGGAGTCCATCCCTGTCTGACTGAGAGCAAAAGGCAGACTGCACCCCGAACTGGTCGATAGTCGATCAGAGGACGCTTGTGAATCGAGGGTTGAGTGGAAATTGATTTCAACCCAGCTGTGTGGAAGGCCAGAATGTCAGCCATGACACTAGCAATGGTTCGGCACCCGCCGTCACCCTTCATTCAATCAATAAATTGCTTTCATAATTTAATATCACGGAATTTGTCACTGCAAAAGCATGCAAATTAAATCTGCAAACGGAATTAAATATATTTAGCCACTGATGACAAAAATATTACGGTAACTGCGAGCAGCTGAGTTTAAGGATCACTGTGCTAAATTTGACTTCACTTAAAAAAAAAAAAAAAGAAGAGAATGACACCCCCACCTAAAAAAAAAAAAAAATTAAAATCAAAGTAATATATTTTGCCGGGGTATTGAACGGCAGACAACAACGTCGAAAAGATGGACCGAAACAAGATACGTCGGCCAGATACTGGATTGTGTAATGCGTAGCCTTTTGTCCAGGCAGGTAAAGATTTGAAAAACATGACCAAAAAAACCCCACAAAAATATCCCATCTCTTTGTTGAGTGAAACACATCACACATTACTTGTTTTGTACATTGGGTTTGATGCACACACAAAAAAAACCCCTTCTGCACATTTCAGATGAGGAGTCACTGGAGTCTATTTGTTCCATTTCCATGTCACCCACTTCCAAACACACACACACACACACACACACACACACACATTCCTGTACTTGTGGCACAGTGAGGACCAAGTTAAAAAAAAAAAACGTTCTTTCCCATTCCAACTTGCATAGCATGAGCATTATGCCAATTGAAATGAGAGACAGCTGATTTTTAAAGGCATTTACGATAAAAGTTCACGCCTGTGCTCATGTGAGAAAAAAACCCCCAACAAATAGCACACACCCAGTGACTGATTTAAGGCCTTTGGCTGTGGAAATATCTCTGCAGATTCATCAAGCACCTCATCAATGTCCATCAGCAACAGTCACGCCTGAAACGGGATCTTGATGAACACACACATGCCACAAAAAAGGTCTATCATGTGTGACTTGCGACAAAAAAAAAAAAACAAAGGAAAAAAAAACCAACACCTGACGCGTTTGCAAGTGATTTAGACGAGCATTTTTCGCATGTGCGTGTTGGTAGACTTTATTTTGATCCGATGAAACCTAGAGGAATTGTACATTGTAATCGTAATTGATCACAAAAAAACAAAACACCCCCCCCCCCAAAAAAAAAACTCCACCTAGCTTCTGAACAGTGCTGCGTAGACTTCTTTCATATCCGCTTTATCTATTAAAAGTCCTCGAGGACTGATATGAGGTCATCGATTGCAATCGCCACCCATTTTGTGTCGATTTGAGCATAATTCATGAACGGATGACACAACCTTTAATTAATGACAGGGATGGTCCAAAAAAAAATGGCGGAACCACAACATGCATGAGTCATCACTGTATCATTGTCCACATTGTATGTACATTCTGCATACAGTCCAACACGGACTTCTCTACTGGCTGAGCTGATGGGAAAGGGGGATGAGGGGATTTGGGGTGCATTGTGGGTACATGTTTCCCACCCATGTCTGGGCTAGCCTGATAAGGCAAAAAAAAAAAAAAAAAAAGAGCTGGCAAAAGACCAGGCGTGTGAAAGCTCATGTCTGTCTGTCTGACTGTCCTTCACCCCCTGATTCATGAGCTGCTTCTCACTCTTCATTCTGACATTTCTACAGTTCCCGCGTTCCCTCACAGGAGTTCGACCCTGGTGAGAAATCTCTTGCCGACAGTTAATCATATGTCAACCCAGATTTTTTTATTTTTTTTACGAGGCTTTCCTAAAAAATGGGCCCAATCTCACGTCTGTCACTTATCAAGGGCATAAATCTGATGGGCAAAGAATTCAATTAGGTCACAGCATGTAAAAAAAATGTCTTGAGGTGTCAAAGGTTACAAACGGTCAAGCCTTGGTTGAGGTGTTCTTGTCTTGTTCTTTTCTCATTGTCTCGGCAAGACCTCTTCACTCACCTCCCTTCGCCGAACTGTCGTCTACGGTCTCCAAGCAACCTTATTACTACCCGTAGCCTTGACCCGCCTCTCGGCAAAATGCATTTTCTTCCTTTCCTGTCTTTGTCGCGCAGAATGACCGAATCATCTTCCTGATAACAGCTCTTCCCCGGAGTCCCTGTCTTTGGCTCCCCACGCTGCCAGACCACAACTGTCAGGTGGAGCATGTGGAAGACCCGGGTCGAGGGGCAGTTGAGGTGCGGAGAGAGGATATGAGCTCAAATCGAATAATGCCCAGGTGGCTTGTATGGCCAATTAATTTAGACGACGTGCTGCAGTTCCGAATGTAATAATCCCCATTTTTTTTTAATTAAGGCTTGCCAACCTGTAATTGTCAGGGGGGAATAATGCCAAATCAAGTGGGCAAATGGGACGGATTACAATCTGAGTGCCGATCCCTGCCAAGAGAGCAAAATTAAGACTCAACAGCTAGAAGATTGAATCTGTAAAGCTTCAAGGAGGTTGTTTTCAACCAGATGCTCATTTTTTTTTCTTCTTCTATGACCCTTGTGCGACAATTTCTACAATTTTTGTAGATTTTTGAGTTTTGTCATCTTTGAATCAAAGACAAAGCCTAAAAATTGTGTGATATGAAATATTCCAATTCATGTTTTATATATATATAGAAATATTTTTATGTTTTGGTCATAGCACAGTACCGCTTTTATTGTCCATAGAGGGCAAAAATACAACAACAAAAAAAGAAGAACTATATGTGTATGTATAGCGCTGATGCCACTGAACATCTCGAATGGTTGAAAGTAAAATAAATATTCAGGAATAATACTTTTACAATTTTTGTAAAATTGTATGTTGCGCTATTTAAACGTATTCACATCGACTGCAGCACACGGGTTCTTAAAAATGGTACAGTGGAACTCTTGGTTTATACCGGTCCAAAACTTTGGACATGAACAACACAAAATGAACTAGTTTGTGTAACGGCGAGGCAAAAAAAAGCACACCTAGCTACTGAAGTATTTACTGCTTTCATCCGACGGCTTTATATTTACGACCCAGAAGTGTTTTTTTGTCCTTATCAAAATATTTACTGACATTTTGATTTTACAACTTCATTAATTTAGGTTATAGTGTTCCGACTTGCTATGACCAGTTTAATTAAGAAGCTTTATGTCCATCGGAGACGGAGTGCCGGAGTACAATTTATACTACCCACGACAAGTTGGTCGAAACGGGATCTGGTCTTGGCAAAACCACTCCGACACCAGACTCCGAGCACAGGGTGTCCACATTTGCGCGTTCGTGCATTTGAGTCGGTTTATTTGTTTGTAAAAAGGGAGCATTGAATGAAGATGATGGCTAGGTTATCTGCTTGCAATAGCGGCTAGCTAGCTGTCAATCTAGCTAGCGATCTAGCCACCTACTACTACATCAGAATCATAAACCAACTCTTTTACGTTACATTCGTGGTTAGCTTCATTTTATACATGCGGGTTTCCTCTGTGGAAAAGCACGTCACCAGAATGAAACGTCTCTCTGAGTCGTCATCAAAATGAAAAATGTTCAAAGCTATTTTGTGTACATTTCACATGACGCTATCTGTGTCAAAACAACCGTATGTGACGTCCAAGCGCATTCAAAATGAGGCGTTTAGCTTGCGCGTGTTTGTCGCCGGCATCGGCGCGTCACGGCGACACGTCTCACGGTGTCACGCTGAGGGTTAAGTGTAATTAAACCGGGCACTGACTCCATCTGATGCTCGGCATCACCGCTGCCATGCGACTGCCACTTTAATTGCTTTCCTCTCCCTCTATTCCCACCTGACTCGCCCGTTCTATCAATTTATTCAATTCCACCGGGGACATTCCTCCGCACAAACATGCAAATAAGAGAATAAGGGATAGTGAATTCCGACGCTACACACGACCTGGAGGATTTGCGCTATGCATGCTAAACCGTGTTACGGGCCCACAGTGTGATTCGGGTGCTTTTCCGAAATGTGGAATGTCCCTAAATAGCTCCTCCTCATTTACAGGCTCACTGCAGGCTTTCTTTGTCTGCTTCCATTTGGCACAAGACACTCTTCTGCACCTGACCCTCTTATACAAGACGAACACGCTCCCTCACGTGTGCACGTGTGACAGAACACACGTGCAGTTGAGGGCCAGAAGCTTTCTTCTGAAATGTTCTCGTGTCAGAACATCTGAGGGACCTTTTATGAATTGATATGATATGGATGAGGTGTCTTCACAGCCTCGGGAAAAAAAAAAAAATGGGAAAGCCGTAAGGGATGGAATCAACGAACGTCGCGCTTTTTCTGGCCAACCAATCAAGACCACACGTCGCGGGGGTTGAGACACCGTTGGCATCAAAAGTGTGTCATGGATTTGCTTTATGTAACCTGGGAAGATTGTTCCTGCACATTCGCTGGTATCCGCAGTCATTTAGATATAAGTAACGCTGAATGGCTTTAAAATGTTATTCCTTTTTGGCACCTTAAAAAAAATAATGTCAAGTCGAAATAATGATGATCAAAACCGAAGAAATCCCTGTAAAAAGACAAACAAAAAAAAAAAAAAAACGCAGACATGTAATTGATTGCTCAACTCTGTAAAAAGTCACCACTTAATATATTATTTAGCAAAGGATCCAAATGCTACAGAAATGACCTTTAAAGTACATATTTGATGGATCTTCCTCAGAGAGAGCCCATTTTAATGTACTTGAGAAAGGTTTCATTCCAGTTCTTAGAAAGTGGCGATGTGCAATTGACATTTTTGGGAATGATATTGAACGGCCAGAAATTGAACGGTGCCAAACCAGACGTCAAGTCTTCTGCATGTTTTGTAAAACTTCAACTCAGGTCGCATCCTTAAGGTCTCCACGGATATATTGAATTATTTTAGGAGGGCGAATAGGTGTGATATGAGGACATCCATTGTACTGGAATACAGTCAAACCTCGGTTTTCAAACGTCTCGGTTTTCGACCAAAAATTTCGATTTTTTTTTTATGCCTCGGATGACCAACAAATTTCGGTTCTCGAACAAACTGAGCGCACTTGAATGCACCATTTGACTCCTCTCGCCTTCCTTACACGGGAAGTGACGCTTCCTCGTGTTGCTTTCCATTGTGAGCGAACGTGTTCAGTAAACGTTTTTATTTTAAAAAGAGCGTGGTTTCGGTTTTCGAACAATTTCGGTTTTCGAACAGCCTTCTGGAAAGGATTATGGACGAAAACCGAGGTTTGACTGTACTTCGATGCGATGCGCACGTCTCTGTCCAGGCTGCTCAGTAAAATGACAAAATGGAGTCAACAATCGTGCTCTAAGAAAGCGGAAGGAACAAAAGGTGAGTTTTGCGCACTCTTTGCTAAAGTGACTCTCCGTCAGCAGTGTCAGTCGCCGGTCAATATTTTTTCTTTGGAGTCATTGTGAACCACAGTTTATTCATTTTTATACTTGTATAAGCTGGGATTTTTTCTGGTTCTCTGTAATTCCTTTTTTTGGGAAATCGTTTGTTATCGTGCCTAAATATTCTGCTTAATGACTCTTCTTGAGGAAAAATAAATAAATAAATACCCAGTACCATGACCGGGGATTTGCCACTAGTGAGGTGGCTCAAAGCGGCAATTTATTCGCTTTGATTGGGGTTTCGTCACAGCCAGAATGACGGAATAGCGAAGAGGAGAAGAAATGTCGAAATCTTGAGAACCAAATGCCACAGAGCCATTGGGGGGAGGGAGGAGGGGGGTGGGGTTTCACCACTGGCAAGGTGATTCAAATTTCTCATCACGTTCAAATTTGTCAGGCCTCCCGTCTCTCCAGAGGCTGCTGTTCTCCTCCAAAGCGGGTTTCTATGTAGTGTTGCATAAAAATATTTTTCCAAATTGTTGTTAGCAGCCAACCTGTCACATCAGGAAACTTAGCCAACAGAAAAAAAAATGGTGTACTGTATGTACATACACACTGTACAAAAGACGAGAGCCAGAGCGAAACTCAGCCGTGGTGCTTTTTAAGGACCTCCTGCTCCACGCATCTTTGTCAGAAGGCAGAGAGCGCCGCAACAGCACCGCTCGACCTGACAGCGTGACGGCCACGGCGCTTCATTACATAAGGTTGCTGGCAGGGCTGGAGACACAGAACACCCGCCAACTGTCCCACAGAGCAGCGGGCGCGCATTCATCACGGCACAGGCATCCCGAATCCAATTTGCCGTACCTCTCTCTGTCCGCCCGCTCATTCATTTCAACATACTTGAATCGTCTTGCACTGTTACATTTCTGATTGCTTGTTTTTTTTTTTTCCCTTCATACTTTATTTTCTTATTTATTTATGTCTATATTTTTAATTGAACTGAGCCTACTCTTTTTTTTCCCTGCCCTTAGGGATCGGGCTGCGTGGCAGACAGCGCTGCCCAGTTAAAATATTACTATTAATAGTATAATAATAATAATAATAATATCCATCCATTTTCCTATGTATTTATCCTTATAGGGGTGGCGGTGGGTGTCGGAGCTATCCTAGCTGTCTTCGGGCAGTAGGCGGGGGACACCCTGACCCGGCAGCCAGCTAATCGCAGGGCACACAGAGACGAACGACCATCCGAGCTCACTCTCACATTTAGGGACAATTTTTGGAGTGTTCAATCAGCCTGCCATGCATATTTTTGTAATGTGGGAGGAATCCGGAGTACCCGAAGAAATCCGCGGAGGCCCGGGGGGCGAACATGCAAACTCCACACAGGAATGCCGGAGCTGGGATCAAACCCACGACCTCTGCACTGTGAGGTCGACGCGCTAACCACTCAACCGCTGGCCCACCCATAATAATAATAATAATAATAATAAAAATAATAATGACAAAAAAAAGAAAAAAGTGGCACAGGTGCATTTTGTACTGTATAAAGATAAGAAAACCTTTATGTGTCTCATAATGGAGAAATTCCGATATATAAAAAATTCCCACATAAATCCCATCCATATAAACCGATGCTTAAGACACTTCTCATCTTATCTTTGCTGCATTGTATTTTGACAAATTGTTCTTTGGTGCAACAACATTCCAAATGTTGTATTTGATCCTACAAGCCGATTCCCACCCGCGATCTGCCTATCAGGCTACAGGGGACACGTTCCCCCGATAAAAATCGACTACTATTTTGGCCGAAGGCAGAGAGTTGAGCCTACGACCGTAGATTCCGAGTCATCTGCTGCCCAAGTTGCTATAACAAAGATGAAAAGGAACTGAAGGGGGAGGGAACCCTGCATGACTTATGCGGAATTATCCTCCGGTGTAAGCGGTCTACTTTGGTACAGCTTGAATCGAGACATTTATAGAGATGGACTACATAGCCAAATGTTATGTAATAAATCAGGGAAAGACTTTGGGACTTGCAGACTTCCACAGGGCATTCAAAATGTTTTGGAAGACGGCAGCTTTGATTCTCGAAGACGGACGGCAAAGGAAATCATGCTTTGACTGTTAACGAGTCAAGAGAGAGACAAATGCGTTATTTGCAAAAGTTTGTCGGAAATTGTACCAAAAAAACGGTGACGCTATTTTACTATTATTGAACAGCGGAACCTCTCAGGTGGAACGCAGTGCATTCCTTTGCTGGATGACCCATTTTCAAACATCCCCCCCCTCCATTTGAAATACTGAAAATAGAAAATATTACTTCAAGGTTCAAACTGTTACTGAGCCACAATAAAATCTGTATGTTAAGCACCACCACGCCATGGAACTGTTTTAATTTGTAATATATGTGTAATATATGTGTAATATATGTGTAATATATGTGTAATATATATATATATATATATATATATATATATATATAAACTGTTTTAATTTGTAATATATATATATATATATATATATATATATATATTACAAATTAAAACAGTATATATATATATATATATATATATATAACTGTTTTAATTTGTAATATATATATACAAAAACTGTTTTAATTTGTTATATATACATACATATATATATATATATATATATATATATATATATATATGGCCTAATGCCTTGCTAAGCCTGGTGCTTCTTTTAGCGTAAATGCTGGCCTCAAGAAGTTCTCTGAGGTGTCGTGATGACAATGATCCAATAAGAATCTGTTCTAATTGAGTTATTTAAACAATAGTTGGATGAAAAACAGAAATTCAGGGTCATTCAAAGATTTTTTTTTTTTAATTATTATCCAGCAACATGAGCACGACAGTGATGGGATACGACAGTATCTAAATATATTGGCCACGTCGGAGAGAAGAGGAGGCGGGGCAAAGAAGAATCGAGAGCGTGACAAGGACTGAGAGATGGATAGAAGGACGGAAATAGCGCTGGTGGCCATGCCTTTCACCTTCATTTTCCACATGGCAATATCCAATTTGTAGGAGCCACACACTCACAATCTCGTTTACTTTTTACGACAAGTCTTGCATTTAAAAAAAAAAAATGTAATACTTGCACATATTCCATGTGAATTCTCGAGGGCACAATGAGACGTTGTCATCCCGCATCAGCGCTGCAAGATTTAAAGCGTGTCGTTTTAGTTCGAGGGAACATGGCACAGTGGTTATAAAAATATAAAATGGCACACAAAACAGAAAAAGCACGGACTGAACATTGAGAGAACCGTTTCAAAGTGTAGGCTACATTTGGGGGGCATTGGGAGAGGGGGGGTGGGGAGGTGAGTGCCTTCTTGTTTGTACTGGAGAGGCAATTCATTTCTACGAAACGGAATTAGGGCTCTTAGCCAGAGTGCTCTCCTGTTTCGCTGGTTGAGGCAAAGGAATGTGAACTCTGAAAAGGTGAGCTTGTCTGTGCGGAAAGACAATGTTTGGTTTGTATTGAACGCACTCCGTCTTCATTGATTTCTTGATACAGAGTGCATTCACTTTTCTCGGGTGATATGTTCCACGGCCCCGCGCAAAACGTGAATTTCCACAGAGGTTGACTTTTTTTTTTCCAAAATTAAATGTATGCCTCTATCACGAACCCCCAACACACATTTTCCTTTTACCAGTTGCCTTTTAAACTTTTACCAAAAGGTGCTTTTCCAGTTCTTACTACTCAGAGCAAGCAAACCAGACCACAATTCTCTCTATGTGCCTTAACCCTGGAGAACCCAAGACCTCTTTTCTTCTTTGGAAAATGATAGAATTTTACATTAAATGACAGCTATATGTTCACTGAACACCAAAATATATCTTTTTTCAAATATTCACTACTTTAATCCTAATTTAGGATTAGAGCCAAATTTGACTCTTTGGGATTTAAGGGTAGAATTTGAGTAGCAGAATTTATAGGGTTTTCGGATGTCTCGGTTCTCGTCCAATTTGGTTTTCGCCCAAAAATTGCGATTTTTTTTATGCCTCGGATGACGAACAAATTTCGGTTCTCGAACAAACTGAGCGCATTTGAATGCACCATTTGACTCCTCTCTCCTTCCTTACACGAGGAAGTGACGCTTCCTCGGGTAGACAAAGAAGTGACGCTTCCTCGTGTCGCTTTCCATTGTGAGCAGACGTGTTCAGTAAACATTTTTATTTTAAAAAGAGCGTGGTTTCCGTTTTCGAACAATTTCGGTTTTTGGCTTCGAACAGCCTTCTGGAACGGATTATGGACGAAAACCGAGGTTTGACTGTAATTACAATCAAACAACCACAACTCAGGGGTAATGAGGGTCACTTGCATTTACTCCCTGACCTAAGACTAGCAAGACTAAAGTGACTGAGCCGAGAGTCAATCACAGAACCTCTCAACTACGAGGCACACATTCCGAACCGCTACCCCGCATTCCGCCTTGCCGCTGTCCATGGTGCTCCATTTCGGGCCGTTCAAGCAGTCCTGCCCAAGCAGCGCAAGCAAGAGTTTGGGCTTCGCAAACAACATGAACTGCAGCTTGATTGATCACCTCCGTCTAATTCGGCGCACGGCTTGGGCTCTCCCCCAAAGAGCTCCTTTCAAATTTAATGTCCTGAGGGGGAAGCCATTTCAATCAGTGAGCCTTTTCATTACCTTAACAGCCTCAACAGATAAGCAAGAGCAAGTCAACGGAAATACATCGACGAGTGCATTTACTAGTGTGTGTACGGAGTGATTGAGTACGCATCGATCAGCCGTAAACAATGTCAAAAGGAGACGCGGGTGTACGCGTGTACTATGAGCAACCCACACAGGGCTATGTGGCAGATTAAAGGGAAGAGTTTAACTTCAGGTGAGGAAAATGTTGAATTTAGTATACACATGAGGACATTTTTAGTTTACGTTTTTTGTTGCTGTTCTGGACCCCACACATCGTCTGATGTGTGACGCATTGCTGATGGTGTCGCGGTCCACACGCCGGACAGCGTGTGCGGGCACCCTTGGATCAGTTCCCACTCACTGACGGTGTGAATGTGGGTGTGAATGGTCGTATATGTGCCCTGCGACTGACTGCCGACAAGTTCAAGGGTGTAGTCTGCCTCCCGCCCGCAGTCAGCTGGGATAGGCTCACCGCGACCCTGTTCAGGATAAGCGGTGTTGAAAATGGAATTCGTGGTTGGATGGAGGTCGCGTGTATCCGACCGAGACATCATCAAAAGCGCCACGTGCAGGCAGAGGAGAGTGCTCGGGAGGGAGATTGTCCGTCAAATTTACAAGGTTGTTCTGAGTAAGGGTGTTGACTTTATATTCGTCTTTAATTTGATCCCACTTGAATCATGAAGCATAAAGTGGACATTTGTAGTGACAGTAGTACAAGTAATTCAGTCACACGGACACTTTAGTCATGACGTGACGTCTTGAGGAGACGTCTCCATAAAATGAGGAGCTCGAAAAGCCTTTGCCTCACTCCACCAAAATATTTCTACCTCCTCCCAAATGGATCCTCTGTAGAGATGAGATGATAAAGAGGGATAATGTGAATGATAAAATATAACGATCTTTGAGGGACACGGGTTACTACACTGGATACCTGATCATGTTACAGTCAAACCTCGGTTTTCGTCCAGAATCCGTTCCAGAAGGCTGTTCGAAAACCGAATTGTTCGAAAACCGAAACCACGCTCTTTTTAAAATAAAATGTTTATTGAATGCGTCTGCTCACAATGGAAAGCAACACGAGGAAGCGTCACTTCCTCGTCTACCCGAGGAAGCGTCACTTCCTCGTGTAAGGAAGGCGAGAGGAGTCAAATGGTGCATTCAAGTGCGCTCAGTTTGTTGGAGAACCGAAATTTGTTCGTCATCCGAGGCATAAAAAACTCGAAATTTTTAGTCGAAAATCGAATTGATCGAGAACCGAGACGTTCGAAAAACGAGGTTTGAACTGTATTAGGTTACAGGGTGCATGAAAGGGTGAATAAAACAACATGGCACACCAGCTTTGCAAATATAGCAAAAAAATAACATACCCGTAATTTCCGGACTATAAGCCGCGACTTTTGTGACACGCTTTCAACTCTGCGGCTTATTTAATGAAGCGGCCTATATAAAGACTTTTTTTAACGGCCGCCTGTGTACCGTCTTTCTTTGTAAATATCTCATGTAACAATATGGGCACCCGCGGCTTATAGACAGGTGCGGCTTATGTGTGTACAAAATGTTTTTTTCCTTTAAAAATGTAGTGGTGCGGCTTATAATCGGGTGCGGTCTATCGTCCAGAAATTACGGTATATCATAAAAACATGATGCCGTCCCAGGTCAAAATTGGCATAATGCTACATAAAATGGCGCCTGCCTGCGCTGCACATACAGTACAATCGTCAGTGCTCCCATAGCGTTTTACGACAATTTACTGGCTTCATGAATTATTAAATAGCCTTCCGTCGACAGTAAATCATTCCCGATAGCTATTTAAAGGGGTGAGGTCGATGTTTCGACTTAATACATCCACTGCCGGCGTGACGTACGTTAGCGGTTCTCACGACAGTGTGGAAAAAGTAGGTGGATGGCTATAGATAGCGGGGCGTATTTGCCAACTGTTGTGTGGGAACTATCCACAGCTGGAGGTGTTTTGCCAAATTATGCATTTATTCAGAAACTTCAGGTCCTTTCAGTGTCTCATAAAAGATTCAGCAGCCGAGTGGTGAGCAGATTCATCCTGTACTGTCTGCGTGTTGCCTTCGTTCGGGACAAATGCATTTCCGAACACAAGCAGCAACAACAACGATAAAAAAAAAAAAGCACAAACATGCGTGACAACAACTCTCGTGTTAAAGAAGACGGATGTTTTAGCAAGCAGAAAAGTTAGGTCGCCGTCTCTCCTAGCACGGGGGAAGAATCCTAAAGGGGAAACGTCGGACGTAAATGAAAGACGCCTTAATTGGCAGCTTATGTTTTCGCCGCGGCTCATTAGCGGCATGATGATTTTATTGAAACCGTCCTAAATGGGCTCTTTTGCTGCTTCAGCGAGATGCAAACAAGCGAGCGGTGAGGAGGCATCCTGTGAACCTGGCGCTTGCCACCCAATGGGAAGGACTGTGAAAGGAAGCCGAAAGGCGCGCGCGCGCGCGCGACAAGGCACTCTTTCCTCCACTTTGATCTGACACTCACATCGTATCTGCTCTCCCGCACTTTGGGTTGTGTCAGGAAGTGTGACAGGAAGAGCGAGCGGGAAGGCTGACCTCGAATGCACTACCACGTGTTGGGGAATATGACTGATGTCTACCTTTGAGCTATTCTGACATCACATCCCAACCAAAACCAGGCAGTAAATCGGGTGCGTGTGTCACGTTATGATGCCACATCGGAAGTGTCAATGACATTTCCTGTTTGGATTTTTGCAGCAACTTCCTGTGGTGTTGTTGCAGCCAGATGATATATTACCACCGTCCTATTTTCTTGATGTTGATGATTTTGGCAGCGCTGCTTTTGTTTTTACCGTAAAAATCCCGCAGCACGGTTGTTAGCGGCTCGCGCATTTACGTCACAGTTTCGAGGTTCTGAGTTGAATCTTGGCTCTTTTTTCATAAATGTGTAAAAAAAAAAATAAATTGTGCGACAAGCAAAACTGTTTGTGAATGTCTTGCGAACGTCTTTACAACAATATTTATTGAACCCTGGGGGGGAAAAAAACTCGTTTGCAAACAGTGAGCTATCATCTTCAAAATTAGTGGGAGCTTGATTGGCTTGATTTTTTGCCACAGTAACTTGGGACATGCTTGCAGCTTGGACATTGTGGATGTTACTGTTCTCCCACCTACTACAGTGAAACTCCTCTACAATGAAACCTACATGGGCGAAAATACCCCCTAGTGTGAAAAAATCTCCATGCATTAACACCATTCCCACTTTCCTGCCCCCCGTACAACGAAAAAAAAAACCCTGTTGCGTAACACAAAATATTTTTCTCTGCTCTTGCCTCACGACAAGTTTCACTACAACTCAAAGTCTAATCCAACAACGACCTCTACTGCTTCGTTCGGAAACGGCAACAGCAACCACCACACTGGTTTTTACACATGCGCAGTGGTCCAGGGAGTATTTGATATTGTTCGTTTCAGACGCACCAAGAACGTTGCATTGCTAAAATGGCTACAAAACGGACCTTTGGATGTCAAGCAGCTAAGACAAGAAGAGCTCAGACGCTGGAAGAGAGGGTAAAAGTGATCAAAATGAAAGACGGAGGAAGCAAAATAAAAGACATTATCCAAGAAATTAATCTGAGTGAAAGTGAATGCTGATCATAAATTTCTTTCCCTTTTTTTCTTTCTACACTGACTATATGAAGTGTCAAATAAGTGTATGCTCATACTTATGCACTATTGGAATAAAAATAAAGAGTGCACATACGTTTGTGTGTGCGTGTAAACATACGTTTGTATGTGTGTGCGTGTGTGTGTGTGTGTGTTTAGATCTGAGATCAAATTTGCTACAGTGAAAAACCCCCTGTTGTGAAAAATTTCTTGCTGCAAACATGATTTCTTTGTAGAGGAGTTTCACTGTAGACGGCTACTTTTGCCGCATGTCTTACTAACTTCTGAATTTCAATTACAGGTCGAAAACAAATGTGGCAATTACTATGATGACAATAAGTCACGGAAGTAACGTCTTACTATTACTGCTCGGGATTTAAACAAATAAGGCGGTGACACCCAACATTTACGCTCATGTTTTTTGCGCGTGGTAGACTTTGATACATTCCACATATGTTATGCAATAGAGGACATTTCTATGTCGCCCGTTTATTTTTAGCATGAGACAGATCTATTTATTTTTTAGCAGCAGCGTGCCTCATGTATTTTGCATAAGGCAGTGTTATATATGCTTTAGGGTTGTGTGGGAGGGAGAAACAAAAGAGGAGGAAGAACAAAGGGACCCAAGTGTGGCTTACAAAAAGCAGCGAATCAAGGAGGACTGAGCGACATGATGTAATTTGTAATTTAACTGTCCAAAACTGGACTTTCTGTCAAACAATGGCGACAGAAGCACCACATTTCCATTTTCATGGCTTTTCAGGAAATACATTGCGCTTCTTTTTTTTTTTTAAATCCCCTTGCATTAAAATTAACGACGGGGATGGCGGGTGTGCTGTTTTTCGGTCTCGACACAAAGATGAGAACGCCAGATATTTCTCAGCAATCCCCATCAATACCTCAAAATGGGCCAGCGGAGGTACACTTTAAACAATGACATATGTCATATCATATCATATCATATCATATCAAAACGACAGGGAGACGTGACCGAGTTAAAAGAAAGAGCTTTTAGGTGCCAAATAAGGATGAAATGATTTGTCTGTTTTCCTCGATCTGTCAAATTTGACTTGTGTTCACTTGATCCTCTCAAATGTGAAGAAAGAAAAAAAAAACCTGTCTTAAAATTGTAAACGTCAATGCTGCCTACACCTGAGAAGTGAGACGCTTTCAAATCTCATCAGCGATGAGATTTCAAGTGTCTTTGATCAAAACTTCAACATCTGTCATATGCAATGAAGGAAATAAATGGGGAGGAGGGGGGGGGGGGGGGGGGGGGGGACAAGAAGCGGGTATCGAGGCTGTCTCAGCAAAGCAGCAAGTGATTGTAATGGGAAAAAAATAAAATAAAATTCTGTAAATCTGACAGGCACTGAAAAGCAACAGTGACGCAATCTTTGCAATCCCGATTTTCGTAGACAGGTGCACATGCGCTCGATGTCAAAACTGGCGTATCTTTATTATGATGCCGGGGCAAGTCTAGGTTACCGTGTTTGTGAATTTTGGCAATCGGCATTGCTCCTCATTGGCGTTCTCTATGCTAGTCCGCGGCGCACCTGACAATTTGGTGACGGAAAAAAAGACTTGACTTAAGAGCGGGTGAAATCACGTCTAAGTTGTTGCGCAGGTGGTGTAACGCAATTTTGGGTGGATTTGATCGAGATTCTGCACTCCGCTGATACGTGTGGTGGATGCCATTAATATGCGTTTTCGATTGGCTGGGAATCAGGTCGGATGTGCTCACTCCCACAACGACGCAAGCGCCTATTTTTACCTGCAGCCGTCGACGAAAAAATGCCAAAAAGGAAGAAAACCCGTGTGCAGCGGTATACTGAATTTTGTGCTACACTTGAACACACAGATGATATGGGTGGGTGAGGGGGGGGTGGGGGGGAATTTTTATATTTGTTGTAAATATTAGCATTCAACACATGCTACAGACACCTACAGGACTGAGGTGTAACAGCAACAACCAAGACAGTACAGTGCGATCAGTCAAGTCGTAGCCCTCAAGCTGCTCATTATTGTGCGAGCGCTTCAGTCGTTAGCTTTGACTTTCTGTCGCAGGCGATTTACTCACAGAGTGTGAGCTGGAATTTAAACTTCTCCCAAAACCAGCTTAAGGAGGCCATTGCTCTTGTGCAGTGACACCACCCAACCACGGGTCGATGGGCACCTGTTGTGGTGCATTTAATTACTCGCTCGATCTTATATACCATGACAAATGCAGCTCATGGTGCTTTAAGCAAAAAAATAATAATTGACAGGAGTGGGAAAAAAAAAAGCAATTTGACGATCTTATTTTTTTTTTCCTTTGGACCTCCCTCACTGACGGACAAAGTGTCAATCAATCAAACGTGTTTGGACAGCTTTCGGCGCGGCATGATAAGCAGTCCCATTACCGTGACAACGGCAAAGCTGAAATGATTCAATTTTAAAATGCCGCGAAGAATGTCGACTGCACGATATATACCACAACGGACACAATTTAATTTTGTTCAAAGAAAAGGCGTCTTTGGCAAAAAAAAAGATGGCCAGCGCTTGCCACGAAACCACAAGCATGTTTCGGTTATTTCTTGGCAAGCTCGTGTTTGAATTCCAAAGAGAATAGACACGGACAACGAAGGAATAAACGATTGTTAGCTAACGCTAACATGCAAATGACGGCAAACACAGTTAAGCCTTGGATGTTGTTTGGAGAGGAAAAGATTGTAAACAATGAAGATGCGCCCCTGAGTAAATAAAATGATCGCTATCTCAGCCCGCCTGGTTGGCCTTAAGAGCACGCACACACACACACACACACACACACACATTCCTGTACTTGTGCACAGTGAGGACCAAGTTAAAAAAGGCCTACAAAAGCGAGGACCACACACACACACACACACACACACACACACACACACCTGTACTTGTGCACAGTGAGGACCAAGTTAAAAAGGCCTACAAAAGCGAGGACGACACACACACACACACACACACACACACATTTCCACTTTAAATCCTCAGCATCCACAGAAGTGTTATCAAAGGATGAAATTTTTTTTAATTGGCTCTCCAATTAATTGGCCGTTTAAAAAAATCCACTAATGTCGTCGAGGTGCGCCAAAATTCCGAATATCAACCCAGCCAATAATTGGTCAATCACTGTTAAATACCCTCTGAAGACCTTATTTTGACACTTCATTACAATTAATTTAAAAATTCCCCTGTAGGGCGGCCCGGTGGACCAGTGGTTAGCGCGTCGACCTCACAGGTGCAGAGGTCGTGGGTACGATCCAGCCTCCTTGTGTGGAGTTTGCATGTTCTCCCCGGGCCTGCGTGGGTTTTCTCCGGGTACTCCGATTTCCTCCCACATTCCCAAAACATGCATGGCAGGCTGATTGAACACTCCAAATTGTCCCTCGGTGTGAGTGTGAGCGCGGATGGTTGTTCGTCTCTGTGTGCCCTGCGATTGGCTGGCAACCGGTTCACCCCGCCTACTGGGATAGGCTCCAGCTCCCCCCGCTACCCTTGTGAGGAAAAGTGGTTCCGAAAATGGATGCATGGATGGAATTCCCCTGTACAAATCACGCGAGTTTTACGATACCAACCTCGTCGACCAAGATTGTGTTTGACCTTGACAAGTTTCAATCAAACCAATTCCCATGAGAAGACAGTCACCAAGATTGACAGGTCAGCCTTTTATCACGCGTGACGTATGCCATCAAATCAGTGCGAGTAAATATGTTAATCTCGAAAAAAAAGGTGGTGGTGCTTTTAGTAGCACTTTGTCACTCAAAGTAGCTCAAATGCCGGCGTAAGAGACAGGCCGTGCGTTTGCTGCAACAGGAACTGTATCAGCGGGACCGCAATCAAAAAGGCACATTTATACTGGCTAAGGAGGACAGAGAACACATGTGACAGATGACACATTTGCCGCCTTCACACTCACGTGCGCATCAACTAGTGGGCAGCGCTGGGCAGGTAATATCTCGACACGGGAGGAAAGTGCTTGCCATTGCAAAAATCTCCGTGACGGGCCTGTTGGATTCATTTCACACTGACACATTTGACGTCTGCCTCTGAGCATTTGAATATAATGCCGCGGTCACACCGCTGAGGAGCGACGCTACCTATTTTGATACATTTAATAACTGCATTGAGTTGAGAGGCAATTTCAAGTGTTGCATTAGCCTGCCACGCATGGTTTTAAGAATGTGGGAAGAAACCGGAGTACCCGGAGAAAACCCACGCAGACACGGGGAGAACATGCAAGCTCCACACAGGAAGGCCCGGAGCCATAAGTGCTAATTTATAAAATTGTATCCCAGGAAAAGATGACAGCACACAAACGAAATTTACAGGATAATGCACTGACAGTAAAACTTTCATTCTCCCCGAAAGTTAAGTGGGTGACAACTCTCTAGAAACCCCAAAAATGAGAGCAGAAAGCAAGGCAGGGAAGCCCCCCGTCTTCTCACTAAATTACAAATTCTGCTGTAGTCTGCATTTCACAGTTGTAGAGTTTTGTGATTGCTTTGGCATTTCTCGCAGCGCCTTACGCAAACTGGCTGCAAACTCCCATTCATCATCTCGTATAATATTGTACACCTCATTTCACATTAATTTCGGCAAGCACTCTGAGCAAGCACACGCACACACACACACACACACTCAAGATAGCACAGCGTTAAATCCTCTGGCTGTTTTTTAAGGGGGTACTGGACATTGAATTGGAATATTTGAGGTGAGAATACAATTTTGAGCTCCGAAATTGAAATCATTATCAGTTAAAGTCACTGGAGCAAATCCTAAAAGTGTGACAGGATATAGTAATTTATTCAAAGTAGGAATGAAGAACAAGAAATCTTGGACAACCACAACGTGTCCGACTGGACATCTTCTGGAATTTTGTTTGCCATGGCGCACAAAAGCCCAACAAAAAAAAAAATGCTAACATTAGCCAAAACCGGCAACCCTGTCATTGTTATTGCCCAACTTTTCAGCAAGCTCACATAGTTTGCGGTTTGTATATACAGAGTAGGACCAGGGGGAGGGAAAAAGTTGACCAGTTCGACCAAGTCAATCACAAAAAATGGTCGATACAAATTTCCAGGCCACATAACTCCGTTGCACTTAACTCAAAACCAATGGAAAATTGACACTGCAGTCAATGAGATTTTTCCCATGTTAGGGGCACGTCTCGTTACGTGTCGCCACAGTGATCATATGTTTGGTAGTTTTTAAACCGGATTTCCTTCCTGATGCATCACACTCATTTTTATCCGGGTTTGGTTCCGGGTAACACAGGTTTGAAATTAGCATCTGGCTAACCATTAGCATGTTCCAGTTAATGACAGGGATTTGAACCATGATCTCCTGTCGATTAGTCGATTATTCAAAGGAAGGGTTGTGATAGTCAATTCTAAAATGATTGGACAGTGACAGACCTAGTAAAACGTCTTCTTGAAGTTAATTTGCCCCTCCCCCAAAATTGGAGGAGCTTGACCAATCTACACCTCTAACAGCATAACGTCTACGTGATGTAATGAATATTAACCCTCATGCAGTATTTTTAAGCGGCTGCATGAAGGGTATTACGTCCCAAAAATGTCCCTCTTCCAATGTGCAACAACTTTTTTCACTTTTAATTTTTTTTTCACTTTCAACCCCTCAAAATGTTCAGTGGGAATTGGCCAAGACATAGATATACATCCTATGCCAAAATTTCAGCTTGGTGGAGTTATTTATCACTGTTTTGTCTGTGGTGTCCATTTGACCAACAGTCCAAAATCGTCCAAAGTGTCCGAAATGTCCAATTTTGGGATAATTACTGCATGGGGGTTAAGTGCAATCGTAAATCTTTGATTTGTTTTCGATAAAATGGGGACGTTTCAAAGGCAGCTCATGATGATATTGACTTTGATAATCCTTGGCTGCTCTGCATGTTATCGAATAAATGTCATGAAAATGCCAATGAAAAAACAAACAAACCAAGAAGCCCGAGATAATCCTTTGATGCTCAGGACTGAGCTCCAACAACGTATGCGGAGGTCTCACATGATCTTAGACACAAAAGCAGTTTTTTTTAATGCAACTTTGTTGCAATATTTCACACTTAGACAACCTCAGGTGTGTTTGACTTCAGAGGTTTGGGCGAATGCGCTGGGAACACACCAAAAACACCTGGTGTGAGATTGAGGGATCACAGCAACTTGTACATATTGAGGAATGCTCTCACACACACACACACAGGCACACACACACACACACACACACACGCTCAATCAAGTGTTACAGCGAAATCCTTTTAAGCAGGCTATACATATGCAAATGCTTGACATGCGACACCAGCTGTGTGCTTTTCGATCAGAGCGAAGCACTTCCTCCAAGAGCCTCTCGGATCAAGAGAGGGGCAAAAGTGGCTCATAAAATAAAGGGATGAAAATTAGCTAAACACGTGCCTGTCAACAAATAATACAGACTGTCACATGATTGACATGGAGAACTGACACACTGGCCCTGAGTTGAGACAGATAAGATGTGCTAGGATGACAACTATAGCCTAGTTTTGTTTTTTTTTTTAGGGGGGGGACGACCACTCCTGTCAAGGTGCGCTGTTGCTCTGTCAATTTAAAAACATGCCAACTTTGGTTTCACGCTGCACATTTACACCGTCGAAATCGTGAACCTCCCCAGTGCACCCGTCAGCGTTCATTTAGCATCTCGCCTCATCCGTCTGCACAAATCTCTTGTCGTCCGCCTCTCTCCCCGTTCAAATCAAGCTTCTACTTCCAACGCCACCGTGAGCGAACCCAACTCCACACTCACACTTTTCCCCCCCCTCTTGGATCTCGCATCGCTCAGATCTCGAATCTTTGAAAAAATCTCCATCTTTGTCCTCCTCCACAACGGCGCTTCTGCCACACTCGCGTATTAACTGCAAACGTCAATTCCTGAGCGCATCCAAGGACTTGACACAGTGCCCCCAGAGGCATTCAAACATTTCCAACCTCTTTTATGAATCCGATGCAGCTTTTTGGCGCTCTTTTTTTTTTTTTTTTTTTTTTTACCTTGAGCAGGCGCACGGATGGCAGGAAGGCTGCGTGGCACAGTTTCCTGATAGTCCAGTTGATTGGCCGCGGCGCGTCCACTTGGTTCATGGCGCCCACTCTTCTCGGTGCCCGGAACCTTCCCCCGGCACCAGGATCAAGGTGGGGCAGAAATGGGAGAAGATCTCCAGCTCCAAGCACCGCAAAGCGCACAAGTCCCAGGGCATGACCCCCCAGGCGCAACCATCAACCACTTTTCAAGCCTTTTACTTCCCAGAGGAGATGAAGCGCCCCGTCCTCGGGTCCCTCGTCCCGCTCTCCTTGCCCAACACAACCCCCCCCACCCCCACCCCACCCCCCACCCCCCAAACCCCTCCTCAGGCCCACACAGATCCACAGAGTCGGGAGCAAGGCTGGAAAACCGGGAGCATTACTTTCCGCTTCCACGCAAAGAGAAGAAACAAGACTGTGCGGTATTTCCCCAAGTGGAGCAGAGCCGAGGAACAAGAGATAAGAGCGCGCAGAGCGAGGGGGATGCAGGTAGAGAGAAAAAAAGCGAGAGAGGGTGGGGGGGCGGGGGTGGGGGGGGCGTGAGAAAGAGAGAGGCAAGCAGCGCAGTGGCGAATAGCGCAGAAGGGAGAGCGAGATGGAGCGCAAAAAACGGAGCCAGCGTGACGGGCGACGGGTTACATTTTCAAGCTGCCTTTTCCATTGCTGCCTCCCAAGATGAGATCGAAAGACGGAGCGAGCGGAAGGAGGTGACAGAAGGGGGGTGGGGGGGGGGACGTTTGGTAATCAAGCTGAAATGAACTCACAATTGAGGGGGGGCTTCGTGTAAGATAGGTTGTGTTAAAAAAAAAAAGTGATGAGACAGAAGAATTGGATGGGAGTGCGGCAACCGATGTTGGTCAAGAGGGAACGGGGGGGCGGGTGGGGGGGGCAGTTACAAAGAGAATTCTGGTGGGGCATGAAAATGGAAGGAGATGGAGAAAAATAATAATAATAATAATAAAAAGAATCGAGCCACTGTGTCCACAAGGAGTGCGACCTACTTACTGGTGTGCAGATGCTCCTTAAATTGGCTACGCAAGATATCAAAAAGCGAATGTCAATTTTCTGTCTCCGAATCCTCGCTGGCTTCCCCCGTGATGCGCTAATCAGGCTTTCCAGAGCAGGAGTGAAATTTTATTTAAACAGGTTGAACCGGTGTACCTCCTTCGATGTCACATCATACAATGGTTGACAGTTTGTCTCTCAATCTATCGACACGTACGACTAGTTAGTGGACCGCAAGCGTTTGCTTTCAGTCAAGAAAAGGTCACGTGACAAGGCTACAAGGGCAGCACACTGGAAGGTATAATTACAGAAAAGCTACATTTACTTCATGATACGCTCCGGAATGTTTTGTGGACATATTATAGGAAATGGACTTTTTACTGACTTACAGTCATCCCTCGGTTTTCGACCATAATCCGTTCCAGAAGGCTGTTCGAAAACCGATTTGTTCGAAAACCGAAACCACGCTCTTTAAAAAAAAAAAAAAAAAATCTTGACTGAACACGTCTGCTCAGTAATGGAACGCTACACGAGGAAGCGTCACTTTCCTTGTGTAAGGAAGGCGAAAGGAGTCAAGTGGCGCATTAGAGTGCGCTTGGTTTGTTTGAGAACCGAATTCCGGTTGTCATCCGAGGCATAAAAAACTCAAAATTTTTCGTCGAAAACCGATTTGGTCGATAACAGAGACGTTCGAAAACCGAGGTTTTTGTCCATAATCCATTCCAGAAGGCTGTTCGAAAACCAAAACCACGCTCTTTTTAAAATAAAAACGTTGACTGAACACGTCTGCTCACAATGGAAAGCAACAGGAGAAAGAGACACTTCCTCGTCTACCCGAAGAAGCGTCACTTCCTCGTGTAAGGAAGGCGGGAGGTGTCAAATGGTGCATTCAAGTGCGCTTAGTTTGTCCGAGAACCGAAATCTGTTCGTCATCCGAGGCATAAAAAACTCGAAATTTTTGGTCGAAAACCGAGACGTTCAAAAACCGAGGTTTGACTGTATTTACAATTATCGGGTCTCTGGACTGCCTGCCCGTCCATCAATATGTCGTCTTCTCTTTGGCCCACTTTAATGCAGCAGTGGGGCTCATTGACATAACCGCACTCACATTGAGTTTTCTCCGCCCATAATATGTTTCGGAAGGCTGGGCTAAGATCTCAAGCCACTTTCAAGCTACAGCCAGAATTAGGAGCGGGACGAAATAGTATCGAGCAAAAACGCGCACATCCACCATGGCAGTGATGCCCCTTTGAAGTAAAATGGTAAGCAGAGCTGCAGTGCGTTTCGTTGGGTGCACAGATTAGTGTTATCGTTTGATACCCAGCAACTACCCGTAATTTCTGGACTATAGAGCGCACCTGATTATAAGCCGCACCACTACATTTTTAAAGGAAAAAACCATTTTGGACACACATAAGCCGCACCTGTCTATAAGCCGCAGGTGCCCATATTGTTACATGAGATATTTACAAAGAAAGACGGTACACAGGCGGCCGTTAAAAAAAGTCTTTATATAGGCCGCTTCATTAAATAAGCCGCAGAGTTGAAAGCGTGTGACAAAAGTCGCGGCTCAAAAGTCCGGAAATTACGCTAGTTGACTACTCTGTGTAGTGGGTGACGTGGTGGTGATGGTGGAAGCGTCTGTTTGCTGATGTGTCCATGTGTCACAATGTGGTGTGTGAAGTGCTGCCTACATGAGTGAAAATGCCTTAACTCTATTTCTGGCCACTCAAATTTTATGTTAGGTGTTCATTACGAAACACGGACAACCCATAAAAACGAACAAAATGATCCCCCCCCCCCCCCCGCATGCATGCACGTGTAAAATTCATCTTAATTTAAAAAAAGGTTCCGAGCTGTGAAAGAGCAAACAACTTTGAGAGGTTGTTATGTCCATTGAAGCACGACGTGTTCTTATTGATTATGATATTATTGATCATTGATTATTGATTATTAAGTGATGTTCCTAATACACCGAGGACCACCCTCCCCTCCGTCTATGCCGTTGGAATAACTGGATATCAAAACTATCCCAATTTATATTGAATCCAAGATATACTATCCCAATTCATCTTGACATTAAGAATCTTCACCTGACCACCTCCCTTGGGGACCTGCAAGACCTCGGAGGGGCTGTCCATCATGTGCATTGCATTGCTAGTCACTAGGGAGTCTTTGTGTGTGTGTGTGTGTGTGTGTGTGTGTGTGTGTGTGTGTGTGTGTGTGTGTGTGTGTCAGTATAGCAACCTTTGACTTGCCACCTTTTGTGTGTGGATCTTTTGGTTTTGTGTGGCCCACACAAGAAGAATGCTGCCTTCCCCCCCCCCCCCCCCTAATAGACCGTGTGTGTGTGTGCACGTGTGCGTCGTTTCTCATGCCAACCCTGAGATAGGACCGGGAAAACAGAACTCAACCTGCTTTTCTTCCCTCCTGACTCTAGATGGCAGCCTCTTCATGCAAAAAATAAATAAATAAATAAATAACCACCTGAGCCCGGGCTCAGGAGAAAGCAGAAAAAAGTGTGAGATGTGACAGGAACTGGTAGAATAGGCATTAAATTCATGTTAAGAATGTTTGGAAGCAAAATTATTGCACTGCCTGGGCCTAAACAAAACAAAAAAAAGAAATAAAAAAGAAATGAAAAAACAAAAACAAAAAAAATGGTTTCATTGACCACAAGGGGGCACTACACACACACACTGGGCTCCTCTTCCAGTTTCAGTATTTGACGGGCGATAACTAATTGTGACAACATTAATATATATTCAGACACTTGCAGACAATAAGACAAGGCAAGATGGGATCACAAGTGATTTATTCCCCTCACGGGGAGATTAACTTGGAAGAGCCAAGATTATTTTTTTATTTATTAAGAGCCAAGATTATTATTTTTCTGAATAATTAAAGGGTTTCATTTCTCAATAAATCAAATGAATCAACCATTTTTCTTTTATGTTTTTTTTTTTAATCACATTGCTTTAAATTATTGCCCTCTTGAACAACAATCAACAAAGCAATTCTTTGCTCTTATGGTTTGACAGAATTGGCATTTCCTTGTTCCATGGCAGGTTTTTTCCGAGCGGTCATCATGTGAGGCATGCATATCGGAAATTACACAATGGACTGTGGAGCGAGAGTGAATCTGTGTTTCATGCCATCCGAGCTCCTTGCCGAGGCACAGCGCGGCGCGACGTGCTGACCCTGTGACATCGTCTATCTGCCCAGTGACAGGAGTGACAGTAAGGGCCTTTCCCACGTGTCAATCAAACAAAACCGAGCTGTTTGTTTGGGGGAGACGGCACGCACAAAGTGGTTGAAGTTAGAACCTTTATTGACGCATTCTTATGTCATCAACTCAGCTTTATCGAAAAGGATGTCCCTGAATCAGTGAAACAGGGTGGCGCACTGTGAATCTTCCTTTTTTTTTTTTTTTAACCCTCATGCAGTATTTTTAAGCGGCTGCATGAAGGGTATTACGTCCCAAAAATGTCCCTCTTCCAATGTGCAACAACTTTTTTCACTTTTAATTTTTTTTCACTTTCAACCCCTCAAAATGTTCAGTGGGAATTGGCCAAGACATAGATGTACATCCTATGCAAAATTTCAGCTTGGTGGAGTTATTTTTCACTGTTTTGTCTGTGGTGCCCATTTGTCCAACAGTCCAAAATCGTCCAAAGTGTCCGAAATGTCCAATTTTGGGATTATTACTGCATGGGGGTTAATGGGAGAAAATGTCATCCGTTTGTGATAGCTAATCAGAAAAGCAGGCAATTTAAATTCCCATTTTGACATCCTTTATCACTTTGAATGAGAGCGCGTGTTAACGGTCACATGGCATTTTTATTTCGGTTTATTCCGGTTCCTCGAGAGCCATATCCTGCCTGTTTTAGATCCCTCCCCACTCCAACACGCCTGATTCAATTTCGGGCCTCTACAGAGCTTGCTGATGAGTTGATCATTTGAATCTGGAGCGTTGAAGTAGCTGCGATTGGCTGGCAACCAGTTGAGGGTGTCCACCCACCTACTGCCTGAAGACAACTTAGAGAGGCTCCAGCATCCACCCACCCACCCGTGACCCTTGTGAGAATAAAGTGGATTCGAAAATGGATGGATGGATGGTGTTGAAGTAGAGAGAGAGAAAGAGAGAGAAAGAGAGAGAGAGAGAGAGAGAGAGAGAGAGAGAGAGAGAGAGAGATCTAAAATGGGCATGATATCGCTTTCGAGGAACCGGAGTTCTCGATGCCTCTTTAAGCACAATGAGCAGGGGACATTTGAGAGCGAGGACAAAGGCTTGATTTCTCATGATTTTGAAGCCTCGTTTTCTGTTTTTGATAGTATATGGTAGACAGTCATACCTCAGTTTTCGACCATAATCCTTTCCAGAAGGCTGTTCGAAAACCGAAACCGAAACGCTCTTTAAAAAAAAAAACAACTTTATTGAACACGTCCATTCACAATGGAACGCTACACGAGGAAGCGTCACTTCCCTCGTGTAAGAAGGCGAGAGGAGTCAAGTGACGCATTCAGGTGCGCTCAGTTTGTTCGAGAACCGAAATTTGCTCGTCATCCGAGGCATAAAAAACTCGAAATTTTGGTCTAAAAACCGATTTGGTCGAGAACAGAGACGTTCGAAAACCGAGGTTTGACTGTATTTGACAGACTTGCAGATTCAGTTTGTTCCGTCTTTCCAATCCGGTTGGTTTGTAACAATACGCTTCCGATGTCAAAATTTGGCATTAATATTTATTTTTGCCATACAAAGACTAACCTCCACAACTCACATTCCCGTTGGTTTTGTACTGCGCGGTATGTTATGGTCGGGGTTGAGAGGAATATCACCTCGGTGATTGACCGGATCCATCAAAAAAAGTCCATTTTCCACACACGGCAAGTAATACGGTGCAATTTCTGGAAAAACACGTGACTGAAGGCATGCGCTGACAAAGTTGTCCCTTGTGGATGGATGGCGGAATAAGCTCTTATCTAATTTGGCCCGCCTCTGTGTGACGCTTTCTCCCAGGAGGATGCTTGGGATGTGACAGTTCAATACCGCTCTGAATATACACACACACGCACAGCAGCCCTCTCCTCCCGCTGCCCGGAGGAAGCAGGAAGACCTCTGCTGAGTCGAGTATCGTCCTCCATCTGGAGAGAGGCAACGATTATGAGCCTGCGTACGGTTTCCGCACGATACCCATACACGCGCAATTGCTTTCTCTCCCAAATATCTTGATCATTTCTGTGCCTTTATTTTTTTTTAGTTCTTAACAAAACTTCCTGCAAATGTCTCGCGTCAAATTTCAGTGCTGTGCTACAATGGTGGTCATCTTTAGCGTTTAGCATTTGGTAAGAAACAGAATTTCTGCAAATGTTTTGTTGTGTGGAAAATATCTGATACAGTCAAACCTCGGTTTTCGAACGTCTCGGTTCTCGACCAATTCGGTTTTCGACTAAAATTTCGAGTTTTTTATGCCTCGGATGACGAACAAATTTCGGTTCTCGAACAAACTGAGCGCACTTGAATGCACCATTTTGACTCCTCCCGCCTTCCTTACACGAGGAAGTGACGCTTCCTCGGGTAGACGAGGAAGTGACGCTTCCTCGTGTTGCTTTCCATTGTGAGCAGACGTGTTCAGTAAACATTTTTATTTTAAAAAGAGCGTGGTTTCGGTTTTCAAACAATTTCGGTTTCGAACAGCCTTCTGGAACGGATTATGGATGAAAACCGAGGTTTGACTGTATATGGGCAATGACATGCATTCCTCACGCGGTCCGGTAAAGTTTCAATTTCCATTTATTCAACACTGCCGAGCACAACAACAAAAAAGCTCCACGAGCCTCATTGGGGTCGGCACAACCATCCACGGTCACACACACACACACACCTTGGGACAATTTAGAGTTTTCAATCAGCCTGCCACACATGTTTTGGGAATGTGGGAGGAAACCGGAGTACCCGGAGAAAACCCACGCAGGGAGAACATGCACACTCCACACTGGGAGGCCAGAAGACAGCGTTTCCCCAACACAGAGCAGATGACTCGTTCGCAACATGCGCAAGGTCTCGACGCTACCTGGTGGCCGTTTAATGGAGGCGACGGAGGTCCAGTGGGCTGCGCCATTAACGTGTTAATGCTTCCTTGAGAACGATATCTTTAATGAACTGACCAAATGACTACCTTCGACCCACGTTTTACATCTCCGCATGTCAAGATGTGCCTTTTTATGGCCCCAGTCAAGTAAAATCATGACGGCGTCGCCAAAGAGCAATTGTGAAACAACTCGTGACACCTTAACAGCACTCGAAAACTGCCGCATCTGTCCATTCACATCCAAAGGCGTGGACTGATGGTGGAGGCGCCATCCCTGCTCTTAAGGAGAAATTAAGGGTTGAAGGTCTTGCTCAAGGGCACTTTGCTATCGCCTCTGGAGGAGTCACTGAAATTCCAATTATGTGACAACCACTCTACCTCCTGATCCTGGGTAGAGGGGGTGGGGGGTGGGGGGGACCAACAACAACAAAAAAACACAGAAAGCGAGACGCGACACATTATGGATTTGGGGGGAAAACAAGTGGAAAAAGCAAGTTGGCTCCATTTCTGTTCACACCTCCAAGTTGTTGTTGGGGTCGGTGCTGGTGCTGGTGGTTGGGGTGGTTGGGGTCGGATGGTTGTGCCGACCCCAATGAGGCTCGTGGAGCTCTCGGCAGTTTGGAATGGAAACATAATGTGGCCGATGTTGAGGGGGAAGAAATTTCATCTGTGCTGTATGTTACACATACGTACAGCACATTTGACAATAAAGTTGTATTCCATTCCATTCCATTCCAAGTTGTTTGGTAGAATTGCTCTTTTTGCATAATGTGGCCGAGTTAAAACAAGTGAAGCGGCGGGAAGCTCGGCGGAAATGGCTTTGAGGAAGAGAACGCTCGCGCTTATTTGTACTTAAAACAATATTAGCAATTCACCGGGGCGTTGTGGAGAACAATGAATATGCTGAAACCAAATCCGCGCAAATGGTGCATTTTTTAAAATTCATTAGTCTCTTCCCGGAAGGCTTACGTCTGCATACAAATGACATGCTTATTGATTTTGGAATTGCAATGGTTTGAAACGCGTGTTCTCAAAGGAAATGCGCATTTTGATGGGATTCGAGCCAAGCTCTAAACCTGTTTGACATGGCACTATTGGGGACATTAGCATTTTTGTTTTTTTTCGGAGGCCTCTGGAAGTGCCGCTAAGTTTCAGTGGTGAAACCAGTGAACAAGAAAAAGTTCCTCAAACATTGTCAAAAGTCACACGTGACCTCCTCCTAACCTATCGTTGTGCCAACTCGCGTTCATCAAGAGGAGAAACATTTATTTCCCCCTATTGAACGCTGACCTTTACTGTCACTTCGAAACAATCAGAAGCCTGACAAGCTGAGAAATGAAGCCGCCCCTTCATCAAAAGATCAAGATTGTTATCGCGACGATGACGGATTGGAACGCGAGGAAATACCCGATGGAAGGCTTGGCGAAGAGCAAATTGGAATGATCTAGTCAGGCGCACAACATTTAAACAATCAGTGAACAGCTGATAAATTAAAAAACATACTAACCCAAGAGGATTAAAAGAAACACCTTAGACATTTGTGGGGCTATGTGGGTTACACTCGAGATCCACACGAGATTCTTAAAATACATTTCATAAGGGTAAAATCTGTTTTTGGGGGGGGGGGGGGGACGATGAGGGAACATTTAAAGGCCTTTGTTTGAGAGCATGATGGTCCGTTGGCACAAGCGATTGGCCGTGCCGACCCAATTTAAGAGGAGTCCTACAGTAGATTGCGCGCTAGACAGACATGAGATCACTTCAGTGCCCATCTGTTAATACCCTCAGCTCCCTGGTCTATTCTGTCAGTTCAGGGATCTGCTGGGAGATAACACACACACACACACACACACACACACACATGCACACACACACACACACACACACACACACACAAATCTATAACTGCTAGATTAGCTTTAGCGCTTGCCAAGCTAATCTTCTAAGTCAACAGAGCAACGCAGACACGGCTCAGTGTCAGAAAGCACTAAAATCAACAGTCACTCTTTTGACTTGAATTCTGCACAGCCTACTGACATCTTTAAAACCTCCTTCTTTGGACCCCGTGAGCCTTTGCTATGCCAGCCATCAGGTTCACGTCCAATTCTAAGTACACACTGTTACACGAGCATCAATAGGAAGCTAACCAAGGGACTAGTTGGAATCTACTTTAAATTGGGAGTGAGAAGGATTTATTTGTAGGTACTCAACCCTTAGTTCAGATAAAAAGATTGGGGAAGGGGATGTAGCGCTAAGATCGGTCCTAAAAAAATCGAGCCCGACCCGAACCGGCCCGAGGGTTTTTAAGCCCGAGCCCGATCACTTATTTACTATTTTAAAAAGAGACAGATTTTTGGGGGTGGGGATCAGTCAAATTCTAGATGTGAACGACTACAGCTTAAGTTCACAATAAATAAACTCTTCCCTCGCCCGATTTTGAATCGGTCGACTTACTTTTGAATCACGGCCACTTGTAGGTCATGCCAGGCATCCAACGGGAAGGGATCGACAGCTCCAGGTCAGTCGTGCTACAGTCGGCTGAGTTTTTGACGTGTCAGAAAAGTGGTCAACTGTAGCGATAAGATTTCTCAAATTCTGAGGTTTTATCTCGCCTGTCCAAAAAATGGACAGCATGCCAGAATCGTGTCAGAAAGGTCATCTTTCTTCTCATTTTTTTTTTTTTTTTTGCACAGATTATTTTTGACCATGAGCATTCCATGTCCACAGACTGCTAACCTTCACCTTTTCCCCCCGCAAAAGTCAGAAAATGTCGATTTCCAGCACTTAATGTACGTTTGAGGGACAGCGGTTACGACAGCGGACACCTTATCATGTTATCAGGTTACGGGATGCATGAAAGGGTTAAACATAACGGCGGTGGCCCTACCAAAGAGCCAAGAAGTCAAGTCGTGACTCTCAGGTGGTCTGTAAAGAGCACGCAAGCACTTGCCCAGCTTTAGTTTTCTCTATCGTATGTTTTTACGCATGGCCCTAGAGAATGAAAAAGGAACATCAGATATGTGGATTAAACTAGTCAAGTGAAACAGCGCATGATATAGACTTCTGGTCACTATAGCAACATGGATATACTGTAATCATCATCTTGCGCTTTGGAGTTATATTAAAAAAAAAAAAAAAGCTATACCATCAGCTCAGTGGGTCGCAAGCATTTGGCGATGGCTTTTATGGCAATGAGGATTATTGCCACACGAAGCATGTCAAGCTCCAAAGCAGACAGCTCTTGGCATCAGACGCCTCGACTTCAAAGCAGCGGTTGAAAGGGAGACGTCGGCGGATATCCATTCATCAATGTGTCGCTACATTCAAATACCGAAAAAAAAAACAAAAAAACCACAAGCCTCAATCAAGAACACATCGGTCCATGTTTCGGCGACACTGCCGCAAGGTGAGAGCTGCAGTGTCGTAGTTTAAGAGACTGTCCATAAAGGGGGGGGGGGGGCAGCTGTGTTTTACGGCATTCGGTGGCATACAACGTTTGGAGGTTACGAACAAGTGAAATTCGACATAATTGTGTATTTAAGCCATTGAGGATGAATTGAGATGCAAGCAGAAGCGGTATGATTGATTTCGTTTGCGGTCCAAAAAATAAATAAAAAAAATAGTATGGCATAGTATATTCACTATGGCGCAACTCCTCATGGCAGTATTATTCAGCTAGCGATATTCAAACAATTTAGTTCAGCATATTTTGGAGAAATCCCATGACGATTCTAGAAAGACAAATTCCATAATCAATCGAGGAAATGTGCTTTGTAAGTCAAATGTCGACCCCGCCCCGAGTCAAAACGTCATCAAAATTGAAGAACGAGATCCAATTGTTGGCCCACGTTGAGGTCTCAAGTGCCTCAAGTGCCTTGTCTCTGTCCGCTATTATGGAAATTTGCAGACTGTCGTACACTGCTTCATATTTTATGCAAAATCCACTCAATGTTAGAAGAGAAGCAATGATGCAATACTCTGGACAGATTTTGGATTTGGTATTTTATGTCCACTGCCCACACACAGCCACAAAAAAAAAAATAAAATAAAATAAATAAATTAATGAGGGCTAGTTTTTGAAAGACAGCAGCAGGGGGGAGGCGAGAGATCATATTTCTGCATTGAAAAAATTGAATGGGAGCCGTCTAAATGGCAGCTGTCTGGGGTCGAGGCATGACTGAGCATCTCTGAAACATTTCTCTCTCTCTCTCTCTCTCTCTCTCTCTCTCGGGTGTCTCCACTGCTGTTCTTCTCCTCCTGCGCCTGAATGAGAATGCATTAGACGAAGAAACTCCAATTACAAAGCTTTGATCAGAGCCCAGGCTGGAAATCTGACAAATCCATTTGAAAAGCCACTCATATGGAGAGCGTGTGAAGAAACACGCTTTGGAAACAGCACTCCGGGGTTAAGTGCCTTTGCCACCCAACGAATGCAAAGTGAGGGAGTAAAAAAAATAAATATTAATAATAATAATTTGAGTCATTAGTATTTGGTGGAAGAGCTGTTAGATGACAAATATTACTTCCGTATTCAGTTCAAGGGTAATGGGCTATGATTTTTGGGTAAGCTCATTTGTGATGTTACAATTCAACATTATGTTACCAGAGGGAATATAAAAGATTACAAAGAGCGTGTTGTGTTACACGCTTGGTCACTCAAACAGAACCTGTGCAGTGGGCGTTGTGCTCCAAGAGAGTATGAGTTATTCCACGAGAAGCCCTCCACCTCGGGTTAAGGTCAAAATTAAGGATTTCTGAAACATTCGGCACGACCCGTTGACGTGAATTACTCCGACATTTGAATAACTCGATTTAAATGGCGACGCATGGACGCCGTGAGGCAAACTGCCGTCATTAAAACACATGATATTCCTGTCACTCACCACAGGGATGAAGCAGTCGGATTCCAAAAGTGTGCCGTTGTGGTGCGTCTCGGAGTTTTGCTGTGATTGTTCACTTCTGCTTGTGTATTTTCGGCGAGTTGGGCACCAGACATACGAACTTCCATCCGTCCAAACTCGAGCCAAACCCAGCCGTCTTCGGGCAGTAGGCGGTGGACACCCTAAACCGGTTGCCAGCCAATCGCAGGGCACACAGACGAACAACCATCCGAGCTGAGGGCCAATTTAGAGTGTTCAATCAGCCTACCATGCATATTTTTGGAATGTGGAGTACCCGGAGAAAACCCACACAGGCACGAGTGAGAACACAGGAAGGCCGGAGCCGGGATCGAACCCACAACCTCTGCACTGTGATGTCGACTTGCCCACCAAGCCGCCCATCATACAAACTTGTACACACATATTATGTGTGTGTCTATATACCCGCGGTGGCATTTTCGCCATAGAGACGGAAAATAACGTTGAACACGCTGCAGAAAAATCATTAGGTGATATGAGGGTGTTGGGCATACAAGAACTTCCTGTACTACAAAGTCCAAGATTCCTGGCAGATAGAGCAAGAGAATGTGCAGAAAACAAGCCAAGGAATGAAGGAACCAACTCACCCATGTTTGAAACAATGACCCAATGCCTTGGTTAGAAAAGGAGTAACTCAGGGGTCATATTTGGGTTTTAAAAACCCGAATAAGGGCATTTTCCATTTTTTGCACTTGTTGACATGGCCGTTAAAAACCTGAATACAGTCAGACCTCGGTTTTCGAACGTCTCTGTTCTCGACCAAATCGGTTTTCGACCAAAAATTTCGAGTTTTTTATGCCTCGGATGACGAACAAATTTCCGTTCTCGAACAAACTGAGCACACTTGAATGCACCATTTGACTCCTCTCGCCTTCCTTACACGAGGAAGTGACGCTTCCTCGTGTTGCTTTCCATAACTGACCAGACATGTTCAATAAAGATTTTTTTTTAAATAGAGTGTGGTTTCGGTTTTCGAACAATTTTGGTTTTCGAACAGCCTTCTGGAACGGATTATGGACGAAAGCAGAGGTTTGACTGTACTGCCAATACTTGGGTTTTTAAAGGGTTATTAACTGCATGAAAACACTTTAATTGATGCTCAATACTGCTACTGACAAGTTTTGTTCTCTGTACTCTTTTCCTCTGTCTCAACCATTTACAATACCCAGATATATTTTTTTCCCCTTTGCTATTTATAGAAAGTTTCATGCCCAGACGGCATCATGGTCAAAACGATCCCCATTCGCACGGACCCGGCCGAAAACACAAAACCATTCAAATGCGCGTCACGCAACTAAGCGGCGACTTTTCTTCACACCACGAACGCACGCGATTCCAACACCTCCCACCACATTTGCTGCTCAAAACAAACTCTTTGTGAGACCTCCAGCTGTTTCCAAGTTACCGTCGCTACGGATATCAGTAAAAAAAAAAAAACAACACACAACATCAGTGCCATCAAATAACCATAATAGTTGTCCAATCAACTGAAACGTGCTAAGCGGATTACATGTCAGTCAAGTCTCAGGTTCTCTGACTCAGCTCACCACCTCACTGAAGGAACTGAGGATGAAAGGTGGGGCTTGAATGCCACAGAGGCAGGCCAATTACTTGGATAACACACACACACACACACACACACACACACACACACACACACACACACACACACGCGCGCGCGCGCACGTAGCATTCGCTAGCCATCTACCACATGCTGCCTACCTCCACAGGACATCTTTCCACTTGCCTTTGCTTTGTAAATTAAATTCCCTTTCATTAGAGTAAGGTGCATTGTTAAGGTGACGCTGATGATTTACTAATAGGTGGCGGGCAGGATCGTTCTGCCACTTAGTTAGGTCGTACCACTGATTAAGTCAATGATGCCTTAGCGGAAAGAATATGATGCTAATTACGCGCTCGACAAAAATGAACATTGTTGTAGATTTAGGGGAGGGGTATAAAAGTGCGATCAATCAGATATTTTCAGTCCAGTTCTTTCAATGGTGTCACAAATCGCTGAGGCACTAAGCACCCTCACTGGTGACAATGTTACAAAAAAGGTAGACTTCAGACTTATGTTCATTCGAGAGAAGCGACGGTTTTATTGGGTCACTGACAGAAACAATATTTTGCTCAATTACTTCTGCTGGCAATCAGCATGGAAAATGATAGACCCCCCAGATCCATCACAGAGTGCAACTCGAAGGATAGCCACGTTCCGGGAAACCGATAATGACTTTGGCGTGTTGCGACAAGCTGTCCCTACGCGTACGACGACATGCGAAGCGATTGCCATCTCCCTACCTGTAAAGTGTTGAATAACTACATGAACAAGAAACAACAAAAAAGCTTTATGATGTCTGTGCATTACATACAGGTTGAACATACCATACAGTATGTAATGCAATGATATGTGCCATTTTAACCCTTTCACGCACCCTGTAACCGAATACTGGGTTCCCACTCTTCCCCCTGCTTTTTATTTATGGACCTTTAAGTACTTTTGAGGTCTAATGTAGCCATTTTTAAGGACCTTTTCTCCATTCAGAGGGGGGATTCATGGTGGACTTAATGAACAGAAAGCCACATCTCACTGAGCTGGTGTTCAAATCATTGCTGCCAAAGGAAGGGCACATCTTTATTTTTAGGGGCAATCAGCTAACCCTTTATTTGACATACCGTATGTCAAATTGGCCCGAAATGACCCGAAGTGATCACGTGATCATCCTTGGAACTGATCGGAGACGGCGGCAAAAGCAGAGCGGGAACCAGGAAGGCATGTAGCCCGACAGCGGGGTTTGAGGGGAAGGGCGCCAGGCCGACATTTTCCGACAAAACTATTAATTGGAAGGGTGGGGAAAATGACATACACAAATGAAATGAACATCGCAGGTTAATTTTTAAGGATTTTGATTGATTTTCAAATCTTTCTCTGAAAATTAAGGACAATTAGGAACAGAATTCGACAACTTATTTTTTAAGGATTTTTATGAACTTTAAGGACCCCGTGGGAACCCTGTAATACCATGATGAGCTGTCCACTGTAGTAACCGCTGTCCCTCAAAGGGTTAAGAGCCTTTACGCTGACGGGGGATTTACTCAAACGACTCCTGGTTGCCAGAGGGAAAAAAAACGGTTTTCTTTCCATGTTTGTTGTTCGAGGACCTGATCATTTTCAACCGAAACGAGACATTAAGTCGTTTGATTCAAGCAAATACCATTCGCAGACCATCTGCGCCTTTGATCGTCGCTCTTCCCACGTATTACTTAACACTACTCTGCCGCGATAGAGCCACGTCACCCACATATGTCTGCCAAACAGCAACTGTTATTCTCCATTTGTAACAAAACCGAAATCTTCGCCCCCTGTTTTGCGCAGCGACTGTGGAGGAACAATGCCCTCGCGCGCTCCAGTCGCACCGTAAGAGCCGCAATGGGGCACCTAAATGACATGACCGAGTAAATGAATAGTCAAATTAATTAGCTTTGCTAATGGCCTTTCCTAAAATCTTCGGAGATGCAATCAAAGATGGGATACGACGCTTGAACACAGGCTAGAGGAAGTGGAAAGTAATCAATAAATAAAGCAACGCTGAAGAAGAAAAGCTGTGAATCATAAAAGATGACTCCGGCGACTATCCATTCGAGGTCTTCCTTCATAGAGTGTCGCTCGGATGAATTCAAGACGGCAAAGAGAGTTTAACTTTGATCCTCGTCTCACACTGCCTTTGCAGCAGCAGCAGCAGCAGCAGCACACAGTCAGAGTCTGCACACGGACAAACGACACTAGCAGGGGAAGTCTGTGTAATTAGTCTGACAAATGTCATTATTTGCAGTAAAAAAAAACAAAAAAAGGGTCAATGGAAACTAGTACAGCTGTGTAATGCTGTGGCCACGTATCGAGTGAAAAGCTCACGACAGTAGGGAAACATTTGCTGGACAAACAAAAGAGCATTGGAACTAATCATATTTTTTAAAAAGACTCTCCAAAGGCTGTAAATGTAAATAAAGATTCTTTCTATGAGTCGTGGAAACACTTTGAGATGAATCTTTTTGAGGGCATCAAAATCGAAGGTCAAAACCCATTTTGGTGAGGGCAAAATTTGCTTGCTGATTTCACTTCAGGACTCTTGATAGAACGCCAAGACGCTAGCAGATGTTTAACTACAATTTACAGCAATATATATGCTGCGGCATGATCTGTTTCCATAGAAACCACTAAGAACTCATCAAGTATACCAATGTGCTCGGATTAAATTAAAATTCCAGTAAATTTGTATTCCCCGGGGACATGAGAAGCAAGTCCTTAGCATGCTAGCAATCAATGTATGCAAGATGTCAACAGAAGAGGCCATCGACTTGATAAGAGGAGAAAGTCGGAACCAAACGCACAGTCGCGCTGTTTTTCTTTAACTAATGGTCCATGGCTAAATGATGCTTTGCGCTTATTTAATAGCTGCCGGCGGCTTCATCTCATTTGCAACAAAGCTAACCAGCGCTGACACTTGGCAAAACGAGCTTCCGAAGATGCGGTGAATGTGCGCGTTGTCGGTATTCGGGAACGGGCGTACACGAGCGCGTGATGCATTGCGACAACCTAATTACTATCTACCGTTTTGATTAAAGTGTGACATAATTGGCTATTTTCGTTTCTTGACACAAGGCGGCTCACTAGCAACGGGGAAGGGCCATAAATGGGCCAGCGCAGAGTTGAAAGTGGGGCTCGGGTGCCAGGGGACGGATGACAGTGGGCAACGTGCCTGTTTTCAACACGACTGTGGTCCAACTGTGACACAAGATGACAGCCAAACAACACTTGGTCGGTGGTGAGCCGCAAGGGTGAGACTCCTCACAACATGGCGGCTCACACAAGAGCTGAAAAAACCTGCCCTTGTCCAAGTCTGGTAGTTGACGGGAATTTAAGCTAGCCTCACTTAGCACACTTCACCCATGACCTGTGGATGGGTTCGTCATCGGCAGGGCATTTTTAAACCATGACGCACATGCCACAAATACAAATACAGTCAAACCTCGGTTTTCGGACGTCTCGGTTCTCGTCCAATTCGGTTTTCGACCAAATATTTCGAGTTTTTTATGCCTCGGGTGACGAACAAATTTCGGTTCTCGAACAAACTGAGCGCACTTGAATGCACTATTTGACTCCTCTCGCCTTCCTTACACGAGGAAGTGACGCTTCCTCGGGTAGACGAGGAAGTGACGCTTCCTCGTGTTGCTTTCCATTGTGAGCAGACGTGTTCAGTCAACATTTTTATTTTAAAAAGAGCGTGGTTTCGGTTTTCGAAAAATTTTGGTTTTCGAACAGCCTTCTGGAACGGATTATGGACGAAAACCGAGGTTTTGATTGTTGTATATGTTAGTTGCTCCATGTACAGCACTTTGTATGCAGCGATAGCTGTTTGAAAGTGCTCTATAAATACAGTTGAGTTGAGTTGAGTCACTGCCTGTCAAAGATGGAACCGCCGCCCCCCCCCCCACCCCCCACCCCCCAACATCGCTGGGATAAGCGGTGCAGAGGACCGAGGTAACTAAGATAACAGTTACTGACGCTTTTTTAATGTCCCCGATGGGAGAGGGAAGGCAGATTTATGAGTGAGACGATAATACAGCCCGAGACTAATCGAGGAACATTGTCGATGAGAGGACGGGCCGCCATTTGTGGAATATTAATATCATTGTTTCTTTTAGTTGGTAGGACGACAGAGATAGCAAACGGGAGCTCATTTTGTGAGCAGCCACTGAAGAAAAATTGCCGTTTGTTTGGAGCTTGTCGTTCTGGGTGTTATGTGCGGCAAAACATCTGTCTCTTTTGCTTCTAATTGTGCCACCGCATTCCGCTATAAATCACAGACTGTCTGTTGTTGCCGCAACAGATCTCCCTTTGAAATGAGTTGCTCGCTGCTGCCGAAAGCAAAACAATGAGCTTGCATTTGGAAATGATCAAACTAATTAGATGGCAGATATGAGTTATGAAGCAACTTTCCGGGGAAGGTGGGGGGGCGAGCCTGAGCCTTCAAGTGGATGCCACCATGCCTGTGAATATCAATTAGCCTCTGTAAATGATACCCTCGAATTTCCTAATAAACCCTCAAAGAGGTGATCCGTTATCCGTTCAGACACGCGCTTTCATTATTTTGGTTGAAATTGAACAGAAGTAGAAATGCTCAGTGCCTTACTGCGCTACATTCCACTGGCATCCAACAATGTTTACAGAGAAACGCAACATGCCCCCATAACTCGGTGTACCTTATTCGGGCATGGCCACCTTGAAGGGGAACTGATCAATAGAATGCCAATAGAACGGTTCGTAAAGTTGACCCCATTGTGGAGGAAGTAGCACAAACAGATGGCCAGGCTCTGGAGTAGCAAAGCTTGACAGGTCGAAAGGTTTGGAACTGTCACATTTGCTTCTGTTTCTGCAACTCACTGACTCACTGGCCATTGGATGTTTCACTATATACACTCGAAGCGCAAACCCACACCGTGTGGCAATGACCTTATGAATTCTTCAGTCCAAATCTTTGTAAACTTCAGATGGCTCCAGTCACACTTAGCGGCCGATAACCCAAATCCATAAATGTTGGCAGCGAGCGGCCAATTCCGTACGCTCTGACCTTCATTCACAAACGCCGGTGATGATTTCAAAAATAGAGCAGAGGTTTCATCATCACCCAGGACTGTCTTTGGGGGAAACGTATCAAAGCAGACATGAAATTCCATCTTCTCAAAACCGGGGCGATCTATGCTAGCACTATGTGCACAAATGATCAAGTACAAGTGTTCCAGCATCATTTGAAATTGCGTCCTACCACAGATGGTATTATGTCGGTGGCAGCACAAAACTGTGAATTATCGATGTCATATTGAAGGAGTCGTCAATATTCACCGAATCACTCACCAATAGCCAGTAATTGTAATTGTCATCTGAGAAGAATCATGAGCAAGACTTTGGAGATGGCGGGACAATGTCAAACACCACCGAACTCACCATTCCGAGTTCACTCACATCATTTTATTTAGCAAAATATGCCTCTCAAGTTGAAAAATCATTGCCTTGACGGAAAGAATTCACTTCCTTGGTGTGCTTTTGACTCGTGCGATGCCACCACGTGATGGCAAAGGGGACGAGCGTTAAAACGACCAAAGAACCAGAAAAACGCAACTGCCGCGTTCACTTGAACAGACTCGGATTGCCAACTGAATCAGTTCATTCGTGAGCAATTTCAGTTAAGATCCTGAATATTTCATTCTTCATACTACATACGTGTCAACCTCAGCTAATAGCTGCCCTTATAAATGATTACGATTCCCTTTACAAAGCAACAAAAACCCGTACAACGGCTTACCGCGCATGCGCACATCATGCTTTATCAATCCGACCGTACGCAGCGCTGAAAAAAAAATACAGTATCCGATTGAGGATTACTTTTGCGGGTTTGCCGTGACAATATTAGCAATCGACGACGGCATTGTCGTTGGCTAGCAGCAGGTGAGACGATCTGGATTTGACCCAAAATGGTCTTTGTGAGATCGGTTCACAATTGTTTTGTTTTGTTTTTTTCCCGTATAAAAATTGTAATACGCCGTACATGATTTGAAATGATAAAAAAAAAAACGAATAAAATACGGGGAAAACGTACAAGTTGACAGGTCTGCATACATCTTGTGACTTTTTTCCTTTGGCGGTGTGCCGTGATATTTTTTTTTAATGTAAAATACGTGCCTTGGCTCAATAAAAGTTGGGAAAACACTGGGGATGGCAGTTTTGAGACAATGACAGTTTTACTCCTCGGCTAAAGCCCGGTTTCATCGTCACTTTATTTGAAAGTGTTTGAATGATTGGCTAATTGGTTTAGTCTTTGTGACTTGCGTGCATATTTCTAAGAGGAACTGGCAACTGTCAGGAATCCTACTCTGAATTATTATTTTTTTCTTTCTTGTCTTGGAAGATCCAGTCAAAACGTTATTAAGCACGTAAAGTGATCGGGATGTTCCTGAACCTAAACCATCTCAAGATCAATACTTTGTGCTTAACAAATATACTACACTCACTTGTGGAAAAAGAGACAATTTGGCATTAAGACGGACATGAATTTGAGCCAGAATTTTAAGAGAGACTACAGAAGCAAAACTAACATATAATCATTATGCAGGAGACTGTTTGTTATTCGTTTTTCCTGTTTTGTTGCATTATTTTCGTTTTTCTGAGTGTCAGTGAAGTAATCATTTAATTTACGGGTTTTCCCTTAAACGTCTCTCGAGTTGAACGTCAGTTGAGAAGGCGCGTGGTCCAACAGCTACGTCTGTTTTTGCTTCCGTGTTAAACAACGAAGGGTATGTTTTCAAAATAAAACAACACGACGGCTCTCTTTGTCGCGGGGCTGCAACAATTAGAACACTTCACGAATACTAGTCAAGAACTACATTAAAAATTATATTCAATCATATACAATCGTAAACATGAACCAAAATGTTACTCTTGAAAATTCCCATATTCCTTCACAACTTAACTCGCCATCACGCTTTACTTAGTCGACACTCCCGGCCGGGTCCTCCTTGACCCTCCCAATCGTCCGACTGACGTCTGGGGAAATCAATGGAGACCAGCGTGTGTGTGTGTGTGTGTGTGTCTTACCGGTGGCTGCTGAGATCCCAGCGCCCCCCTTTTGGTGGACCCCCCTCTGGAGCTCAGCCTCTTCCAAGACTCGGAGAACCGCCCCCTGGCGGTGGGACGCCCCGGCCCCGACGCCCCAGATGCGACGGACGCATCGTCGCGGGTGGAGAAGGCTTGCTCCTTGCGCGTTTCCCTCCGCTCAGCCCACTTCTTCTTGGAAGCCATCGTTGTGGAAATGTGGTGAGGAGGATTGTGCGAAGTCGGGCGGCCTTCTTCATCAAACTGGTGCCACAGGTGGCATGCCCGTCTTTTTCCCAAACTCGCCTGCTAACTAAGCCAATCTGACAACGAGTGTTTGTTCTCCTCAGTCCAGGAAATGCTGAAAGAGAAATCTTCCTTTTCCTTCCTTGACTTTGGTCTCAGCGTCTGATTTTGTGATTTGGGGGGTGGGGGGGGGTGAAAAAAGAAAGAGCAGAACAAGTGCTCACTCGGCGCTGCACTCTGCCGCTCTTCTCGTCTCTTTGGTAGCCCGGTCGGAGAGGAGAGGCGGCGACACAGAAGCTGCACCCTGTTGCATGTGCTCGGAGTGCGGCTCGTTTTGCCTCCTCGCAGAAAGAGGGAGGGTAGGAGGGAGAGGGGGGAGGAAGGGGGGGTCTGAGGGTTTCTGAGATCCAGGTGGATGATTAAAAAAAAAAAAAGAAAAGAAAAAAAAAATGGTTTCAGAAATTAGGAGACCCGCTTTGAATGACAAAGAGCAACAGATAACGACACAGGTTAGAGAGGAGAGGAGGAAAGGCTCCTGAAAAAAAGGGAGGGGTGATTCTGTGGAGCCTCGGTGTTTGGTTGTTCACTCTCTCCCTGAGACCAATCTGAGCTCCAAAACCTGAATGCTCGTCCTCCTCTTTGGCACGCAGTTAACACAGCTCGCATGAGCCTCGTTTTGGTTCCTGCAAGGCAGTTTCTGACGAGCCCGATATAGGCGACGTCGAACAGCACAAGAAGGCACCCCAAGTTATCTTCTGCTTTACTTTCATTCGGTTCATACGAGATGTGTCAGGAAAGTTCCAGGATTTGGGTCGGTTTCTCCTTTCCAAGTCGTCTCCCTGGAGTCTGGTTTCCCAGCATTTCTGCCTTTTTGTGCACCGCCGGAAGTGTTCTTCTGTGTGGTCACAACTACAGTCAAACCTCGGTTTTCGAACGTCTCAGTTCTCGACCAATTTGGTTTTCGACCAAAAATGTTGAGTTCTTTTATGCCTCGGATGACGAACAAATTTCGGTTCTCGAACAAATCGAGCACACTCTCGCCTTCCTTACACGAACGAGGAAGTGGCGCTTGCTCGTGTTGCTTTCCATTGTGAGCAGACGTGTTCAGTAAACATTTTTATTTTAAAAAGAGCGTGGTTTCGGTTTTCGAACAATTCGGTATTCCAACAGCCTTCTGGAACGGATTATGGACGAAAACCGAGCTTTGACTGTATCTTGATATCGTACATGTCTTCAAACTCGACCTGCTTGATCAATCCTTTGAGGTTGGAGAAGAGCGGAAGTGCGGAAACGCACAGAGCTAGTCAGGTAAATAGTGAAGCTGCTCCAGCAAGGCGACGTTCTTCTTGGCCAGGAACTGTCAGGTGCTCAGGGCATTGTGTCATGCTGAAGCGATGCGAGTTGTCGTGCCACAACTCTCTCCCTCCACGTTCTTCAGAGTTCCGAAATATTTTCACATAAAAACAATTAAATGAGGAATCACCCATTCCAAGGCTCCATTGCCCTCTTAAAACATCTTTCAATCATCCAGGCTTCCTGACTGTCACCCAAACATTAAAATAGGTCAACAGCTAATGTAAAATGCAAAACACTCTCCCCTCGATAACAATTAAGCCCGTTGGTGGTGAACGATGATTTAAAAGTCAATTATGATCACTGGTCTTTATCATCGCTTCAGACTCCAGATCTTGACCCGCCGCTGCTTGTAATTGTTTGCTGATTAATCATGTCTTGAAGCAATTAAGACTAAATGGAGAGCATGGCTTAATTGCTGCGGACGTTGTATCGGTCTGTCGCGGTAAAGAAGGAGCTGAGCCAAAAGGCGAAGCTCTCAATTTACCGGTCGATCTACGTTCCGACCCTCATCAACGGTCACGAGCTATGGGTCGTGACCGAAAGAACGAGATCCCGGATACAAGCGGCCGAAATGAGTTTTCTGCGCAGGGTGTCCGGGGCTCTCCCTTAGAGATAAGGTGAGAAGCTCGGTCATCCGGGAGGGGCTCAGAGTCGAGCCGTTTCTCCTCCACATCGAGAGGAGCCAGATGAGGTGGCTCGGGCATCTGGTTAGGATGCCTCCTGAACGCCTCCCTGGTGAGGTGTTCCGGGCATGTCCCACTGGGAGGAGACCCCGAAGATGACCCAGGACACGTTGGAGAGACTATGTCACCCAGCTGGCCTGGGAACGCCTCGGGATCCCCCGGGAAGAGCTGGAAGAAGTGGCTGGGGAGAGGGAAGTCTGGGCTTCCCTGCTAATGCTGCTGCCCCCGCGACCTGACCTCGGATAAGCAGTAGATGATGGATGGATGGATGGATGGATGGATGGATGGCTTAATTGCATCCGGCAGAGGCACTGCTGAAGCAGCCTCACTTAGCTTGACATCAAAATGGAAAAACAAGATATAGATGACATTGTTGCTGGCGACCAGTCCAGGGTGTACCCCGCCGCTTGTTCAAAGTCAGCCGGGATCGGCTCCTGAGCCAAGTGAGGTCATGCGAAATGGAAAATGAATGGATGGACCGTAACAGTGGCCATACGTTGGCATGAAAGCAACCATAAAAATAAAACAAAAAAAAACCTTAATGAATTAATCATTCCTTTCCCACTGTTTCCTAATTGTACAAATATTTGGGAAACTACAGAGTACTTCTCTTATTTCACATTGCCCGGGTGTTCCAGATAAAGTATCTCTTCTCCAAGTCTCTGATTTGGGTGGCAACGATGAAGACATTCTTCGGCTACAACGCAACAAACAAGGGAATGGACAGACACATGTAAGAAGAGGCGCTAGCATCAAACTCTGGGGACACTGTTGCCGTCGCCCACAACAACCATTCGACACCTGGGAGATGGGCTTTTGACAAGTGTGTGTGTGTGTGTGTGTGTGTGTGTCATACTGTACACACAAAAAAATAAAACAACACAAACTCCCCCAAGGCAATGAATAGAAAGAGGCAAGTGTAGGAGTAAAAACACAGAATATGCACAGACAAAAATGATTGATGCCCACTGGTAGGATCTAGCATATGGCTACATAGCCACATAAAAATAAAAAAAAAGGACGCATGCTGTAAGCGCTTCACGAGTGCTTCAAATAACAAGAAATCATGCCGCATATAAAATATTTCTGTATAATTTGTACGAGGAGATGTCAAAATGCAAAAACAATTTTCAACGAAACACTTGACTCTAACCCTAACCCTAACCCTAGCCTGCCTGACACGAAATAGATGTTGACGGCCTGTATTTTGGTGAAAATGTTCTCTGAATTCAAAAAGCGCCTTAGAGGCATCGGAGGTTTTCCATTGTTGCAGAATCCCCCCCCCCCTACTTGTGGGGGATAGGGTCCCAACTCTGCTGCAAATAGTGATGTGATCAATTAACACCCTCATAAAGTTTGCATAAAAGTACTATAAAACCAAAAGGATCATAAAGCATCAACACCCTGCTGCATTCACAGACATGAACCCAAACTCCATAAAGGACTCTAGTTAGCCGGTAAAGGATTCAAAACAAACAAACAAAAAAAGTCACATGAGGCTCATCTATAGTATTAGCACTGCATTCTAGATACACAAACAAATACAGTCAAACCTCGGTTTTCGAACGTCTCGGTTCTCGTCCAATTCGGTTTTCGAGCAAAAATTTCGAGTTTTTTATGCCTCGGATGACCAACAAATTTCGGTTCTCGAACAAACTGAGCGCATTAGAATGCACCATTTGACTCCGCTTCCTCGGGTAGACGAGGAAGTGACGCTTTCTCGTGTTGCTTTCCATTGTGAGCAGACGGGTTTGGTCAACATTTTTATTTTAAAAAGAGCGTGGTTTCGGTTTTTGAACAATTTCGGTTTTCCAACAGCCTTCTGGAACAGATTATGGACGAAAACCGAGGTTTGACTGTATGCAAATATGCACACGGGCACAAATGATATCATAATACCAGTGACAAAAATATCGATTACACTGGCTAATAATCGTGAAAAATGACTGCATTTGAGGACCACCCACAAAATGGGTAGCTGGACCGCAGCTAAAACTGCGTCAATGAATGAAACCGAACCACAATAAGATTCCACCAGATGGCGCCAAAATAATACGTTTATTTATTTTTTTATTTCCCGAAAAATAATTTGCAAAAGTATCAAAAGAAAATGCGCTTTTGCACGTTTTCCAAAAGCTGACGGTCTGTTTTAAGAGTTTAGGACACTGTGTCGCCTCCCACACGCCCCCCCCCCCCCTTTTCTTTACCATCAAGCATCCGCCTCCACACGGTTTCTATAGCAACAACGCAGAAAACTTTGATGTTGCATCATCGGCTCTTGATTAGAATCATCCCGTGCATGCACCACCTCGAGCAGTCATGACCTATTTCTGCACACTCGCAGCACCCGATTATATTTTCATTTATCGAAGTTGATGAAGCCCAAAGAAAAATCCATGCATTACAAAGTATGCCGCAGAAAACTCCTCATTAACGGTCACAAATGTGAATATAAGAGGTCATTCCGGGTGGATACTAACAATCTGTTTTTCGGGAGTCTTTTATAATTGGCCTGTCGAGGCGCAAGGGGGGGCGGCCCGGTAGCCCAGTGGTTAGCACGTCGGCTGTGCAGAGGTTCTCCCAGCTTCCCTGTGTGGAGTTTGCATGTTCTCCCGGGTGCTCTGTCCACATTGTGAGGCTCGAAAAGCGTGGATGGTTGTTCGTCTCTGTGTGCCCTGCGATACGAGATCTTTCTCGGGGTGCTCTGTCCAATTGTGATGAAATAAATACGAGAGAAAGAAAACAAGAAAAACGTGTCTGTGCAAAAGCGGAGAGCAGCACGACACCTTTTCGCGCTTTATAATAGAGATTGTCGCAGAACGGAGAAAAGAGATGGATTTTCCAAAGTGACACTCGGCATGCAGGTGTAATAATTTCCATTAGTAGCCGCTTGAAAGTGCGCTGGAACATTTGAGTTGTCATGACTTTCTCCACATTTAAATACAGAAATTAAGCTGCTGGTCGGGAGGCGGGGGGGGAATGATTGTGCGCTTCCTAATCCAACTTTTATAAATCCGTGGCTTAGTTTTCCGGCCTTAAATCTGAGCTTTTGAAATTGCTGCCTGAAAAATCTTGAGCATTTATCACCCACTTACAGACATTGAAACTCAGCGACAATGATTTTGCTCTCCCTCGGTTGCAAACATTCAAAACGCAACAAGTGCAATGATTCTCCAGCGCAGATGATTACATTGGTTGCGTGATGAACACAATTAGTGTTTTGTCGAGAACACTTGAAATTGTAATAATTGACCCCCCCCCCCCGTGCATAAGAGGGGTTGTCATGGCAGCACTTCAAATGCAAAGGAGCATAAAGCATCAACACCATTCTTCGAGTACGTAGCCATTTTTTTCTTTCAGTGTGGTCCTTAGAGAAACGAAAAACTGGAGTGGCCCCAGATAGGAATTTTATGTGAACATTTGTCAATTGGTGTTTTCAGAAACAAACGTTAACTTTTATGAAAAGAAAGTACACGATCATCAATATCGACAATATGATGCCTTTCCCGGGCGAAGATAAAGTTGTTTCTTACCTTGATCTCTGTACACAGTGGGGTGAGAACTCTTCTACTGTGAGACTTTCCTACCCATCTTCCTCTGAGGAATGAACCCCCCCCCCCAAAAAAAGAGAAGTTGGTAAGAAAACATTTTATAAAGAAAAAAGCTTCTAAATTGTTTTTGTGTGATGCGAGGAACACATGAGAATATATACATTTCGATCTAGACAAGTGAATGCTTAAAAAACTGAGGCCGGACTGGAATCTTGTGCACTTAAGTGAGGAACGATGTGGAATGGTATCGACCAAAATGTTATGATGGCGGGGCTTTTGTTTTCAAACTTTGGGTGAGAATGAGTTGAACAGTAAGATGTTGGAATGGTTTGAATTGGTGAAGGTGTGTGGAAAATGGCGATGAATTTGGAAAAATGCATCCGTTAGGGGCTTTTATTTTGAAATCTTGTTGGGAACGTAGTGAGCTGAATCGATCAAGAAATGTGGAAACTGAAGCTAAATGTGATTTACATTTTTTTTTGGGGGGGGGCTTTTATTTATTTATTTATTTTTATTTATAATTTTATCTGTGGTTTTATTGCTCTTTTTGATTGTAAAGTGTCCTTGGGTATTTTGAAAGGCGTTTATGAAATAAAATGTATTATTATTATTATTATTATTTATTTGGAATGTTTGGGGAATTCGGGGGGTGGGAAATAATTTCCTAGATGTGGTGAACATTTGAAAGTTGGAATGGTTTGAATGTGTCAAGTTGGAGGTAAATATGTTCTGTTATCTTTGCTCAGAAAATGAAAAGAATTCTCGAAATGGAAATAGAACAGTAGAGGTCCTCAATGAGATGAACCAAGAAATGTGGAAGGTGGAGATAAATAATGCCTAAATGGCCTAATTTGTGAATTTGACATTTCGGGAAATTGGGGAATGGGAATAGGTTCAAAGGTGGTTTGAATGAGCTGAACAGTTTGAATTTGAAACTTTTTTTTAAATGTCTCACTGGGACTGAATTTTTTTTTTTTTTGTGTGTGGAAGTTTTGGAATGTGAAAAATATGAGCACAATTTTCCTGATTTTCGGGAATATGTTGAATAGATTTGAATCTGTTGAGAGTGTCTCCAGCAATCAATAATCTGTTTCCAATGTAATTAGCGGGTTGGAAGTGTTTCAACAACATCAATAAGAGCGCACATGAGTGTTTGGCGAAGGAACCTATAGGTTCTCTTTGCATATCCCATTAAAGCCTCGCGCTAATGTCTCATTTGGATTCATGAGCAGACCTCGGCATCGGCTCAAATACTAACAAATGAATCTCATGCAAGAGGCCAAAGTGACCGACAACTCTCATTCAGGACTCGTTGTGCTTCTCTCCCAAAATTTCATCACATCCATCCTCCATCCATGCACTCATCTGATTTATTTATCCACGAAAAAAAAAACCGTGTGTGGCCGCCTTCCTCAATGAATAAAGGTAATCAAATGTATTTCAGAGAATGACTCGGATGAATGCCGGGTGGCCTTGTTGAAGCGTGACAAATCCGGTGTTCCATAAGTGGCTCATTCATGTCTTGTCTCCAATTTTGTTTTATTATTCATTTCATGTTAACAGAAATGGCCTGCTTTAGTAAAGCAAGGGGTGGGGAATCAAGAGCCTGTCTGCACAGTGAGAGTATTTGATCTGGCCTGCCCAGCAATGTAAAAATAATAATAAAATTAAATAAATAAATAAAAATTCACAATATGCAGACAATGTTTTCATTTTTTGAGTATGGCAAAGCAGACAATTAAAGAGAAGTATTACATAATACAAAAGTTGGAAGGTAGAAATGGGAGTGAACACAGCTGACTTGATTCCCGGGGCCAATCGAAGCTGCTCATCTCATTCCCTTTAAATTCACCGCAGGAGAGGCGTGCGGTCTACATGATGCACAATGAATAATGCAGTCAATGGAGCCGTGTCTACAATGATTCAAAGGGTTCGACGCACACTGTTGTCATATTTATGAATGAAATATGATGACATCCACAATACATATCAGCGGCGGAGCGCAGAATTTGTCTGCCTGCACTTTGATCAAATCCACCAAAATCACATTATACCAACTGCGCCACAACTTAGACCTTGCTTTAGTCTATTAGAGGCAGTCTACTTTCTCTCACCAAATTGTCAAGTGCGTCAGTGGCGTGTACTAAAAAAAAAACCCCACCATTGTTCCACCGGAGCACCCAGCATGAAGTACTGCCTTTTTGCCAAAGTATGAAACTCGGTAAATTGAGACGAAAATGAAGACGCGCCATTTTTCACACCGAGCGCACATCCGCCGAGCTGTTTTGTTGTTGTTTAAAAACTCATTCACTCTTAAAGACATATTTCTTTTCAGACACATTCAATCCCAGGTACTTATTTATATATATATTTTTTCAAGACCTAGGGTAAAAAAAAAGGGTCTGAAAATGGCTGGTACTGAATTAACTTCAACTCAACTACTATTAAATTAAGGTCGACTACTATTTAGTCATTTGGTCCTATGAAACACATGAAGTAACTAAAAAAAACAAAAAAACAAACACCTATTTCTTATACATGTTTAAAATATGGTAACAATTGGATCCCCCGCACAAAAAAAAAAAAAAAAAAAAGGACCCCTGAGAGTTTCTTAAAATGGCCGCTTCAAATCAAAATGGCATCCAACAAATCTTTTCAGGATGTAGTATGCTATAAAAAGCAAAATGGCCGCCGAAAGGAAATCACTTATTTTGTAAACCGACCGGTTGCTGAAATGAAACCCTTTCATGAATACGATTCAAAAGTATACACTGCCATAAAAGTATCCGCATCCGATGCCTACGCCACCGCAACATCCCCACACTAATTATGATTTACTCTTTGTGGTTGACGGAAAGGTTGGGGATGCATTTTTAAGCAGGCTGCCGCCATCAATAATTCATGTGCCTGCCTCTATATACAGACAATGAGGGCGGGTGCTTCTCTTTTGCAACTATTTGTACATGTATCCGAGTTGTTGATCGGGTCCATGTTTACACAAAATACTCGAGGGGAACGAATCCAATCAGAAAGCAAATTGACTGCGCAGTTGGGGCCATTTCCTTTGAACGTTTTAAGAAAACACACAAATACCTCCAGAGCGCAAGGTGGGATTTGAGATGAGCGCAAAGCAAAGGCGGCGTTCGACAGGGGAAAGAAAAAGGCCACGTTGCTTGACCTCCATGAGATATGATGGACTCACCATCGGGCGCTGGTAATTTTTTTTTTTTTTGTACATATGAATCAGAGCAGACCTCAGACTCTAATGAGAGAACAACCTGTCTGTAGCATAAAGCCGCATGTCCGGAGGCAAAATCCTATGTCAGTGTGTTGTGGATGAGCAGAGATGTGCAAACACACCAAAGTTGTAAGTTAAAACCTATTCAAGAACAAGTGCGCACATTACATATGCTAGAAGGTGATTAGCAAAGAGCGCCCAAAGTGTAAAAGTACAGCAAATCTTAGGAAGAAGAAGAAAAAAAAAAAAACCCCAACCAAAAAAAAAAAAAACATAGTTGTTGGATGTATTTATATTTTATGCAGCGGGCTACTGATAATAATTAATACATGTTGAGCATATGGTCGCGCCTGCATCCAACAGATGGAGGGTCAAATCAAGAAACAGAGAGAATATGGAGGCAATTATCATTTATTCAGTGCATTTGACAACACTCGGTCCCGACCACTGTTTGTCCAATTCATTTTGATGTGGTGAAAACAATCATCGAGTTAAAACCGGCTGGTTTCTTACCACTCTCGGTCACCGAGGCTCCTTGTAGGACTGACTCCTTGACCTTTTGAATCCTCTTCTGGGGGTGGAAAAAAAAAAAAAGGTCCCTCTTGTTTTCAAATTCGGTGGTGGGGGGGGGAAAAAAAACAGGAAGACTTGTGAAGGATAAAATATGGAAGAGATGAGGAGAGAGGAGAAGAGCACACAGGTGATTGGCAGAGGAGAGGAATGGAGGCTAGGAGAAGATGGCTGGCTCCAGGAGTCAGGAAAAGCCACAGGTGGGCAAGGTGCCCCTGTGTGTGCGCACGCGTGTGTTTTTGTGTGTGTGTGTGTCACACTGTCAATCCGTATTAAAACACATCTGTAGGTGCAGGAGACCAACTGTGACAACCTGAACATTTCCCACACTCACACATTTTTTTTTTTTTTTTAGCCTCATCCTCATCAAATGGATCTCAAGTCCACTCATCATTGGATTGGTAAAAAAAAAGTGTGGCTGGCGGACAAGATTTGGGAACTCTGGGCCTAAAAAGAGGAAAGTGACCTCATTTGGCTACCATGGAGACCGCATGGATGATTTCGTCTGTGCTATTTGGTCATAAAGTTAGCGGTGCGGACCCATCAGGAGCCTCGGCCATCTTGTAAGGTGCACAATTGGAGAGCCAAGTGTGTGTGTGTGTGTGTGTGTGTGTGTGTGTGTGTGTGTGTGTGTGTGTGTCTGAACATTTGAGCATCTCTCCAGGGCCAGTTGCTAGGTGAGGAAGCTATGAAGCTCACCATCTCCCTCCCAAAACACACACACACACACACACACACACACACACACACACACACACACACACCACACATAAACCACACAAAGACACGCGGTTTGATGGGTAGGAAGGTTAATGCTTGCAAATAAAGCAAAGTCAACAGTGGGTGGCTAAACATGTGTTAATTTGTGCCATGAATTAATGACGACATCCCTGGGATGCCACAGCAACTCAGGAGAAGGATTCACGTGTCGGGACGGCCATGATTGGTCTCACTGATTGTCATTTAGAGCCCTTACATGACTCTGCGTTGTCTGGCAACATGAGTGTTATGTCATATGGAGATATTAACATGGAATGATGAGGCTGTATTTTGCCAACCGTATCAGCAGTATAGCGATAATCCAAGCAATACAGTGAAACTCCTCTACAACGAAATCATGTTTGCAGCAAGAAATCTTTCACAACAGGGGGTTTTTCACTGTAGCAAATTTGATCTCAGATGTAAACACACACACACGAAAGAAATTGTGAAATTTACGATCGGCATTCACTCTCACTTACATCAATTTCTTGGATAATGCCTTTTATTTTGCTTCCTCCGTCTTTCATTTTGATCACTTTTCCCCTCTCTTCCAGCGTCAGAGCTCTTCTTGCCTTAGCTGCGTGACATCCAAAGGTCCGTTTTGTAGCCATTTTAGCAATGCAACGTTCTTGCTGCGTCAGTTAACTAACAATAACAAATATTTCCTGGACTACAGCGCATGTGTAAACCAGTGTGGTGATTGCTGTTGCCGTTTCCGAACAAAGCAGTAGAGGTCGCTGTTGGATTAGACTTTGTTGTAGTGAATCTTGTCGCGAGGCAAGAGCAGAGAAAAAGATTTCGTATAACGCAACAGTGGGAATGGTGTTAATGCATGAAGATTTTTTCACACTAGGGGGTATTTTTGCCCATGTAGGTTTTCATTGTAGAGGAGTGTCACTGTAATAATAAACGGAACTTTTCCTGAAATCACTAAAAACTGAATCCATCAGAACTGTATTTTGGCATAAAGCGGTGATTAGTTCACGTTCTAATTAGAGAATCGCTGAGCTGTAGGAAATAATATCGCGGCGCTCAGCATCGTAGCAGAATCAAAGTATGATGGGTAATCGGTCGTCATTACAAACAAGGAGAATTTGCTTTCCCTTGAAATCTTGTCGGGAACATGGACTGAGGAGGTAAGACAAAAGGATGCTCAAAAGCAGACGTGCGTGTCTTTCACACCAAAGGTGACGGTGTGGGTGTCTTTTGGCTTTGATGGAGAACAATAATCAGAACATCTGTGAAGGACGGAACGATGATTTTCTCCGCTTTCCTTCTTTCGGCGCATTTCATGGTCGCCTTGTTACGGCAACAAAAATTGCAAAGGAGAGAGAGAAGAAAAAAAAAAAAACTCCCCAGCTGCGGCACAGAGAGACGAGCGTGTCCTTTCAAGCACGTTGAACGCTAAAGTCAGGACACCGAGACGATGATCGACTTCCGCAGCACAATGTGTTCTGAGGAGAAGTCAGGGAAAGTAAAGCACTCTGTCGGGTCTGAACTCAACTCTGAGTTCCAAACCCAAACCCTGCGAACGACAGTCTACTGACCCCGCAAAAAAAATATATTATGAGCTGTTAGAGTTAATGGGATGAAATACAAACATTCCAAAGCCAGCTAGTAGGGAGGCCCTGTGGTCGCTTTTTTGGGGGGGGGGGTTTTGGACCAAGTAGCAGCACAAGTTCTTCTATTTAAATCGAAACGGAATACCGATAAATATGATCTAAATGGAACCTCTCTTCAATCATTTCAATTTTGGCTTCCCTCGATCCTTAAAACGTTAGCGAAGAAAAACAATGAATGTGCAGAACAGCATGGCGGGTTGACAAAAATCCGCACGTTGTGATCGTAACATGAATGCACCAACGCAACAGTTTGATCATACTTCCACAAATTCACTCAGCAATGTGGTTACACTGCGACTAAATGGCTTCAGGAGGGGCCTTCATAAGTCCCACGCTGGGTTGTAGCATTTCAACGCCGCGGCTGCCTCATGTCCTAATAACCAAAGTGAATTGAAGTCCATCGTGAAAACACGGCGTAAGCGCTTTGGACGACAAACAACGACGTCGTAATCCCGTTTTTATTGCATTACTCCGGGCCTGATTACAAAAGCGCCACGCCGTGCGGAAAAGTACGCCGCACCGCTGCTAAGAATAGCACAGACCACAGGCATCCGCATCCATATTTGCTCACGCGCAGGTTGGATGAGGTTGACGGGTTGAACCCCATTCTGCACCTTTTTTTGGGGGTGGGGTTTCAATATCGCCAACCTCAGCACAATAGCGTGTCACGTTGTCGTATAGTGAGGTTCATATCACGATAATTTCGCATGGTGACAGTTTGGATATCGTTACATCCCGAATAAGCGGCACGTACGTCACTGCTCAGTGTCGACTCGCATGATTCGTCCATGCTCCGCATACACACACAATGTAATGAATGAAGTGCTGCCTCTTCAAGTGAAAATACTTTCCACGACATCGCTTGCTTGCTTGTTCAATCACATAAAAGACAAAAAACTAAAACCTAAGACCTGATCTTAAAATCTTACGAAATGTGCTTTGATCTATGCCTTTTTTTTTATGTTCCACTTTCGCAGGCCGTCAAGGTGACAATAAGTAGACAGCAGATTGACATCACTCCTCGGGGAGGAGGGGTCACCATGGAGACAGACCCCCGTGAAGCAGTCAGAATCCTTTAATTATTCAGGAACGGCATCAGCGGGGGAATCAAGTGGAACCGCTCAAACCATTAAGGGGTCATATCATGGGGTGATTTGCGAGAGGGAGAAGATAAACGAACCTGTTGAAACAGCGAGGAGGAGAATCCCGTCTCCATTAGAGGGGCTCATCAAATAGCCACTGGACTTAAAATCAGGTACACCATTAACAAGAAATTGGCCATTCAAAAATGTTTGTCAGCCAATTCTATAGAATTGCATTTAGTTAGTAGTAAAAAAAAAATAGTGAGATATTAAGTACATACAGCACATTGTACATTATCATTTTATTCTGTTTAATTAAATACAATCAACAGGTTGACATAAAATATTTTAGAGTCACGAAACATTGTACGAATTTCAAGTTTTATAAATGTACGATTTCAGTCATCAGGACGCCAGCCATTATGTGGGTTGTCCCTCTGATAAAAGCTTCCTTTTTCTCTTTTTTTATGCATCTGGTGGGTTTGTCCTTTGTTACTGACTCTTCTGGCACTTACATAGCACTTGCAAAGAGCTATACACAGTAGATATCAATAGGTGAGGGAATGAATATGGACAGTATGTATAGTAGCAATCAAGACAACGCAGCCACCCACTTTCTCACTTTCACACACACACACACACACACACACACACACACACACACACACACACACTTAGTGTTGTATTTTTAGCCTTGGCATTTCTCTGATTGTGTTTGCACAGTTCAAATGGTTGTGCGTGACTGTACATCATGAACAAAATGAAAAGTTAAACAATCCTCTTCTGTGTTCATGTGAATGACATCAATCATCTTTCAAAATAATGTGAATAATGTGCCAGTATTTCTACCCAACAATGTGAGCCATGCGGTGGGTGTGCAGTGTGGAACCATTGTATTGCACTTCCTTTTATTCTTTTCTTTATTTTTTTTTTATGTATTTAATTTTAAATAGGCCACTTTTACGTTTTTTAAATGGAATGTATTCAGTCAAATCTGGCACTCAAGGGGTTGTAATGGGCTGGGTTGTGGAAAGACAGTCGTTTCGAACTTTATGCTAGAAATGTTAGGCTGCCCCCATGTGGTCAACTTGATTAAGGCAAACGGTAGGAACGATTGCACAAAATACAGTACAATACAATATACAGTATATATATTCATTTATAAAGCACTTTCACTAGAGCGGTAACATAGCGCTTTACAAAAATTCAAATGGTTAAATGTTCGGCACTGTACATGTAAGTGTTAAGCGGTCGATAAAAATGTCCCCTTCAATTTTCACTAAACACTTGTATTGATCCAGTTGAAGTCCCCGTAAATTTACAAGCCAATTAAAATGTCTTGTAAATTTGACAGACCAACAAATTAAAACGATTAATAACACTAAAAATCACGCAGAATATAAAATTAGGCAATATATTTATATGAAATTATCGTGAAAAATACAGATCGGAACAATTAATAAGAATCAAAATTATATATTAATCGTAGATGATTGTCATTGGGACATACTGACCTACAAAACAAATAGGGTCCCCCAAAAAACAAATTTTTTAGACCTCCAGAAAGGGGCGTTGTGCGCTGGTGAGAAGTCCCGTTTTAAAGTAGTGATGCACGATTTAATTTAAAGTTTAGTTTACCTCCCAGAGTTGTCGTCTTTTTGTATTTTTCAAGAAACGATGCAACCTTCCTCACGCCTTGTCTGTCCACTCGAAAGGGCCCCAAACTGTCCGAGACTAATGCTAAGCATTATGGGAATGAAACAAGACGGCCTCCATTAACAATGTAAAGTGCATTTTGTGTCCAGGCTTTCAATTGCTAGCCTCTAGCTCCTCTCTACCAAGGACGGGCAACGGTAACAATGACACCGAGCTGTTATGTACTTCAAATGGTGGCATCCAGGGAAAATGCATTAAATTGTGCCAGGTAACAGTCGATGCGAACGAAGCACTCTGGTTCTTAAATAGTAGGGTAGGGGCAAATCGTGCCGAAGACAAAGTGTGTCACTGGGCGCCATTTTAGCCACACCACCTAAAAAAAAAACCCGGAAATGGTTACAATTTGTTTAGCATTCCACAACTGTATGGTACATAGTTCTCAGTCTTTGCACGTTTTCATCATTTATCTTAAAAATATGCTTCTAAACTAATCTTTTTTTACAGTTCATCCCAAAAATTATTTTACGTGTATAATGAATTTATGGACAGTTTAGGAGCGTTAAATTGTTGTTTGAAATGAATTGCCAATATGGTTGACATATTTTATGATGGCGAGTTTGACTATGGAACAGGGTTGTAATAGTTTGGGATTTTCCCATTTGTTATTTAATTTTGACTTGTTTTTGGAATTTCAGTTACCTGTATTTTAGTTTCCTTAGTTTTTAGAGCAGTAATAAAGTAAACTACAATTGCCCAACAGTTGTTGCCGTACAGTAATAACCAAATGAATCCATTTAAAATAAAGTCTGAAGGCTCATGTATGAAATTATTTGACGTTTTTGTTAATTCATTAGTTTTCGTTAACTACAATACCCCTGTTCTGGAACACCTTATTTTATTATAATGGATGATTATAGGTAAAATAATGATGTAGTCTCAGAAGAAGCACTTTACAACAAAGAATACATGTACATGTTTATTTCAGTAACATCCTCATAACAAATTCCAGGTATCCGTATTGAAATAAAAACACTATAGAAAACCAGTTCACCCAGTGGATGTACAGAATGACTTATAAAACACTATAATTACAGTTTTTTAAAAACAATTCTCTCATGGATTTGCCCTTTTTAAACAGTAGAGTGGTTACAAGGCCACACATAGTCACATTCACACACTTGTCGTCAGTCACTCATTGGCACGTATCACTGCGCAGTGGGGGAGCCCTGCTCACATCCAAAATGGCCTCTCGAAAGATTTACACTCAAAGGGATACGCTCAAAACAAAGCACAGCTGCTAAAATATATTCAACAAGCTATTGTGTAGGCCAGGGAATGTCTTCATATTTCGCTGTGTATGGATATTTGAGAGGTTCTCACCGCAGATCACGTGGCCTGCACTTTAAAAACTCCGTTAAGACATTCACTCTAAAAGGTGCTTTACATAAGGCTGCAGTACTACCTCAGGTGGTTTTCCAGTTACACAACAAAATGTATATTGAAATAAGGCAAAAGCAGAACTACCTCGCTGGAAATGACTTGTTTAAATATGCATGTGACTACGGCTTGTTTTTTTTTTGCACACCTAAGCCCCGTCAGCTTTATTTATGACACGATGTTGGCTTCTCGGTCGCAGTCGTGTTTGAATTGATTGAGCCCGAGTATGTCTCGTTCCAGTTTTGCTCCCCGCCGAACATGATTTCAATTGTTTTCATGTTGTGACAAATGCACCGCGCCCCTCCCGCTGATGAGATTCCCTTTCTCATTTATTCAACCATAAAAGAATATAATTGCTTGATTTGTCTTCTCATTTGTTATTCCAAGCCTTATTGCAAAAAGGTCCATTTGCTCACCTGGGCTTGTTTTGCCTTTTTTTTGTTTTTTTTTTTTTTAAATAAAAGTGCATTGACTTATAGGCCCATCCTCACACATACACACAACACAACCAAACACAACATATATGCCATTGTTAATAAATTAAAGTTCAGAAGTTCACATTCATCAGCCAGGTGTGTATGTTTGTCTAGTTCACATTGGTTCATTGAGGTCCCGTGGCTTGTTTGAGCAGCTCCAGGTCCCTGCGTGTCTGCTGAGCCGCGGATGGCGGACAGCCATACGCTTGGAGAGCGAGCGGCAAGAAGCGCTCCTGCAAGCCCAGGACGTGGTCCCCTTGGCCCGCCTGGAGACACACCCACGGAGGCGGGGAGGCGCTGCCCTGGAAAGCCCACAGTGCCACACTCTCTGCAGCGAGGGAAATATTTGCCTTTTGGGTTTTGTGATGCCACCACATGCGAGGTAATAGTCAGAGTAGAAGTCATCGCCACAGACCTTTATTGTGCAAGTCGGCCGCCTTGGTCAAACCGAAGGGGACGAGATAGTGAGCGACATCGGGCAGACCCTCAGGTTGGCCTCGGGTTGCCATCAGCACGATGGACCTGTTCACCAGGACGACAAACAAGTCAGCCAGATTTCCAGCCGACAAAAACGTTAGGTTTCGGGACTCGCCTCTTTGGTATTCCGGTCGTTAGGTGCTGCTTCATCTTGGCGTCCATCTTGACAAATGATGCTTTCTTGGTGACTTTGCCAGAGCAGGCGTCTACGGAGACCACGAGATAGCCGGGCTGAGTGAAGGGCATCATCTCCTCATTTACCTAATGGACAAATAAACAGTTAAAAGAAACAAAAGTATTCATTTTGTCAGCAAGCAATATGGATTTTTTAACAGCATGATAAATCTACATAATTCAATGTTTCATGTAAGAGATCAGATTTGCGAAATGGGGAGGTCTTAAAGGCACCTAATGTTCAGATTGAATCAAGGAGCTTAGAGGCAATCAAGGGGAATTTGTGGGAACTAATGGGAAGAAAACAGGAAATTACAAAATGTAACTTGAGATATTAATAAAGGATTTAAACAAAGCCAGGAAAATATCATTCAGCATAATCCTGGAAAAAAATGATTTCATGCAAGTACAGGTGAACATGAAGAGCATGTTCCACAAAATCACAGAGGCTTAAGTTTGAGGAAAATGCTTTTTTAAAAAGTGCATTCTGAATGGGACATTGCTGGTGTGTTTTGGGATGGAAGGGGGGCGGGGGGGGGGGGGCATTTTGGGATGAGACATATTTAATTCTCCAAAGAAATTCACCAAGAAGCAATTGAAAGCTTTGATAACGTTTTGAGCTGTAGGATTTGACATGGATCTTTGCGTCTGACAAAACAAAACGTTTCTGTTCATACTTAATATTTCCAAATTCCCCAGCTTAACCTCCCGTGGAAATGTTCCACCCTAATTAGTGGGCGGCTGAAGTACGATGTGTGCTCACAGCAATGAAGGACACGTTGTCGCCTCTTTTCTGCTCCTTCACACTGAGAGACTTGACTTGCGTCTGGAGGTAGGACGTCCACGGCTCACTGGTAAACACACGCTGAGGAAACACAAACAAAAAGTCACCGGGGGCCGACATTTCCGACACAATGCACGAAAATCATATTGCCTCAATTTGCAGCTCGTTGCGGTTTTTACTCGGGCTTAACTGATTGAGTGGCTGATACCACAATTCTCCAATAACAAACACAAAAACCGAACCTGTTTGGCTCCGCAGTCCATGCAGGGTTGCGTGTCTGGCGCCGGCATAGGCAGGACGGCTGAGGGGGTTTTGGCATACTTGGGGTAGGCGTTACTGGTGCAGTTGCACGTCCGCTGGGAGGACGTTGTGGCCATGACTTTGACTCTTTCGCAGCCTTTGAACGAGCAGTAGCTGTGACCATCACGACCATGGCGAGCTCGCAGGTACAGCCACAGCAGGCTGGGGGGGGGGCGAGGGGGGCATTCATTAAATTTCAACGTAAATTTGGTCTTTTGAGCGCATTGCCAGCTTTATTGAGGATAAAGATGTGCAATCTTTACAGTATCGTACTCGCACATTACTGCTGATGCAACTAAGCAACTTGGCCTCCCTCACCCGACATTTTGGTCAAAGTAGTACTTCCTATCCATCGGTCTAGACTCCAGATCAGACAGAGAGAACACGGGCCCATAGTCGGTGATGTCATCAAAAGTATTGCTCTGCCTGTCGTTGATGTCGGCCACGATCTGGAAGGTGGAGTCCGGTGGGTAGCACAGTCCGAACAGCACCCAGTCATCTCTAATGGAAAAAAACACACCAAAACATCGGTCCGCTTATGTACTGCATGAAAAGAAAAGGACTTTGACTTTGCGGTGACATTGACTATTTTCCATCTTAGTAAAGGAGCACAATCATAGTCAGAACAGTCAAACCTCGGTTTTCGAACGTCTCGGTTCTTGACCAATTCGGTTTTCGACCAAAAAATTAGATTTTTTTTATGCCTCGGATGACGAACAAATTTCGGTTCTCGAACAAACTGAGCGCACTTGAATGCACCGTTTGACTCCTCCCACCTTCCTTACACGAAGTGACGCTTCCTCGTGTTGCTTTCCATTGTGAGCAGACGTGTTCAGTCAACATTTTTATTTTAAAAAGAGCGTGGTTTCGGTTTTCGAACAATTTCGGTTTTTGAACAGCCTTCTGGAACGGATTATGGACAAAAACCGAGGTTTGACTGTATTACAAAAACAAAAAAATAAACATCAAACAGCCCACCGCATGCTCCATCTGTCAATTTAGCATTCATCTTTTTGGTGTCTTCGTAAATCTGGCCTCATTTCATTTATCATGGATGACTCATATCAATTTACAATGTCATTAGTAAAATATTTTGACAACTATTCCTTCTTATTACCCTCATTTTAGAGTGGTAGCCCAAATCTATATTGCTTTTAAAAAGCTGAAAATACAGCTATTGCTTTGACATCTCAGTCACACGTTTGTGATCTCACTTGTCAAAGTTGATGAGGGAGAGGACAACCTCTCTGGGTGCGGCTCCGTTCCAGTGCAGTGTATAGCTCTTGCTCATCATCAAAACAGGCTGATACTGCTGTGACAGCGCCCCCTGGCTGTTAATACCCCTCAGAACCAGAGGAGCTGCGGGGTACTCGTCTCTGTTGATGGACAGAGTCAGGCTGGGAGCACCTTGGGTCTGGATATAGACCTGACGAAGGGTGAGAAAGAGTGTCGATTATACAACGGCGTAGACATTGGATGCGAGTGAGGTGCGAGTGTCCTCTGCTGCACCTGAGAATAGCGGCCGCTGCATATCACTCCATTCCATGGAGGCTTGTAAACGCAGCTAGGATGCTGGATTAGGTAATTGTCAGCCCTGCCCACGTAAGTGTCCTTGTAGCCCGTCACTGAGCCGTCCACATCATGGAAGATTGAGTTCTTGTCCCCATCCAGGTCATTCTCCTCAAACCACTGCCCCGGACGACCGAAAAACGACCGCAGCCCCACCTGAGGACGGGGTATACGGAGGGCGGTTGCGGGATTGAGTGAGTAAACGTAAAAAAGTGGACGCGCGTGTGCTTACGGTGGCGTGGAATTGGAGTTGCGACATGTTGTTTCGCGGGGTGAGCTGCCAGGTGTTCTTCAGGCTGAAGCCAACTGCGCTGGTGTAACGCTCGGGCGTGGGGATGAAACCGCGGAACGTGCTGCGGGTCAGCCGCACCGGGCCGTCGTAGATCTGGAAGCCTCGGATTGGGAACGTTCTAAAGTGGAGGAAGAAGCGTGCGCGAGTCGGTTGTTTGATAACAGTGGATGCGCAGGTGTCATTTTACAATTCAGAACAAGTTAAGATAATACATTAATTGGTGAATAATTTAAAGGTTCAAACATAATATTGAAGATGACATCATGGCTTTCGAGTTTTTACGAGTGATGTCGTTAATAATTTGGATGCCCTTAAATTCCCTTCCAGGAATAATGGAGGAAACGGTGACATCAATTTCATTAGAAATTCTACACAAGGAAAAAAAAAAAAAAAGAGGCATTTTGGATGATGTCATCAAAATGCAGCCATGAGTCATGTCACTCTAGGAAACTATATGCGTGCTTGAGGAAACCAGCTCATGACTCTGGCAGTAAATGAGCAAACAACTTCCTTCCACAGCCTCACGCAATACACAAGCAACTGCAGGACCGTCCGAGTTGCTTGTTTATTTTTTTTCCAACCACACCTTCCTTCCAATTCTGTACCTACGTCTGTTTGATCTTTTCACTTCAATAGACTCCCCTCTTGCCTCACCTGTTTCTCGGGAGAGTTCTCATCTTCCCATCGGTCCCTCCTAATCCCCAGTATTTATTCTGTCCTCCGTTGGTGCCCCGGTTTCGACTTTCTCCCACAAACAGAGACTGGGTCACCTCCTGACTGGAGCCCTCGTCCTTTGGGTAGCTGCCATCACTGCAACAGGAGCAAGTTAAGACAAAGTTTAAAAAAAAACAACAAAAAAATCTAATGCATGGCTTTTGTCTACAGCAGTGATCCTCAAACTTGTTACAGAAAAGGTTTTATTTAACTCTTTCATTCCACAAGACGTAGTTGTACGTCTTTTTAAAATTCGGCCCCACCTACCAAGGATGTACAGTCAAACCTCGGTTTTCGTCCATAATCCGTTCCAGAAGGCTTTTCGAAAACCGAAATTGTTTGAAAACCGAAACCACGCTCTTTTTGAAATGTTTACTGAACACGTCTGCTCACAATGGAAAGCAACACGGGGAAGCGTCACTTCCTCGTGGTAAGGAAGGCGAGAGGAGTTAAATGGTGCATTCAAGTGCGCTCAGTTTGTTCGAGAACCGAAATCTGTTTGTCATCCGAGGCATAAAAAACTCGAAATTTTTGGTCGAAAACCGAATTGGTCGAGAACCGAGACGTTCGAAAACCGAGGTTTGACTGTACTTGTATGTCTAAATCTTTTTTTTTTGCATCATAGAGAGGAGGAGGTTCTGATGCAATCTGTGAATGAGAATAAGCCGTTTGCATTGTAAATCATGTAAAAAAAAACGACCAGTAGGTGGCAGTGGTGCCTCACGTGATTGAAATGCATGCTTTTACAAAAATATCTTTTTCTCAATTTTTTGCCCAGGAATCGCCATTTCCATGAAACTTAGCCATTTTGTAATGCCGATTGCTCAAGAATGGAAAAAGATAGAAACAAAATTTTTGCTGAAAGAAGGGAGTCCAAACTTTATTTTGGTAGGCTCCATGTTTATAGAGCATTCGAACCAAATATTCTGTGGGCCTTGCAGGATCAGTCAAAATCCAGTAAAACGCTGGCATTGAGGGGGTTGCTCCTGTGAAAATGGCTGGGATTGAATGAGTTAATTTTTTTTAATTCTAAATGTTGTATTCCTAAAAACAAGTATAATTTAAGTTTGATTGAATTCTGTGATATTTTGGCATACCATTTGAGGGAGTCATACGACTACCAGATTTGAGACTCACTGGTATCAAGAGCCAAAAGATGAATACAGTATTGTTGAGTGAGTGATGAGGAAGTGAAGAAAACAGCTGCCTGAAGCCTGATACGGGCTCAGGGTTCCCATATGTACGCACCTGGCAAAGGATAATCCCACTCCATTGTCTGCAAAGCTGTTCACAAAGACAAAACAAATGACTTGCTAGAGAAATGTCATACTTTTGGCATTCCAAAAAAAAAATCTTTTGAGTATTTCAACACGGTTCATGATTTCTGCGGTGGATGTCTCACCCGGAATTCTGGATGACGATGTCGCCGCCCCGTATCCACGCCCCCATGTCGTTGTTCTTGAAGGAGACGAGCGTGTCGATGACCGCCGCCACTCGAGGTTGGCTGGGATCCGCATTCCGGTGAGGTCGGAATCTGACAAGTAAAGCAGAAAAAAAAAATGGTGTCAACTTTTCAACCAGCATCTGCCTTCAACAAATCCCTTTGCGCATAATGTGAGATTGTGAACAGATTTAAAGTCTGACAGCTCGAGAAATGAGCTCAGATAATGACTAATAACTGGCCACGCATAGATGAGTTTATAGAGTATCAAATCTTGATGAACCATGACGACTTTTGTCTGCAAGCCTTCTTTGCTATGCCCTGTGGGTGGCACGAGAGGGCAGATTTATTTCACGCGGGGGCGTTTGGGGTGAAGATATTCATAGCTTCGGTACGGGCTGCCAAACGAGATTACGAGTGTTTATTTTGGCCAAAACGGCAGCCATGAAGAAAAAAAAGGGGCACGTCGTATTTTCAACCCTTTATGATTCTGATCAGTGCAACTTGTGGGCACCATAAAAACACACAAATATAGACCACAGTACTCTGCGTGCAATTTTGTTCATCCGAAATCATATTCCCGGTGTCACAAACCACGCTCTCTTTTCACGTGTAATATTAGTCCTGAGCACACATATAAACATTTCCAAATCCCGCCCCAACTCAGCATGGCCAAGAGTCCCAGTGGATACGTCGGATTTTTCCGTAGCGCCGAGGGCCGAGTTTGGAAAGAGAGGACACGGTTATGTGTGAAAGCTTGTTATTTCTGTCAACACAAACCTGTCGGGACCTCCGCTAAAATGCAACACTGTAGTAATTATGATCATTCACATACCGACGGCTAAAGCCGCAGAAAATATACTGCTTTGGAGAGAGCTAAAAATAACTTCAGGCACGCAGACAAAATTAAGTAGGCCAAAAAAAATGATATTTCGGAAGAAAACTGTGAAATACAGGGAATAAGATGTAACAACCTGTTACAGGACAGCGGAAGTACTAAGGTGAAAGACAATTTGCTCAACGACGTTGAACCATCTTTTGCTTGATTTGTTTTTATTTCCCCCATAATAATGAAAACAGAGATGACCTGTTTGAGAGTCACACAGTCGTCATCATCATCATCATCATCATCAAAGCCTTTAATGGCGGTGCAGACAGTGTTTCACGCAACAGTAAATGTTATTAATGGCCATAAAACAGTAAAAGCAACAAGCAACACGACCATTGTAAAATGTAATTCTTTTTTTTTTTTTTTTTAACCCCCATGCAGTAATTATCCCAAAATTGGACATTTCGGACACTTTGGGCGATTTTTGGACTGTTGGACAAATGGACACCACAGACAAAACAGTGAAAAATAACTCCACAAAGCTGAAATTTTGCATAGGATGTATATCTATGTCTTGGCCAATTCCCACTGAACATTTTGAGGGGTTGAAAGTGAAAAAAAATTAAAAGTGAAAAAGGTTGTTGCACATTGGAAGAGGGAAATCTTTGGGACGTAATACCCTTCATGCAGCCGCTTAAAAATACTGCATGAGGGTTAAATTAGCATGAACAGAGATGACTGACAATGCAATGCTTCAATCCGAGTCTGCATCTAAGGCTGTTGTTTTAGCAACGCGCAGCAAATATATCAAAAGCTAAAAACGCACTCACAGTTAATCCTTTGATCCTCACTAATCTCAGTTCTCGGCAGGTCCGCTAACATCTTTTAAAATGAGGGTGCAAAAAAAAAAAGTCATAATAAGCAAATGACAAAGCACAACTTGCATCCAGAGGTCTCTCAGGTGACGCATGGGTTTTAGAATCCGTATCGGTCTGGATTGTATGACCTTGGAGGCATTCCAACATTCGAGGCTCAAGTGTATGTGTATGAAAAAAAAAAAAATCTGAAAAGAAAATAACACACCTGGCACTGTTGTCCAAGCAGAGGTATTCTCTGGGGTCTGCGGCACTTGCATTGGAGGTTTTCACTCCTTTATCAATGAACAGCCCAGCCTGCATGGTGACGAGACAAAGGCGGTTATTGACAAAACCGTACACAAAGTTCTGTAGTATTTCATAATATGGTATATTTTTACAGCGTGAGAGCACAAGTCGACTGACTTCCAGAGCTCACACAAGACCACTGTGAGTTATAAGGGTGTGGGTAATTTTATTTATAAACACACACACACACACAAACACACACACACACACACACGCTTAATAAGATAATTCGTTTTGTATGGTTTAAATGTGCCTGAATGTGCGTGTTGGGGTGTAAGAAAAAATGCTGTGTGTCAATCCTGCGGTCTGTGCAAAGTATAGTTGAGCCGCTTCCTCTCTCTCTCTCTCTCTTCCTCTCTCGCTCACTCGCTCCCTCTCAGAGCGGACAAAGAACTCACAGTTCACCTGCCGACCGCTGTCATTACACAACAGAGAGGCTTGTTCTGTAGCCAGTTTCTGTGTGTGTGTGTGTAAAACACCCACGCAAGTCAGCAGAGGGTTACGCACTTCATGTAAAAACATCGTATTTTACCGCTCACCAAAGTCAAGTAACACTTGAGCGAATATCACCAAAAAGGTACTTTTGAGACCCCATTTCACCCCAAAAAGCATTAAGATTTTGAGTTGAACTTAATATCCATTGCGTTGAGGAGATGCTAAGCTCTTGGGAATACAGATTGGTTGAGCTCCCACGCATTTTTGCTTTGTAAAATGGACACGACAACAGCGAAATGTGTGCGCTTGCTGACGCGGTGGATATTTTCGCTCACGTTAGCATTTAATGAGCACATGTTGGACCCTCACTTAGCAACGTTATTAACTTGGCAAGCTGAATGTGTGCTGCTCAACGAATATTTATATCAACCAAAAAAAAAAAACCTGCTTCATTTAGTTCACTATGCAATGTCAAAGGCTCTTATTCTAATTTAAGCACTTCATAGACACCGAGGAGTTAGCAGAGCGACATGTCTAATTATGGCGGAGTACCCAAATTTCCCAATGACAATGCGAAATTCTGATGTCAAACGTATCCATTGGATATATAACATATAGGAAATACATTTTAAGATTCATACATGCAAATGTTTTCAAGTTACATTATTCCGCTTCCATTTCATGATGACTGAGTGATTCTAATGAGGACACCCAAGGCACTTTTTTTTTTTTTGGGTGATATTGACGCCCTAATTAATTGAGTATGTTGCCCTTGCGCTACCTTGAAGTTCGAGTGAACGCGGTTGTTGTAGAAAATGCCCAGTGGGGTTAGTTCTGCTTTCGTTTCTGGTACCAAGCCGTGAGAGTCTCCTGTGGAGGAGCTGTGGAACACAAACCATATGCCAGCGTCCTGGAACAAACAAAAGAAGGTGACAGGGTCAATTACCTTTTGGAGCTGGTATCTAACATGCTTGTCAGTCAGCCGCAAAGATGACGACTGAAGGAAGGCAAAATAACCAGATGCGGAACTCCGCGTGAGATGTGGTGCTCGATCCGTTACGATGTACAGAAAATATCCCCAACCTGGGAGAACATTATACCTCTCCACATCTTCTATTTCATTATATCAAAGCGTCTCAACGGTGTAATCGCGCCAAATCCGCAGAAGGACTCTTAAGTCCTTTTTTATTGACAGATCATTGTGTTACACGCACGAAATGATTCACCACGGGGATCTTTTCATTTATACAGGGATCTTGGTGTAATTACCTGAGAGCCGGCAGCAGCATTGCCGATTAGATTGTTGTTGGGGTTCGCGATCCAGAAGGTCGAAACCGCCCTGGAAAACAATCACAGCACAAAAGGATATGAAGAGGGCAGCGGCGAGGCACATGGGAGACGACCAGACTATGAAATCGGTGATCTTTCTACAACATTCTCCAATAATCGAGCTCTCCAACATAAACCCCGGACAGGAACGGCCCAGCCAAAACACACAAGCACAGAAAACTGCTGGAACCAGACGTCGGAGGTTCTCTCACAGTGGCACTTCTCTGACTGTGACGGAAAAACATCCGTTCGAGAGGAGCGGATGTTGTTTCACAGATAAAAAGTTGCGCCTCTCGCGTGGAATTGGACTCGCTGTTGTCCATCAAAGGGCGTCGACGCCGTCTCTTCCCACGGTGACTCCCTGATTCAACGATTAAGTTTGCACACGTGTATCTTTTAACTACTATGATCTCATTTATTGATGCTACTGCAGCAGTGTGACCACGTCAGAACTATCTTTAAATTCAGAATGAGCTGCTGGGGACACTCCTGTTTTCATGGTTCAGCATTTGCAAAGTTGCATATTTGCTGATTTCCGGGTCAAGCATTTATGGACTGAAAAACTCTTCCACGTCTCCTGTATTCAATTGAGGGGAGGCGCTTCATATTTGATTATTTTTGCTAATATTCGCTTACTTGCACTCCGTGCTCGGGGAGGGAGTGTAGCCCTTGTAGACTTTGTCCTTAATGCTGAGGCAGAGGGTCTCATTGCGGTCAGTCGGGAGCAGGGTACCGGGTCGAGTCAGCAGGCCGAGGTTGCGGTAGAAAGTGTTCCGCTGCTCGATGCCGTCCTCCAGGAAGAAGCAGTGGCCCAGGGTGTCATAGCCCACTGTGTTCTTCACCTGGTCAAGGAGACACAAAACCATTTTTTGTATGGCGACAATCCATTTTACAAAATGAACGAAAAGCCTCAAATCAATAGAATAATTGTTATCAATCACCTAATCAATTGCCTCCTAAATGCTACAGATTATATGCGGAGGCACTTTGAGATTTGAGTAAACTTGTCACCAACTATCTAAAACACTTGATTGACCGTATTGGCCCGAATATAAGACGGTGTTTTTTGCATTGAAATAAGAGTAGGTGTCGTCTTATATTCGGGGTCTAGACATTATACCCATTCACGACGCTAGATGGCGCCAGATATCATTGAAGCGAATGCTGAACTTGACTCCCCAGGCCAAAGCGAAACCCTGTCACGAAGAATAAAAATAAACATAGCGGTAGCACAAAGAAGAAAAATAAAAAATAGCGGTAAGAAAGAAACGAGAAGAAAATAATAGAAGAGATAACAGAAAATGGAGAAACGTAGCGACAATCTGGAGAAAAGTGGGTCGAAAATCGGCCAAGTTAACCAGCAGCTTTAGAGAAGTTATGGTGTAAACTTCAAGATACTTTTTCTCTCAAATATATTGTTATAATCATTTGTTTCAGATGTACTGTCATTATTTTCTGTATAAAAATTAATTTGGTGTTCAAAAAGTCTTTTTTCAAACTTGCGTCTTGAAAAAGAGGGGGTCGTCTTATAATCAGGGCGGTCTTATATTCGGGCCAATACGGTATTTAATACTTTTTTTTTTTTTGCCAAATACTGTAATGCGCCTCTTTTCTGTTGTGGAATCCATCTGAAGCCAGGTGGCGGATGAAAAATGCTCAGCCTAAGGGTTTTGTCTTTTCAGGAAGTCATTATCCACAATAGTTTTGTTCAAGGTTCATATAGGGGTGGTTTAGCGCATTACTAATCGTGTCTGACTTCCTCTTTTGCACAAACAAAGAGCTGGGAAAGCGTCACAGATGACGGTGGCGTTCCCACAAAAGGGTTTACTGATTAGCGCTGAGGGAAATTGGTTGGCAATTGCTCGTGGCAGAATGTTGACAGGAAAGCTCCACGGATGAGTTAAGTTCATCTTGGCATTTTGTGTACAAAACAACGTTGTACTTTCCATTTCCTTGATGCTGAGAGAAAAACGATGCCCATACAAAAGCCACAAGGACGAAAGTCAAGTGAGATGATGAGCCATTGACGTCAAGATAGTGATAATGTCCACAACCGCCCTCAAACGCTTGACGTCAATCAAAATGTGCTTTTGTACATGAGCTTGGGGAGTACCGGAATGTACAAATTTAAAGTGGAACATCAGTTTTCATTCGGACCATTTTTCACGCTCATCAGAAGCATTTCCTAAGTCGTGTATATCAACAGAGGGCAAAGCATATCCCTCAATCCAAAACTTTGTAAACAACTCAAAGCAATAATCTTCCTGTCTGCTCTGCAACATTTGTGTAACACAATACAGTCAAACTAGAGAATGTAGAGACGCGTTTTGCATGTAAATGCCCTAATCCGTTCCAAGCCCCCCCAAAATTCAGACAAAAATGTCTTCTAAAGCATAAAAATGCATCAAAATATGTAACAAATACATGTGACAATTAGATTAGTGCACAATAAATGACTTTTTTTTTTTTTTAAAGAGCGTGGTTTCGGTTTTCGAACAATTTCGGTTTTCGAACAGCCTTCTGGAACGGATTATGGACGAAAACCGAGGTTTGACTGTACATCCTGTCAAAAGTCAGACATTCAAATTAAAAGTATGCATTATAATACCACTATCACCACACAGTTCCTTGGCAATATGGTAGCTTATTTAACTGTCACATTCAAATAACAAGCACAAAATAGTTGTGTGACTAATGGAGAAGCCGCAATAGGGCCAAATAAAGTGAAGTGAAACTGTGATTAGCCCATTCCGCTTTTATTTTGAAGGTCTGCATTTTACACAGTATGGCAGAAAGTTCTCAGTGGCAGCCATTTGATGAAGAAGGTGAGAAACGCAAGTGTCAAAATAGACACGATAGCTTCAACAGTTTTTATACCGAACTACTGACCAGCAAGCCGTTGGTGGCATGGATGGTGAGGCAGCGAGAGAAGGAGTGGTGTATGGAGAGGCCGTCCACATAGGTGGGCTCCCAGTAGCCTCCCTTCTGGTCCACGTCGCCACACATGTGGAAGTGGATCGGGTAGCGACTCCTCTCGCTCTGCTGGCCCATGTTCTTCAGCTCCACGTAAGACAGATGCGCCGAGGAGAAGTTTCCAAAGATCTGACATAGTGGGGGAGAGAATCCGATTGTGTGTTACAAAAGTAGACCACATTGTCTCTGTGAAGGCTGATGATTAATATTACACAGACAGCAAAGCGCAAAAGCATAAACCACACGTACGTAACAATGAAGTGCAAACAAACACTCTAAGAGGTCTTTGGTCTGTGTGTGTATGTACTGGTAGTGCGTAATCCACATGGTCTGGTTGTCGTTAAAGGGGGATTGGTAAAGCCTTCAAGCAAGCGGTAACTCAGCGCACAAGACAGCTCACGCTCTCAGTTGTGCGCTGACACAACTGCAAAATGGTACAAACTGTACACACCAAAAAAACAAACAAATTTTTTTAATAGCGAATAACTATGGATTTACACTAGGATGCCGTTTTCCTCATTCCAAGAGATTTTTAGATTTTGATTTTAGATGATTAGTGGTAGTGGGTCAAAATGTAGAAAATAAAATTGTCAACTTTTTTCAAGGTCTGGAGCTTGTTAGTCTTTTGCCATTTTATTGTGTCATTTACGGCCAGAAGAAACCGATTCAACAAGTAAACATGCACTTTAACTGAAATATGACCACGGTGTGAACAATTTGGGGCTGATGTGTTCATCAAATTGATTCTTTCACTTCATTATCACAGTACGCGATTGTATTTTGTCATTGCAGATTAGAAATTAATTTTAAAAATGATGACGTTGATTCTCGGACAACGTTAGCCTCGTTGCCGCTTAACCATTTCAAAGGAGCTATTTGCAGGGGAACCGTAGTTACAATTTTCAGCCAGTTGAGTATTTTTCAAACAATGGAACTAAAACGCGAACATGTCAGCTTTAGAAATATTTAGAGTACCCCTGGGAACGCAGGTGCATAAGGTGAGGACCGATGTTCCCTCTAATTTTCCATGCGTCTGAGCATTCGCACAAAATCCCGAGCGTTCCTTGGAGCTCGGTGAGCTGCGTCAGACATGCACACGCAAAGCTTAAGAGGGAACATGAAGACATTAAGATGAGGAGGCCGCCTTGTGTATATTTCCAGATGGAGCAGACAGAATGGTAATCTAAAGAGGACATGGGAAGAAGATAAATGGCCATGACAGAGTGTAGAAAAAAGATACACGCAAGGAAAATGAAGAATGCCCCTCATTAGAGGTTAAAAACAGAACATTGGCAGAGTTTCACCGAGAATGTAACGACAGTCAAAACCCTCAGCTCAATTTAGCACCTCGGAACACAAAGCAAGTGGTCTGCGCTATCACGCTACAAACCTTGATGTGGCCCCCGTAGGTGTCGTAGGCTGTAAAACTGACACAAGTTGTTTCCGTAGCAGGAGTTTTCCATTTCTCCGTGGATAAGAATGTTCCTGGAGAGCAGCGCCACCTCAGCGCGCATGTCGACTCCATCGATGATCTCACCGACGTGGCTGTAAAGAGGCTTCCCTGTGCCGCACACACATGCAGCATGAGAGGATTTGGCGAATTGGCAGAACAGGAGAAACGCTATCAGAATGTGACGGGCCGGGAAGGAATGTACTGGCAACCGTGTTGACCCGTGGGCTGAACCGTTCACCTATGTTTCTCACCGGTAGCGGCACAGTACTTAGCAAGACTTCAACATGAAAAAAAAAAATTACAATCCCACAAATTAATTTTATGCAACAGATGCTAACATAAATAGCATAGAGCAGAACACATATTTGCTAATGATCAGCGTGGAGATACCAGAGAAGCTTTACAGCAAACGCCTTTCTGTTCCTCCTGAGTAAAATGACTGTCCCAATCTTCAAAAGATGAGTACAGTAATCCCTCGTTTATCGCGGTTAATGGACACCAAAACCACCGAGAAACGAAAATCCGCAAAGTAGCGACCAATAAACATACTATATTAAAAAAAATTGCCCCACGTGGTACTCCGCACTTGAGCACGAGTGCACTAACACACACACACACACACACACACACACACACACACACACACACACACACACACACACACACACAGGCCAGCGATCCGACTTGTGCAGCAGACGTGTTTATGATTAGTCACTTAAGACAATTAAGGATGAAAGAGACCTGCTTTTGTTCTAATAAGCCTCCTCTCTCTCTCTCTCTCTCGTTCTCTCTAACATGCACACACACATGCGTGCCACACACTAGCATGCATCGTAAACAACACTTAGACACTGATTTTTGCTGACTTCAAAAATATATATATATATATGTATTTTTTTTTTAATGAATATGTTTGGAAAAAATCCACGACGCACCGAAGCCGCGATAAACGAACCGCGAAATAGCGAGGGATCACTGTAGTTTTACTTTATTTTATTTGTACGATACAGCTGCTAGCTTCTCTTTATACGTGTATGACGGTTAAGTATGGGGATGTTTGATAGCACTTTTTTTCAAACCGATATATAGTCACTCTTCTATCGGTACCTGCCCATCCCTTGTTAAGAATGTTGAAATGTTACTTCAAACATCCATGAGACAGGAAATTAGGATTTCAGGGGGGGGGACAGTTTGAGCCAGGAGCAAATTGCTTCACTTTACAGTGTTTCCCCAAAAGAACAAATTAAGAGAACCAACCAGTATCACATAACGCATTGCGTTGAATTTGGACGGTCCATTGTACTAACCAAAAGTGGAGTATTCCAAAGAGTTCAGTTAAATATTTACTGCCCACTAGAAAAATATGCTTAGCCGCAGCCACACCTCACACTCGATCCACTAAAATAATATACAGTTGGAAGAGAACTTGGTGAGACGCTTCTAAAAACAAATCAGCTCCCAAAGTGCTGTTGGCAGTGACAATGCAGAGCGGCTGCTTGGTTTGAACAGCGACTCAAAAGTCAAGACCCGCGGTTTATCACATCCTTTTCTGCAGGAAGGGAGTTGGTCTTTGCCGACAATGGAGCAATGAAAAATATGTCTGACAGTAGGATGGACACTGATGTTTGGGTCAGAACATTAGGGTGAAGTAAAAAAAAAAAAAGAAAAAAAATCCAAAGGAGGAGCTTTTCGTAATAAATATTGTGTTAAGACCAAAGTAAAAAAAAAAAAATTGAATATCTATCAGACGATAATGCAAAAACTAAACCACGTCTTAGGCTTGGTGAAAGCACGCCGTCTCACCTTGTATTCGGACTTGCGTGCTTGTGCAATGAGGGCAGGGTAGAAGGGTAAACTCTTCAGCTTGATGCATGGAATAATCTGTACTGGCAATAACAATCTGATTGCCGGGGTGCCAGGTCTGCTGCACCTCATCCTGGAGATTCAGCACCACTTGGTCCACCGCATCCACCTGAAAGCCAGAGATTGGGAACCCTAGGAAAGGAAAATAAGGAACTTTCAATTTCAAAAAAGGAATGATGGGGATTTACCATTTTTCTGGGAAGCATCACAATAAAAGAAGAAAGCAGTCTCTATTAATGTTTGACAGGGTGTGTATATGTACAGTCACCTTGAATAAACAGCGCAAAGGTAACGTTACATGATTTAAAAGCCTCGTATTTGTCATAATGATGTGGTCACAAAGGCCTAATCTCTGTGGGTCATCTGACACACCTCATTTTTTATACCTCCGCGCCTGCGGAAGAAAAATCCATCACTACCAAGGTTTGACTCTATACCATTGTGCGCTCCTCACCGTTCTTCCACTCGCTGTAGGCCGAGACGGAGAAGCGCACGCCGTTGACGGTGGTGAAGTTCCGCCTTGCCACAGCTCTCCCTCCAGTGTCGTGGTTTTCGTGTTCCCTGACGTCCTCCGAGCATGACGCGTTACCGCCGCCCACCACGGAGACCAAAGCCCATGCCTGCCTGCAGAGATCCGGGCGAGGCGGAGAAATTGTATTATTCTAAAAGTCAGGAGCTTTCAAAAAGTGTCATCACAAAATATTACATCAGCAAATTTCAACCGCACAAGTGTGACGCCACCACGAGTACCGGTGATGCAAGAACATAAAAAGGCATCAAAGCAACCAAAGAACCAGGAACTGACTTTGGGAATGTAGCAAAGTGGCACGCACATCTCAGTCCTGACTGCTGTGTGTCAACAATCAGCTGACAATAAGGCGATATCATATTTTGTACACAAGTGTTTAAAAATATGATATCATCCGAATGGTGGCGCCCAGAGGGTGTGTGTGGATGCTGTCAGGCATTGGCCTCGGGTCTGGGGGTGTACTCCTGTCCTGAATTTCATATGTCGTAATTATTTTATTTTTGTCAAGATTCCAACAGAGTATTACGACTTTGCATCTTATGGAGGGAGATAATATGTCATAAATCATCAAACACGCCTTCACGGGTCCACCCACTGGAGGACTGCCTCTGAACTAGTAGAGGCAGATTTAGATTCTCTCAACGTTCTGCACGGAAAAAAATAAAATAAAATAAAGTTCAATTCTGGTTAAAAAAAAACAAAAACACTGTCTTTTTGAGGATGAAAGTGGTCCAGTGCATCCAGTAGACACACAAACCGGATCCATCTGGGGCACCGCACTGTACTGTCAAAGTGGAGATCTTCCCGGGGGGAAAGAACCTTTTCACCTCGCGCCGCATTGCGAGCGCTGATAAAAAGCACGAGCAGGAAGCACAAGGGAGAGCGCAAACGGCGCACTTTTCCCTTCAGCCTCGGCCACCGGTTGATCTTCACAGCCTTTAAACGACCTCATTATTGCTGGGTGTGTGAAAGTGTGCAGTGCTCTCAAGGGAGACAAAAACATTAAATACAAAGGGCCTACTGAAGGACGGTCGACTTTCATTTCCAAAACAAGTTCGAGCTCATTTTCTGTCCCAAAAATGGTTGGGTTTTTTTTTTTGTTTTTTTCGCAACCTTATTTTGGAATACTAAGCGGAGTGAAATTATTTTGTTGAAATGACTCTAAATTCATGACGCCCTGAGGTTTAGAGAACGCAGCTCCACAAGATGGATAGCTTGTGTTGCCGTGACAGTCCCACGCTATTCGTGCAAGTGTTCATTGTCCCACTCAGTTCGATGGATGGAAAAGCCTGAAAAACTCCTCAACTCGAGTGAGACTTTGAACTGCACACTGTGTAATATACGTCAGCTGGAGGTCTCCTATCAGGCAAATCCACCGAGAGCTGCGGTTAAATCCCTTCAATAAATGCTGAAAGATTAGAAAGTGTGCATGTAAGCAGTTGTGGGTATACACACACACACACACACACACACACACACACACACACACACACGCACGCACGCACACGCACACAGGGCTCTATCATCTGAGCCATTTGAAGCGCTGTGTTGTGGATTTGAGTGGATTTCTGCGAAGACCTCTGTGCTGGCTCGGTACCCTGGAGTGAAACGTGACACTGGAGAATCTGGCTTAGCGTTTGACTTGTCTGCCAAGAGGCGACCGAGCCGGGTCCGGCTACAAATAATTCCAGAGTGCCGCTAGACTCCGACTGGAAGAAACATATGTGCTCATGGGTGTTAGATACACAAAGCCCAAACGAGCAATTCAACAATCTACGTCAAAATGTTTGTCCTTTAAAGAAAGAGGAGAGATAGATACTACATTTCCTGAAGAGACCATTTTTGGGGAAACTTTACGACTATAACCTTGATATCTGGCGTGTGCTTCCTTTCCTGGTAGAGAGCGGAAATTTTGAGAAAACAGGATGAGAAATGCCACGGAATCTTTCAAGGTAGAATTCCACAAGGGACGATATAAGAGAGCATTATTCCAAACAGTAAAGCCCGACAGAGTTGTTGTTGGTTGTCTACGTAGTGACGTGTCAAAAAGTGAGAGTGTTTCAACGGAAAACAAACCAAATTGAGTCTGAAGGGACCAAGAAAAAAAAAAAATCCTCCCAATGACGCACAACAAAAGTCTATCAGCACAGCAATTTCCCCCTGAAGCTCAAGGACTTCTTTTTTTCCTAAATCAACATTTTCACCTGTTTCTGTTTCTGCTGACCGCTCACCAGGAAAATGAAGATTTCAATATGGTACAGACATCTCGTTACCTCTGCGTCCCGCGTCCTCGACGCATAATTTTCCAGCCAGACGCACAGTTCCAAATAATGTGCAACAACAAAAAACAACAACAACAAAAAAACGACGGTAAATCTTTTTTTCCAGCAACGAACGCAGTTTGAATCGCCGCCATTGTTGTTTTGATCTCGCGCTCAGTAATCTCGCGTGACTTGAGATTTCCGTTCTCGCGAGACGAGATTGGCGAGATCGGTCTTCACTTGGTGGAAAGCGGACGATCGCCAAGTTGTGTAACGTTAAAACAAGTGTTGCGAAAGTTTATTGCGGAGATATGAACGCAAAGACTGAACCATGGGATGAAATAAGAGCCTATTTCTCAGCAAATCTTGTATGCCTGAATTATTCAAATTTTTTCCGGCATTTGTTTATTAGAAATACACCTATTATCAATGTATATTGTTGCTGTTTGTGTTATTATCATATGCAATTGAATAAGTAAGACCATTTCAGAATTCAAAATGTGTGACTCTGGAAATGAATAATGGGATCAGTGATCGCAGGGCTCAAACTGTAAAATTATCACTGTGGTATCACCTGAAAGTGGGAAAACCACAACACGCATCCTCACCTGTATTTGAGATCGTAGACGTATCTGCTGCCAAGCGTCTCTTCAATGGCCTTCTTCGTTTCGTCCAGAAGACTTTTGACGGCCGAGTCTCCGACGGCAAGCGTGACGATGCGACCCGCCGGCAGGGACCGCAACAGCTGGGTGAGTCGGCGGCTGTCATTTCGGGATTCGTGGGTGTCGTAACGTTCCCTGAGTAGGATGTCGGCCGTGTCCTGATCCACCACACGCAGGTTGATGCCTCGGCTAAAGTTGCGCTGGAAAGTGTCGCCCCCTGTGGTCAGGCCAGAGGCGGGCACGCTTTTGGTCAATAGAGACCAGGAGACTCGTTCTGTGCCGTGGAGCTCCAGCGTTCCACCGCTCATGACGGCAATGAACTTGCGGCCAAGACCGGGTACTTCGGGGACGTCCTTGCTGTCGGAGCGTCCCGTGAGCACGATGGCAGCGTGGGAACGGTAGCGACATTTGGCTGCACCGATGTGAAGGGCTCCGCCATTTTCAATCTGGATATGTCCTGTTCTCAAGGTGATGTTCTTCGAGCCGTCAGCATTGTCCGCAAACACGACACGACCTGCGACAAGACGGAAAGTTGGAGTTTTAAGTTTACCTATATGGCAGCACTCGCAGGCTACAACGACCGTGTCTTGGAAAACACCCCGGTTTATGCCGTTGGGCGGGGTCCGACGAGAGATCTTGGAAGTTGAAGTAAGCTATTTTAAACTAAAAAGGAAAACCTGTGTCAACGTACCGGTGTACACTTTGGTTCAATACGTAGATACGTTGTCAAATAAGCGAATGAAGAGAGTTTTGTAAAGCGCTTTAGACACAATATGGTGCAATCCATTTACCATTTTTAACAAATTGGATTTTTCATTTTTTGGACTGGGTTTTTTTCGGGAAAAGTACAATAAGTAACCAATTTCAGTTCATTCAGTAGTTGCTTGTGAACACAAATAGCGAGCACAGATTTTGAGGGCGAGTCCAAGCTCTCCTGGCATAATTTTGTTCAGCGTGAACCTGGCACCAGAACAAAACCAGAACCTCCTTAAAAAGACTCTAATATGTCATTAAAATGATCATTCAGCTTCCACCTATTTGGTATCCCCATTTCCAGTGGAAATGTTAAATTACGTAAAATGTTCTTAAAAAAATGTTTTTTGGTGTCAATCAAAATTGCACATTACTCTTAAGACAGTCTGTTTGATACAGATTGTTTTGTGTACCTAAGTAATTACCCAAAAAGAATCATTAGTGGTCATTGAAAGTGTGCAGAAAAATGGTGCTCGTCATCTGAAGTAGCTCCTTCTTTGGCTTCTTACCTCCTGATTGGATGGTGAGTGAACGGAAAGTTGCAGAAGACTCCAATCGAAATAAATCTCCCCTCCTCGCAACAATGGCTTTGTCTGGCTGGTGGCCTGGGTTCCAGTTACTCAGGGACGGGTTGTGATCGGGACAATTCTCTGCAAAGGATTCGGTGTAAAGCACATTGAACATTAACCTATTATGATATTTATGAAGGGCGGCCCGGTAGTCCAGTGGTTAGCACGTCGGCTTCACAGTGCAGAGGTACCGGGTTCGATCCCAGCTCCGGCCTCCCTGTGTGGAGTTTGCATGTTCTCCCCGGGCTTGCGTGGGTTTTCTCCGGGTGCTCCGGTTTCCTCCCACATTCCAAAAACATGCATGGCAGGCTCGTTGGGCACTCTAAATTGTCCCTAGGTATGAGTGTGAGCGTGGATGATTGTTCGTCTCTGTGTGCCCTGCGATTGGTTGGCAACCAATTCAGGGTGTCCCCCGCCTACTGCCCGAAGACTGCTGGGATAGGCTCCAGCACCCCCCGCGACCCTAGTGAGGATGAAGCGGTTCGGAAAATGGATGGATGGATGGATATTTATGAAAGGGGTAGCATGGCTCAAGTGGTGGTGTGGTTGTCTTTTATTTTGAAGGTTGTTTATGTGCTGTATAATTGTTTGAACTGTTTGTCATGTTATAATGTCTTACAACAACTTAAAATGTACTTTATTGCCTCGTTTTTTATGAACACTTCATCATACTACACCAGGGGTCTCAAACTCATTTCTGTCGCGGGCCACATTTTAGTTACCGTTTCCCTTGGAGGGCCGCTATGACTGAAACCATATACAGTCAAACCTCGGTTTTCGAATGTCTCTGTTCTCGACCAATTCGGTTTTCGACCAAAAATTTCGAGTTTTTTATGCCTTGGATGACGAACAAATTTCGGTTCTCGAACAAACTGAGCGCACTTGAATGCACCATTTGACTCCTCCCACCTTCCTGACACGAGGAAGTGACGCTTCCTCGGGTAGACGAGGAAGTGACGCTTCCTCGTGTTGCTTTCCGTTGTGAGCAGACGTGTTCAGTAAACATTTTTATTTTAAAAAGCGTGGTTTCGGTTTTCGAACAATTTCGGTTTTCAAACAGCCTTCTGGAACGGATTATAGACGAAAACCGAGGTTCGACTGTAATAACGATTTATTCAACTATTGTTTACGTTTCTGTAATGAGGGGTTTGATCACAAGAAAATGCTCACAATATGTCTCTAATGTATTAAATATAAGAATTTTAAATTTTGGTAGAGATTTTAGCAAGCATCATGGAAGTGGACATGTTTGATTTGCTTTTGCGGGCCACATAAAATGATGTGGCGGGCCAGATCTGGCCCCCGGGGCCTTGAGTTTAACACCTGAGTACTACACTACTGTACTTTTAATGTTTTAATGTTTAAAGAGCCAATTATTTTATTTTTTTCCCAGTGGTTACTTGGTGTAAAATATTTGCCAACGGCCGCTTTAAAGGATCTATAAGGCTTACCGTCTAAAATGTCACCACTCGTGAGACTAAGTACAAGTATGAGACTGAGGAAGAACGCTCCCATGGACACCCCGAAGCAGATGAGCGTGTTCTTCCTCAGCCGGAGGCTCTGAGCCCACTCCCGACGCTGGCTCTCCTCCGACAGGCTGAGGGTGGCTTGTCGCTGCGGCGGCAGGCCATGAGGTTTGATGGGTGGCGGCGGTGGCGCTTTGGCCGGCGGGGGCGAGCGGACCGGAGCCACCCGACCGGGGACGTAACCCGGCGAGCGCTGGTGATTGCCTTTGGGAGGAGCCGCAAAGACCGGGAAGCGGCTCGGACCATCACTTGTCGGCATGGTCGTTACGTCGGCTGACGCCTGCTGTTATCTGAAAGGAAACAAAAACACAGAGGAGGAGGAGGAGGAGGTTCAGACAAACAATTGTCATTCAACACTGCATGTTTCAACAAATGAGTCATGTCGGCGCTGAGGAAAAGATTTTGGGGAGGGGGGGGGGGTGAGTGGCAAAGAGAAAAAAAAACAAAAGCATGGAATGTTTTTGGAATAGGGTTTGCGTGAACACGTAATTTGAGTCACATTTTTGCGTGTGCACTGAATGAGCCCATCTGATGGAAACGTATTAGCGGTTATAAAGAGTGAATCGAGACTGTTATGCGGGGGTCATCAGTTTATGACAGTGTTCCTTTTCTATTGCGGTGACAGAGACCGCGGTAGTCACTTAATGCAAGTAATCTTGTGCCTCGAGCTGCAGCTATGAAATATTTTTAAAATGAGTTATTCTACTGATTATCACATCGATTCATCGAGTAGTCAAAAGAAAGAAAAGGCAGTCTGTGTATTGGGCCTGGGCGTTAGTTGAGGCCGTAGTAGCTTGTTTATGAATGTGCTTAGGATGGGTTGTATGTTCAGGTATGTTCGTTGGACACTTTGAACTTTATCTTCTGTTTTAAGTATAAAATGATCCCAAACTTTGGACATTCTTTGACTTTTATGCACTCTTTCGTCTGGGCTCGCTGCCATCACACCAAATTATTTCTACATGGAGTGCTGCTATCAGTCTGCGGTAACAAAAGGCCGTGTGGAAAAATTATTACAGCAAAGTTTTAAGGCAGGGATTTTGCTTTGCTTTTTTTTTTTTTTTTTTTTGCAACTACATTTTTCAAGTCAAGCAATTATGTGTTTCCGACATACGCTGCTGTGCAAACCAGTTGAGGACCCCGTGTCTAAAGGCATATGTCAAAGGAGGCAAGTAAAAAAAAAAAAAAAAGTCAGACAGAAAAGGTCAGCAAAGAGGAAAAGACACTAAAAGAGCTCATAAATGAACATATAAACTACAGGAGGCAAAAAAGGGGGAAAAAAAAATTACACTCGGGGACCACGTTTGCTTTTTAACCCCCATGCAGTAATTATCCCAAAATTGGACATTTCGGACACTTTGGACGATTTTGGACTGTTGGACAAATGGACACCACAGACAAAACAGTGAAAGATAACTCCACGAAGCTGAAATTTGCATAGGATGTATATCTATGTCTTGGCCAATTCCCACTGAACATTTTGAGGAGTTGAAAGTGAAAAAAAATTAAAAGTGAAAAAGGTTGTTGCACATTGGAAGAGGGACATTTTTGGGACGTAATACCCTTCATGCAGCCGCTTAAAAATACTGCATGAGGGTTAAATCTGACACGCAAGCCAGGCCTCTACTATAATAATTGAGTTAAACATATAAAGCATGTAATAATTTAAACTTATGTGGTGGATCCAATTAAGGACTCAATGACAGGAAATGTGATTACGAAATTCTAATGCAAAACATTATCAGGTAACTCAAATGCCCCCCTGGCTGCAAGGTATCCCAAGTCCAAAAAGGTGGTTTTAAATACTGGACGATGACAACATTCCTGAAAGTAACACGGTTGAACCAGATGGCATCAATTACAGTCGGGCAACAGCGTTCTACTTCCAGTGCTGCTACTATAACACGAAAAGTAGCACAAAGTGGGCTGCAGCGCTCACACGCATGTCAGCAAACACAAACCGACATATCGAGCAGACAGTCGCACACCTGCACACACAAACAGAAGCAGAGGAGATGACGCTGCAGGAACAAAAATTTTTTAAAAAGGCCTCTGCACAACTCAAGTGACATCATCTCCCAATCATTCAATATCTGGATAAACAGAACTTCGGCAAAAACGCGAATCAAAACGATGACCGTTCGGCTTTCAACTGAACGCGCCTGTACTGCAGTCAGGCGAGGTCATCACCACACTTTCACTGACTTCATTTAAGATGTTGTTCAAACATCCAGTGGATATAAAAAGTCTACACACCCCTGTTCAAATGCTAGGTTTTTGGTAAAAAAAACAACAACAAAAAAACAAGACTAAGACCAATCATTTGCAAGCTTTTTCCACCATTAAGGTACTCTATTACTGGTACAAACCAATTGTGGGTAACACCCACCAAAATGTTTACTATTGATCATCATCACAAGCAGTTTGCAGTTTCAGGTGCAGTTTGCAGTTTCAGGTGCAGCGCAGCGTGACTAAAGCTCTTTTCAGCTATGCAACTTCCTTCTGAAATTTTCTCACACTCCCGTGCAATAAGGAAAAAGAAAACAGACAGCGGGAGTGTGTGATGGGAAGAATATCTGAGGCATGCGTTTTTTGTTTGTTTTTTTCCCCGGCGTGTTCTAACGCAGTGATTCTCAAAATGTGATATGAGTAACATTAGTAGGACACAGGCTCTTTGTAGTGGCATGTGAAAGAATCAATGGATTTTAAAAAAAAAGGCAAACTTTTTTTTATTATTAAATCCAGGGCAATACATGTTTTTACTTTTCAAGTACAGTTCAGCTGTATTTAATTCAGTACAGTGTTATGAGCATAATATTTATGTAGTTACAATAATATTACCTACAATTTTTAGGACTAAAACCTCAGTTAAGTGTTTGGTGAACACTTGGCCCTACTAGGGAGATACAGTAAGTACATGGTACACATTTTAAACCAAATCCCTTTTTTCAACAAAAAAAAAAAAAATCATTTCTGATTTTAAAATTGAAAAGTCAAGTCAAGTCAACTTTATTGTCAAATGTGCTCAATGTGCACCATACAACACCGATTAAATGTCTTTCCTCTCAACCACAGGAGAGAGAGGAGCCGCTGCGGGTAAAAAGAAACAATTCATTGATTCATGGCCCAGATCCTATGTATTACTGTATTTTAATGTTTTTCTTGATGGTGATACTTTCAGAGAGCTGCATGTCTTTTGAGGTGGAATTTGGTGCAAAAGATTTTTTGAACCACTGATCAAAGTCAAAGTTGATTCATTGGAGACATTCCTTCCAGTGAAAACAGGCGAGCTGCTGCTCCTGTCGAGGTTAAAGCCTCAACATCTCTCGGTATTGGACATGACACTGAGCACAAGGCTACACAGGCGTGCGCAACATTTCCTGGAGCTCCTGCTACTGAATATCAAACAGATGTGTGCGAAAGACCCTCACACGTTGGTCAGTTTCACAAGAAGTAATTTTGCAACTTTGGAAGGCTACGTTCCTTGTGGTAAAAAAAATAAAAAAATACAGCTGAGCGATTTGTTGTCTTGTGCAGCCCACAAATGGGCACGACACAGATCTGCCACATGAAATGACACAAACGTGTAATGAATGATCCGCGGAGAGGACCTGGCAGTTCTCTCCTCATTCTTGGCCAATGCACCCATCACTTACAGTGGCATCAAATAAAGTGACTTGGATCCGGTTATGATTAAGCAGCACTACAAATAATTTACGGTCTTGTTTTGACCACATCTTCCCAATTACAGTGAGTCACTAATAAGTCAGAAACAAAAAGAGGAAATTAAATGTGAATGCGTGCTAGCTTAGTAGATGTTTTGCCATTTCTGACAGTTTGTTTAACAAAAGAATAATAACAAAAGAAGGACACGACATGCGCAGACAACACCGGGTATCGCTATGAAGCTTTCTCGTAGTTAGGGGAAATGTCTGGTTCTTACGAACCCCGGCATCAGCTGACACAATGTGAATCATCTCCCGGGCGGCTTTGTGACGAGTTAGTTACCTTCGGTGGTGGTCTGGCTGTCCCGCTCCCGCTCTTGTCCATTCGCTCCGAAAGCCAACTCGGAGACGAAGGAAATGGCTCTGATTCACCCTCGCCGTTGGCTGTCAGCGTGCCTTTTATATTCACCTTTTCTACACATGGTCGATTTTTTTTCTATGGCTGTTGATGGGCAGTCGTCACCCCCGCCTCCGACGGCCAACCCGCTCAGCCACCAAAAGAAGAGGACCAGCGCAGGCGCAGCTTGAGAGGAAGTGGTGATGCGTTCAATGATACTCGGTCATTACAATACACCTCTTTTACTGGTAAAGTAATACGGCAGTACACCACGTACTTAAGGCCGTAACATTAGGTGTAAAAATTGTTAAGTATTTAAATTGGAGTTTCGCGAGAATCTTAAAGCTATAATGTTGAGTGGTATCGATTTTTATGATATAGTTCTCTGTTGGCAAAGCGTTAGTAAACGTCTCAACAGACAACGGTGGAGCCCCATTCGTGAAGGGGAGGGGCTTGTTTAAACCAAAGACACACTGCCACCTGCTGGAGCAAATGCAAAGGAACATTATCGTCAGCCTGTTAGAACTGGGGAGTTAGTTGGGGAGTTCGAATTAAAAATCAGTTATGGGGTCCTCCTCACTCGTGAATCGTAAAGGTTCTGGATGTTAATGCTTACCATCAACTACAATGTGTGAATTTAAGGACAGCGATGTAGCTAGTCATTTGTGAGACCAAGGGAAACGCAGCCATGGCAGCTTCCACATCCACGTTCTGTAGTGACAAAGGTTTTTTTTTAACCTGTCCTGTTAAAACTCACCTATTTGCAGTTTCTCCTAAAAGGAGTCTAAGAGCTTCGTTTTCACAAAAGCAGTCATTTGCCACCATCTTGTGGCATCTAAAGAGAATTGCAGTACAGTATAATTATTTTCTGGGGCGAATGGTCAATTACTCATAGGGTGGTTGGTGGCTGTATTGCATTCCTTTTATTTGACTGGACAGAATAAGGCGTACGCAACATTCAAATTCATAAAATAAAAGTCAGCACAAACAAGAGTTCTTCTAAATGACCATTTTATTTTCACTAGCCACATTTGATTTACTAAAGTTAATATCGTTATTACAGTTTGAGTCCCATTTGTATCGAAATATGCGGTAGAAAAAACAGAATCAGAGATGCCAATAGTGCCGAGCAGTAGAAAACAATGAGGGCTGTAACTTGATCTGACAGGTGTCACATCAAGTGTAAATGTAGAATAACAGAGATGATGGCAATTTGGTTTTAGAAGGAACAAAAAGTACAGGCGTCATATGATGTCCTATTTACAAAGCGCACAAAATAAAGAGTACTCTTACTAAGACAGAAATGAAACGGTGGTCTTGTAAAAGAAATCACCCAGGACCCGATAAGACACCGAATCCTGAATCAGTCGATGTGAAGAGTTCTACTAGCACCCATATCTTGAACATGATCCAGCGTCAGACATGACTTCAGGCTTATAGGCCAAAAAAACAACAACGAAGAAATGGCATTGCGTGAATGGTGACATTTGCTAATCTCAGCTCTGATAGTGAATGGAGTCATTAGTGCATTGAAATAGCTTGTTTGGCCTCGTTCAGCGATAAAAGGGTAAGTAAACCATCAACAATGGAACCAGAAATGGCAAGCAGGCAAGAGTGTGAAAGTAAAGCACAAAAAAAGGGTCCCTGGAACGCCGAGCTATGGCATAATTTATTGTCCATGTACATGCATGGCGAGTTAGTAGGTGTGGTGTTCATTCAATCTCTATTCAGATATTCTAAGGGAAAAAAAATCTCTTCATTTTTAATCTTCCTGAACAGGAAATAAATAGACTCCAGGCACCACTAAAGGCCTAAGGGGGCGTTAGTGGTATACGTCTTCGGCATATTAAAAAAAAGACAAACTAAATCTGTTATAGTGATATTAGTAAATACAAGCGATATATTTAATATGATCTATCGATATGGATCCTTTAACATCCTAAAAACAAAAAAGAGGAACACTTTCAGAATCAGCAGTCTTCTTGACGTGTTCTTCTAAAAAGACACAAGATTTCTGCATAGTGATGCTAATCTGAGAGTTACATTGCACGCTAAACTTCCCCCAAAAAAACAAAAAAACCTCAGATCAGAGGAGGCGACGTCATCAAGTGTGGAGATGATCTCTGAGAGTCTCTCTCTTTGCGATATATTCTACTAAACAGTTGGAAACACAGACCGGCACAGGAGTTTGTCCCTCACAGTTCTTCAGTGATAGTTGATATGTGCAAATATCATGTATAATGTACTGCAACAGTAATAATAATAATAATAATACAAAAAAATACTAATAATTCAACATCAGCTGGATTGGAGAGCACGGTCCAGTTTGGATCGAGGCTGTCAGAAACAATGTCATGATCCTTGTGGCCTGGTCGGAGGTTTCCATTAATAAGTGAGGAACGAGTCCTTTGTAAAAGGCAGCAAAAATGTCACATACACACTTGTACACGGGCTCTTCTTTACAAGTATGTCGTTTACTCTCTTGCATTCGCATACTGTAGCAATGTGCAATTGTGCAGCGTGTTTAAAAAACAAACAAAACAAAAAAACGGCTAAAGACAAAAGCTAAAACAATAAGGTTTTAGTTTGTGTATTGTTCAAGGTTCACAGTTGCAGTGGAGTGGACGGGACTGAACTGGAGCTCCAAGTAGCACAGTTGGTAGCATCATCATTCTACCACCAACACGTCCACAGAGGCAAAGAATGCTTGCGTCTTAGCAAAAAAAAAAAAAAAAAATGGCCGCGAAAATAATAAGAACAGAACCAAAACAACCATCAATATTATCTCAACAGCTTTTCCATCTTCTATAAGTTGACCAGCTCGTGCGCGATAAACTGCTTGAGTCTCTCCAGGTACTGTCCGTAGAGTTCCACGTCATTGTGTCCAGCCCCTTCCACCCACAGCGGCTCCACGGGGCGCTGGCAGCGCTCGTACAGCGCCAGGCCGTGGGAAAAGTCGATGACTTCGTCGTCCGTGCCGTGGATCACCAGAACCGGCGAGGTTACCTTTGAAATCTTGTCAATGCTATGGAGAGAGTATGAAAGACAATTATAAAGCGCAGCCGTGACAATTCAACAAGTCATGGAGGGTTTGACGACGAGAAGAAAAAGAAAAAAAAACATATCTGAAAGTTTGAAAAAGACTAGCAGATAAATCTTTCATTATAAAAATTAATCTAGTGGTGACTTTTGCTCAGTACTGTGTGCTTTATGAATTGATTTTGACGGTTTGGTGGCTGCTGTGGGCTACAACTGAAAGGCTGTTTGCCTTTCAGTTGTTGTTTGACACAACATCCTGCTGCAATGTCGTCACTCATTTACAGAGCTGCTGCTACCAGCTACACACCCACTAACCAAATCAGGGTGTCGTCCACTGACCAAAGTCCACATGGACCAAAACGGACCGTCGTGAAAACGGAGATAGTCATTAGCGCTACCTACAAGCAAACACCTTTTCCTAAAAGAGGAAAAAGGAAGTGTCTTGGACAATGCATAGCCGCTGAATAACTGCAGCACGTGCCGTATTAAAGCGGAAGCCAGAACAGTGGCATCTCAACTGACAAGTTTCCCCCGACTTAAAAGTTTTTCAAGATTTGAGTCATCGCTTGGACAATGTTTTTTGTCGTGAGTCGAAAGCAAAAAAATTGAGTTACGAACACGTGCCAGCCAACTTCACAATAAGCAGCAAAGGGATTGCTTCAAGATGTTTGTTTGGGTTTTTTTTGCATTCCCATTTGAAGTCGACTGTAAAACTATGCGGAAAAGAATGAAAATTACGTGTTCTGTATTTAACCAAACCACATAACTTACGAAAGTCTGCTAGTGTAATGCTGGCACACAGTGCAAAACACGATAGACAGGCTAACAAAACTAGGGTCAATGTTACTAGTTATAACCCTTCAAGCAAGGAATATCTGAACAACTGTGCAGCAACACATTCTACACCCCTCACAGGCATATATTCTTCATCCATTGAGAAGAACGACTCATTCACTAATCTGGTGGTCAAACCACACACCAGATGGCGCAGCACATCGGGGGCATTGAAGCATGAAATAATTCATCGTGGTTTTTTAAAAATTCTATTTATTTGTTATTACTACAATTTTTATCAACTACAATACTGAAGAGTGCTATTTAATTTTTCTGATCAAAAAATAATATTTCATGGGTGCTTTTTGCGAGGCTGGAACAGATTATTGTCTTTTTCATTCATTTCAATGGGCAAAGACGATTTGAGATACAATAGTTTAGAGTTAAAAACAATGTACAGACCAAATTTAATTCATAACTCAAAGCACTACTGTATTTTAGAGTCGCCCCCCCCCCTCCCCCCCCCGCCCCCCTCATCACATCCATCAGTGAACTCACTTGGGAAAGGCGTCGAAGCAGTACGTCTTCTTGGTGTCGGGAAAGGCCACCCTCATGCCGGAGGTGAGCGGAGAGTGCAGGATCACTGCGGCACTCTCGTAGCGAGAGGCAAGGTCCACAGAAGGCACTGTGCCAATACTTTGGCCATACACAATGACGTTTTCTGGACGGATGCCGTACCTGCGAAAGGAAACACGTTTGGGTAAATCGTGTTTGCTCTGCCACACACACACACACGCTGGTGGCTCTCCAAATTGGCCATCTGATATGAAAACAAACAGCTTGGTGGGCAGGTGGGGGTTGCTGTATTTTGGAAGCAGCTTTACATGTTGATTTAAGCAGGGAAGAGGAAGGCACAGGGCACTCTTGTTTCTAATTACGGTCCTCCAATTAAACGAAGGTTAGAAATATACATTCAGTAAGACATAAATGCTGCTCCATGAGCCGCCACACACACACACACCTAGAGCCAAATAACTTACTCGTGACTCGCCTATTGCTGCCTCCTAAATCAAGCACACAATGACGCTGAGGTACTTTTGTATCACTGACTCAGAGGGGTGAAATATCAAGAGAAGAGCAGATGGAGCTGACCAGAGAACACGAACGCTGGATTGGTTTGCGCCAAAAAAAAAAAAAAAATGAAAGCGAGGGGGAGGGTAAAACAAAGGCAACAGAAGACATTCCCCAGCAGATTATCGCGAACGTGACGCACTCTCGTGAGAGTCAGCTGACTACCCGAAATCCTGGCTCCAAGCTCTGCTATTTCCCGTGGTTAACGACGCACTGCTTTTGCGGTTTGTGGAATTTGAGGAAATGCGCTCGAGAAAATACTGACTATCCCAAAGTAAAACAAAGACCAAAACTGCTTGTACCCAACTCGGCACTGCTGACATCACAGGCCAGATGTTCCGAGCTCGTCACAAAGAACACATGAACAACTGATATGACTCACATTTACAGCGCGAAAGTGGATGGTGACAAAAGCGCACACACACACATTTAAAGTTCAAGAGACCTAATGTAAGCTCAGGATCACATTCTTCAGATTTGACATAAATAATAAACACACACCAACTACAGCTCCAAGACGGTCATTTACAGGCACACACAGTAGTAAGTGTGAAATACGTGTGAGTCAGCTGACCTCAGAGTATAAATCGGGGTGAAAAGTCTGACACGATTGCAACGTTAAATCTCAAGCGTGTAAAAATCAAACTTCCATTCAACAAAACTTTAATTAAAAAAAAAAAAAAAAGTACGGCGCAGTAAAGATGTTTTTTTTGTTGTTTTTTTTAAACGTTTCATTTGTAAGAGTGCAACCCAACTCATCCCAGATTTTGGAACCTTTTTAGTGTAAGCGGAGTGTACTCCGTTGATTGGTTAACAAAAAAGTCAGAGATAAAAGAACAGGACAGATGAAGGCTAGTTTTCGCTTTTTCTTTTTTTTTTTTTAAATAAAAAAAATGTGAGATGACTCGTTCCAGTTCAATGAAGGCAGGAACACTGTCTCCTAGAGGACGGAGGAGGCAGTGTTCCAATCCACACACAAACATCTGAGACCTGTGTGTAATACAGTCAAACCTCAGTTTTCGTCCATAATCCGTTCCAGAAGGCTGTTCGAAATTCGAAATTGTTCGAAAACCGAAACCACGCTCTTTTTAAAATAAAAATGTTTACTGAACACGTCTGCTCACGATGGAAAGCAACACGAGGAAGCGTCACTTCCTCGTGTAAGGAAGGGGAGAGGAGTCAAATGGTGCATTCAAGAGTGGTCAGTTTGTTCGATAACCGAAATTTGTTCGGCATAAAAAAAATCGACATTTTTGGTCGAAAACCGAATTGGTCGAGAACAGAGACGTTCGAAAACAGAGTAACCTGTATCTTGAAAACAGTATAACGTTTGTCTCAAAAATAAATGCGCGTGGCCACCGATCCACAAACGCCCATGAAACAACTCACAAGCAGAACTTTATATTTACAAAAGGTGAGTCGCGAAGAATACACACGCAAAAAATTTTTTAAAACGTGAAAATCACGGATGGATTTGTGGCTCTGAAAACCGTGAACTAGCAGACGTGTTTAACGGATGTGAAAATTGCACCTTTGTTTGCGTGAACAATTTCGAAACAAAAGTTTGAGTTGCAGCACGAGTCAGACACGAGTGGAGCAACCTGATCCGCCGTCAGCATTTGGCAGCAGAAGACTGTATGTATAATACACAGATGACTCACCTTTCAAAATATTGCACGACATTTGCAAAAGGTGAAACGTACAAGTCGTCCGTTTCAGCAAAACAGTCGGTCTTTTTTTATTTTTTTAACGTTTAAAATGTCAGCTTAAATTTGACATTGCTTGAAGAGGAACCTGATCCTTCCGCTCTCTTGCACTTAGACCGTGCTGTGCCTTTTTCCTTTTACCCAGGCTGGCTTGTATTACACAGTTCACTTTTAAAAAGATGTTTACATCGCTGCACATTGTTACGGGACATGTTTTAATATTACATCATAAATAATAAATGACCGTTGCTACCTGCTAGCTGCACTCACTGCGGTAATTTCTTTTTTAATGGTCATAAATATCCTAATGTTTCCTCAAAGATGATTAAAAATCAGGTTAAATGGCGCCCGTTCCTGGTCATGGCCAAAGGTCACCGTGAAGGATAGTAAAGACACAATATGGAGATTGCTGGTTGACGGTCAATTCATGCTCCTGTCAGGAGGCCTATAACTGGATCGCTTTGTGCACGACGGTTGCCCGCTTTGCCGTAACAGCACGCGAGCATTAGAAATTCGGAAAGAGTGTTGACCCTTGGACTCATGATGTTTTTCCTTAAGCCACGGGCGACATGATTCTCTCTCAATTTCTCCCTTGTTTATAATAAATGTTTTGTCATTGTGCGATAAGAGGATATTATCTTGTTGCTTATCAGGGGGTTTGCCCGTTTCGCTGCATAAACCCTCCCCGCGTAGATCTCGCAAACGAGTCCATGTGACAATACCGTCGAACGGGGTAATTATCAGGTGACAGGAGGCATGATGTCCTTTTGAACCAATGGCGTCATTGCAAATGAGGAAGCAACGAGCACACGTCGAAACACGACAGATCAAACAAGATTTGCCTTCCGTCTTGGTTTGAGAGCTTCTAGGAAAAGCAGCTGCGCTTGTGGGAAGTTGGCAGCACAGCACACAAGCCTACAATTTGCTGTGGTAGGGAGTCGAGGCTTGAGTAGACCTTGCCGTGCCATAGTCAGCCATGCGACCATGGTTACAGCCCCCCCCCCCACGGCCCCTCATCAATTTGGTCTCGAGACACAAATCCAATCTTTTATACCTCACATCCTCCCTCGTTCCTCGATTCTTGGCTCTTGAATGCCTGCTGTCTATTTTTTTCCCCCTCCAGGAGTGGAAAACAACCCAGAGAGAGCAAGTATAGCAATAAATTATATTCTTAGGACATCCGGAACATATGCCCAGACAAATTTATCAGATTAAAGTGCCATTTGTTCTGCTGATGGATCAAGACAAACATTTTACGATTATGCGCTGGTGGGTAAATACGTGCGTTTGTTTAACAATGTGTTGTGGGACCATGATGACAACAATTAAGCTACATGTAATAAAGTCTGCTGGCGGACCGCGACCCCTACAGTAGACCATTGGTGCTCCACTGTTGTCATACAGCGACGTGCATTTTGCCGATTGTAGCTAAATTGGAACCAGCTAACAGACATCAAGAACAATTAATGAAACGTAGTGTTTTTAAAAAGAACCTTAAAAAGACATTTGTGTATCATATTTTAACAATACAGGTACAGTCAAACCTCGGTTTTCGTCCATAATCCGTTCCAGAAGGCTGTTCGAAAACCGAAATTGTTCGAAAACCGAAACCACGCTCTTTTTAAAATAAAAATGTTTGCTCACAAAAAACACGTCTGCTCACAATGGAAAGCAACACGAGGAAGCGTCATTTCCTCGTCTACCCAAGGAAGCGTCACTTCCTCGTGTAAGGAAGGCGAGAGGAGTCAAATGGTGCATTCAAGTGCGCTCGGTTTGTTTGAGAACCGAAATTTGTTCGTCAACAGAGGCATAAAAAACTCAAAATTTTTGGTCGAGAACCGAGACGTTCGAAAACCGAGGGTTTGACTGTATGTTCAAAGTGCCTTTCAGAGTGCCTTATCAAGAAACCATTTATGAACATGACAATTACAAATAAAATAAAAAAGATATTCTTAACATTGACGTCTGGAAACAAGAAACGTCATATGTACGGACCGCCAGAACCTGTCTGCCATTCACTGGTTGAGAACCACTGCTGGAGACATTTTAGTCTTGAAGGACAAGCGGGTCCTATGGCGACCAAACAGCCAATTGGAAAGAGTGGAATTTGACATCTATATGCCGATGGACCAGAAAGTGAGTTGCTCTTGTTTGTTTTTCTCGACCACAGTGTAAGAAGGCCTGGGTCTGAATGCTCATTGGAAATCAGTTGCTAGGCTACCACTGAATATTAGACTGGCAGGTTTGACTGCTGGCCCGCCTCCATCACAGAGGGCAAGGAAAATGATACCATTCAGCCGAGAAAAACACACACACACACACACACACACACACACACACACACACACACACACACACACACACACACACACACACACACACACACACACACACACACACACACACACAGAGTCGAACATATGTCACACTTAGCACATTTTACAGCATGATATAGTCAGTTTTAATCTTGAGTATGATAATTAGGGCTTTGCGTTTGCGCCTGATGACTCAACGACTGAACCACTCCCTGCTCAGGTGAAAGAACCTCTTTGTCCAGCGGCTAACCAAACCACACGCAGGAGGAGATTGTGCGTGACGCAGGAGCAGCGGTTGCGCTTTGTCTTCAAAAGTAGATGGCATCGCTTTGTCCACACTCTGCCAAATGTTACACTTACTGACTGTGACAAAGTAACAGCACACACCTAGGGCAAAGTAAGTGAAAGAGAAGGGGAACTTGACAGAACAGAATGTGGTGGCTTCAGAAGGCGGTGTCAGACTGTGCGGGGGGTTTTGGCGGACGGGGGCGGTCTTGAGTTTGTGATGTATTTCCTTTTGAGCTAACAAAGAGATGTGCAACAGGGATGAAGGCTAGGCCACGCACTGACACATCCTTGATTCAGTCAGCCGGATCGCACAAAGTGGGACGTTTGACAGCGGACGCTCAGTTCTCATTGTTGCTCTCCTACAAGCGTTTCATACATATACTGCACACTGAGCTGTAGGTCATGTGTAAAATATCCCCCACTGACAGTGACGTCTACACTACTGGCAGAGGACGAGACCTGGCTGGCTGTTTAAAAGTACGCAGGGTGGCGTCAATATCATGCCTTTGCTGGATTGTGGGTAATTGGCAGAGGCGGCTGGAAGCTAGGGTACTGACAGAGACTTAGCTATCCCAAAAAAACAAACCTTGAATGTATAATATATTTACGGTGTCACTGACAAAACAGAATGAAAACAGAGTATTCTTTGATAGAAAAGTTGAATTGATTACATGATTATTAATCTATTATTTTGTGGACGAGAGTGGTGGTCGGAGTCGCTAGTTTCGGCTATTCTGATCGGCGCTAGCCTTAAAACATATGAAATATTCCTAGCAGTGGTATCTCAGGATTGGCGGCAAGGAACGAGGACGGACGGACACATGCCGTGAAGCCCTATCTTGGTCGGCGAAATCTTATGTACGTCCAGGAATGCACGGACAACTGTCGCTAAGCGGAGCTTTTTCAGCATGGAAGTTGGATGAGCCAACGCGCACCAACATCGCAACGCATGTCGCTTTACGACACTGAAAGCGAGTACCGTAATTTCTGGACTATAGACCGCACTTGATTATAAGCCGCACCACTACATTTTTAAAGGAAAAAAAACATTTTGTACACACATAAGCCGCACCCGTCTATAAGCCGCAGGTGCCCATATTGTTACATGAGATATTTACAAAGAAAGACGGTACACAGGCGGCCGTTAAAAAAAGTCTTTATATAGGCCGCTTCATTAAATAAGCCGCAGAGTTGAAAGCGTGTGACAAAAGTCGCGGCTTATAGTCCGGAAATTACGGTAATCAACTTCAGCTCGACATTTCATCGCATTTAGTGTCGACTACAAAAAATAAATAAATAAATCTGATGTCATTCAACTGCTACAATGTGCTACTTTTCTCAGCCACGGTCCTCCACTGCTTTCGCCTAACAGTGGCCTCCATTGTCCGAAGAGACCAGACGTAAATGCAAACGTAAATGAACATTTGCAACTGGGACAATGACAGCCTCACATCAACTTTCTAACGTTGCTGCAGGAAGCATTCCGAAACGTCTGATTTTCTTTTCACTGAAGAGGTCCATGTGACTGACACTGATAGGTCAATAACGTCCCTTCATGAACACTACCAGAGGCTCAAATTCTTGCTCCAGATATTGTAGTCTGACCCAAGTGGAAGATTTCGATGGACTCAGAATGTCATTATGCCGCGCATCCTCATTGCTCACTTGCCAAGTTCTTTGTACATTCAAATGTATTGTGACTACTCCAACTCGATCCACGTAGGAAACGCAAAGAACACGCACACATGCACAAAAACATTTGCTAACGGTCAGACAGACAAAATGTCACCGGAAAGAATCTTCTTGGCAGAGGTAACACAGAAGCACACAACTCGGGTCTAATTCATCTTTTTTCGTTGAAGCTGCTGTTGGCCGTTTGTCTTATAGCAGGAAACGCGTCGAACATTATACCATTTCCCGTTCCTCCTCCAAATAAACAATGGGGCGCAAAAGTGTTTGACGCACGGATCGCACATCAGATTTAAAGAAAGAAGGAAAACGAGCGACGCAATAAAACGGTGTTTCATCATGCTTGCCAACATCCCCGAAGAAGTCATGAACAAAACAAAAAAACACAATGTAACGATATCATCGCATGTGCATATAGCTTCCTTCATTCTTAACTCATTCACTCCCAAAGACGTTTTTAAACGTCTTTTCAGACTTGGTCCAGAATTGGCTGGTACTGAATGAGTTTTAAGCATGCTCTCACCCACCGCACCAACACGAGTGACAGACGTGATCCTACAAACCAAATTGCAATCGTCAGCCACACCAATAGCACTGTGCCCACAACCAGTCCACCACAGTTTGTCCTTTCTTAAATGGTCACAAAATTAGGCACGTGGTTCTGAAATCCAGTACCAAATCATCACAAAGAAAATACAGTGATGTCTTGACTGTGGTGCTGATAGTATTAGCGCTTTAAAAATCTGGAAAAAACAAACTATTGCAAAAATATATATATTTTTTTTTTTAATTTAAAAATCTCAATTTGATTGTGGAATATTATTCAGGGAATTTAATAAGAAACCAAAAATTTTCACATTATTTCGACGCTTACCAGCACATACGTAAACAAGGTAACTCAATAGGATTGACGCGATATAACTTAAAAGCAGTTACAAATTGAGTTTGATTTAAAGGCAAAGTAAAGAAATACAAAATACCTTCGAAAAAGCAAACAGAGCAGAAAAATTAATTTTGACGTGGCTTATTTTATACTGGATTTTTCGGTAATATTGCCCACTTCTACTGGCCAGCCAATTTGAGCCCTGATGTTTTAATCATCTCAACCCGATCTAAATCAACAAAAAAAATGTCATTATTAGAAACCTCTCAACCTGCACTCCAATTCGGCCGAATTTTGATACAGCTCTTGTTGTGGCGTAGCGGATGCAACGTCCGTTCCGTGTCTGACATTCACTCCAACATGTGTCCGTTACTTTCAAGCCTCCTTACCGTGAGCGGAGTGCCTGCCAGGCGGCGTCCACATCAGCATACAGATTCTTCTCGGAAGGTTTCCCAGAACTGGCGCCGTAACCAGAGTAGTCGTAGGAGAACACGTTGCAGTTGATCCGTGAACCCAGTCCGATGTAGAAGCTGCTCATCTGGCCCAAGTCCACCGCATTTCCGTGGGAGAACAACAGCGTGTAGCGGGCGCTGGGCGAGCAGCGGACGAACATGCACGCGATCCGGTTGCCCCGGGAGGTGCGCGTCATGAAGCACTCGATGGCGTCCTTCTCGCGGGTCGAGTACTGCCAGTCGGCGCGCTCGGACAGGTGTAACGTCCACCGGCTGCCGCTCTCGTCGCACATCAAGCTGTAGGTGGGCTCGGGGGGCAGGAAAGCCAGCTTGGCCGTTATCTTGCTGGGGCACGGCGGGCAGCAGAAGAGGCAACAAAGCTCGCTGAAGGATAGGTGGTTCATCCTTGAAAAGCAGGAAAGATGTGTCTGAGGAAAACACCATGCAAAGAAATCATTTCACTCTTTACTAATGACTCATTAAGAACAAGGTGTGTCAGAAAAGTACCAGGACTGACGTAGCAAAATATAGATTCGAGTTTTCAACGTATTATCGCTGGAGTCGAACACCCTCTCAACCTTTGTCTGTCATATCTTGCATCATGAACTGATGAAAGGAATCTTTCGGGATCCTCCACAGCGTCGTCATCACGGTCGCCTTGATGTCATCCACAACTTCAAAACGGGTCCGCCACAGCCGTGCATATTGATGGGGGAAACCGATAGTTTTGCCTTGAAATAACCAGTCCTGGAATTTTTCTTGAAGACCTCTTTTACAAACTTTGAAAATAGAAATGTTTACGCTGTTTCACAAATTAACACAAACAAACGAAAAAAACACCCCTGTTGAAATGACAGACTTTTGGTTCGGCTTCTGTGGTTGAACAAAACGTCTAATTTGGGTGAGGGGAAACTTGCTTTGGTCTACTCGTTAAAGTTGATGTAGAAGTTTGGACTGCGGGGAGAAAATGATATTTGGGCATTTGGAGATGCAAAGCTCTCTCGAAGCAGGTCGATAAGGACACGGCCCCATCTGTAAACAGAGCAGCTTCCCTGTCTGCCTCAAGGTTTTACAAGCACTCAGGCAACAGTCAGCTGGCACCTGGGCCCCACCTAAGGCTGCCTTTTGACTTATGTGATGCTCCTGAGAAGCAGAGGTGCCTGCAGTTCAGATTAACGCTGTCAAAATCTGGTTGGTTGAAATGCTACATTAGCTTCCGGGAAGGCGGCGTACATTGCACACGTCATTTCCAATGGAGGCTTCAAGGCCCCCCTTTGTAATGACACTCTGTGTGATGTATTTAACATAAATGTCATTGGGTTGACAACTGTGTCATTGTCCTGATGCGTAATGGACATTTTGAGATGACTTCCAGCTCTGCCAACCCTAAACCTGGTCCCTTCATCAGATGGGTATTGTGATGTTTGGCGATGAAACTGAGAATTCACCACATCCCACCGTACTCTTGCCGAACTTGAGTACTATTTTACTGCCCTTTTGTGGCACAACGTCAGCGCAATTCAGAGTATGAGGTTCTTTCTGCTTCTGTGCTTCACTGAATGTGTCAGATAGGAGAGAATGGCTTTCTGAAGCATTTGCCACATGCCTTCGGGCCAATGCTTGTCCCACAAACATGTGAGCGCCCCCCACCCCCCTCCCGCCCCCCCACTTTTTTGAAAGCGGCCATCAAATGCAAAACTACTTCAACTGGCCAGATTATTAGGTGTAGAGCCAACATAAGAACTATATCAACCTACTGTCTTCAGAGATGTAAGCATGGCGTTTCATTTAGAGAAACGTATTAATTTAACCATAAGTTTGTTATTTTGGTTGCAGTTTGCAGTGATGTAAAACTGAGCGGTGAGTCGTTACTTATTTAGCTTCAGGTGAGGTGAAAAAATTTAAATATCTTTTAATAAGATGCCGGCAGTTCAACACCGTGTAAACGGCACAACATTGGGCCTGACTGAGCGTTCAGCCTGTGGGACTTCTACCATATTATTTAAGCAATATATTACTTCTGTGTACTTAGTTGTTTTGCATTTCAGGACATGTATCCCCTATTCCGGCTGATGACTTGATGATTGTCCTGACTTGCAAATACATGTGTGCAGTGCAGGAAAATAAATTGATCGTTTTAAGAGGATAAAACTCAAAATACTGGTTGGGGAAAAAAGTAAGAATGAGTTGATTAGATCCGATTTATTTGTGACATTAGTGGGAAAATTGTTGGGTGAAACTGAAAACCACAAATGAAACCAAGGGCAAACACCTTAACGCCTAAATATATACAGCATACTCGTCAAACCTGAAAGAACAAGACAAAGGTTTTTCTCTGGAAAAAAACATTTAAATTGGAAAACGCCCCCAGTTAAGGCATGTCTTGTGAAAACACCAAACCACCTAAGCAACACTTTGATATGCTGTCAGTCTCTCTCTTCCTCCCTTGCCTGCCACCCCACATGCATGTTCAATAGTCTCTGATGGTGCTGTGCAGCATTTCCCTAACCTGTTCGGATGAAGACCACCATTGAGTACTCAAATATAAATACAGTACTGAAATTGTACGTACTCAGTCTATAAAACAGAATATTAGTGCATCCCTCGTGTGCGGTGTGATGTATTGATGATCTGGAGTTATTTAAAACTGGTTAATATGATTAAAAATTGGATAAGTGTGCGTGACCTGTGTTTAAACTGTTTTGGTTATGGTGCCAATTATCACCAGAAAAATGATCACTTTGCATTGATGAGGTCTTGATAGCTCCAGTAGGCAGAGGTATCAGATTAGAATTTTAATGAACCGGAGCCTATTGACTCAAACTTGAATGGAGGGTTTGGATGGGTGACGAGTGCCTGCATTTTAATTACAGAGAGGTAGTCTGCTTTTATTTGAATTTAACAGAACCTCATTAATGTCCCCTGCTCTGGTCTAGTGAAGGTGCAGTGGCATCTCAAAGCAGCTAAATACATAGAAGGGGGAAGTTGTTAGTTTTCACATTTAGCCAAGCCTTAGTCCATCATCTCCCCGGCTAGTGGGCAAAAAAGCGAGCCCTGCTCGGTGGTGCATTGCCGGGGACTCTAAAATGGTGGGAAAGGCGGCAATGGGCGAGCTGACACTGATTCTAAACTGGTTGGTTGAGGTTGCAGTGACTCGTCAGTGGTGGTAATTAGCGATACACGCCTATATATGTGTATGCGAATGTTTTGGTTTTTTTAACAAAAACTGAAGATGAGAATGTCGGTCTGTGACATTACCTGGATGTCTGCTGTGTTTCCCTTCCAGTCTCCAGACGATACTCAAGCTTTTGGTTTTTTTTTGTCGTCAAGCCAATTGATGTATCTTCTTTTTCTAGAAGACAGGAAGATGTGTCTATGTTATCCCAAACACGGAGTATCCCCACGGTGGCTGTCGGTCGTCTTGTAGATTGGCGATGCTGTGTGGTAGAGTCACTGGCGTTCAAAAGGCTTCGTCCTCCACTTGAGGCAGCTTCCGTGGCGGCTCCTTTTCCTGCCTCCGCTCGGTTTCCTCCACATAGGATTCTGAACGTAACTTAACGAAGTCGATTAACATAAAAAATCCACACGATTTGAAAGCGACATCTGTTACTACAAACAGTGGATAATGTTTGAATTTATTGGCGGTTTGGCATCAGACCGTGTTGAGTATTAACAAGCAGTTGACACCAGTATCACTTGACTCACGAGACATCGCCGCTCAGATTGCTATCTTGCCTCCGGGCGGATAAAGGGCGGTGATGGACAGCGTTGTGAGCCAATGGCAGCTGCACAATTATGTTTACTCCACCTATAGGACAGTTTGTAGGCGTAAAATATGCGCCTACGTCATATTTGAGTAGCGGTGACTGACGTATCCGATTGACGTTGACAAGAACCAATAATATTGGCGGAACTGCCGATACTACAAAGTGTCATATTTTTGTCCGATGATTTATAGCTTTTTATGTTATATTTATAGTTATCTGTTACGTTGAAATATTCTACAAAGAAAACACATGAAAGAAAATACAAAGATCACTTTTGAGCATTGCGCCAGTGGGTGGCGACAAATCTGCCTTATTCCTGTGGCGAGGGAAAACTACTTCCGGGTCAGGTTTTCCTTCTCGTGAAGCACGGTGGTAAAATTATACCATGTGTGAACTAGTAACACCGAACTAATCTCATTATGAGTTCGCAGAAGGGTAACACGTCTCGTTCGCAAGGCCAGAAGTACCAAAACACCATCGCCTTCAAAAACGACAAATATGGAGCGAGTGTACAAGTCAAGGTAAGACTTGTTTACTCGACCATCGAGGGCAGCAATATACTGTACTTAAATATGCATACTACGATTTTTTTTTAATCAGTCAGTAGCTTTGTTTGAATTGTAATCGATGTATCTTTAACTTGATGTGAATGTAGAAAGCAAATTCCAAGATCCACGATGGACTCTGTCAACACTGCAAGGATGTTCTTGAGTGGAAAGTCAAGTACAACAAATATAAATCTCTAACACAGCCCCGGAAATGGTAAGTTGAATGTAAATGTACAGAGGTGTCCTCGTGATGACCCCAGAACCCACCAAATATGCCGTATCCCAGACTGATGACATCCAATCTTTGCTTTGAGCTGCTCTTGATTGAGTCCATTGTAACCACTGCAATAAACAGAGGAACTAAAATATAATTACAGGAAATACTTTTATGAGAAACACTACCAGGCCCGAATTCTGGAACAATTTAATAAAAAGATGTACATACGATGGTAACTGAGCGCACCTTCTCATCCCATGTGACTATGTATTCTTACTTCACTTTGCAAGCTAGTACAAATACTGTTCATAAACTTCCAGGTTAGAAATCTCAAACTATCAGATGAAAAACAGTAAGCATGGCGCTAACTGAATGTGTCTTGTGCCACGTGACAACGTATTCCTATGTCGTGCGCTGTTTATGACCTCACAATGACCCAGACCCAGGACCTCTTACAATGCTAGATATAGTTTTTCGTTGTTGTTGTTGTTACAAGAATATATAAGTTTTCTTATTTCAGTGTCAAGTGTTCTCAGAAGACTGTGAAGGATGCTTATCATGTCATTTGTAAGCCCTGCTCTCTTCAGCTGGAAATATGCTGCAAATGTGGGAAGGAGGAGGACATTGTCATCCCGTAAGTACCCCTTGACTATTAATAATAATAATAATAATAATAATAATAATGATACATTTTATTTGTGGGCGCCTTTCTGAGAACTCAAGGACACCTTACAACAAGCAGTTAAAAAACACAAATACAATGTTAAAAACAACATCAAATGGAATAAAACAAAATAGAGACAATGGATTTATGGTCAGAGTGATTATTAAGGAATGAGGTGAAGCTTTTACCTTGTTGTTTGATCTAAATATCAACCTATTTTCAGTCTAGAATCAAGGAAATACAGTTTGTCTTAGTAGTGGACAACATCTTCAATGGACATTAGCAAAATTATGTTTTTTGAAATAAAATTAGTTCTATGGTTTCATTTTAGGGGAATTTCTTCAAACAGGCCGGTTCAATTTGTTATACTCGTTGAGCAGTTAGTTTGAAAAGGGGAGTCAGAGTCGCCACTTTGCAGTTTACTTGCTTTAACACTAGAGGGAGGCAGAAGAAAGTGCCAAAGCTGTCGCTATCATCACTGGAGTTAAACTGAAGGTCCAAGTGCCCAATCAATGCTTTTAACAGCCTTGAACGTCTGGTTTCACTTCCACCTGTCAAGCACTGAAGCACCATTCAGTAAATTATTATTATTATTGGTGGGATCTCTCCTTTTAATTGTCTAATTACACTGGTCAGCAGATTTTACCACTGTTTGGGAGCACATACCATACACGTTACTTGTTGACAGGATGGCAGCTAAACATTGATGATGATGATGGTGATGGTGATGATGGTAATTATTTCTCTGCCACTATTACAGAGTGAACTCTCATCTGGACCAAAAAGAAGAGGACACGGGTAGCAAAAGCAAAGGCAAAAAGTGCAAGAAGGACATGGAGAACTTGGACAGTGATGATGATGATGATGATGATGATGATGAAAAAGGAGGACTTCAGTGACCTTGAGGACAAAGAAGATGAAGATAGTTAATCAGTAACCGAAGATGACACAGAGCAAGTCGCCTTCACTTCCCAATTTGTCTCGGGGTTTATAAACCCTGTATTGAATTTCAAACACAGCCGTCAAATGTTCACACCATCTTAGCACGGCTCGTTTGCACAATCCACCGGTTCTCATTTTTCTTAAAAAATTTTTTTTATGCTGTCGTTTGCGTTTTGGCAACGTTGGCGTGCTATCGCTCTCGATCATTGATCATGTGGCATTGATGCAACTATCACAGGAGTTCATACTTTTCCTTCCTCAAGGGTGAGTCACTGCGCTCACAAGACCAACTTAAATGGCATTTGATATCCCTCAGACAATGATTTTGCCTATTATGACAATGATCACATGTTGATCTACATCTAAGTTGTACAAATCCACGCGCCATCAACTATTTTGAAACTGAGAGCTCCTTCTTTGCTTCTGATGAATGCAAAGGGTTACCGGTTTGATACACCCTTCTGAAATAATGCTCAAATGACCTATCACGATGTTATGTTCAGACACTGATCCCGTTAGCGATTTCTCTAAATGACGTATCAAGGTCGGAAACAGATGGAAATCAATAGGCAACATTTTATTTCCATGTTGGTGACCCCTGTTCAACCCAGGGCTAATATTTGAGCCTATTTGTACTAAACCTTGGTTAAGTTACATAATTGGTTACTCATCCACTCACAAATTTCACTTGTCGGCACAATTCAGATGAGTACAGTTAGACATGGCGAACACATTGCACAACCGCAACAAAAAGGAAGTGAAAAGAGCAGGCAGTTTGTAGCCTGAAATAACCGTCAAACAACTTCTTGAAAATCTCATTGTATTGCTTAACCATACAAAAGCCCATGTTATGCATGCTGTATAAACGGTAGTGTGACATTATGAAGATAGAACATATTTTTGAAATTGAAAGAGGAATTAAACTCTTGACAACATTGTTAGTTCATTTTGAATTCTTGTATGCATTTTCCGTGAAAGGTTTATCCAAAATATTAAAGAGCGCTTTCGGGGACGGAGTTACAACAAAACTTTGAATGGAACGAATGTGCAAAGGCAGGGGTTAGTCGGCTTCACAGTGCAGAGCCGGGTGATCCCAGTACGTTCTCGGGCTCCACATTCCAAAAACATGCATGACACTGATTCTCCCGACGTGGATGGTTGTTCGTCTCTGCCACATAAAAAAGGCTGTATTTCGGTGAATTGAATGAATGAATGTGCAAAGGCAGGGGTAGTTGGGCACTGCCGTCTGACGGTATTTCGGTTTTAGCCTTGCACTGTCTGCGGGTTATTGAAATGTTTGTTGATCATTGTTCTAATGCGAGTTATGCTTAATAACGTTGGCCTGTGATTATTTTGGAGTAGTAAAACATTAAATTTAACGTTAGTTCAACTGGTGTTGTAGCCTATGATTGATGTTCTGTATGTATATATAGAACATCCCCGAATGGCGTACACCCACTTCAAAAATCCCCACTACACCACTGTGCAAAGGCCTTTGAGACCGGTTGTCCGAGCAACAATAATAAACGCCAAGCTCCATTGGTCGTTTCTCTTGCATATTTGTTTATTTATTTTTATTCGTGACGTATTGGATCTAGTTACATTGTGCGTGTACATTGGACCTAATGTTGTGTCATGTCGGAGTGTCGGGCCGGCCCCTCCCTTCCTTCCTTCCTTCCTTCCTTCCTTCATGGTTGATGCAACTTGACACTGTAGAGTGTGGACACACCCATCTGCGTCTCGCTCTCCTATTGGCTGAGCACTTCCTTCTCGGTCAGGTGCGTTCCCGTCTGAACCCTCCTTCCCCATCCCACGCCACACGAGTCGCCGCTTTGGTAGACACTCGACTCAATGTCTCAGTCCGCCGCAGGTGAGTGCGCGACTTTGGTGTTTCTCTGAAATCGTGATGGCGACCCCGGACGGAGCCGCTGAGAGGAAGCGCGTCTTCAGGGGGACTTTGATCCATGCCACCCGCGAAGAAGCAGTCAAGGTCCTGGAAGATGCACTATTTGGAGTTGATGCCGACGGGAAGGTATGTTTTTTGAAGTATTCGGTTGTATTTTAGGTACTTACGTATTTTAATTCAAAACTATTTTTCCGATTCAAATGGCACTTTTGTATTCATTTTTTTCTCATTGTCATTCTTAAGCACTATTTGGATTGCAATTGTATTAATGTAATGATTATATAATTATCACTGGCATCATTTTTAGGTAGTAATACATTTCCAAATGTATTATTTTACGTATTGGTATTCATTTTTATTTGTATTTTATGTATTTGTCGTAGTTTTACTAGCATATGTGATATGTTGTACATTATTTACTTATTTTTCGTGTTACTGTTATACTTGTATTGTTTAACATTTATTTTTTTGTATTATGTCTATTACATTTTTTTCCTATTAATCGTTTTTGTGTTGTGTTGGTATTTTTATATATTTATAGTTTATAAAATGTGTTGAAAAATTTTTATCCCAGTAGTTCTTAATATTATATTAGTAGCAATGATACACTTTGTTTTTTTCTCCCCCCCCCCCTCACTCCCCCCAATTTTGCTGCTGAAGACTGCAAATTTCCCCAGTGTGGGACAAATAAAGGTTATCTTATCTAGTATGCATATGATGATGCTGACGGGAGCGTACCCTCTCACGTCACTGAACCGCATGAGCTGAAGTTGAGAATTCTTTTTTCCCCCCCCCATGCAAGCCTTTCTGTTAGAATTATTTGCCAATTAATCAAGGTCCATTCTGTCATCAGATTGCCTTTATTGGTGAAGGCAAAGACCTGCATCGACTCTCAACAGAATGTGCATTCAGTCCATCCTCAGTAATTCAGTTGGAAAGACAGTAAGTACAAATAGTGTACCTATGCCTACGTTTTACTTACATCGACTTCAAGAGAGTATGTGTAGTGCAATAATCCAACTAAAAGGACTGTGGATACGTGACCTACAAATAACATACGGTGCACTCTGCGTTGTAGTGAATTCTTCATGCCCGGAATGGTGGACACCCACATCCATGCCCCTCAATACAGCTACGCTGGCACGGCTCTGGATATGCCCCTGCTTGACTGGCTCAACACCTACACGTTTCCGGTGGAATCACGCTTCAGAGACCAGAATTTTGCACGGGAGGTCTACACTCAAGTCGTGGTGAGCGTCTTGAAATGTGTGACATGTATATTAGATTTGTACGTATACCACATCCTGTTGTTCCACAACCTGCCATTATAGTGTACTGCCCTTGTTAACTCATTCAGTCCCGGTCAAGTCTGAAAAGACGTTTAAAAATGTCTTTGGGAGTGAATGCGTTTTAAACAGTGTGTAGGCACTTGACAAAACATAAGTCTTAATCCTTTAATTGGGTCCGTGTCATTTGCAGAAAAGAACTCTGAGAAATGGGACAACCACCGCTTGTTACTTCGCCACAATACATACTGACTCCTCTCTCTTGCTGGGTCACATTGCAGGTATGAACATCTTTGCCCACTCTTTTTTTTTTTAAAGGGTGAAGCAAAAATAATAATTACAATGTTGAATTGGTATTAGTATTATGAAAGGGTCCTTGGTAAAATGTCTCCCCTGTAAGGGATCCCAGACCAAATAAGATCACTCTCCCTCTGTAATTAGTATAGAATAGAGGCATTTAGTGGTTGTTAAGACATCCCATGATGTGTGACATAAACTATAGCGTCTTTCTCATTTCAGCTGCTGAATCAACCTCCTCTCAGCTGATGCGTCTTTCTCTTTGTAGTCTCCCTCATAAAAGCGATATACCTTGTCTTTATCGCAGGTGGTATGCGAGGTGTGTAAAATGAATAAAACACGGGCTGAATAAAAAAACAGCAAAACCAAGAACAAATCTGAGTCATGCTGAGTCAAATGCCAAAGATTACAAGTGAGTTTTGAGGCGGGTTTTAAAGATGGGCAGCGAGGAGGCTTGCCGAATGTTCAGTGGGAGGTCATTCCAGAGAGAGAGAGAGACCAGCAACAGAAAAGGCTCGATCCCCTCTGAGCCTCAATGTAGTTCTTGGACTGAACAGAATTTTTCTTCATAACACTGTGAGCAAGAGAGATAATTCACTTTCATAAACAAACATGTTTTCCTCCACTTCCTGCCCAGTGCCAAGGTCCGATTTGTGAACCTATCACGTTAACTCATTCAGCACCAGCCATTTTCAGACCCGTTTACAAAAAAAAAAATAGACTTTCAGTCTTGGTAAAAAAAAAAAAGGAAATAAGTACATAGGAGTGAATGTGTGAAGTCTGAAAAGACATATAAATATGTCTTTGGGAGTGAATGAGTTCATGATCCTCCAGTATGGGCAGCTTTCCACGGATTTCTCTAATTTTGTTTCCGAATGCGGAGATGAGATTCAGCTGCTGCTCAGTGGAAGGGCGGATCTATTCAAGTGGAAAAAAAGGCCGCTCCCAAATCTGAAACAAATCCATGGCTACGCTTTGCGGAAAGCCTTGATGGAGCAGTTTTTTTTCCAAATAACGAGATTAACTTACATCATATGAACAATTTATAATCGCTTGATTGAATCGATTGATTTGATCTCTGCCCCGCTGAAAAAAACGTTTGGAACACCCCCTGGAATAATGCTTCTTTTATCCGATTGTACGAAAAGTTAGCATGCATGCAACAGAGTGAGATTGTGCCCTTTCTTCTTACAGACAAGTTGGGACAGCGAGCCTTGGTGGGCAAGGTGTGTATGGACCAGAATGATTCCGTGCAACATTACAAAGAGACCACTCAAGAGTCCCTGGAGGAAACCCGTCGGTGTGTGTATAAAACATTTGACTGATACGCATCAGTCATTTGCGTATGGTACGGGCAAATAATTTGTTTTTCTTCCTCGAAGGTTCATTGCTGAGCTCTTGGAGAAGAAGGTGAGTGTCTGTCCCCGCCCGCCCGCCCTGCAGGAATTTTCTGAAAAATGCCAAGTTGAGTGTTGTACCCATTTGCTTCTGCGTTTGTGGAGGCAGTGTAGCGGTGTCGTCTACATCGATAGAGGTTTTCTTGTTAGCACCAAATTTCAATCTCAAATTGTCTGCAGTTATTGTTGCATGGCCGGGTGATGGACTGGTTCACGGTGCCCCCCGTCTCCTGCCCGAAGACGGCTGGGATAGGCTCCAGCATGCCCACGACCTTTGTGAGGATTAAGAAAGATTTAGAAAATGGATGGATGGATTGTTGCATGGCAGAGTACGAACTCTTGTGAATTTGGCACAGTCGGCCAAAGACAGTCCTTCATGCTTTCAGTTGGTTTCAAAGTACAGTCAAACCTCGGTTTTCGACCATAATCCGTTCCAGAAGGCTGTTCGAAAACCAAAATTGTTCGAAAAACCGAAACCGCGCTCTTTTTAAAATAAAAATGTTGACTGAACACGTCTGCTCACAATGGAAAGCAACACAAGGAAGCGTCACTCACTTCCTCGTGTAAGGAAGGCGAGAGGAGTCAAATGGTGCATTCAAGTGCGCTCAGTTTGTTCGAGAACCGAAATTTGTTCGTCATCCGAGGCATAAAAAACTCAAATTTTTGGTCGGAAATCAAGTTGGTCGAGAACCGAGACGTTCGAAAACCGAGGTTTGTTTGTAACTGCAATTTTGACTGACACTTGTGTCTCTCCCCGTTGGGCAGTATGCTCTCGTGAAGCCCGTGGTAACGCCTCGCTTTGTCCTGTCATGCTCGAGCACCTTGTTGAGCCAACTGGGACAGATCGCCAAGAATAACAACCTGCATATTCAGGTGAGCTCACCGTGGCAACCGAGCCCCCCCCCCCGGGAACAGTTGCCAGAGAGCTCAAGTGACCTGCAGTCTTTCGGGATTCAATTTTCGTTGTACACACACAAACTGTTTTACATTGCTGACATGAAATAGTCCAAATGAAACACTACCAAAAAAAAAATACATAAATAACATTCATCCACGACTTTACGTATATGAAGGCAAATTTAACATGTGTCTGTCTGACCACCATATTCACTCCCAGAGCCATGTCAGTGAAAATCTCCAGGAAGTGAAGATTGTCAAGGAGATGTTTCCTGATTCTAATTCCTACACCGATGTCTACCACAAACACAACCTGCTTACCAACAAGGTGAGAAAAAAAAAAAAACCAATTCCCGATCGGTCTGAAAATGCTTTTGTCGACACTCGATTCATTGTGTTGCGACTTCACAGACGGTGATGGCGCACGGCTGCTATCTGAGTGATGAAGAGTTGGCCTTGTTTCGAGAGACAGGCGCCTCTTTGTCTCACTGTCCAAACTCCAACATCTCGTAAGTGGGACCGATTCACCTTTCGGATGCGCCTTTGCCATGACGCAAGGCAAACGCTGACAAACGATTGTTGTAACAATTCATCTACTCAGGTTGTGCAGCGGACTCCTCGATGTCCGTAACGTGCTGAAGCACAAAGTGAAGCTTGGCCTCGGAACAGGTGAGAACAGAATTACGAGAGCGACTTTGGGTTCAATTTGAAAATGATGAGCTAAAAGTGCTCGCCTGTGCCTGCTCTCGACCGTGTGATCGATCTCTTTCGTTACTTCCTGCGTCAAGACGTGGCGGGCGGCTACTCGGCCTCGATGCTGGATGCTGTGCGGAGAACTTTGGACACGTCCAAAATACTGACCGTCCAGCACCCGGAACATGAGACGCTCACCTTTGAGGAAGTGTTCCGGTTGGCGACACTCGGAGGCAGCCAAGGTACAATACAAAGTTGCATTCTGTATTCGTCATGTTGATGAAATCCATTTTAAGATGCGAAGGTTGTGGTGTTGTCTTGATGAATATGTCTTTTGTCTCCAGCTCTGTCCCTGGATTCCCAAATTGGAAACTTTGAAGTGGGCAAAGACTTTGACGCCTTGAGGGTGAACGTAGCCGTTCCTGGCGGGCCCATTGACTTGATCCTGCATGACAAACCAAAGGTAGTGTAACATTTTGTTCCCGGTTGTCCGGTTTGCTTTGGGCAAGAATAAACTCTGGCCCAGCTGCTTTTCGTCAGGTTTTGTCCGGTAAGAACATCGTCATCACCCTTGTCACATTTGTTTTGCTTAATAAACAATCATGCCGTCTGTTCGGTCACATGCCAAACCAAACCTAGGTGCTCATCAAATTGAAAAGGCTGACTACAGTTGACTGTGAAGCGAGTCTTTTACGCCCTCATGACTTCTGCAGTTTATCACCAATGCATCTTGTTTATGGATTTTCCCAAATCCTGTCACATTTTAGTCATAGCTTCTCTTTAAATCACAAATATCGTGTTTACTGTTCAGAATTTTATGGATGAAGATCCATGTTGTTTTGTTCACTGATTGAAGTTTTTTAAAATCCACTCAGCAAAATTTGAAAAACATATTTTAGTGAAAGAAATCCAATTAAAATGAGAGTCCTTTTAAAAAAAAAAGCCAACATAACCAAAATAAAATTCGGTTTTATAAAACTAACTGTAACATAGCATACATATATGCTATTTTCAGTGTGTGTGTGTGTGTGTTTGTCAATTTAATGGTTATTTATGTAGTAGCGGCCCGGTTTCACGTCGGCTTCAGTGCAGAGGTTTCGTCCCAGCTCCGGCCTCCCTGTGTGGAGTTTGCATGTTCTCCCCGGGCTTGCGTGGGTTTCTCCGGTGCTCCGGTTTCCTCCCATGTTAGGAGTGTGATTTATCTGGTAGTATTGGCTTGGCTATTCAGAAAGAAATAGGCTCCAGATCAACCCCCGCAGTCCTTAGTGAGGAAAGCTGGTTCGGAAAATTTACTGAATTATATACATGATTTATAAATATATATACCATATATATATATATATATGTGTGTTTTACTGTGTGAGGTGTACAAGGGTCTTGCCCAAGGACCCACACTGGATATATAATACATGTACATATAAATACAATTTGTTTATATAAACTAAATCTAATACTAAAACTAACATAAACTAAACTACTACATTAAAATCAACTGTATTTGAAATACTGAAGTCAAAACGAAATGGGAATGAAAAATCCCAAACTATTCCAACCCTGTCAAGCACACACCCTCATCATGCCAAAGACGTCATTGTAAAGCACAATGCAGCCTTCCAGTTAAAGGCCATCGGCCAGGGCATGAGACAAGCAAGACAAGTTTTTGTCTTTTCTTCAATGTGTGATATCCAGTACCCAACACAAATAGGCTTATGTGCGGAAAAAAAAAAAGTTTTGGCATGTCTTTGGCTTTAGAAGGTGTGGCTTGTACATTGAGATGCTCAGTAGATTGAGCGGACAAAAACGTGTTTACATTTTTGAACCGCGACGTAACTCATGTTTCCAAAACAAAAAGATCCAGTCGGGCTAACTGATTTCTCCTCACTTTACTTTTAGATTATTCTGGAAAAGTTTTTGAATTTGGGTAAGTGACCAGTTACGTTTAATCCTCAGATTATTCCTTCGTGTACCACGTGACATCCTCGACATGGCAGTTTGGTTCTTGTTGTGCAGGTGACGATCGGAATATTGTCGAGGTTTATGTGGCTGGAAGGAAAGTGCTCCCATCCTCCGAGACGCTCCTCGACTAAACGTCGCATCGCTTGGATTGAATTGCTCGAAATGTTGCTTCCCCTTCTAATGATTGATATTAGAAATGAGTCACGTTCAAGCTGTCATTTGATTATTTGTAGGGGCCAAACTTTGCTATTCATTTGCAAGTGGAATTTAGACAACTGCACATAGCAGTTTGGCACGTAAAAAAGACTGCAATATATCAGCAAGTTGAAATTTAACTGCATGTTTTTTTTTCTGTAATTTAGCCCACAGTATGGCTAATTCTGCTAGCGCTTGTGCTAATTCAAAAGTGCAAAAAGTGTGCGGCTTGGTTGGGGGAGCTTGAGGGAAAAAAAATGCACTCTATGCCTTTCCATTTCATACAATATGTGTGGGTGTAACCTTAATTTTAGGTTTCATAAAACCACTTCATTATCCCCCCCGCCCCCCCCGCTTTTTTTTCTGTTTTGTTTTCTATGTTACATATGTGTGGCCTGAAATATGGCATAAAACCTATGCAACAATTGTATGAATATACTCCTGTCATTGTCGTATCTGGTGTGCTTTAAAAGCCACCGTGTTTTGATTTCAGATTGCAAAGGCACATGATTTTTTATTTTTTTGGGGGGGGGAAACATTTTTGAATATTCCTGAGTTGTTGCAAGAAAAATCAGTCATCTGTCACTGTCAAAGATTGTACACTTTTGGAAACCTTCCTTTCAAAACAAATTGCTAAAATGTAGCGCAACCAAAAGATTGCATTTGAAGTGTGTATTCTGCTCATATTCAGTCATGCTGTATCACTTTCCCATGCCTGCAGTGTAGCTTGGCGTCCTTACAGCAATCATGGAACACTGCCTACTGGAGACGTACAAACATTGGAATGCAGCAGTTTATACAAGCTAAGAAACGGTTTAGTCGAAACGAAAGTTATGATGTCACACCTTGTGTCGCGATACCGCCCTTCTGATCATATAAATACATTTTAGGATGGGTGCCATGTTACAGCCTTTATGTTTTTGTTTGGTGGTGTGCCATGAGATTTTGCTGATGTCAAATGATGTGCCTTGGCTCAATAAAGGTTGGGAAAACATTTTGTTCGAGAGGATCCACAATTGGCTGAAAACCACACACACGATGGATTTGATGGGGCTGTGTTGGGTCAAATGTCGTTGCAACTTGACTTTGACATCAGGGATGGCACCTCTGGATTGCCATACTAGGGAAGTGGTCGTTGCTGTCCGGTTTGGTGAATGTCAAATGACCTTGTTACAGCTAAAGAAAATATTTTACTACCTTATCATGGTTTTCAGATGTGATTTTAGTTAATGTTCAACTATAACGCTATGACGACCAGGTAGACTCCAAGCTCCAAGTGGGGAGATTTGTGTGTGTGTGTGTGTGTGTGGGAAGAGTGGGTTTGGAGTTTGGAACTTGAATAAGTTCGTTGGGTTTAGACTCTGCCACGTATTTAATGTGGCAAAGCAAATGCGTTCAGCTGATTGTATCAGTATCAGACATTTGAATTATTAACATCAATGGATTCTTTTTTTCTCTTCCTTGGGGACATTTGATGATGATAATGCCAGGATTGTTTGAGATCAAATGATGTTTTATTACACAACTGATTGGGAGAGCAATTGGCTGCAGCAGCTGATCTGTAATGGTGGGATCTGGGTTTCTCTGCGGTGTACAACAAAAAAAATATAGATCATGTTTCGACTTTGGGCAGACAGAGAAGAGAAGGTGATGAAGGTTAGGTGTGTAAAAGCAGACATGAAGACAAAGCAGACATCCATCCATTCCTTTTCTGTAGTGCCTGACCTGATTATGGATACAGATGACCTGACCTTATCTGACCTTGGACAAGCTACCTGAAATGTTCAGTACTGGTTGGCAGCCAACCGCAGGGCAAATATTGACAATCACGCTCACACCACGAGGCAATTTTAAGTCTTCACTGAAGCTAACACGGATCCGAATATTTCTTACATACCCGTGAGAAAATTTCTTCCAGAAACCTGATGATTGGAGGTTTGCAAAGTATCACATAAGCAATCACATGCTTTGGGGATAAACAATAAAAACTTTTCAAAAGAACACATACATGGACAGTCACATGAAACCCAAACAAGGACCGAAAAGACACATTTTCAGTTTTTTTCGACGTATTGTGGCAGCACAAACCACATACACACAAGGCTCATCAATAGGTTGCTAGCATATTGGCTGCAATAACACACTAGTCCAAAATGAAATGACATCACACATGGTCAAACAATTATGAGCCCTGCCACTTTACAGAAACGATATTGTCATTTCAACTCACCTTTTGGCATACACACACAGTGTGTGTGTGCGTGTGTGTGTGTGTGTGTGTGTGCGTGTAGTTACGCGCGTGAGTATTATGTATAATTAATAATTACGTATATATAGTGAATGAAAACGGTGTGTTTGTGTGTGTACGACCGCAAAAGATGACAAGGTAAACCCAATGGTCATCCGACGCGGTGCTGAACAACGTTCGAACCCACGTCCATGAAGCCAGAGTCCTCACTTGCTTAAAATATGATCACAGCGCCCTCATCTGTTCGTGAGGAAGAAAAAAAAAATACCGGTATGCCTGAAAGACGAAATTCGGGGCTTCATTTTATCATCGTAATCAGCCAATCCGAAAGTCTTACAACCAGGAAGTGATTTGGTTTTTAGGAAGTGGCTTTGCCTAAACTTTCAAAAACTGGTTCCTATTCTTCAACCTGACAAGTAAGCTCCACTGAACGATCACATTTATTTATAAAAGAATTCAGCCAATTTGATTATTCGTGGTGAGTAGCAAGTATGTTCTTTTACGGCTAATGCTGTGTGAGAAGCAACTCTGGAGTGTACATTACTGTGTCATAGGCCGTTTATCAGAGTTACTGAACTGTCTTCATTTTTTTAGCAATACAATAATGTCTATTACACACTACAGTGTTTTTCACTCATATGCGCTTGAGTCATTCATGACCTTTCAGTGCGGTAGCTTTTTTGGGGGGAGGGGGGCGGGGGGCGATTTTTGAATTTTTAGACAGATGCGCCTTGCTGCCCAATAAATAAGATAAGATAAGATAAGGTAAGAAGATAAGAAACTTATTGTCTCACAATGGAGAAATTCGCAATTTGCAGCAGCAACATTTGGAGGGAAGAAAGTAGAAAACAAGTATTTGCATGCACAAAATAAATGTTAAAAAATGAATTGTACTGTACACCGTACAGAATACTATATAAAATACAAAACAAAATAAATAGAAAACAAAATAAATTCAGTGTCACCAACGGGATAAAAAAAAAAAAAGCTTTGAAACACGATAAGTTTCACTTTTAACTTCTGGGATAAGCTTCAACAAGTGCCACACAAAGTGGATAGATATATTTATCATTATGTCTTGCAAGAACTGTTCTGTGACCTGGGAGCCCCACCGATCCGATTGAGGTCCGCGAAGATGCCCCTGTTCCGAGCCTCTAGGAACCAGAGGGTGAAAGCTCAGCCCAAGTGGAGGAAGACGGGGCGCAGTCGGGTGATGGATGAGGATGACTCTGTGCCTACACTGACTCGGCTTTGTCTGCTGAGCTTGACTGACAATATGAACAAGGTGTGGGTGAAAGATTACGCCGATAACTACATGGATCATTATTCTTTCCGTCACATCATGGGACCTTTCAATTTGCTCTGTGAGTCACAGGCACGCTTTATATATGCACCATACTGATTAAAAAAAGCCATTATCATCGCACCCATGTAACTCTCTGCTGTGCCCCCCTCCTGCTCTCTCTAATAGCTGGCGAGTTGGTGGAAGAGCTGACACGTCTGCTGTGCTCGAGAAGGAAGCTTTCCCGTGCTGCCCTCCATCTACTGATAGTGCCCCAGCTGAGAGGCCTCACCCTGGAGACGTGTCCCGGCCTAGTTACCTCTGCCCTGTGTACCATGATTGCTGCACGCTGCCAGGTCAGACAAACGTGTTGGGAAAACTGTTCAAGTTACTTATAAACTGCGTCATACTAAAAACTGCCGTAAAAAAAACATTTTTTTTTAATTGAATGTTGATGTGGTACACAAGTTTTATGAGTTGCTTAAAAAAAAAATGACATTACATTTCATTTGAATACTGATGATGGCAGGTGTGTGTTGATTCATATTGAACATGAGTTGTGAATGTGATCCGTTCACTTTGTGCGACCGCATAATTTCAGTTGTTTGGTTCACTTCCAACGTCCACTCAGTTGAGTTGTCAAGGTTGTCAGTCACATTAAAACCCTGGAGAACCCACATGGTCAAATTTGGCCCCTATAAATTCTGCTACTCAAATTCTACCCTTAAATCCCAAAGGGTCAAATTTGGCCCTTAATCGTAAATTAGGATTAAAGCATTAAATATTTGAAAAAACATATATTTTGGTGTTCAGTGAACATATAGCAGTCATTTAATGTATAATTCGTCATTTTCCAAAGAAGAAAAGGGTTCTTGGGTTCTCCAGGGTTTAGAAATGATGTCTCCGTCTGATTTTTTAAACCTGGCCTTGGAGCAAGGGTGTGTGTCGACTTTTTATATTTACTCCATGTGCTGTAACACAAACAATAGTCTGTCTTCAAAGAAGTTTACTTCCTTATAAACTGCTGTGTGCCCAGTATAACCTCACCTGCCCATACAATTCTCCAATTGGGTCATCGTTCTGGCTTCCCAACTACCACTTGTCTCTCATCTGAGGACAAAGTATGAACGCAACTGATGTCTTTTCCTACTTCCTGTAGGGCCTGCGCAACCTCAGCCTATCTGGAGCTCAGCAGCTACCTTCCAGGGCGCTGTCAGACACCCTGCGCTGTCTACCCGCCCTGCGTTCACTTTCCCTGGCGGGGACTTCATGCGACGCCGCCGTCATCAAGACCATCGTCCTCTGCTGCCCTTTACTTCGCCATTTGGATGTATCCGGATGCCACTTACTCTCCCCCGCTGCGCTCCTTCCCCTCGGCGGTTTCGGTTCTTTGTCTAAATGTTCGCCTTCCGGCTCTTCCTCTTCCACGTCTCCGCCGCGTCTGTGTAGTTTGCTCGCTCTTGATATCGGCTTCGGGGAAGAGGAGGGAGACCTTGTCGCGTTAGTGGCGTACCTGCTCCTCGCTCTGCCTTCCCTCGAGAGATTGGCTGTGGAGAACCTCTTGCAGGCTTGCCGGCTGATCCAGCACCGAGACTTTACCGAGGCGGATGCATTCGCCGGGAGAGAAAGACTGCCTAGGTTGGAGGGAGTGTGGAGGGAGAGCAGGCGCGCACAGCAGACATCGAAGACGGCAGGCGAAGAAGCGCAAGATGTGAGTGAAAGTGAGGAGGATGAGGAAGGTTGTTATCAGAATGACGCCAAGGAAATAGGCAGCGATGAACGTCTAACACTGCGCTTAAGAGATGTGAAACATTTAACATGCGAGTCTCTGGATATTTTTGGCCGTTTGTGCCCAAACATCACCTCTATATCTGTGAGAGTTGAAGAGGAAGAGAACGATGGAGGAAGAAGTTTGCCCTCTGTTTTGGCCACAGGGCTGCAGTCGTGGTCAGGTCAGCTGAGGAGTCTCTCCTTGCAGCACCAAGGCCCTCTGCAGGATCTCCTCCCGGCTTTGCAAGTGTCAGGTTCCTCCCTCGTGTCACTCACCTTGGAGGGAGTGAAAATGAACCCTGAGTCACCGCTACTGGAGCTCATCCCGGCCTGTCCCAAACTCAAGGACTTGCTCATCCGCGCAGAGCCTCCCACCCGGGCTCTGCATGGAGAGCCGGAGTGGGTTCGTTTCAGACCGGAGGAGCGCGAGCTTCCAAGTCTGCCCAACCTTTGCTCTCTGACACTCAAGTAAGACTACGAATGATATTGAGCACAATGGAATGTGAACTAAAGGTTGAACACAAATCTTCTTTGTGACATTGGTTGACCTTCTAGTTGTTTTAATTTCACATTAGCTGCCTAAAGTGATTTTTTTTTTAGTGCTTTCTAAATAAATCAATCACACTATCAGCTCAAATAAAAGAGCAGTGGAACCTTGAATTATCGGCCTATCTTTAGATTGTAACATGAAGTACTTTTTTTAGGGACGTAAAAAATCCAAGCACAAAATTATTGTTTTGTACTTTTTTCATAGCCTAAAAAAATGCCCAGTGCAGTATAAAATTATTCTAAATATACGGAATGAAAAGACTATTGAGGCCTCCGCAAGGAAAGCAAATCAGGAGTGATGTGGCTGAACCAATGAGATCACACCAAAACCTCGTTGTGGTTTCTGGACTAATTAAGAGATGGTCTAGGTTTTGTAGAGACAGGTTAGAGTTCCAATATTCTCGACATGAGGAGAGAAAAAGCGACAATTCAGAAGATATCATTGGACTCATGTTTAGGAATACGTTTTCAGGTTAAAAGGCAGAAACGGTACAGTGTTAATGTGTTCATTGATGTGTTTTGTCTGCAGTTTCTCATATGAGCATCACCAAATGCGGCCTCCCATGTCCTGGGCGTCTTTGATGAGGGTGATCTACTACCTCCTGATTGGTTCTCCTTTACTCCAGAGGCTCTCCTTGGTCTCTTTACCGTGTCCACTCAACCCTATTCTGCAAAACGTACTGTGGTCTGGCTTGCGACGCCGCTCTTCAGGAGCTTCTGCTCACTGTGTTCTCAAACCACTCGAAAGGGTGACACACCTTGACCTGCAAAGAACCGATGTGCAGATGATGACTGTGAAAGACATAATGCAGCGGAGCAAGAGACTAAAGTGTGTAGACGTGAGTCGCTGCTGGCAAATCAGTCACATGGAGTGGACAGAATGCAAAAGGTCAAGTCGAGCGCAAGTTGTCTGGATGTAGTGAGGAGATGTGCAACTTGCTATGCAATTGAAATGACAACCATTTTGAAAGGCACTGTTTTAACCTGCAAAGCGGTCTTTTCCTCACATCTTAAATCCTGCCGTTAATTAGTAAACAAATTGTCTCCTTGAATGCTCAAATCACACAATGCAGATTTTTAAAGTCGGAAGTCCCTATAAGAGTTGTGGTGCCGCAGGCCTCTGACAGCTCACACTTGTCTTTGTAGATATTGTTTAAAATAAATCAGCCCTTTGTCCCAAACAGTAAGCAGCGCTCACCAACTTTTCCTCCATGTTGCTTTCAAATTAGCCGGGTGTGTGGAGAAGACAAATTTGAGTAAATGTGCTTGTAATCGAAATATGTTTTTTATTAAACTGTAACAGAATTCAATTACATATGTTTTGTATCCTTAATACGTTTCTCCCCAAGCCTGACCATATACCACTTCACATACGATACTGTGCTACTGAATACTAGACAGACTTTCTGTACTGTAAAAAGGTTTACATAATGTGGCTAACAACTATTCTAATAAACAGTACGTTCAATTGAATATTATGAGGGAACGTTACATAATTGGAATTAATCATTTAGAATATTAATTTTTACATGCCCATTTAAATAACATATACTGTACGGTAGTGTTTTTCAACCTTTTTTGAGCCAAGGCACACTTCTTTCATTGAAAAAATCTCGCGGCACACCACTAGCTGAAAATGTAAAAAAAAAAACCCAAAAACGCTTATTTTAACAACTAACGTGTTATATTGTTACTATAACCGTTTTCAACATTGAAGAATGTCGCTATAACAGCTTGAATTGGAATCAAATGAGCACAAAGAAAACATATTTTATAATCTTTCATATTTATTGTTTCACTGTCGTCCTGCATTCATGCGGCACAAATTCGCTTGTCTCGAGTGGTCGAAACACAAGTCAATTGGCTAGCTGTTGCTGCTCCCTAGCGGTATGGGAGGGTACTACATGATTACTTTCTGGGCCATAGACCGCACAGGCATACAAATTGGATATTTTACCGCGGCACAACTGACAATGTCTCGCGGCACAGGGGTTGAAAAACACAAAACAAATACGGTATTGATCTAGTAGTAGAGAGAGACAACTTTTAATTTGCTCCCAAACGAGAATGACAAAACTCTAATTTTAATCTTCACATACGCCGGGTGGGCGGTGTTTGAACAAGTTGTACGGTGTGATCGTTTGGTCCTGGAACATTCGGCTAACGCGGAACAAAAAATCAAACGCACTAGCTGGAGAATTATAATAACACGTCACTCGGAAGGCGACTTGCCACATACTCATTCGCATTAGCCGGGTTGCAGGTTGGTGTCACACGGAGGACGATGGTACGCAAACATTTAGGCATTTGCCATTTTTAAATGTAAGTATGGAACATGTTCAATGTCGCGCGCAGGTAATTACCCTACCGACTCCGATGAGTGTTAAATAATGATGACTTTCACTCCCGGCGCTGTGTTGGAATGATGACGCTAACGCTAGCAAACAACCGCTGGTTTCTTTCCTTGTTAGTATTTTGTTTTTCTCTGCTTGCATTTGCGCATCGAAACAAACAACGATGAAGAATTCAGCTCTGTGGTTAACTATTACAGTGAGACCTTCTTCCAAAGGAGCCTCAAGAAGTCGAATCAAATATGAACATCCGATTTTTTGCCAATGCAAGGTAATGGGAAGGCGTGAGCAAACCGAGATGGAGTGGTCCGAAAGCTGGAGTTTCTTCGTCCATCCTACAGACTGATGCCTTTACACGAATGAGACCAAGACGCTGAGCACATTCTTCATCATGGGCAGGTTCGTTTGTGTGCTGAGAATGTACATGGTGTGTCACAAGAGTACAATGACTGGTGCCTCAACTGTTTGCTTTGGTAATTGCTCAAGAAGAGATGAGATATATCTGACAGCATAACTAGTGACTGCTTCATGCTCACATTGCCCTGAGCCTCCAACAGTTCCCCTCCTGTTCGTGATGGAGAAAGCTCCCTACTCACCTGAACTATCTCTGTGCGATGTACAGTATGTCCAGCCCCCCATTCCCAAACTCTCAGGGATCATCAAGGGGGGGACCTGTTTTTTTTTGAAGATGTGAATGACATTGAGATGACTGTAATGGAGCTGCAGAGGATCCCAGAAAAATCCATTTTAGGAGCCAGTGAGAAATGACTCCAGAGGGATGACTCGTAGCTTAAATTTGAATTATACAGTATCTCTTTTGACTCCAGTCCTGGAACTTTTCCAAACAAGCTTTGTAGGAAATATATACGCGCATGTTCATCTTCTTTTATCTTGTCCTTTTAGGATCAACTTTTCATGCCTTTTTCCGGCCTCCTGGCATTTCAGTCTGCCATCCCAGATCCTTCCTCGCCTTTTGCTCCCTTCATCCAGGCAACTTTTCTTTATTGGGCTGCTTTTTTTTCTCCTGGGAGTACTTTACCTGCTGCTGGTCACTGGAAAATTGCCCGCCAGCTGGACTACCAAGGAAAACCACTTCCACAGGTTGAAGCTCTGTTTGTTTTGTGTGGCCAGCAAGTGTCACAAACGGTCATGTTAACTGTCCTCTGCTCTTCATAGGCACTTGGCTCGTGTGACAGACCTCGACACAACAGATGCAAGCAATCCTGACCTGAACTATGGGTTGGTAGTGGATTGTGGCAGCAGTGGCTCCAGAGTCTACGTGTACTGCTGGCCCAGTCACAACGGCAATCCCCACGAGCTCCTGGACATTCGGCAGATGAGGGATCATAATCGCAAGTCGGTGGTCATGAAGATCAAGCCAGGCATGAGATTGCATTTGAAATGGATGACAGGAATAATTCTATATGATAAGCAGGATGGTGCATTTGTTGTTTGGTCTGTCTCAGATGTGTCATCTTGTTGCATTCAGGGATTTCTAAGATGGCTCAAACGCCGGAGAAGGCCAGTGACTACATCTATCCACTCCTGAGCTTTGCAGCTCAACACATTCCCAAAAACAAGCACATAGAAACACCTCTTTACATCCTGTGCACAGCCGGAATGAGAATTCTTCCTGAGAGGTACGCTGAAATCTATTTGCGCAAAATTCCTTCCTGGAGCGTATCAACTTTTATGCTGCTATGTAGTGTGATATGTTAATTCCTTCTGCGAACACCCTCATAACTTAATGCATTTATATGTCAAAGTGACTTTCCCCAGTGAAGAAATAGAATTTGACGCAGTGAATAAATAGACATACTACGCGTTGATTTGATGATGAAACAGAAAAAGACCACAAAAATGTGTCGTTTCTATGCAGAGGATAAAGAACGTGCTTGTGACTACTGTTTTATGCGCTGCTTCCACTTGTGCTCAAATGTAAAACTATTTTTTTTAAAGTTTTAATTGCAGATGATATCAATGTAAACTTTGTGTAATTTCTTTATTTTTCGTTTTATAGTAAACTTAAACTGGGAGTAGGAATAAAGAGTTTTCTTTTTCTAAAAAGGGTTCGGTCTGCCAAACTGCAACTTGTGGAGTTGGCTTTCACCATAGCTCACGGTCGTGACTCAAATTATTTCGTGCAACTCAAGTCGAAAAAAAACTTGGCGGTACAAGCGACGGCACTTACTGTAGCTTGAAGAACTCACAAAGTCAAAGTGCCGCTGTCATGCAAAAGGTGTTGTTGTCTTCATATCAGTCAACAGGAGGCAATTCTGGAAGATTTGCGAACAGACATCCCAGTGCACTTCAACTTCCTGTTCTCAGATTCTCACGTTGAAGTCATTTCCGGAAAATTGGAAGGTAATACAATGCAAATTGACTTCCTGGTATTTTTCTTTCTCAATTGTTATTAGAATGATTATTTACAGTTTCAGAAAGAGATCTTGTTATAATCCAGGATAGTTATACACCACTGGATACTACCACCACAGTAATAAGGGCTCACCAAACTCTGTTCAAAGCAAGCTCTACTTCTTGGCTACTGATCAATTCAAAGGGCTGCCAGTTTGATCCACATTTCCGAAACGTTTTCAAATGACCTTTTAATTATATATGATTAAAAAGTCATAATATTCATCACGGTGAAGCCACCGACTATGGGGATTCCTTACAATAATTTTCAACAATGACCTGGTCACAGCGAGCGCCATGTTGGTGACCCACGGTAAATACTGTCCATCAATCAGGTTACTCAAGTGCTTATCCCGCAAGCTTATCTCATGTGGCGCCCAAGAGGTAGCTTCCGTCTTTCTCAAATTACATGCACACGCAATGGCTCATTTAATGCTGTATGGGCCCAACGTGTTATGCATTCCTGAATGCGTCAACCTCAGCCGTTGTCAAAGGTGAAGTAATGAGGAAGTCTTTCACATTCAAAACCCCGCTTGAGCTGATTTTTGTGCGCCTATATTGTCCACCAAAACGTATATTAACTCTCAAAGATGTTCTCGTTGATTTCAGGGATCTATGCGTGGATCGGAATCAACTTTGTTCTTGGAAAATTTCAGCATGCGCATAATGGTAAGGACACCAAGGAATGGTGCTTTACCAGTTTCCCAGTCTGTTGCCTTTTTGTTAATTCCAAAAATGTTGTGCAACATTAGGAATTGTTTTTTTTTGGTTTTTTTTGGGTGACCCGGTTATCACCTGCTGTAGCCTCTTTCTGACCCATGTCGTGCTCTCCTGTCAAGATGGAGACGCTGTTGTAGAGGTCAATGTCCCGGGCAGTGATCAACAGGCGGCGTTGGTGAGAAAACGGACTGCTGGTGTGTTGGACATGGGCGGCGTTTCCACACAGATTGCATTTGAAGTGCCCAAAAGTGTAAGCTTTGCATCTCCACAACAGGTTATTATCCACGACCAATTATGTTTTTTTTCTGCTCTTGGGTTGTGTCACTCATTCTTTCTTCTGCTCCCTGGTTGACACTGTGCACCAATTCTTGTCCCGTGGAGACCATCTACTCTCCATGCATCACTTACTGTAAGCCTGTTGCATGTATCCGTAGCAGGATGTTTTACTGAATTTATGGAGAGAAAGACCTTCAAACACATTTTTTTTTAATTTAAAAATACCATTTTAAAGAAATTACATTAATTTTTACTATATTTTTGTAAATGATTTTAATTATGATTTAAAGGTGATCTTAATAACATTTAGAATTTTTTCAGAGCTATTTGAAATAAATGATAAAATCTCTCCATTTGAATATGTTGTATACGTTTATTACTATATCATCTACTGTATAATTTTTTACAGGACAACCTCAGATGATCATATTTCACGCACTTTTTAATAGGTACATCTGCACAATTTAATTGGATAAAATCCAACCTCTGTATTGGAAATTTTGCCTTTGAAGGATAATAATGCTATGTTTGGATTAATAATGTGGATAAAGGAGGAAAATAACATTTGTAATCTGCAAAATAACACTCTAATATTGCACTTTATTAAAAAAAAAACACACAGCAATGATGCAATTGAATACAATGTAAAGAATTCAAAAATGTTTGCTATATTTTTGATTTAGTTCAATGGAAATTGTGCTGCTCCTTCTGATATGCATGCCCTGGCCACCTGGGGGCAGTATAATGTAGGCACACGGCAAAGAGTTTCTTAACCGACCGCGTAAGCTGCTCTAATATTAGTAGTTCTTCAAAGAGGATAAAGAATATATGCCTTTGTTGGTTTGTCTACCTACGCGTGCACTGTTTTGTCTTCAAATATCTTTTGCTTGTTGTGAAGGATGTTAACGTCATTGCCACCGTGCAGTCGTCGCAAGTCAAAGCAAAACGCGCCAGTCGAGTCACTTGTATCTTAAGGCACCACCACTACCCATTTTGTTTCAATGGGTACATTTCTGACCGTCAATACAAACCGTTTGTCAAGCAGCTCTTTTATCGGCTCCCATTAGATTCGCGTACCTGATGAAAAGTCATGTCGTAATCGCCATCGTTTTTTTTTTTTTTTATGCATTGCGAGAAATGAACCCACACTGCGATCTCATTTAATAGTCTTTAATTGTCCCACAGGAAGAAGTGGCCAAGAATTTACTGGCCGAATTTAATCTGGGATGCGATGCCCATCAAACTGATCATGTGTACCGTGTGTACGTGTCCACTTTCCTGGGTTTCGGCGCAAACGCAGCACGCCAAACATATGAGGAGAGCCTCATAAAAAACACCACCGCGCAAAATAAGTGAGTGCCTGACCGTCGCACTCGTTTTCCTTTTTCTCTTTTGTGAACATCTCTGACCGATTTTCACCAGGCTGTTAGGTCAGCATGTCGGCGAGACGGAAAAGACCCCCCTGCAGGACCCCTGTCTCCCAACAGACCTGCGGGATCAGATCGGCACCCCTGAACAGAAGCTCCACGTGCTCGGCACGGGCGACTTTGACCGGTGCCGACTTGGGCTTCAACCCTTTCTCAACCGCACCGATGAGACTCCGACGTCTCTGAACGGCATCTTCCAGCCGGCCATTGACTTCAACAACAGCCAGTTCTTTGGTTTCTCCGAGTTCTACTACTGCACAGAGGACGTGCTGCGCATGGGCGGAGACTATAACGCTTCCAAATATGCCCAAGCTGCCAAGGTAAACAGCGATGTCCCTCATTAATGAGTCAGTTGAGAGGAATAAGTAGCAACAGATGTTAGGAATACTGTTGTAGGGTTTTTTTTTTTTTTTTTTTGCAATTCAAACAAGCGTCAAGCATATTTAATTTGTCTTTGGCGGTGCCGCTATGAAAAGGACAGAAAAGTCATCTCAGACTCATTATTAGCAAACCAGTATTTGAAGAGCAGCAACCAATCTTAAAGGTGTCTACCTGTGAATGTGATTGTTAAAAAATTCAACTCAAAAGCAAAATTGCAAAGCGAAACCCATACAAAAAGTGTCAACGTTTTGTGTTTACGCAAATTGGCCTCAAACGATGACTGTCAACAAAGCTTAATACTCGACTGTCCGTGTGCACGCATATGCATAAATACACAAAATAATCCTCTTGAATTAGGAAGATAACCGTCTTGTGATGACTGGCTGATTAAAGTCGTTTCACATTTTCAGAGTTACTGCGCCACCCAGTGGAAGACTCTGAGGGAACGCTTTGACTCGGGTTTGTACGCTTCCCACGCTGATCTCCACAGACTCCAGTAAGTTTCTCCCTTCCTAATTTTGCCAACGCTGATTTTGTGTCTTAAATGTGAATCGGGCATCAACAATTAACACGAAAAATGTTCATCTATGTCCGCAGGTATCAGTGTTTTAAATCGGCATGGATGTATGAAGTATTACACTCGGGCTTCTCTTTCCCGCCCGACTATAAAAACCTGAAAACTGCATTTTTGGTCTACGATAAGGAAGTCCAGTGGACTCTCGGAGCTATTCTCTTCCGAACACGCTTTTTACCTTTGAGGTAAGCTCGGCTTTCATTTGGTTAAAGTTGCATTTACCCATTCTTTCTATTTTTTGTTTGTTTGGTCAAAAGGTGGCGTACATTACCACAGGGCACGCATCGACTCAACATTTACACTCATATTCATACTTATAGACAGTTTAAAGTCTTCAGGGAACATAATATCCGTGTTTTGGGAATGTGGGAGTAAGCTAGAGTTGACCAGAAAAGAAAATGGAAAAAAAAATCTGAATCAGAATTGCCTTTATTGTCATTGTATTGCATACAACGAAATTTGGGTGCCACTCCTTAGTGCATTTCGTTAAAAAAATAAAAATAAAATAAAATAACGGTTTAATAATAATAATAATAAAAAAACATGCAAACCCCTCAAAGGTGTCAATATTCGAACCCGAGAATCTCCCAGCGTTGAGGCTGACGCTCTCGCCATATTATCCAGAGATTTTTTTTTTTCACTTTGCTGCACTTATGACATATTTAACCTTCTTTCTTGTGATATTGTTTTCGCCATGTTCAACAAGTATTGTTTATTTAGTGTCTCTGCAATTTTGGAGTTTTTTTTTTTTTTTTAATGTACTTATGAAAGCTGGTGTCTTTGTTTTGATGTTGTTCATGTTTAGCCGTGGTAAACATTGCGCCGTGTGAGCCTCCGAGAAGCGTTTAGTTTCCGTATGCCGAGAATTTCGTTCTATGAAGTCATGAGCTTCATTTCTCTCTTTTTTTCCCCCCCAGGGACATCCAGCAGGAAAGTCTCAAAGGAGTGCACTCTCACTGGCGCCACAGCTTCTCCTTCGTGAACAACCACTACTTATTCCCGGTTTGTTTCTTCATCGTTCTCCTGTCAATCATCTTGTACATGCTGCGACTTCGCCGAATCCACCGGCGCGCCGCACAGCGCTGCTCCCCATCCTCTGCGCCGTGGCTGGAGGAAGGCTTGGGATCACCGACGCTCCCCATCAACCTCTAAACTCCGGTGCAAGCGCTTGCCATTTGGGTTTTTCGAGGTTTCTTGGCCAGGAAGCTCCCATTTCAGACTTCAGGCCTTACTGAGCCACAAAAAGTGTCAGTTACTGTATTTGTGTCCTTTTAGAAAGCTGGGTGGAGAAAATGGCTGTATTTTCCTACAGAAGAAACCAAACAATAGACAAAGGTTGGACTTTTTTTGTGTGGGTGATCTCTTCGCTCTGTTTTTTTAAGGAAAAATTTTATTAATCTTATCATTTGCATTTAACACCAAATAATCCATCTTTAAGCGGCAGGAGCACTGGAATGCACACAATTGTGTGTGTGTGTGTGTGTGTGTGCGCATAAGAATCGGACGCAACGCTCGTGCACATGTCTTGTCACTGTTGGACTCCTTCAAAACACTCTTCTATCCAATAGGCCTGCTGTTTTTCTTATGTCTCGTTATTGCTGAAACGTCAAACGTATGAGGGCTGGTGCGGCTATTTATGGTGCGCTTCATTTTCAGAAGCTGTCGTAGGACTCATGATGATGATGATGATGATATAAGTGCATGTAACATGTTATTTATGCACAATTGGTGTCCTGAAATGTTTGTCGGACTGCAATACGGCAATAAAAAGGTTGTGGTATGAGTTTTCTCTTGCCCGAGGAGCCGAGAAAAGACAACCATTTGCCTCTCCCTTGTCCAAATATGATCCCTCAACCGTGAAGCGCAACGTTTTTGGATTAAGCGTTTCTCCAGTTATTGTTACACTTTCTTTACTCGACGCAATGTTTCCATAACCGGTCATGGCAACTGATGTAAGTTTCCTTACATAAGAAAAGAAAATGGGCGGACATTTTCACAAGAATTTGCTGCCACGCCCATAGAGTTACTACTATCAGTTGGAGCCAGTGGTAAGGGAGATTCTTTCGGTTTCCCTTCACCGCTTTGTTTGGTACAACTTGTTCTCATTATTGTCACGAGTGAACTGGAGCCTATCCTCGCTGTCATTACGTAGACAATCATTCGCCCTTTTTTGAGCCTAACTTGGATGTTTTGGAGGGAAGCTTACACAAGCATGAGATGTGCAAGTTACATAAAATAGGCCAGAGTAGGGATTTGAAAACTGAACCTCACAAATGAAAGGCAGATGTGCTGCCCAATTGGAAAACTGTTGAAACAATTTGCAAGAAACCTTGCAAAAATGCACGAATCGGACAATTTGAGAATAAAAATGTTCATTTCAAAAGCAAAGATAACGGTCATGTTAATTAATATGATATTGTTTCAATGTGTTCAGTTATTATATCCACAAGGGCAATGTTCCTTCCACTCATTTCAATACTTTTTGCTTTTATCATTATAGATGTAACAGTTCTCCATTCATTGCAAATATGAATGTCTATTTTTTAGTCATGACTGAAATAGGTTTGCAGATGATTTCACCCTTTTAATTACACGCATACAAATTTTCCATTCCCCTTTGCATTCCATATACACAGTCGTTGGAAAGGAGAAAGCACAACGTTGCGGACTTAATAGATCTGACTACTATATGTATTACGATCCATGTTATCAGGCTGTCTCCTGAGGTGACTAACCCCACTTATCTATTTCAGTAGCAGTGTGTAGTAAAACTCATTCAAAAGTCTCAGAAAATATCAAGATAGAACTACTTTTTACCCAGAAAGTGCTCCTCTCCCTCTAAACTATCTGTTTTATTTGATTTTACTGTGTGCCACTGTATTATCAGTCAGGTAACTAATTTTTTTCCGTGTTTAATTTTGATTTATTTTTTGTATAGTACAACAAAAGTTATTGGTTTTTAATTTGAATTAATTTTTTTATATAAACACATTTTGAATAAAAGGTGCATGACAAAAAAACGAACAAAAATTCCTTGAAAAATGTTGCTAATTTTTTTTCACTTTTTAAAAGTCACAATTAGAGATTGCTCGATCGCGGGGATAACCAAGTGTCAAGAGAGAAAACTTCTTATTGGCCACCACAAGTCCAAAAGCCCGCCCCATGCGCAAGTATCCATAATTCGATTGGTGAATTTTGGAGACAGCCACGCCTATTCAAGGAAACGTCACCTCGGCTCTCCTACTCCGGTGAGTGGTGACGACCCAAGATGTTGTGGCCGTCCACGCTGCGTATAACTCGCTGATAAACTCGCCACGCATGGAGTTGAGCTCGGAGCGTGTGCTGGCACCGCTAGAGATGTCGCAGACGGCGAGCCAAGGCGGCCAGCCCAGTGACGGCGATTACGAGAGTTTGCCGCCTCATGTCTCGGTGACGACGCACATGACAGCGGGCGCAGTGGCTGGCGTGCTGGAGCACACGGTCATGTACCCCGTGGACTCCGTCAAGGTAACTGACGCACTACCTACCGCACCGCCGCACCTCCCCCTGACCCGTCTCACGCCACCAACTTGGACGTTATTCTTCGTCTGAAGGTCACGGCACCGCGGACGGTTTGTCGGCTGGCTACTACAGTTCTTAGCTAACAAGCATTAGCTTTAAACTATTCAACCTGCCTGTCCACTGTTAGCTTGTGTCATTTAGCTCATTTCGGGAAGCGAGTTGAGAGAACCTGCTGTCGTGGATAACATTTAAAAAAAATGATATCTTCATTTTTTTTCCGTTCGCGTATCTCCTCATTTAGCCGCTGTTAGTGTGACTTGAAAGTTTGCTTGACAACTAGTCTCTATTGACTACATTCATAAACAATGTAGTGATTAAAATTAACTTTGTATATCCAAACGCTACCCAGTACAGTGGTGCCTTGACTTGCGAGTATAATGGCATTTAATGCGTACAAACTCAAATCACTCCCATCTCAAATCAACTTTCTCCATTGAAAAGCATAGAGATGACATTAATCCGTTCCAGCCACACCAAAACTTCCCACATTTTTTTTGTTTCTTGTTTTTAGAAAAGCACTTTATTATCCATCCATTTTCCGAACCGCTTCATCCTCACTAGGGTCGCGGGGGGTGCTGGAGCCTATCCCAGCAGTCTTCGGGCAGTAGGCGGGGGACACCCTGAATTGGTTGCCAGCCAATCGCAGGGCACACAGAGACGAACAACCATCCACGCCCACACTCATACCTAGGGACAATTTAGAGTGCCCAACGAGCCTGCCATGCATGTTTTTGGAATGTGGGAGGAAACCGGAGCACCCGGAGAAAACCCACGCAAGCCCGGGGAGAACATGCAAACTCCACACAGGGAGGCCGGAGCTGGGATCGAACCCGGTACCTCTGCACTGTGAAGCCGACGTGCTAACCACTGGACTACCGGGCCGGCACTTTATTATGTGAATGTAATTATATAATAAAAAGGAAAGTAGGCAAAAAAGTTTTCTTAGTAAGCGTTATTAAGCTTTGTGTCTCGTGTGCGTTTCTTCGCAAGGGGAATTTCACAGATGATGCTTCCTGTCAGCGGAGAAGAGTATATGCTCCTCCTTCTCCTTTGACAGAGGAAAAAAAAAGTTTGAACATTGTCAGTCTGGTGACTGGTGATTGTGTACTTTGGCTGCCAAATCCTTTGATTGACAGTTTAACAGCAGTGAACAAATTAATCCACTCACCAGCTTCCTCGATCCCCATTCTCTGAGCCTGCTACTTTATTGGTTCGGGGCCGGGCCGTTTTTGGAGGCCGGCTGTGTCGTATATTTCTCAGCTCCTCAGACTGCAATGATATTGTCCGACATTTTTTTTTTATTTCACCACGTTGTGTGTGTGTGATGATATCCTCTTGTGCCGTCTTGCCAAACTGCCCTCCGTTACTCAAACTCCTTTTGCCATTTCCTCTTGAGCTCGTTTGCATTTTTGTTTCAGGTGCCGTAAACTTCTGCAGTCATGGCGGAGCGTCTGATGTCAATAAATGTTAGGTGCGTTTATTTGGAGTCCGGCGGACTTGCCGAATAATGACTTCACTTCCCGAGATATCAGTCGAGGGCACACCTAGTGCTTTTACGCCAGTAGTGTGAAGGGTGTGTACAGGGGGGTGCGCTTATCTGTGCTCCACACTCTTGAAATCGGCCTCACGCAGTGAAGGGTGTGTGCTCGTCATCGCCCTTGTGGAGTTTTGATTAAAAGCGGCCGGGGTTGAGATACTGCGACAACTTTTGACATGGTTTAACACTGGGTAGTGGAAGGCTGCGGCCAGAACTGTATTTCATATACTTTTGCTCAAACGGACAACCTTTATCAGAAAACTGTAGACAAGTAACATTTTCAGTCTTTTTAAGTTCTCCCCCAAAATCAAACAGCAAAACAATGAAAGGGTAAATATCACGATGTAGTGCCTTTTGCTCTCCTCGTTAGAATGACTCTGTCATCATAAGATGTGGCAGAAGAATGAAATTATGAGTCATTTGCGCACAGACGTGTACAATGCGCAGTCTTTTATAATGCATTTCCTCAAACTATTTTTACCGCTGTTGGTTCTACGTGATTTCGTCATGTCTCACGCAATGCCCTGCTCACTGTGGTGTGCGTAATCTGCGGGTAAATGATACTTTAAGTTATTTGGTTATGTTTTTTTTTTTTTTAAATAGAAGAATAACAACTGCTGCCTGGAGAAGTTGTGTCACAGTGTGGATGTCGCGCCACTTCCTGTAGTTATGTTTTTCCATTTTTGGGACTATCGGTATTCTCTGTTCAGTATGGATTCTCATTCCGTTTATTTTAAGGACTCTTGATTGGATCCGAATCACAAAGTGACTCATTTCCCTGTACCATCATGCGGTTGGTGCCGCAAAGATTGACACACATCAACATCAGCCAAGATTCGTGTTGCCGCAAGTTCCCGCATCTGAATCAAACGGAAATGAAATTGTAGTTCATTGTGAGCGCAAAAAGGAAGGAAACGCATTAGAACGTGCCGTGGAAGATAGAGCCTGACCTATCTTCCTGACCTATCTTTCCCAGCCAGCGGCGGCTTCATCTCCCTGCAAAAAAAACAAAAAAAACAGGCTTTGTGCTGTGCGGATAACTTGGCAGGCTGGACGAAAACAAAGCGATGCTTCGTCCACACACACCGGGTCGTCATCCCGCCGACTAAAGAGCCCTCAGCTGTCACAACGATGTGACTACTTTTGAAGCAACAATGCGTCCCGAAAGTCGGGTTTGGCTGACAGCGGGTATCCAAATTCAGCCCTTTTCTCTTATTTGTGATCCCCAACCGCAACTTCATTTTTTCTACTGGGTCTCAAGGTTCTTATTCAAAAAAATAATCATCTTGTTTGTTTGCAGCAGAGCATATACGTCCTAATCGGGAATATATCTTATCACCCAGGCAGGTTTTTTTCCCCCCATTTGGAAAAAGTCTGATGCCCTCACGCATATCCCAATTGTGACACTCGAGAGAAACAAAAATAAAACAATATTGAATGAGTGCCTTTTTATTTATTCCAGACAAGGATGCAGAGCCTGCAGCCCGAACCCAATGCCCAGTATCGAGGTGTGTACGAAGCCCTGAGAAGGATCATCCGCACAGAGGGCTTCCTCAGACCGCTAAGGGGCCTCAACATCACCATGATGGGCGCCGGCCCTGCCCACGCGCTCTACTTCGCCTGCTACGAACGGGTCAAGCACTCCCTCAGCGGCGTCATCAAAAGCGGAGGAAACAGCCACCTGGCTAACGGTACAAAGCCTCCCCACCCCGAAAATCTTCATTTTTGGCAGCATGTTGAACCAAGCATATTGTGCGTCGCCCTTTTCAGGAGTTTTTGGTGTAGCGTCCATTCAAAAGACCATTTTCTGTAATTTGTACTTTTTTTTTATAATCTCTAAAAAAAAAAATATTGTCTTCACAGGTGTGGCAGGCAGTGTGGCCACTGTCCTTCATGATGCCATTATGAACCCGGCTGAAGGTAACAACACAACACGAGCCCTTGAAAATACAAATACAAACTATATTTTGTCTTGTGGAAAGGATAGACTGATATGTATTATTAATAGGGCGTGACCAGAAAAATAGCCAAATTTGTGGTTGTTTCAGTCATAATAAAATCAAAAATACATTTACTTTTAATGTTGAATTAATGTGCGAGTAATATTTCTTTGGTTGGTTTGTTTATTTGTTTTGACTGTTTTGGTGTGCAATCTTATGCAACACTCATCAGCTGGTACAAGTCCTTAACAAAATGTCTGCTTTTCTGAGGATAATTATGAACAATTATTAATTGAACAATGTACGTTGCACGTGGTACAGCTATTTAACATTTTGAAGACATAACATGTAGTGTACTTGTACACCACTTGTACTGTTATCGCTACGTGTTAGATACTTCGGGTATGTTAACGCAGGTCAACAGCGAGCCAAACTAATTTATTCATGAGCCAGGAAACTGAGCGTCTTGCTCCTTTATTACGGTCTTCTTGACGGCGCACAGTGGAAAACTGTGACATCAGCTCAATGAAATGTAGAGTGAAACTGAAATGAACAGATTTAAAACATGCATTAACATCTTGTACATAAATACAACACAAATCGTCTGGTGTTAAACAAAAAAACATAAATGCAGCTCAAAGAGTGACAAACAACGATAAAGAAAGCGTATTCGCGATTCTTTCACATGCTAATTAGCTCGCTAGCACCGACCTAGCATCGTCGCTACGTGGTTAGCATTGATTTAGCATCATCGCTACGTCGTTGGCAGTAATCTGAGCTCGCGAGTTTCAATGACAACAATGACAATAAGGAAAAACGATCTCCGAAACACATTTCTAAATAATTCTAAACACAAGCAGACTTACAGCCATTGCTTTCGAAGGTCGAAACGAAAGGAATATAAATCAGGAGGACCAGTTGCAACGACCACTGTCGGGCTTTCTGTAACGGCTAGTCTGATGAAACATGGCGTCTGCTACCCACAATACACCGCGATAACAAAATGAATATTCTAAACACAATTACTATTCATGAAATGGCCCGAAACTTTTACCGTGGGCAGAACACCACTTAATTACGTCACCCCAACAATAAGTGCTTTTAAACGAAAGCAAAACATAGATTTTATACCAATGAATTATCACTCAAAAATTTTCAGAGTGCTAAATGGACTTGACTGTAACTCGGTAACAGTTTGGCTCTTGCACTAAAATGACCAGTTCCATCACTTCAAGCTTCATTTCGCACTCGTGGTGCCAGAGTGAAAAGCCAACAGTGCTACTCAAGACCTAAAGTGTTTTTTTTTTTTTTAAAGTTAACGTTTCATTGAAGCCTCCTAAATATGTTTCTGTTATCATGACTCAGTGGTGAAGCAGCGGATGCAAATGTACAAGTCGCCCTATCGTGGACTTTGGGACTGCGTTTGCAAAGTGACACGCACGGAGGGCGCGGGCGCCTTCTACCGCAGCTACAGCACGCAGCTGACCATGAACATCCCCTTCCAGGCCGTTCATTTCATCACCTACGAGACCATGCAGGAGTGGCTCAACCCCCACAGACACTACCACCCCGCCACGCACATCGTATCCGGGGCGGCGGCCGGCGCCATCTCGGCCGCCATCACCACGCCGCTTGACGTGTGCAAGACGCTGCTCAACACGCAGGAGAACGTTGCGCTCAGTTCCGTGAACATCAGCGGCCATTTGTCGGGAATGGCCAACACTTTCAGGACAGTGTACAAGCTGGGCGGCGTGGCGGCGTTCTTCAAAGGGGCGCAGGCCCGAGTGATATACCAGATGCCGTCCACGGCCATTGCCTGGTCCGTGTACGAGTTCTTCAAATACTTCCTGACCAAGCAGGAGGCGAGACCCGCTTCCAGGAACGGAAAGTGAACGCGGTCTCTCCGAGATGTTTGAGGAAGTAGCCGAGCGGCGACACGCCTCCTTGTTCCCGCACTGACGTCTGCATGGTTTTGGGGGTTTTTTCCGCGACGACGTCACTCGAGGGCAAAAGAATCGGGGACAAATTCAGACGGTCATCGTTCAACATTCTTTCCTACACACGAGAGGGCCATGTGTGTACGGAAGAAAGAACGTTGCCTCGAATGATGTTTAGACATCTTTAGTATTTATTTATTTGTGTGGCTTATAATTTTAAGGGGCTGCAGAAGGAAGCAGCGCAACGTGTCTATTTATAAGGAACGAGCGGACACCGAGAAATTAATCTTCACTCCAACTTCCAAGTGCCTCTTTTGCTCCAGTTTCTCTGCATATTTTTATTTGCGCCCCCAAAAATCTGTTGCTTCTTTTTTTTTATTTGGACATTTTTATTATTACGGATGCTTATTTGACTAAATTTAATTGATCCACTATGAGGAAAATTATTGTATGAGGCATTGATAGGTACCACTGTATTTTAAAGCAATTTACAAAATAATCTCTCCCAATGTTCTGAACTCCCGTTTCCATGCCAACGCAGCTCAACTTCCCATAGGTGACGTCATGGCACTGGACTTGTTTTGAAAGCAAACTTGTCTGACTGAATCAACGGCGCTTGCGTCTGCTGGTTGCAGCCAAAGGCTGTGCTCCATTCTACAAATGGACGAGCAGAAGGACTTTTCATGACGCATGGCGTCGCCTCGCCACCCTTGTATGTCAGTTCATTGATTGCTATGCCATCGCTGTTCATTCTTGGGAGTGTCTTGTCTGCATCAAGTTCCGTTGATACTGGACCGCATGGCGGCAGTACATTGCTATTGAATCACGCACACACACATGATACGGTCCAATGTAATTGACATGGGGCAGCTATTGGAGGTCCGACTTTTGTACATAAATGTTGCAGTTTTTTTTTTTTTTAATCAAATACTTAATACAGATTTTACTCCGTTTTTTTTGGGTTTTTTTTAAGACATTTCCTTATCTGATGACAGAATAGCCCCATTGGAGTGTTTATTTTGGTCATTATGTACTACCCACCAAAGACATTGTATGGTATCGAATGACGTTTTTCTATGCATCTGCTTATTCTGCTTATAGTGCCCACTCCATTAATCCTACCGTAGTCAGAGCCAGAGGCTTATTTTTTGTTTACAGCCACATTGTGGTGACCACTGTGTCTTCCTGCCTCAGCATTGTTTCAAATGTGGAAGGTGGATTTTTTTTTTCTCCATCTTTACGAATCTACCCACCGGTGCAGTGGCAGTTGAAGAGGACTATTTCGTTATTGTAGGTTTTCAATATGTTTGGTTGTTTACATGTGGCATTTTTTTTTTTTCATTCATTCTTTTTTTATATACACTATATAAGCCATAGTTGCACTTCCCGTGAGCTAATGGGAATTATTTTTCTGAGTTTTATCCATTTGCGTGATCTATGTTTCATGAGGTAATCGTGTCTAATCCAAGTGAAGAAATATACTCTCTTTGTCGGTCACGAAACTCTTAATAAAACATCAGACTGCAGAATAGTGGCATGTGAGTATTTTTTGGATGTAAATATGTTACACTTTTTGCGCACAAATAACTGAAATGGCAGACCGAATGTCAGACCATGCATATATGAAATCATTGTGACGATGCTGCGACAGCATGTAACACTGGAGCTGAAATAAATGAGTGTGATATGATGGCTTGGTCAATGTTTTTCTTTTATGTATCTTCGAACTTCCGTCTTAATTTAAGTTTAACGTAAATTTGTGTTTGCCAAGAAATAATATTTTATTTACATTCCCATCGCTCGCGCAGGCCCGTTGTCTAATTTGTGTCATTCCAATGTGGTGCCAGCAGAGGGCGGTATTGGATTGCATTCTACTTTAAACGGGACCCAGTGCCTGACAGAACAACGAGAAACGGAGTCACATGACTTAACCTTATTAAACATTAGCGAAACCTATATTTTACTTAAACAGGACTGCCTTTAAACATGAAGGGCTTGGACCGCTTTACTGTGGAGTACAGCATTAAAACTTATGCACTTGCTAGAGACCTGAATCACACATGAACTAGCTTGAAAATGATTGACCAGGGTACAATTCTCAAACAAGTCCCAGGGCCAGGGACGTGTTTGAGAATTAAACCGCGTAATCGTATTGTCATCACCAAATTATGACTATGATACAATACCTGCATAAGATACTCCAATACCGAAACGATACCACAGTAAACTCCAACTGGGAGTTGTAACGTATCAGAAATATGTGGCTTTGTTTTATTTTTGAGATGAGGTGCCGCAGTACTTTTCAAATATTGTACATCCCCAATGTGAGCCCAATTGCACCTCTAAGATGCCTGAATCCTATAACCTTGGATTTTTCTTTCAGGAACTTACTTGGACTAATTTTAAGACCTGGATCACATGATCTTGAACTATGTTCAAATCTGAGTGGGACTCCTTGGTGAATTTAGACCGGTGTTCCTTTACAAAGAGCTAGAATGAGAGCTGTACAAGTTGCATGAGACCCAAATCCCATGTCCCGAAACTTTTGCAAATAAACCAAATGAGAAACAAACCTGGGATTCCATTCAACCTGTCACATTAAACCTCGAATCACCCGAAAACTGGTCTGACTTGCTTGAAACCTTGAGAGCATGATCTTGAACAAGGATCAAAATGGATTCACATGATTTAATTACTGACCTAAAATGACCTGGGACGACTTGTCAGATCACAATACCCAGTCCCAGTTCGAGACCTGGACTAAATAGCCAAGATCTTAAGACCTGGACCACACAACCACAGAAACGGGTGCGACTTTCCACATCACCTCGGTCAAGCTTGAGGCTTGGACCATGTATGTCCTTTCAATGACCTCAGTGTGCTCACAGTAATTCTGCTACTGCTTCTTCCTATGCTGGCTGTCATTTATTGGACTGTTTACATGAAGGCAGATACTTGCTGATATGCTCCAATGGGACAAAAACAAGACTGATCTGATGTTCTTATCGAGATGCAGACAGTAGCGAGCTTTATTCAGAGCCGGCATGTCCCAGCACACGTACACAGGTGGTGGAGAAGAGTTGTCCCTGATTTGTCCGTGATCATTTTGTTTATCCGAGGCCGACAATGGACGCTCCCATCTTCTTCTCCTTGTCGGCTTCATCTGCAGCCCATTTGCTTGACTACTTTACATCTTTATACTGAAGATAAGAGCTGGAAAATCACAACAGCCTCTTCTGTCAACGCACGCGGGTCTTGGCACACAAACATTCACACAGTGCTAGCGACTGGAGGCGCAGGATTCAAAAGTATGTTCATTGCCTCTGTGCCTGGTAACATGGGAGATCCAGTTACATTATCCGAGGAAGCTTATGATAGCGGATGAAAAGATGAAGGCCGGTTCAAAACATCTTATCGGACCCACCAAATTTGTCAGGCAGTCACGGCACATTGCAGCCCTGACAAAGGCTACCTTTGTGGTCAGGTTTGGTTTTCTACTCATCCCTTGATGGAGATCTGCTGTGTCTTCAAAGACACGTTTAACCCTTCATGCGGCACTCGCACCCGGAAGGAGGAAGAAAAAAAAAAATCAGCCATTGAAAATTGAGGTCAATTGTAAATAAGACTTTTGAAGAATATCTGATATCCTTTGCTTGAAAGGTAACAACACCGCTACAGAGATGCTAACTGTTAGCCCATGTGTCTCTGGAGTTTCACATTGTATGTTAGCATGATTGTCGCGGAGGCTGTGTGGCTATTTTAAAAAATGAAGTGTCATTCTATGTTTATCTAGACAGCAACATTCAGCCGAGAGTGGCAATAAACAGCATCAACCCTATTTTTAAAATGTTCATTTTAGCTTATTTTTTTTTAGCGGATCATGAAACACCTTCTGTTGTATCATAGTGAGAAGTACACTGTTTCCTTACCCGGTAAAGGGTACATTGTACTATTCACCGCACTTTCAAGCCTAAATAAACAGCATGTCACTCTTTGGTGTTCCTAATGGGAAGTCGTTAATCTAAAGGCACACATACTAATGCCTCAGTGCTTCTCATCAGTTACCTCCAAATCCAGTTGATCCAGGCGTTGCAGGAAGAGATTCCAAGGTGCCAAAGATGAGAGGATAACGGATTTGGCGCTCCGTGTACCGTGTCTCTTTGAGTCACAAGAAAGCGCCGGTGTTTCAAAATAAAAGTAAAAAATCTCCAGCTTCACCAAATTTCTTAAATATACATGCTAGAAAACAATAAAATGCAACGCATTGCCCGATTAATGTTACAAAAAAACATTCTAAATGCCTCACAATCATTTAGCACAGTGTACTGTTAACTCGCTTCTGTGCGATTAGTCTCGACATGCTATGCTAATCAGTAAATTACCACTTTCTGTTTGCGGGGCAGCATAGAGGAGTCTTAACTGTTCAGAGCATTCATGGAGATTGCAGCCTGCCATGCATGTTTTTGGAATGTGGGAGGAAACCGGAGTACCCGGAGAAAACCCACGCAGGCACGGGGGGAAACATGCAAACTCCACACAGGAATGCCGGAGCTGGAATTGAACCCTGTACCTATGCACTATGAGGCCGACGCGCTAACCACTCGGCCACCACGCCGCCCCAGCACAATACGATCGAGGCTAAAATCGAATCCACCACCAAAAGGAACGAATGATATTCGGAGAATAGACTGTTGGGAATACAGTCAAACCTCTGTTTTCGTCCATAATCCGTTCCAGAAGGCTGTTCGAAAACCGAAATTGTTTGAAAACCGAAACCACGCTCTTTTTAAAATAAAAATGTTGACTGAACACGTCTGCTCACAATCGAAAGCAACACGAGGAAGCGTCACTTCCTCGTCTATCCGAGGAAGCGTCACTTCCTCGTCTACCCGAGGAAGCGTCACTTCCTCGTGTAAGGAAGACGAGAGGAGTCAAATGGTGCATTCAAGTGCGCTCAGTTTGTTCGAGAACCGAAATTTGTTCGTCATCCGAGGCATTAAAAAACTCGAAATATTTCGTCGAAAACCGAATTGGTCGAGAACCGGGACGTTCGAAAACCGATGTTTGACTGTACATGAATACGATTTCCTGGCGTGGACGTTCGGATCGAGGCTGTACTCGTCGGCCTTCCGATGGCGTTTAGGACAATGTACCACGTCTCTGTACGGGCATAACAATGACAAATTCCTTTATCGTATTCAACATGTCCGCATGCGGCCCGCCCGCTGAGAGACACGGCTAGATCACTGTCACATTCCCATGGCCGTCAAAACAGACGTTATCTGCCCTCTTCATGTCTAATTACCTGTTTACGCTGAGAGCCGCGCTGATGATAAGAAGTCGTCATACGGATGTCTCGAAAGTCAAGATGGTCCCCCCCCACCCACCCTCCTCCTTCCCCACCTGCTTTGACCCGACTGGTTGGTCCACTTGGAATGGTCGCACGGAGGAGCGGAGCCAGTTGACAGGTTCTGCGCTTCATGCCACGTTGACATCTTGCGATGCTCACGCGCAAGAGATAAGAGGAAGCTCTTTAAGATGTTTGTCAGTCGTGTTGTTGACATGGTATGTTCTTGTGTGTGGCCACTCGCCCTCCCTATCAAATCGGCGACGACTAACCCGTGTGAACTCGCCACTCGGATTGAACTTTCCCGACGGTTGCAGCCAATCGTGACGCAGCCGTACCGCCCCGACCCTGCACAACTCACTGTACTATGGCGTTATCGCCGAGTCATCGCATTAGTGCTTCTTGTCATTCCTGCGCGCACAGTTGGCTCTATCAGCCGCATCTCGAACCGGCCGCAACGTTAGATCCGACACAAAAATGGGGCTAAAGTCCACGCCCGCACTTGATGAATTGACTTTGTGGTGTTCTGTTTTGCTTGCAAGTGGGTTTTTGGTGAAAAAGCTTGATTTACACTTTTTTAAATGTTATCTTTTTATTGGAAATCACACAAGAAAGTGCTAAAATTCTGTCCACCTTTTTTTTTTTTTTTTTTTTACATGAAGACAGAAAGTTTCATATTAAAAATAATTCGATAAATGCACAGCGTTTTTAAAAATTTTTTTTTAAATGAGAGCTATTTCTTGAGTACTGGATGCTCATTTGCGAAGGCTCCCAGTTGAATACACACTTTTGACATCACAAATTTGATCCAATTACTCTTCGTTTTTACAATATATCGTGATTAATATGAACAGAATTGAAAGAAAAATTGTCAAGACATTGCTGGTGTTCATGATTTCCCACCATAACTCCGACTCTGATTTAACACGGCAAGCAACAGATACCTGGTAAAGACAAATCGCAACAGTTTATTGCTCTAAATCACTGACAGTGTTTACATTTTGAAACGGAAATTCAATTCAAATTTTCTCTTTGACAACATTCCTAGAAAATCAGAATGCCCTATAATTAAAGAGCTATTTTTAAAACGGGCCCGCGGGCTACTTATTTGGTCCTGGGGGGTGGGGGGGGTGGGGGATACCTGGTGCTCACGGAGTCGTTAGAATGGTGGGGTGGGGGGGGGGGGGCATTTCCCTAAAATTTCCAAAGCTATAAATTATTTCCATCATGAAAGCAACTTGGAAATATTCTCATTAATAACTGTTGAGACCATTGAAAGTATTTTGATTTTTTTTTTGATTGGCCATAGAAGAGACCATGATGCAAACAGTTTTTCTTCAAAGTAGAAACCAAAACAGACTATTGTGGTAATAACACTCAAAAGCCACATTGGCCGGCAGAGTCAATCAGCATTTTATTCGATGCTAGTTTTTTCACCACAACGCCGGCCTCCAGGCCCCGCCGTAGTCCCACAAGTACGGTCTGTACTGGTACGCCCGACAGAAAGAGCTGAAAAACACGATCGGGTCCAGTCCGTCCGCATTGTACGTGTCCTTGAGGAACTCCGACGACTGCTGCTTCCTTTTGGTTTTGTACCTGCGGTTCTGAAACCAGATCTTCACCTGGGTCTCGGTCAGTCTTAACATGCCCGCCAGGTGGGCTCTCTCGGGGGCCGACAGGTACTTCTGGTGGTTGAACTTCTTCTCAAGCTCCAGAACTTGGAGATGCGTGAACGCCGCTCGAGAGCGTTTGGGTTTTTCCGCGGATGCGAAGCCGCCCGGCTCGGACGTGCCGGGACAGGATATGTCCAGAGATGCTGTGAATAGGGAGATAGGATCAGTCAATAAATCAGAAGGGGAACAGCATGCCGAGTCAAATCATTCAGCAATGGAATCCCAGTCGGATGTTGAGCTCACCTGTGTGGTCCACCAATGTGGACTCTGACAACGTTTTGGCGTCTTCTTGCCATTCTTCCCTTGACTGGGTGCAGCATTTCCCCACAAAGGCCGCGTTGTCTTTCAGGGAGAGAATGTCCTCGATGAGGAAAGACGTCCGAGGTTTGACCGGATCAGACATGTTCCCATCCGCAGGTCCACTTGTGAGAGAGGCCTCTTCGTGTCAAAGGGTGCTCAAGTGCTGCGTTCCCTTCACGCGTGCGCACGCATACACACACACGCACACGCGCACAGTCGCTTTTTATACAAGCGCGGGGGCGGGTTTGTCAAGGAGGTGTGTACTCAAGCTCGCGTAGTAACTTTGGCTGCAGTTGGTTGGCACAATAATGAAAAAAATGTTTTAGTGACTGGATCATTTTGATGATTGTTTTGATTTTTTTTTTATGTTTAATGTATAAAATAATGAATAAGAAAACATACATTTCTTTAAAATAACCTGTAAAAAAATCATTTCCCTTTTTAAAAAATTTCTAATATTTCCAAATGCATTAAATGAATCATTTTTCAAAATATGTTTGTAACAAAATAATGTTATAATAAGAAAAATAATCTAAAATATCAAATGAAGTGGAAAAAAAATCAGTGATCAAATATGAATATGAAAAAATAAGCATTAGGTTCAAGTTTGAGATTAAAATGTTTTGAAAGATAGTTTTAAAAATATATTTTTTAAAAATTAAATCGTTGAAAAGACGAGAGTAACAAGATCAGAATGTATTTTTTTTTTAATCTATAAATTGTTGGATCAAACCTATCCAAACAAACCACTTTTCAAATTTAAGAAAAAATAAAGAGCTAAATACTGCATAAATTAAACTATCTATTTTCCCACCACTGAAATTCTTCTATATTATGCAGCCCGAAGCTGAGCGTCTGCGACTTCCGGGAGGTAGGGTGACCTGTCCTGGGGGTGGTGGGGAAGCGCAGGTCAGAGTGGGTGGTCGTATCCACTGGGCCACGCTAATGACTTCAGCACATTTTGACCGGCTCCTGGACGGATGGACGGACGCGTTCATTGTTTGGTTGTGGTGGTGGCCCAAGAATGATACATTTACTCGTGGTGTCCGCTGGGAATTCGTGCTTCATTTGGAAATGGGACATTTCGGGGTGACCAACGGGCCAAATGAAGTGGTAGGGGGATGTATCTGAAATTTGAGAGCGATCACTTAAAAAAAAAAATCAAATGGAATTAGTGAGAGCGCCCATCTCAAGGTTAGTGTTGTCACTTTTTGACGCAGCCTGGTCGAGAGACCTTGACTCAAAAGGGGAGAGAGAGAGGTGAACAGTGGATAAAAAGTCTACACCCCCCTCTTCAAATGACAGCTTTTTGTTCTATCAATAAAAACAAGAAATCCAATGACAATATTTTCAAAACTCTCCAATGGTAATGTGACCTCCAACCCGTACAAATCAATTAAAAAAAAAATCAGTGCAGAAAAATAAACAGCTGAAATAACGTGGTTGCAGAAGTGAGCACACCCTCTTCCTAACTCGGATGTGTCTGTGTTCAGAATGAACCAATCACATTCAAACTCATGTTAAAAGGGAGTCGGAACACACTTGCCACCTTTTAAAGTGTTTTTTCTAGCAAAACCACAAGGCGCCAGAGGTTTTTTTTCAAGACAAGTGATTAGTGTGGTGTTGGATATGTTAAGAGTGATTTCCCATCTCCGATTTGCTCGGCAAGTGATTAGTACAGTTTGCTGGACGCAAATCGGGACTAGCTTCTTGTATTACTTTTTCTTTCGACGACTGGTACGTCTATTAGCTACGACTACTCTTTCTTCTTCTTTGTATCGACTGGATGTCCTGTGATACCACGTTGCCTCTCACAGGTCAGTCTTGGTACTACAACAGGCATCTTGTTTGAGGCAGGAGACTCACGATTGTCAGTGGTGACATGCCATACTTCGGTGTACAAGCTGATTCCTTCCTCGTCATGTGTGGGGTCGCTCCCATTAAAAAAAATAGAATAAAATAAAAAATAGGTTAAGATCTTTAGAAATCACTGTGTGTGTGTCATACGTGTCCTGTACCTGGTTATTTCTTTGCTCTGCAAGGTCACTAATAAGCGTATTAGAGTATGTGTTTTCATATGGATTAACCAAAAATTCTCCCCATATTTGTTGTGCATACATCCTAATCACACTTTCACATCCTGTCCCCGTGTTAAAAAAAAAAAACGGGAGAGCAAGACGCGAATGACTGTAAAAGCATCCGCTTCGAACCAGAAAAGAGGTTCTTCCCAGGCTTTAGCGATTGTCTGGTCAACATAGTATTAAGATCGCTTGCGTGATAGGTTTCACCTTGACTCTCTTTCTTTCAGCCTGGGAAAGTGTTGACTTAGAGGCACAGGCATTTCTCTCATTTCAGGTAACTTACAGTTGCTCTTCTGCCAGGGTTCTCAAATTTTTGACACTGAGAAATATCCTTTTTCTTGAATTGAAAAAAAAAATCAGATGGATGGATGAATAGTAAATCATACTATCATAAAAAAACGGTTACAATGTATTTCGCACAATATAGATCAATAAAAAAGGTTAGTACATGTTTAAAAAAGCCAACACTTCTTCAAGATTAAATGCAAATGTATTGAATTTAAAATTGAAATACAACTAAACTGCACTTTTGCAGCGGTTGCTTTTCTCACCACTAGAGGGAGCCTGTACCACACTTTGAGAATCCCCGCCGCGTGTGCAAGCATTGTCAACATTTGTAACTGCCCTGAACATGTGCAGCGACATAGCTCCACTCGTGACCTTTCACACCAGGAAGCTGTTTATCTTGCACAAAATGTTTTCTTTGAGCCACGCCGACTTGTTTCGTCATTAATCTTCTGTTGTTTTCCTGCCGACGTCTTTGTCCGAGGCCGTGGCGTAACGTTACATGTGTCAGCTTGCTCCGCGGCACCCGGGCCAGCCTTTAGCCTCCTTCATCACGCCACTGACTTGAGTGGAGTTGGAATTTTTCTGTCATTTGGCACGCGATGTGGATTTGTGGCGTGAGCAATATAACGTAGCAATTGGGGACAATGTAACACTAAGGGCTCCATTTTTGTAGTCAGCGAGCATACGCTCGGTGTAAAACTTGGCAAATCTTGATTTTCATGCAGGGTGAGTTTAGTTTACCCATTTGTGAATTTGGTAGACTATGCTATCGCCATGTTGGGCGATCTGATGAACTGAGTGCAGAGGTATCAGGTTCAATTCCAGCTCCGGCCTCCTTGTGTGGAGTTTGCATGTTCTCCCCGGGCCTACGTGGGTTTTCTCCGGGTACTCCGATATTCCTCCCACATTCCAAAAACACGCATGGCAGGCTGATTGAACACTCAAAATTGTCCCTCGGTGTGCGTGTGAGCGCGGATGGGTGTTGATCTTTGTGTGCCCTGCGATTGGCTGGCAACCGGTTCAGGGTGTCCCCCGCCTACTGCCCGAAGACAGCTGGGATAGGCTCCGGCACCCCCCGCGACCCTTGTGAGGATAAGCGGATCGGAAAATGGATAGATGGATGGATATTTGGCATCGTAGAGAATCGTAGATACCTATTTTACTTTACATAAAGCACCTTATTGTGTGTGTGTGTGTGTGCACGCGTGTGCTCGTGTGTTTTTTTTATATTATAACGTGACGGTCTTACACTAACGAGCACTCGAGATAGAGTCAGATAACGTACCAAAAGCCAAACGGCAGCATGTACGTTGTCGTGCCACACAAAGATTCATCTTGGGAAAGATTAAGATGATGAGTCATGTCGGTTGAGGTGACGGAAGAAATCCCATTTTTCCAGCGTCTCGTCAGCCTTCAATGGTTACGGCGAGATTGTCAAAGAGGTGCGCCATTAAAAAGCATCCGCGTGTACAGATGACGTGATCTGCTTTTTACCTCTCGCATGCCCCCCCTTCTTTATGTGATGAGCGCACTCACGTCATCCTGGCTACGAGATGGCCCTCATGAAATGTGAATCACAGCGTTGTAATCAAGTATCTCTTCACTCCCCTGTCACACACAGACACACACACACACACCAGAAGATAAAGAGGTGGGTGCCTAATAGGCCTATCTGATCTCTTCAAGTGTCTCTGGACTCCACTCTGTCTACATGTTCCTCCTTATCAAAAGAGCTTCAGCTCCTCTCCACCTTGAGGGGTTTTTCCCCACGAGCAGGTCGGCTTAACTCATTCTCGACTCTCGTCTGAACAAGACCGATTTCCGTGCGTATGCCACTTCTCTGCTCATGTTCAAAATCCACCATTTCTTGTTGGGCTCGCACAAGTTCCCTCCAGTGGCAAAAAAAACTCTGGGATGGAAGTCAAACGGTGACTCTTGGTGGCGTGTCCGTCAGTGAGTGACAGTTGAATGGAAAGCGTTTTCCCAGTTCAAGAGCCTCTCAGTCTGCGGGTTTGTTTACCAAGCAAAGCCGGAGGACGGGACGGGACGCTGAGCTCTTATCAATGGATTAGTCAATGGGACAGTGATGAGCTCCTTTTGATGGAGCGCCTCGCTTCAGGTCGAATGTCACTTCCTCCTTTGACTCTGGACTCATTTCTTACAGAAGCCATTAAAAATGATAAAAATAATAGTCATGAATCATACCGCCATCTTCCTATTAGCACCCGTTTGCAGTTGTCATGGAAATGTGTCATGAGACTTGACAACGATTGATCTGAAACCAGCTTGCCTTGAAGACAGCCACACACTCAACAACGACAACATTATCGAAGTAGATGTACACTAGCATGAGATCCAACACGCACGCTGTAGCAAAGATGATGTCTTTGACTAACTAACTGACTGACTGGCTAACTACCGTTTCTGTAACTAAGCAATTAACTGCTTGACTGTTTACCTCCAATGTATTAGCATTCATCTGACCTGCGTATGACTAACTAGCTAACTAAATATCTATTAGCATTTATCTGACCAACGTTTGACTAACTGACTGACTGAGCGTGTCATAAGCTATTAACCGAATCACTGTAACTATTGGCATATATCTGAGCAATGGGTGACGAACCAGCTGACTAACTACCACAACTGTTTGTGTAAGTAAGCACTTAGCTGTTTGACTGTCTAACTATTAGCATTCATCTGACCAGCGTATGACGAACTAGCTAACTAAACATCTATTAGCATTTATCTGACCAACGTTTGACTAACTGACTGACTGAGTGTGTAACTAAGCTATTAACCGAATCACTGTAACTATTAGCATATATCTAAGCAATGTATGACTAACCAGCTGACTAACTACCACAACTGTTTGCGTAAGTAAGCACTTTGCTGTTTGACTGTCTTACTATTAGCATTTATCTGGACAACGTATGACCGATTGACTGCCTGCCTGACTAACAGTGTGTTAAAATAACAACACAAATGAAAAGTGAAACAGGAAATTCTCTTTTTATTGTAGACAACATTAAATTTAAAAAAAACTAATGACATACAAAAAGGGTTTTATCGAGGTGTCGTTTCTGAAAGCAGTCTCTCACATTTTCAAAACAAAACGGACAGTGAAATCAGTGCAAATGATCTTTCCTCCTGTACAAACGTCACATATTACAGATTTACGCAAGGATTTGCTTTGAAATCTTTATTTTGAGCGCGTTGTCAGCAGCCTCTGAGAGTGTCCAGTGCACATGTGAAGCCCCCCCTCTGTATTATTGACATCAACAGACACACTGTGATAACTCCAACCGCACACACCACCGTTACCGTAGCCAGCCATGCCATTATAATGGCCAAAAGTTGGATTCCAAGTAGGCGGGAGGAGCGAGGTCGCCCCGCACAGCCTCCCGTCCTGGACCAGGACCGGCACAGGCACCCTCCTGGGTACCAGCTCCAAACTCCTGTCCTGACATTGCCGCTTGCACTTGTACCTGCGGTTCTGGAACCAGATTTTAATCTGGGTGGCCGTGAGTTTGATGAGCAGGGCCAGCTGCTCCCTCTCTGCCGCCGACAGGTAGCGCTGCCGGTGGAAGCGACGCTCCAGCTCGCTCACCTGAGCCCGGGAGAAGAGCACACGTGGCCTCCTGCGAGAGCCGCCCTTGCTCTCGATACGTGTGTCTGTTGAAACACAGCAATGCAAGGCAATCACAATGCTAGCGATGCAACGCACTTTTTAAATTGAACAACTTTTAAAAAAAACATATCTATTAAAGAGAGAGAGACATATTTATGGTATAGAAATGCGTTTTGCTTTTTTTTTTTTTTTGATTCTTTAAAATAATGCAAGACAATCGTTAAAAAAATACTATCAATAAATTACACAGCGCAAAAAATATGCATAAATTAATTTAAAATACACTCTGCAATGTAGTAATGTTATCTGACATTGATTCTAGTAAAAAAAGTGTTGAAACTGATGACTTTTGCAGTGCAAATACATTTAAGTGATTCATGAATTTTAGACTGTATTGAAGTCAGGAAGTGTCATTCATGCTCTTACAAAAGCTCACAGACTTATAAAAATGTTTTATTGTTCCAGCTAATGTTTTGTCTTAATTCCATGGTTTATCGTGTCAATTCCAACTTAATGTACAAAACTATTGTCAGAAATGACGTGTGAATATCCGCGTTGGCTTATGACTCTCTAAATTGGCACAGTTCAATAGAATTCATTAACTTGTACAAGAATAATTAATTAAAAACCATGTCACAAATTCTGCTGAAGCTGACAATGTTACGTTTTAAGACCGAATCATAATAGTTTTGTTTCGTTTTACATTTGGATAACGATGTGTAACCCTGTGCATTCATTTACAATCAAAACCACTATTGACATGCTCTATATTTATTTATGTACACGAAATGTCCCTTCTATGCATTTTGAACACATTTGGTCATATATCCATCATTATATAGAACGGCTAAAAATTATTTCTAAAGTTTAAAGGACTACGGCCGGTCGTGTTCCATCAATCCAAGTCAGTTAGCAGAGGTGCAACTCGTCGTTATCTTACCAACTTTCTTCATCTCGTTGTCCGCCTCTGCTTGGTGTGCGAAACGCTTTTTTTGCATGTCGCGGTCACGCACTGGAGCAAGTTGCTCAGACTCCAAAACTTCATTTTCAAAGCCACGCTGCTGCTTCAAAATATCCTCGACTGAAAACGGTGTCGACGCGCCGGGATGCGTCATCCCTCTTTTTTTTTTTTTTTTTTTTTGATCTTGCAATTTTCTTCTTGCTCCTTTGTGCTCGATGCCGCCTGACCCCTGACACTGAGTTGCAAAGTGGTCGCCAGTGCAGCTTTAAATGCATGCGAGGGCCCAAGAGGGGAAAACAAGAGATGTCCTCTGTCATCCCCACCCCCCCCCCCCCCCCCCCCAACCCCAAAAAGAAGCCGACAGACAGGCCGCACGCTCTGATCTCCCACCGAATGCTTCTCACCTTACACCTGAACACAGCCCACTCGGAAGACTCGAGTGGGTGGGGGGGGGCTGCTGGGTACGCTAATTGACAGATAAGTGGGCTCATTGGCGTCTGACAGGCAGTGAGAGCCTGATGTCAGAAGCATTTGTCTGCCATCGGTTGCTCATCACGAGAAAGCGAATTCATTCAGACACGTCATTGGGTCCTCCTGTTCATTCTGATGAAAATGCTCGATTTTTAATTGATGCTGCCAGAGAGGGTTTGTACATTAAATATAAATAACTATATTTTAAACATCTCTCAGCTGATTGGACACCAGTGCAAATTGCAACCGCAGGAATAAACATTGTGAAATTAAACTCTTACAAAGTTGGAAATCGTATTTCAGTTTGGAGGGTAAAAAAAATATTAAAAGCACGGTTGAACGTGTAAACGGTGCCAAAAGTACTGAAATCGATTTTTCTCGGTCTGTACTTTGCTTGAGATTTGAGCTCTTTTAAAAATGGGCAAAAATCAGGCCATTTTTGTCGCTGATTTTCACCAATATATATATTTTTTTTTTTTCATTACAACGCACAACACAAAAGAGGCTTCAAGCTGATTCATGCCAATCTCAGTTGAAGTTCACTGTGAGCTTAATATGAATAAGTAACGCCATTAACATGGTAACCGGTAACAAGCGGTGGATATTTGATCACAAACGCTGGAGCAACACATGTAGACAGATAATATATTGATCCTCACACGCATATATTCTTTATCCTCTATGGAAAAAAAAGTAATGTTACATCATCTCTGAGTCACAGTGTCCGTAAAGTACTATTCTTCATTTAGGTTTGCATGATTGGACTACACTGCCTCCCAGTGGCTAGAAGAAGCAGCAGAGTGAAGTGAATTACTGCAGCAAATCATGATGCACAAATTGTTGACATGATTTACCATCCATCCATCCATTTTCTGAAGCACTTTATCCTCACAAGTGGCACAGGGGGGTGCTGGAGCCTATCCCAGCTGTCTTCAGGCAGTAAGTAACCCTGAACTGGTTGCCAGCCAATCGCAGGGCACACAAAGATGAACACCTTGGGACAATTTACAGTGTTCCATTAACCTGCCATGCATGTTTTTGGAATGTGGGAGGAAACCAGAATACCCAGAGAAAACCCACGCAGGCCCGGGAGAACATGCCAACTCCACACAGGAAGGCCGGAGCTGGGATCGAACACACAACTTCTGCACTGTGAGGTCGACCGCGCTAACCACTGGCCCACCGGGCCGCCCCTACATTATTTACATTCAGTTGAATTGTTATTGCTTTTTATTTTTTTTTACAATACAGTGAAACTCCTCTACAACGAAATCATGTTTGCAGCAAGACATTTTTCACAACATGGGGTTTTTCACTGTAGCAAATTTGAAACAGGAAAGTGGGAATGCTGTAAATGCATCAAGATTTTTTCACACTAGGGGGTATTTTCACCCATGTAGATTTCGTTGTAGAGGAGTTTCACTGTATTACAGAGGGCTAAATATGTATCTGAAGGAACTATGTACCTTTACTTCTACTTAAGTACAGAGTGTCACTACTTGTACCCCTTTTGGTTAAAAAAAAAAAAATGTTTACTGGAAAGTAATCCAAGAAAGTCTCTTAAGTCCTAAAGTTGTTTAAAAGGGCAGAGTGGAGGTAGTTTGGGAGGGCGTGGGGAGGGGGGGTGGTCACTTAATGAGCGCGCGCGTCCCGGGAGGTTGGAGGCAGGGGTGGGTGGGATGGGGGTGGGGGTATTGTTGATGTTAGAGTGACGTCTTAGGTGATGTTGACCAGCTTTGCCATCCACATTGTTGTGCAGACACGTTATTAGTGTTGTCCGAGGCCACAACAAACAGAAACACGACACCTCATGTTGTGGAAGGAGAGAGACGGCGGCGCCAGCCTGCAATGCGTGACTGACGACGACGACGACACACACACGCACACGCACACGCACACGCGCGCGCACACGCACACACTCGCAGGCACGCAGTGAATCCTCGTTTTAAGTCAATGCAATAACACCTAAAACTTGGAGGGCCACCCCAGGCAATATTTTAAACCTGATGATGCAAGTTTAGAATGTCCTTTTTGAATCAAAGTAGCAGTTCTGTATTGTTATACACTCTTCTGAACCTCTTTTGACATCCTTATAATTGGCGGCGTGATTCTGCTCTCCCCATGTTCAGCGGGTGCAACCTGCGTTTGCCCACTAGGTGTCTCTGTCACACCAAGTTGGGTCCCTTCACATGCAGCAAAGTGTAAAGCAAGTGAATCATCATTGCTAGTGTCGCTTTTTTTTTTACCATGTCGCACTAAGTTACATGTTTTGTTTTTGTTTTTTTTAATCACATCCAAATGCTTTATCAAACAAATGTTCACACACAAATGGAAAAACTGCCATTCAGTAAATACTGCAGGTCGTCATCGCCAGTTCCTGAAATCTATTCAGTGGTGTTGGACTGTACATTAAAAGCCTGTCACAACAATACACACATTTACTTTCAAAACTCCTTTCTTATGCTTACATACATCGTTGGACTGGAAGCAAGGTCAATGATGTCAGCCTTTTCCACAAAGTGCCGCAAAAAAGTGTTTTTTTTTTCTCTCCAAGAACCACCACCATAAAAACCACCACCATAGAAAGCCTACTAGACCAGCCAAACTTTGTTTGGAAGCACTTTAAATGCTGGCATTTGTAAAAATGGTGGAGAAAGTTTAGAACCCATTTATCTTGGTCTCATTTTTTTGATATCCCCCAAACCTGGCATTTGAACAGGGGGTGTGTCGACTTTTAATATCCAGTATGTTAAAAATCTTGCCTTCCAAATATGAATGTGCTCATGTTTGATTCACACAATAAATTCTAAAACAGGATGTTTCTTGTGGTTATACTTTGCACTGCGTCATACTGAGAGCCGCTCCAAATAAATATCCTGCTCTCTCATGGACTCGGGCGTCATCCTAAAGAAAATAATGAAGTGTCGCTGGACAATCATTGTCATGTGTCAGACGCATTTAGCGCAAATGCACATTGCGCATCAAGTCTGAACCCGGAGACAGTTCCACGTCTTTCAGCTGCCATTCCGACACTTTCTGCAGTCAAATGGGATCTAATTATCTTGGCTGTCCTTGGGTATTTCCCCACAGAACTGAAGGGGGATAGTGATTGCTGGCGAGATTGGAGTGGATCTAATCTTTCGCCGCTATTCCATTTCACCGCACATCTAATTTGTCACAGTGCTGATGAATATGCCACAAGTTCCAAGGGAAAGAGAGGGGACATAATGAATGTCAAACACACACGGGGAAAGAGGCAGTGCGAAAACAAGGGAGACCGTCGCTGGGCTGTGCTGTGCTGTGCTGTGCTGCGCTTGACCACAGTGCAATTATTCAGTTGA